>CM029600.1:56728324-57928324 GCA_017311375.1 Mytilus coruscus
GAAGTATATTAAAGGACACTGAAAACAAAAGCATGATAAAAATACATCAGTACTATTTATTACCTGGCAATCTGTCTAGCAATGCCTCCATCAGATACTGACTTGACCTCTGGGTGGACTTCTGTCAATGGATCAGGCTGCATCAAATCGACCTCTGGGTGGATTTCTGTCATTGGATCAGGCTGCATCAAATCGACCTCTGTGTGGACTTCTGTCATTGGATCAGGTTGCATCAAATCGACCTCTGGGTGGACTTCTGTCAATGGATCAGGCTGCATCAAATCGACCTCTGGGTGGACGTCTGTCATTGGATCAGGCTGCACCAAATCGACCTCTGGGTGGACATCTGTCATTGGCTCAAGTTGCATCAAATCAACCTCTGGGTGGACTTCTGTCATTGGATCAGGCTGCATCAAATGGACCTCCGGGTGGACTTCTCTCATTGGATCAGGCTGCATCAAATCAACCTCTGGGTGGACGTCTGTCATTGGATCAGGCTGCACCAAATCGACCTCTGGGTGGACATCTGTCATTGGCTCAAGTTGCATCAAATCAACCTCTGGGTGGACTTCTGTCATTGGATCAGGCTGCATTAAATGGACCTCCGGGTGGACTTCTCTCATTGGATCAGGCTGCATCAAATCGGCCTCTGGGTGGACTTCTGTCAATGGATCAGGCTGCATCAAATCAATGTCAATTGGGTTTACTAGCATCTCTAATGAACACAATGAAAAGGAATCCAAGTCGAAGTCAATGCTAGTACTTGAGTCATGACTATTTTCCACTAATGAATTGTCTCCTTTTTCCTGATCATTACTTTGTAAAGGCAAAACAGGCACAAAATGATTGGGGATCCAGTGCTCATCTCTCATTTCATTTGTTCTTGTACTTGTCCACATTAGATAAACAATATCACTGGATTTGGTCATCCTTGGGCAAACCTCTCTGTTAAGATGACTTCTGACAACTGGGTTTCCTTTTTGTGGATAAATTGCAAATAAGCTGCACTTCAATATGCTTGACAAAGCAAATATCAGCCATGCATTACCATATGCTCCAAGTTTCGCAAAATTAAATGTATCTTCTCGTAGTATTCTTCTTGCTACAGCTGGTGTTATTCTATCACCTGCAATATAACTGTCAGAGTACATCACCAAATTGCTAACAATGTGCTTGTCTTCCCCAGTAGTTCCCCTATTCAAATAATATTCATCTAGATAGACATCTTCATGGGTAACAATTTCTATAACCATCCGAGTACGGACCTCTAAATGACTCTCCTCATTTCCATTTGCTAGAACACTACCTGCACGGGGAAGGCAGTTTCCATCTCCTTTCACACAGACTGGATACTTTACTATATGTTTTTGGGGTTCATCTTGTGGCCAAATGTCTAGAGAAAGTTTGTCAACAGTTTTGGCTGTGCTAATGACACTATGACAGGAGGATCCAAGAAATGGAATTTCGTCAATTAAATCAGTATGTCTCGTACATATCAACTGAAGCTCCTCAAAGCTTGATGCATTTTGGAAGTCATCATAGATATATTGAAAAACAGTTTTACGCATGTCATTGTCAACAGAAATTCCAATGATGGGCTCTATGTTCCTGGCAGGTTCCTGATGTGTATCTATTATCTGCCATTCCTCATGTGTTTCTTCAATCTGAGGCTCCTTGTGTGTTTCTACGATCTGACTTTCGTCAAGTGATTTTACGATCTGAGGTTCCTCGTGTGTTTCTATGATCTTGGTGTCATGTGTTTCTTTAATCTGACATTCCTCGTGCGTTTCTACAGTCTCATGGTTCAAAGCAGTTTCCATGTGTGTTAATGTTACTTTTCTTTTACCCACCTTTTGTTTCTTCGATTTTGATTTCTGGTTCAATTTTCTAAGGTCATTTGTTAAGGTCTGTTCTACCCATTCATCTACATAGGTATTGTTTATGCATGTTCCTTGTTCAATGTCTAGACATACAACACATGTACATGAAACTCTTCTTGTCTTGATCAATCCTTGGGCAACTGCCTTTACACAGTGAAACTGTCTTGTTCCAGGAACAGTTACAGCTTCGCTCCTTAGTGGCCTTGATCGTGGTACATCTTTCTTGTCAATCAACAAAAATGTTCTCTTAAATGTGTCTCCATCTTTCGTCAAATCTGAGGTTACAAAGGAGAAAATGTCTTCTGCACAAGAAAGAACATTTCCTGCTATTATCCCTCTTGTTATCGCAGATTTCACAACTCCACTACAGCCATCAGCAGGTCCTTTACCATGGCCAGACCCAAAAAAATGCCTCTCAACTTTAATCCCATCTAATTCTTCAGCGTATGAACTTATATCAAAGAACGGCACTTTGGACTTGTATTGACTGGAACAGCCATCTGTAAATTGGATACATTGCTTAAGTGACAAGTTTTTTGTTCGCAAGAAATTCACACAGTTTTAAAACAATGATCTACAAAATTTGCATCGTGAGTGAGGTCATTCGATATGTATACAACTTCGTGTGTAACTGTTTTCCTAAAGCATCACTGTAGTAGCACACAATTGGATGTATTGTTATTTGATCATAACACCAATGAGCACTCTGGCATTCATCTTGATATCTAGTGCTAAAATTTTCTGCAAAGTCCATTATGCATACCATAACATTTTTTGGTATTTTTTCTTTCAAATTAGAAAATTGTCTGTATTGCCAGTTGGCTAGGAATAAGTGCATAGAAAATTCCGTCATGTCTTCTGTCAAATTTTGAAGTAGATCTTTAACATATGTGGACTTTGAAGCCAACACTTTTCTTGTTGAAACTTTAGGCTCTGTTATCTTTTTTGTCTCCCATTGATACCAATTGACTGTTTCATCTGTGTTTGCTATTACACCAAGCTCATGAAAATGATTTTCTAGTTGTTTAACCCCACAAGTTTGGCACTTTCTCTGTATACACTGTAATTTCGGATCTTCACCTTTAGAAACCTCGCACATTGTAAACTTATTAGCTTCATATTTGTTAGCAACTGTTTTAATTGACTGTTTGCTGGGAATTTTGTTTGCAATAACTTTGTTGTTTAAGGCTTTTAACTTTAGCTCCACGTTTATACATTTTTCGCAAAGACAACTTCTGAATTTACCTTTCTTCAGGGGAACAACATGTTTGGGTTTTAAGGCCCAAAATTTGCTTTCAGAAACCTTGACATTTTTATTTTCTTTTTTAAAGGTTTGATATGCGTTTTTTTTACACATATTTAAGAAATGTTTTGGTTTCAAATCTTTTCCAACTTTTCTCTTTTCAGGATTATTGACTGATATGTATGGTTTAACAAAGAAATCCCTGACCTTTTGTGTTGACTCTATTGACAATGCATCTTTTCTTTTCTTTCTTTCAGAGTCTGAATTACTCACACGTGACCATTTCAGCATGGTACAATATCTTATACCCAATTCTTTTGACATTGTTCTTATTTTCTTATATTTTCGGAGAGATCTAGACAGTCCAGATACTATCAATTTTCTTTTCCTTTTATACTTTCTAGTATTTGATGATTTTGAATATCTAGATTTTGTTTCAAAGACTCCATGCTTTCTTCTAAAAAATCCAGTCTAGCTTTCTTTGAAGGTGTTAAATGTGTTTCTGAAAACAATTTCCTCTTTCTAGGTGTTGCGTTCAAGATACATGTTTGAATTAAGGATACAAACTTTTTTGGTTCTGAAGGCATTTTTTTCTTTAGTCTACTGAAGGCCTTTCGCTTTGCTGCATGTGTATAATCATCATCAACAAAAGCATCATTAATTTCGCTTCCTTCCTTTGGTTCCATTTTCTTCTGTTTTTTAGCTTTTGAAATTCTGTCTCTTTCTCTGATTCTTCTTTTCTTTTGAGGCCCCAATTTTGCCCTGAAATAAGAAAGGTTTTAATGATTAACTATGATTGAAATGATATGGGATAAATGTCAGAGAGACTAATATGAAGCCAATATTGCCCATCTATTGCTATTCTTTTTTTATAGATATAAGAAGATGTGGTATGAGTGCCAATGAGACAACTCTCCATCCAAGTCAAAATTTATAAAAGTAAACCATTATAGGTCAAAGTACGGTCTTCAACACAGAGCCTTGGCTCACACCGAACAGTAAGCTATAAAGGGCCCCAAAAATTACTAGTGTAAAACCATTCAAACGGGAAAACCAACGGTCTAATCTATATAAAAAACGAGAAGCAAGAAACACTTATGAACCACATCAACAAACGACAACTACTGAACATCAGATTCCTGACTTAGGACAGGTGCAAACAAATGCAGCAGGTTTAAACGTTTTAATGGTACCAAACCTTCATCCTTTTTCTGAAACAATAGTGTAACATCACAACATAGAACTATTACTCCATTAAATCCCTGTGGCGGATCCAGAATTTTTCATAAGTGGGGGCCCACTGATTGCCTAAGAGGGGGCCGGCTCCGGTCATGCTTCAGTGAATCCATATATAATCAACCAAATTTTTCCCAAAAAGGGAGGGCCAGGGTCCCTGCCTCCCCCATAATCCGCCTCTGAATCCTTCGTACCTGTAATTCCTCTTAGCATCTCTCCACTTTCCACGTTGTTTTTCTTTCTGGCTTCTAGTCAAAATGCATGTTAACTGTAGGTTTTCTTTCTCTGTCTCTTTACTTTTTTGTTTCTCTCTATATCTCCTCATTCTTTCTCGAGCAGTACTCCTATCTCTACAACACAAATTATGTGTCTAGAGTTAACTGGTTGTAAATTATCAGATCTGCTTTGTATATAATATATATATATATATATGTATAGAGAGAGTTTAAGTTACATTTAAAGTAAGAATATGGATTACATACATGTGCTGTACAGACAACATGGATTAAACAATTGAAGTGCTTTTCTGGATTAACCTTCATCAGACAGGCTAGATTTAAGCCAAGTAAGTGGAAAACAAGTAAATTTCAATCAAAACTGCAAGCTTAAAATAAAATCTACAGTAGCGTTTCAAGACCATAACCCAATGATTATTTTCTATGTGTATGAATTTCGTAGGGTCTTAGGTTGTGACGTCACTTAACATGCTTGAGATATTCCATGTTTCATTATATAACTTGCTTTCTACACATTCTAACTTTTACGTATGCGTATGGATCTAAAAGTATGCCAATATGATTTTTTTTTTATTTTATACACTTATCTGTATCACTTACCTGTATTTTACTCACTTGCATTGTTAGCAAATATATAAATAAATTTTTAAATCTGATATTTATTTTATTACTTTTTTTTACCTTTCAACCTGTGCAGGTGTTCTGCTTTTCCGTTCCTCCCTTTTCCTCTCGGCCTCAATTTGTCGGTAGGTGGGATCATTTTTTCTTTGGTCCCTCCATCTTTTGCAGTTTTCAGCATTTTTCTACAATTGGTTATGTTTATTTTAATATTGATTACATTAATTACATACACCTTAAGATTAATATTGTGTTTGACTAGGGAGGTCAGTTTTATTTCCCTACATAAAAAATGTATATCATGCGTATTGAACTGTCTAAATTTATATATAAAAGTGTAATTAATCCCCCCCTCCCTCTCTCTGGCAATCGTTGCGGAACATATTCCTCTCCTGGTCATGTAGCATTAACAAATGTTTTAACCATTGATTAGGCCATAATAAGAAATTCTTAGAATATCATCCGTCTTTTCTGAAAATTTTGGGCGGGCAGGCGTATTTTATTTTATTATTTTCTGATTAGGGACTGACCATTTAACTTCAACGGGTTAGCTATAGCCTTGTTCTTTTCTGTTCAGTATATTTATTTGAGATAGCAGGCGAAAATTTTGGGTTCTTTTTAACGCCTCCAACCAAAGTATTTTTTTCTTGGGGGCTTGGGTTGTTGTTTTTTTTAAATATTTGGACTAAAAAAATTCCTGGCCAGCACTTTGGCTTGAAAAATAATCTTGCTCTCATCAAAAAAAGATTTCCCAACAAAATTTTCTTGTATTAAATGCATAGGGGAAAAAATCTGGCCCGCGAAGCAGGCGAAAAAAAATCCTAAACATGATAAACAACATAAACAAGGAAATCCCAAGAATTAGATTGAAGCTGGAGAGGACAAACTGAATCACCAGTTAATTCTTGCTACCGGTACACAATTTTGAAAATCAATTAAAAATGTATATGGTGGGGAATAAAAGTGGGGTATGAGAATCTTTGAAATCTAGGATTTTTTCTATTTAATATGGCCTTGCATAAATCATGTAAATAAAGGCAAGGGTTGTCTGTACCAAAAAATCAATACTATTATTATAATCTGGGGGACTTTTGTACTCATATAATTCTCATAATTTATGTCCACTATGGTCAAACACTACCTTCTTGTCTCTTTGTTTGTCCAACATCTGAACTTTGTGTCCATTTTAAAAGCTGTTATGTCCAACATTACAAGATTTTGTCCTAATGTTCGTCCGATAGAACGTTATCTGTCCTTTGTTACGTTTAAAATTTGTGGCTTTGTTTGTCCAACATTTGCTGATTGTCCATTTAAAAAGCTGTTACGTCCGACATTACAAGATTTTGTCCTAAGATTCGTCCGACAGAACATTATCGGTCCCTTGTTACGTCCTTATTTTCAAAATAATGTCCGATTTACACTGTCAACAGTTTTAAACCTCTTTATTTTTCATATATACGGTAGTATTTAAGGTAAAGTTATTGTCGAAGTGGAAGCAAATTGATTCCGTGACTTATGGTAGCCATTGTAGAGAATATCGGATCATATAATAAAAGAAATTTATCAATCTATGCAAATCTTGGATGTTGGACGTAAAATTAATTCGGATGTAACTTACATCGTTTGTTTGGACAGAAAGAGCGTTCACCCCGTTCATGTCGTTGACCTCGAGTAAAAAGGAACGGTTGACGGCAATACCGCAAGCGCATCGCGATTGTCGTAAAATATGTTGTCGTAAACATTAAAAAAACGAAAACCGAGCTGGCAAGTTGCGAATGAAAATTGAAATGTTCGCCCGTTACGGTTGGACCGATTTTTCAAGAGTAAACTTTAATGACAATTCCTGAAAAAACTAAAACTTTCAGCTGTATTTTCATGATGAATTATCATATTTTAGTTAATTAGCTCAAGCCTCAAGATATTCCGTACAGCTAATTGACCTCTATTGTTACATAACTTATATTTCATTTTCACTTAGGAAGAAGACAGAAAATGTTAGTCCGACAACGTGACCATAAAAATTGTTTTTAATCCTTATTTTTCAAAGATTTTTCATGTTTTTAGTGTCCTAAACCTTGCCAAACATACTTTATTACCTGTAAATCCTTTTCACCTAGAAGCCATTCATAAAAAAAAGGTTTATAAAACAATTTTGATTTTGGGTCATCAGACCATGTCACAAAATAAGCATGCAAAAAAACAGGGAATTCAACACTTCATTTATAAAATACTTTATTCAACAATAACCTTTTCGTATGAGACTGTTTATATTATCTCTTCATCATACAGTGGATTAATAACCTACCAGCATTAAAACTCAAAATAATTTAAAATATGAAAAAAATGCATTTTTCTGGGACATCCATTGAAACAGCACTTTACTGAATACTTAGCCTTATACTTTTCGTTTGGGCTTGTATTATGTTTGCCTTCGGGTTTTATATGATCCGTTCATCCTATTTCGACTCTTCAAAATGCAAGAGTTAATCCTAAATTGAGGTAGATTATATGGCCTTCCAAATACCGTTTCGATTCCTAACATGACTGAAGAGATTGTCGAAATCCGTATATGGTGTACTAATTTTGCACCTTTATTTGCAGTAGACCATCTTTTCCTCAAGAATATTGTTTTTGTTTGGTATAACATTAATTATTAAGATCCATTTTGTTACATCTGGTGATCCGTTTATTTGCTAATCGCCAATGGCAGTGTGCAGGGTTTTAGAACATTTGTTGTTCGACCTGCTAGTCAAATGCGTTTTGTTGAAAAATACTTTTTCACTTTTTCGTCATTTGGAAAATGTAGTTTGTGCTGAATTTAGACCCTCTACCAAGAAATTTGATTTGCATGCACACGTGTAAAAATTGCGGTTTTTTTATCCAACGCAATCAAAGGTTTGAACGTTGTTTTCAATTTAGACTTGTTTATATTTTTAGTTTGGGCTTGTATTATATTTGCTTTCGGGTTTATATGATCCGTTCATCCTATTTCGACTCTTCAAAATGCAAGAGTTTATCCTATATTCAGGTAAATTATATGGCTTTCAAAATACCGTTTCGATTCTTAACATCACTGAAGAGACATTAATTGTCGAAATCCGTATATGGAGTACTAATTTTTGCACGTTTTGTTTGCGGTAGACCATCTTTTCCCACAAGCTAATTGTTTTCTGTTTGGTATTATATTAATTATTAACATCCATGTTGGTACATCTGGTGATCCGTTTATTTGGCAATCGTCAATGGCAGTGTGCAGGGTTTTAGAACATTTGTTGTTCGACCTGCTAGTCAAATGCGTTTTGTTGAAATATACTTTTTTCCTTTTGGTCTTTTGGAAAATGTTGTTTGTGATGTATTTAGGCCCGTCTACCAAGATATTTGATTTGCATGCACACGTGTAAAATTGCGGTTTTTATCCAACGCAATGGACGGTTTGAACGTTGTTTTCAATTTAGACTTGTTTATATTTTTAGTTTGGTTTTGTATTATATTTGCTTTCGGGTTTATATGATCCGTTCATCCTATTTCGATTCTTCACAATGCAAGACCTTATCCTAAATTGAGGTAAATTATATGGCCTTCCAAATACCGTTTCGATTCCTAACATCACTGAAGAGACAATTATTTGTCGAAATCCGTATATGGAGTACTAATTTTTGCACGTTTTGTATGAGGTAGACCATCTTTTCCCACAAGTTTATTGTTTTCTGTTTGGTATTACATTAATTATTTTGTTACATCTGGTGATCCGTTTATTTGGCAATCGCCAATGGCAGTGTGCAGGATTTTAGAATATTTGTTGTTCGACCTGCTAGTCAAATGCTTTTGTTGAAATGTACTTTTTAACTTTTTGGTCATTTGGAAAATGTAGTTTGTGCTGTATTTAGACCCCTCTACCAAGAAATTTGATTTGCATGCACACGTGTAAAATTACCATTTTTATCCAATGGAATCATAAGTTTGAACGTTGTTTTCAATTCAGACTTGCTTATATTATTTCGTTTGGGTTGTATTATGTTTGCCTTCGGGTTTGTATGATCCGTTCATCCTATTTCAACTCTTGAAAATGCAAGAGTCTATCCTAAATTGAAGTAAATTATATGGCCTTCCAAATACCGTTTCGATTCCTAACATCAATGAAGAGATTGTCGAAATCCGTATATGGTGTACTAATTTTGCACCTTTTATTTGCAGTAGACCATCTTTTCCTCAAGAATATTGTTTTCTGTTTGGTAGAACATTAATTATTAAGATCCATTTTGTTACATCTGGTGATCCATTTATTTGGCAATCGCCAATGGCAGTGTGCAGGGTTTTAGAACATTTGTTGTTCGACGTGCTAGTCAAATGCGTTTTGTTGAAATATACTTTTTCACTTTTTGGTCTTTTGGAAAATGTAGTTTGTGCTGTATTTAGACCTCTCTACCAAGAAATTTGATTTGCATGCACACGTGTAAAATTGAGGGTTTTATCCAACGCAATCAAAGGTTTGAACATTGTTTTCAATTTAGACTTGTTTACATGTTTAGTTTGGGCTTGTATTATATTTGCTTTCGGGTTCATATGATCCGTTCATCCTATTTCGATTCTTCACAATGCAAGACTTTATCCTAAATTGACGTAAATTATATGGCCTTCCAAATACCGTTTCGATTCCTAACATCACTGAAGAGACATTAATTGTCGAATTCCGTATATGGAGTACTAATTTTGCACCTTTATTTGCAGTAGACCATCTTTTCCTCAAGAATATTGTTTTCTGTTTCGTATAACATTAATTATTAAGATCCATTTTGTTACATCTGGTGATCCGTTTATTTGGCAATCGCCAATGGCAGTGTGCAGGGTTTTAGAACATTTGTTGTTCGACCTGATAGTCAAATGCGTTTTGTTGAAAAATACTTTTTACTTTTTGGTCTTTTGGAAAATTGTTGTTTGTGCTGTATTTAGACCTGTCTACCAAGAAATTTGATTTGCATGCACACGTGTAAAATTGCGGTTTTTATCCAACGCAATCATCAGTTTGAACGTTGTTTTCAATTTAGACTTGTTTATATTTTTTCGTTTGGGCTTGTATTATGTTTGCCTTCGGGTTTTAAATGATCCGTTCATCCTATTTCGACTCTTCAAACTTCAAGAGTCTATCCTAAATTGAGTTAAAGTATATGGCCTTTCAAATACCGTTTCGATTCTTAAATCACTGAAGAGATTTTCGAAATCCGTATATGGTATACTAATTTTTGCACCTTTTGTTTGCAGTAGACCATCTTTTCCTCAAGAATATTGTTTTCTGTTTGGTATTACATTAATTATTAAGATCCATTTTGTTACATCTGGTGATCCGTTTATTTGGCAATCGCCAATGGCAGTGTGCAGGGTTTTAGAACATTTGTTGTTCGACGTGCTTGCTAGTCAAATGCGTTTAGTTGAAATATACTTTTTTCACTTTTTTGGTCATTTGGAAAATGTACTTTGTGCTGTATTTAGACCCCTCTACCAAGAAATTTTATTTGCATGCACACGTGTAAAAATTGCGGTTTTTTTATCCAACGCAATCAAAGGTTTGAACGTTGTTTTCAATTTAGACTTGTTTATATTTTTAGTTTGGGCTTGTATTATATTTGCTTTCGGGTTTATATGATCCGTTCATCCTATTTCGATTCTTCACAATGCAAGACCTTATCCTAAATTGAGGTAAATTATATGGCCTTCCAAATACCGTTTCGATTCCTAACATCACTGAAGAGACAATTATTTGTCGAAATCCGTATATGGAGTACTAATTTTTGCACGTTTTGTATGAGGTAGACCATCTTTTCCCACAAGTTTATTGGTTTCTGTTTGGTATTACATTAATTATTAAGATCCATGTTGGTACATCTGGTGATCCGTTTATTTGGCAATCGTCAATGGCAGTGTGCAGGGTTTTAGAACATTTGTTGTTCGACCTGCTAGTTAAATGCGTTTTGTTGAAATATACTTTTTTCACTTTTTTGGTCTTTTGGAAAATCTAGTTTGTGCTGTATTTAGACCCGTCTACCAGGAAATTTGATTTGCATGCACACGTGTAAAAATTGCGGTTTTTTTATCTAACGCAATCATCAGTTTGAACGTTGTTTTCAATTTAGACTTGTTTATATTTTTTCATTTGGGCTTGTATTATGTTTTCTTTCGGGTTTTAAATGATCCGTTCATCCTATTTCGACTCTTCAAAATGCAAGAGTTTATCCTAAATTCAGGTAAATTATATGGCCTTCCAAATACCGTTTCGATTCCTAACATCACTGAAGAGATTGTCGAAATCCGTATATGGTGTACTAATATTTGCACCTTTTATTTGCAGTAGACCATCTTTTCCTCAAGAATATTGTTTTCTGTTTGGTATAACATTAATTATTAAGATCCATTTTGTTACATCTGGTGATCCGTTTATTTGGCAATCGCCAATGGCAGTGTGCAGGGTTTTAGAACATTTGTTGTTCGACGTGCTAGTCAAATGCGTTTTGTTGAAATATACTTTTTTAACTCCTTTGGCCTTTTGGAAAATGTAGTTTGTGCTGTATTGAGACCCGTCTACCAGGAAATTTGATTTGCATGCACACGTGTAAAAATTGCGGTTTTTTATCCAACGCAATCATCAGTTGGAACGTTGTTTTCAATTTAGACTTGTTTATATTTTTTCATTTGGGCTTGTATTATATTTGCTTTCGGGTTTATATGATCCGTTCATCCTATTTCGACTCTTCAAAATGCAAGAGTTTATCCTAAGGTAGCAATACACAGTTAGAAGTTTAGTTTCGCATTATGGCCATGGTGAATTTTTCAAATATGAAAGTTTTGTACAATAAAATTGATTTTAGATAGTTGAAGAATAATATAGCCTTCAAGTGGGTTTATGTGATCATTTAGATTGTTTTTAGCATGTTTTATAGGCCATTTTCTGTTTGACAGTCCGTATTTTCCTATCCGCACCGCCCTAGATCTAGAAATTATTGTAGTGTTTTTCAACAAAGATTTGTTGCTCGATCTTTTCAATTCAATTTTATGGAAAAACAAGCAGAAATGCATATGATTTTTTTTGGACCTCTTGATAGATATAGGTCTATGGTTTCAGGAAAGGTATCACTCTAATTGATTGAAATTTTCCTTTGAACCAAATTTTTGAGACTTTTGTGACATGTTCACCCCCTTTTTTTGCAATATTTTGTATCAAATAAATGCAGATTGTTGCCATGGTTACACCAAAAAGAGATTATATTTCACCTTTTTAACTATTAAAAATGAAATCTATGGAAGGTGCTCTTTCCAGAAATATACACATGCATAACACAAATAGTAAGCCTTATTTATTAGATAGGAAGGAAAAGAGGGTGGTTAAAATTATGAGTGTCAATTTTAAGATTTTTCCTAACTGTGTATTGCTACCTTATGGCATTTGACAAAATACAGAATTGCTTATTTTTAGACAAATTATACCACAAATCTATTGATATTTAGATTATAGATACAATTCTGAGGGAGAAACATTTTTAGTATGACAATATATGTTTAGTTTTGTTGTTTATTGTCCTTAGCAACCAATATAGACATTTTGACACAAAGACTTGGTTCGGTCATAAATTGATACTTTATTGGCTACCCTAGGAAAAGAAAGAATGTGCGTTATGTAGAAACCTCAATAGGGAACGCTTTATATTTTTCATGCAAATAAATCAAATTTATTATTTTAGTAAGTATAAAGTTACAATTTAGCATGAATTAAGTCTAAATTTGTTCCCGCTGTTATAAATTAATTCAGTATTTGCTAAATTTTAACCAAGGCTTTGGTATGCAAATACACAACAAAATTGACATTCTAGAGCTTTAAAATAGCTTTAATTTGTAAAACTTGTCTACTGTTAAGGTTAATTTAAGTTTTAAACAAGAAAAGACAAGCACAGAAGGTATAGTTTTAGAAATTTGACTAAAAGGAGAATTTACACTTTGACATGGCATGTTTCTTCATATCTCTTTTTGTTGCATTTCAGTGGCAACTGCTCACCTTCATAAAATATTCATTTCTGAACCAATTTTAAAACTAGCAGGCCAATTTGCTCAGTTTAGCTAGAAGAACACAGAAATCCATTTAAAGTGGAATTTGAAAAAAATGTTTATCCTTAAGGTAGCTATACACAGTTAGAAGTTTAGTTTCGCATTATGGCCATGGTGAATTTTTAAATATGAAAGTTTTGTACAATAAAATTGATTTTAGATAGTTGAAGAATAATATAGCCTTCCAAGTGGGTTTATGTGATCATTTAGATTGTTTTAGCATGTTTTATAGGCCATTTTCTGTTTGACAGTCCGTATTTTCCTATCCGCACCGCCCTAGATCTAGAAATTATTGTAGTGTTTTCAACAAAGATTTGTTGCTCGATCTTTTCAATTCAATTTTATGGAAAAACAAGCAGAAATGCATATGATTTTTTGGACCTCTTGATAGATATAGGTCTATGGTTTCAGGAAAGGTATCACTCTAATTGATTGAAATTTTCCTTTGAACCAAATTTTGAGACTTTTGTGACATGTTCACCCCTTTTTTGCAATATTTTGTATCAAATAAATGCAGATTGTTGCCATGGTTACACCAAAAGAAATTACATTTCACCTTTTAACTATTAAAATGAAATCTATGGAAGGTGCTCTTTCCAGAAATATACACATGCATAACACAAATAGTAAGCCTTATTTATTAGATAGGAAGGAAAGAGGTTAAAATTATGAGTGTCAATTTTAAGATTTTTCCTAACTGTGTATTGCTACCTAAATTGAGGTAAATTATGTGGCCTTCCAAATACCGTTTCGATTCCTAACATGACTGAAGAGATTGTCGAAATCCGTATATGGTGTACTTATTTTTGCACCTTTATTTGCAGTGGACCATCTTTTCCTCAAGAATATTGTTTTCTGTTTGGTAGAACATTAATTATTAAGATCCATTTTGTTACATCTGGTGATCCGTTTATTTGGCAATCGCCAATGGCAGTGTGCAGGGTTTTAGAACATTTGTTGTTCGACGTGCTAGTCAATGTGGTTCGTTGAAATATACTTTTTCACTTTTTGGTCATTTGGAAAATGTAGTTTGTGCTGTATTTAGACCTCTCTATTAAGAAATTTGATTTGCATGCACACGTGTAAAATTGCGGTTTTTATCCAATGCAATCATAAGTTTGAACGTTGTTTTGAATTTAGACTTGTTTATATTTTTCGTTTGGGCTTGTATTATGTTTGCCTTAGGGTTTATATGATCCGTTCATCCTATTTTGACTCTTCAAACTGCAATAGTTTATCCTAAATTGAGGTAAATTATATGGCCTTCCAAATACCGTTTCGATTCCTAACATGACTGAAGAGATTGTCGAAATCCGTATATGGTGTACTTATTTTTGCACCTTTTATTTGCAGTGGACCATCTTTTCCTCAAGAATATTGTTTTCTGTTTAGTAGAACATTAATTATTAAGATCCATTTTGTTACATCTGGTGATCCGTTTATTTGGCAATCGCCAATGGCAGTGTGCAGGGTTTTAGAACATTTGTTGTTCGACATGATAGTCAAATGCGTTTTGTTGAAATATACCTTTTTTACTTTTTTGGTCTTTTGGAAAATGTTGCTTGTGCTGTATTTAGACCCCTCTACCAAGAAATTTGATTTGCATGCATACGTGTAAAAATTGCGGTTTTTTTTATCCAACGCAATCATCAGTTTGAACGTTGTTTTCAATTTAGACTCGTTTATATTTTTTCGTTTGGGCTTGTATTATGTTTGCCTTCGGGTTTTAAATGATCCGTTCATCCTATTTCGACTCTTCAAACTTCAAGTATCTATCCTAATTTGAGGTAAAGTATATGGCCTTTCAAATACCGTTTCGATTCTTAACATCACTGAAGAGACATTTATTGTCGAAATCCGTAAATGGTATACTAATTTTTGCACCTTTTGTTTGCAGTAGACCATCTTTTCCTCAAAAATATTGTTTTCTGTTTGGTAGAACATTAATTATTAAGATCCATTTTGTTACATCTGGTGATCCGTTTATTTGGCATCCGCCAATGGCAGTCTGCAGGGTTTTAGAACATTTGTTGTTCGACCTGCTAGTCAAATGCGTTTTGTTAAAATATACTTTTTTCACTTTTTTGGTCATTTGGAAAATGTAGTTTGTGCTGTGTTTAGACCCCTCTACCAAGAAATTTGATTTGCATGCACACGTTTAAAAATTGCGGTTTTTATCCAGCGCAATCATAGGTTTGAACGTTGTTTTCAATTTAGACTTGTTTATATTTTTTCGTTTGGGCTTGTATTACATTTGCCTTCGGGTTAATATGATCCGTTCATCCTATTTCGACTCTTCAAAATTCAAGAATCTATCCTATGTTGAGGTAAATTATATGGCCTTTTAAATACCGTTTCGATTCCTAACATGACTGAAGAGATTGTCGAAATCCGTATATGGTATACTAATTTTGCACCTTTTGTTTGCAGTAGACCATCTTTTCCTCAAGAATATTGTTTTTTGTTTGGTATAACATTAATTATTAAGATCCATTTTGTTACATCTGGTGATCCGTTTATTTGGCAATCGCCAATGGCAGTCTGCAGGGTTTTAGAACATTTGTTGTTCGACCTGCTAGTCAAATGCGTTTTGTTGAAATATACTTTTTTCACTTTTTTGGTCATTTGGAAAATGTAGTTTGTGCTGTATTTAGACCCCTCTACCAAGAAATTTGATTTGCATGCACACGTGTAAAAATTGCGGTTTTTTATCCAACGCAATCAAAGGTTTGAACGTTGTTTTCAGTTTAGACTTGTTTATATTTTTAGTTTGGACTTGTATTATATTTGCTTTCGGGTTTACATGATCCGTTGATCGTATTTCGACTCTTCAAAATGCAAGAGTTTATCCTAAATTGAGGTAAATTATATGGCCTTCCAAATACCGTTTCGATTCCTATCATCACTGAAGAGACATTAATTGTCGAAATCCGTTTATGGAGTACTAATTTTTGCACGTTTTGTTTGCGGTAGACCATCTTTTCCCACAAGTTTATTGTTTTCTGTTTGGTATTACATTAATTATTAAGATCCATGTTGGTACATCTGGTGATCCGTTTATTTGGCAATCGCCAATGGCAGTGTGCAGGGTTTTAGAACATTTATTGTTCGACCTGCTAAGTGAAATGCGTTTTGTTGAAATATACTTTTTTCACTTTTTTGGTCATTTGGAAAATGTAGTTTGTGCTGTATTTAGACCTCTCTACCAAGAAATTTGATTTGCATGCACACGTGTAAAAATTGCGGTTTTTTATCCAACGCAATCAAAGGTTTGAACGTTGTTTTCAATTTAGACTTGTTTATATTTTTAGTTTGGGCTTGTATTATATTTGCTTTCGGGTTTATATGATCCGTTCATCCTATTTCGACTCTTCAAAATGCAAGAGTTTATCCTAAATTGAGGTAAATTATATTGGCCTTCCAAATACCGTTTCGATTCCTAACATCACTAAAGAGACATTAATTGTCGAAATCCGTATATGGAGTACTAATTTTTGCACCTTTTCTCTCCAGGAGACCATCTTTTCCAGAAGTTTATTGTTTTCAGTTAGGTATATCATTAAATATTAAGATTCATTTTGATACATCTGGAGATCCGTCTTTTTGGCAATCGCCAATGCCAGTCTGCAGGGTTTTAGAACATTTGTTGTTCGACCTGCTAGTCAAATGCGTTTTGTTGAAATAGACTTTTTTCATTTTTTTGATCTTTTGGAAAATGTTGTTTGTGTTGTATATAGACCCCTCTTCCAAGAAATTTATTTTGCATGCACACGTGTAAAAATTGCGGTTTTTATCCAGCGCAATCATAGGTTTGAACGTTGTTTTCAATTTAGACTTGTTTATATTTTTTCGTTTGGGCTTGTATTATGTTTGCCTTCGGGTTTATATGATCCGTTCATCCTATTTCGACTCTTCAAAATTCAAAAGTCTATCCTAAATTGAGGTAAAGTATATGGCCTTTCAAATACCGTTTAGATTCTTAACATCACTGAAGAGATTTTGAAATCTGTATATGGTATACTAATTTTTGCACCTTTCGTTTGCAGTAGACCATCTTTTCCTCAAAATATTGTTTTCTGTTTGGTATAACATTAATTATTAAGATCCATTTTGTTACATTTGGTGATCCGTTTATTTGGGAATCGCCAATGGTAGTGTGCAGGGTTTTAGAACATTTGTTGTTCGACATGATCTTCAAATGGGTTTTGTTGAAATTGACTTTTTCACTTTTTGGTCTTTTGGAAAATGTTGTTCGTGCTGTATTTAGACCCTTTACGAAGTAATTTGATTTGCATGCACACGTGTAAAATTGCGGTTTTATCGAACGCAATCATAGGTTTGAACGTTGTTTTCAATTTAGACTTGTTTATATTTTTCGTTTGGGCTTTTATTATATTTGCCTTCGGGTTTATATGATCCGTTCATCCTATTTCGACTCTTCAAAATTCAAGAGTCTATCCTAAATTGAGGTAAATTATATAACCTTCCAAATACCGTTTCGATTCCTAACATCACTGAAGAGACATTAATCGTAGAAATCCGTATATGGTGTACTAATTTTTGCACCTTTTGTTTGCGGTAGACCATCTTTTACCACAAGTTTATTTTTTTCTGTTTGGTATTACATTAATTATAAAGATCCATGTTGGTACATCTGGTGACTGTTTATTTGGCAATCGCCAATGGCAGTGTGAAGGGTTTTAGAACATTTGTTGTTCGACATGATAGTCAAATGCGTTTTGATGAAATATACTTGTTTTACTTTTTTGGTCTTTTGGAAAATGTTGTTTGTGCTGTATTTAGACCCCTCTACCAAGAAATTTGATTTGCATGCACACGTGTAAAAATTGCGGTTTTTATCCACCGCAATCATAGGTTTGAACGTTGTTTTCAATTTAGACTTGTTTATATTTTTCGTTTGGGCTTGTATTATGTTTGCTTTCGGGTTTATATGATCCGTTCATCCTATTTCGACTCTTCAGAATTCAAGAGTCTATCCTAAATTGAGGTAAAGGATATGGCCTTTCAAATACCGTTTAGATTCTTTAGAAGAGATTTTCGAAATATGTATATGGTATACTAATTTTTCGCACCTTTCGTTTGCAGTAGACCATCTTTTCCTCAAGAATATTGTTTTCTGTTTGGTATAACAATAATTATTAAGATCCATTTTGTTACATTTGGTGATCCGTTTATTTGGGAATCGCCAATGGCAGTGTGCAGGGTTTTAGAACATTTGTTGTTCGACATGATCTTCAAATGGGTTTTGTTGAAATTTACTTTTTCACTTTTTGGTCTTTTGGAAAATGTTGTTCGTGCTGTATTTAGACCCCTTTACGAAGTAATTTGATTTGCATGCACACGTGTAAAATTGCGGTTTTTATCGAACGCAATCATAGGTTTGAACGTTGTTTTCAATTTAGACTTGTTTATATTTTTTCGTTTGGGCTTTTATTATATTTGCCTTCGGGTTTATATGATCCGTTCATCCTATTTCGACTCTTCAAAATTCAAGAGTCTATCCTAAATTGAGGTAAATTATATGGCCTTCCAAATACCGTTTCGATTCCTAACATCACTGAAGAGACATTAATCGTAGAAATCTGTATATGGTTTACTAATTTTTGCACCTTTTGTTTGCGGTAGACCATCTTTTACCACAAGTTTATTTTTTTCTGTTTGGTATTACATTAATTATAAAGATCCATGTTGGTACATCTGGTGACTGTTTATTTGGCAATCGCCAATGGCAGTGTGAAGGGTTTTAGAACATTTGTTGTTCGACATGATAGTCAAATGCGTTTTGATGAAATATACTTGTTTTACTTTTTTGGTCTTTTGGAAAATGTTGTTTGTGCTGTATTTAGACCCCTCTACCAAGAAATTTGATTTGCATGCACACGTGTAAAAATTGCGGTTTTTATCCACCGCAATCATAGGTTTGAACGTTGTTTTCAATTTAGACTTGTTTATATTTTTTCGTTTGGGCTTGTATTATGTTTGCCTTCGGGTTTATATGATCCGTTCATCCTATTTCGACTCTTCAGAATTCAAGAGTCTATCCTAAATTGAGGTAAAGGATATGGCCTTTCAAATACCGTTTAGATTCTTTAGAAGAGATTTTCGAAATCTGTATATGGTATACTAATTTTTGCACCTTTTGTTTGCAGTAGACCATCTTTTCCTCAAGAATATTGTTTTCTGTTTGGTATAACATTAATTATTAAGATCCATTTTGTTACATTTAGTGATCCGTTTATTTGGGAATCGCCAATGGCAGTGTGCAGGGTTTTAGAACATTTGTTGTTCGACATGATCTTCAAATGGGTTTTGTTGAAATATACTATTTTTACTTTTTTGGTCTTTTGTAAAATTTTGCTTGTGCTGTATTTAGACCCCTCTACCAAGAAATTTAATTTGCATGCACACGTGTAAAATTGCGGTTTTAATCCAACGCAATCATAAGTTTGAAAGTTGTTTTCAATTTAGACTTGTTTATATTTTTCGTTTGGGCTTGTATTATGTTTGCCTTCGGGTTTATATGATCCGTTCATCCTATTTCGACTCTACAAAATTCAAGAGTCTATCCTAAATTGAGGTAAAGTATATGGCCTTTCAAATACCGTTTCGATTCTTAACATCACTGAAAAATCTTTCGAAATCCGTATATGGTGTACTAATTTTTGCACCTTTTGTTTGCAGTAAACCATCTTTTCCTCAAGAATATTGTTTTCTGTTTGGTATAACATTAATTATTAAGATCCATTTTGTTACATCTGGTGGTCCGTTTAATTGGCAATCGCCAGTGGCAGTTTGCAGGGTTTTAGAACATTTGTTGTTGAACCTGCTAGTCAAATGCGTTTTGTTGAAATATACTTTTTCACTTTTTGGTCATTTGGAAAATGTAGTTTGTGCTGTATTTAGACCCTCTACGAAGAAATTTGATTTGCATGCACACGTTTAAAATTGCGGTTTTTATCCAACGCAATCATAAGTTTGAACGTTGTTTTCAATTTAGACTTGTTTATATTTTTCGTTTGGTCTTGTAATATATTTGCCATCGGTTTTAAATGATCCGTTCATCCTATTTCGACTGTTCAAAATTCAAGAGTCTATCCTAAATTGAGGTAAATTATATGGCCTTCCAAAATACCGTTTCGATTCCATACATCACTGAAGAGACATTAATTGTCGAAATCCGTATATGGTGTTCTTATTTTGCACCTTTTCTTTGTGGTAGACCATCTTTTCCAGAAGTTTATTGTTTTCAGTTAGGTATTACATTAATTATTAAGATCCATTTTGTTACATCTGGAGATCCGTTTTTTTGACAATCGCCAATGGCAGTCTGCAGGGTTTTAGAACATTTGTTGTTTGACCTGCTAGTCAAATGCGTTTTGTTGAAATATACTTTTTCACTTTTTGGTCATTTGGAAAATGTAGTTTGTGCTGTATTTAGACCCTCTACCAAGAAATTTGATTTGCATGCACACGTGTAAAATTGTGGTTTTTATCCAACGCAATCAAAGGTTTGAACGTTGTTTTCAATTTAGACTTGTTTATATTTTTAGTTTGGGCTTGTATTATATTTGCCTTCGGGTTTATATGATCCGTTCATCCTATTTCGACTCTTCAAAATGCAAGAGTTTATCCTAAATTGAGGTAAATTATATGGCCTTCCAAATACCGTTTCGATTCCATACATCACTGAAGAGACATTAATTGTCGAAATCCGTATATGGTGTACTAATTTTGCACCTTTTCTTTGCAGTAGACCATCTTTTCCAGAAGTTTATTGTTTTCAGTTAGGTATAACATTAATTATTAAGATCCATTTTGATACATCTGGAGATCCGTTTTTTGGCAATCGCCAATGGCAGTCTGCAGGGTTTTAGAACATTTGTTGTTCGACCTGCTAGTCAAATGCGTTTTGTTGAAATATACTTTTTCACTTTTTGGTCATTTGGAAAATGTAGTTTGTGCTGTATTTAGACCCTCTACCAAGAAATTTGATTTGCATGCACACGTGTAAAATTGCGGTTTTATCCAACGCAATCATAGGTTTGAACGTTGTTTTCAATTTAGACTTGTTTATATTTTTCGTTTGGGCTTGTATTATATTTGCCATCGGTTTTAAATGATCCGTTCATCCTATTTCGACTCTTCAAAATTCAAGAGTCTATCCTAAATTGAGGTAAATTATATGGCCTTCCAAATACCGTTTCGATTCCATACATCACTGAAGAGACATTAATTGTCGAAATCTGTATATGGTGTACTAATTTTGCACCTTTTCTTTGCAGTAGACCATCTTTTCCTCAGACGTTAATTGTTTTCAGTTAGGTATTACATTAATTATTAAGATCCATTTTGTTACATCTGGAGATCCGTTTTTTTGACAATCGCCAATGGCAGTCTGCAGGGTTTTAGAACATTTGTTGTTCGACCTGCTAGTCAAATGCGTTTTGTTGAAATATACTTTTTTCATTTTTTGGTCTTTTAGAAAATGTTGTTTATGCTGTATTTAGACCCATCTACCAAGAAACTTGTTTTGCATGCACACGTGTAAAAATTGCGGTTTTTTATCCAACGCTATCATAGGTTTGAACGTTGTTTTCAATTTAGACTTGTTTATATTTTTACGTTTGGGCTTGTATTATATTTGCCTTCGGGTTTATATGATCCGTTCATCCTATTTCGAGTCTTCAAAATTCAAGAGTCTATCCTAAATTGAGGTAAATTATATGGCCTTCCAAATACTGTTTCGATTCTGTACATTACTGAAGAGACATTAATTGTCGAAATCCGGATATGGTGTACCAATTTTTGCACCTTTTCTTTGCGGTAGACCATCTTTTCCAGAAGTTTATTGTTTTCAGTTAGGTATTACATTAATTATTGAGATCCATTTTGTTACATCTGGAGATCCGTTTTTTTGACAATCGCCAATAGCAGTCTGCAGGGTTTTATAACATTTGTTGTTCGACCTGCTAGTCAAATGCGTTTTGTTGAAATATACTTTTTCCATTTTTTTGGTCTTTTGGAAAATGTTGTTTGTGCTGTATTTACACCCCTCTACCAAGAAATTTGTTTTGCATGCAAACGTGTAAAAATTGCGGTTTTTATCCAACGCAGAACGTTGTTTTCAATTTAGACTTGTGTATATTTTTTCGTTTGGGCTAGTACTATCTTTGCCTTCCGGTTTATATGATCCGTTCATCCTATTTCGACTCTTCAAAATTCAAGAATCTATCCTAAATTGAGGTAAAGGATATGGCCTTTCAAATACCGTTTAGATTCTTACATCACTGAAGAGATTTTGTCGAAATCCGTATATGGTGTACTAATTTTTCGCACCTTTCGTTTGCAGTAGACCATCTTTTCCTCAAGAATATTGTTTTCTGTTTGGTATAACATTAATTATTAAGATCCATTTTGTTACATTTGGTGATCCGTTTATTTGGGAATCGCCAATGGCAGTGTGCAGGGTTTTAGAACATTTGTTGTTCGACATGATCTTCAAATGGGTTTTGTTGAAATTTACTTTTTCACTTTTTGGTCTTTTGGAAAATGTTGTTTGTGCTGTATTTAGACCCTCTACGAAGTAATTTGATTTGCATGCACACGTGTAAAATTGCGGTTTTTATCGAACGCAATCATAGGTTTGAACGTTGTTTTCAATTTAGACTTGTTTATATTTTTCGTTTGGGCTTTTATTATATTTGCCTTCGGTTTTATATGAGCCGTTCATCCTATTTCGACTCTTCAAAATTCAAGAGTCTATCCTAAATTGAGGTAAATTATATAACCTTCCAAATACCGTTTCGATTCCTAACATCACTGAAGAGACATTAATCGTAGAAATCCGTATGTGGTGTACTAATTTTGCACCTTTTCTTTGCGGTAGACCATCTTTTACCACAAGTTTATTGTTTTCTGTTTGGTATTACATTAATTATAAAGATCCATTTTGGTACATCTGGTGATCCGTTTATTTGGCAATCGCCAATGGCAGTGTGAAGGGTTTTAGAACATTTGTTGTTCGACATGATAGTCAAATGCGTTTTGATGAAATATACTTGTTTTACTTTTTTGGTCTTTTGGAAAATGTTGTTTGTGCTGTATTTAGACCCCTCTACCAAGAAATTTGATTTGCATGCACACGTGTAAAAATTGCGGTTTTTATCCACCGCAATCATAGGTTTGAACGTTGTTTTCAATTTAGACTTGTTTATATTTTTCGTTTGGGCTTGTATTATGTTTGCCTTCGGGTTTATATGATCCGTTCATCCTATTTCGACTCTTCAAAATTCAAGAGTCTATCCTAAATTGAGGTAAATTATATGGCCTTCCAAATACCGTTTCGATTCCATTACTGAAGAGATTGTCGAAATCCGTATATGGTGTACTTATTTTTGCACCTTTTGTTTGCAGTAGACCATCTTTTCCTCAAGAATATTGTTTTCTGTTTGGTATAACATTAATTATTAAGATCCATTTTGTTACATCTGGTGATCCGTTTATTTGGCAATCGCCAATGGCAGTGTGCAGGGTTTTAGAACATTTGTTGTTCGACATGATCTTCAAATGCGTTTTGTTGAAATATACTTTTTCACTTTTTGGTCATTTGGAAAATGTAGTTTGTGCTGTATTTAGACCTCTCTACCAAGAAATTTGATTTGCATGCACACGTGTAAAAATTGCGGTTTTTTATCCAATGCAATCATAAGTTTGAACGTTGTTTTCAATTTAGACTTGTTTATATTTTTCGTTTGGGCTTGTATTATGTTTGCCTTCGGGTTTATATGATCCGTTCATCCTATTTCGACTCTTCAAAATTCAAGAGTCTATCCTAAATTGAGGTAAAGTATATGGCCTTTCAAATACCGTTTCGATTCTTAACATCACTGAAGAGATTTCGAAATCCGTATATGGTATACTAATTTTTGCACCTTTTGTTTGCAGTAGACCATCTTTTCCTCAAGAATATTGTTTTTTGTTTGGTATAACATTAATTATTAAGATCCATTTTGTTACATCTGGTGATCCGTTTATTTGGCAATCGCCAATGGCAGTGTGCAGGGTTTTAGAACATTTGTTGTTCGACCTGCTAGTCAAATGCGTTTTGTTGAAATATACTTTTTTCACTTTTTTGGTCATTTGGAAAATGTACTTTGTGCTGTATTTAGACCCCTCTACGAAGAAATTTGATTTGCATGCACACGTGTAAAAATTGCGGTTTTTTATCCAACGCAATCAAAGGTTTGAACGTTGTTTTCAGTTTAGACTTGTTTATATTTTTTCGTTTGGGCTTTTATTATGTTTGCCTTCGGGTTTATATGATCCGTTCATCCTATTTCGACTCTTCAAAATTCAAGAGTCTATCCTAAATTGAGGTAAATTATATGGCCTTCCAAATACCGTTTCGATTCCATACATCACTGAAGAGATTAATCGAAATCCGTATATGGTGTACTTATTTTGCACCTTTTGTTTGCAGTAGACCATCTTTTCCTCAAGAATATTGTTTTCTGTTAGGTATTACATTAATTATTAAGATCCATTTTGTTACATCTGGTGATCCGTTTATTTGGCATCCGCCAATGGCAGTCTGCAGGGTTTTAGAACATTTGTTGTTCGACCTGCTAGTCAAATGCGTTTTGTTGAAATATACTTTTTTCACTTTTTTGGTCATTTGGAAAATGTAGTTTGTGCTGTATTTAGACCCGTCTACCAGGAAATTTGATTTGCATGCACACGTGTAAAAATTGCGGTTTTTTATCCAACGCAATCATCAGTTTGAACGTTGTTTTCAATTTAGACTTGTTTATATTTTTTCGTTTGGCCTTGTATTATATTTGCCTTCGGGTTTATATGATCCGTTCATCCTATTTCGACTCTTCAAAATTCAAGAATCTATCCTAAATTGAGGTAAATTATATGGCCTTTCAAATACCGTTTCGATTCCATACATCACTGAAGAGACATTAATTGTCGAAATCAGTATCTGGTGTACTAATTTTTGCACCTTTTGTTTGCAGTAGACCATCTTTTCCTCAAGTTTATTGTTTTCTGTTAGGTATTACATTAATTATTAAGATCCATTTTGTTACATCTGGTGATCCGTTTATTTGGCAATCGCCAATGGCAGTCTGCAGGGTTTTAGAACATTTGTTGTTCGACCTGCTAGTCAAATGCCTGTTGTTGAAATATACTTTTTTCACCTTTTTGGTCTTTTGGAAAATGTAGTTTGTGCTGTATTTAGACCCCTCTACCAAGAAATTTGTTTTGTTGGCACACGTATATAAATTGCGGTTTTTATCCAACGCAATCATAGGTTTAAACGTTGTTTTCTAATTAGACTTGTTTATATTTTTTCGTTTGGCCTTGTAATATATTTGCCATCGGTTTTAAATGATCCGTTCATCCTATTTCGACTGTTCAAAATTCAAGAGTCTATCCTAAATTGAGGTAAATTATATGGCCTTCCAAAATACCGTTTCGATTCCATACATCACTGAAGAGACATTAATTGTCGAAATCCGTATATGGTGTACCAATTTTTGCACCTTTTCTTTGCGGTAGACCATCTTTTCCAGAAGTTTATTGTTTTCTGTTTGGTAGAACATTAATTATTAAGATCCATTTTGTTACATCTGGTGATCCGTTTATTTTGCAATCACCAATGGCAGTGTGCAGGGTTTTAGAACATTTGATGTTCGACCTGCTAGTCAAATGCGTTTTGTTGAAATATACTTTTTTCACTTTTTTGGTCATTTGGAAAATGTAGTTTGTGCTGTAGTTAGACCAAGAAATTTGATTTGCATGCACACGTGTAAAAATTGCGGTTTTTATCGAACGCAATCATAGGTTTGAACGTTGTTTTCAATTTAGACTTGTTTATATTTTTTCGTTTGGGCTTTTATTATATTTGCCTTCGGGTTTATATGATCCGTTCATCCTATTTCGACTCTTCAAAATTCAAGAGTCTATCCTAAATTGAGGTAAATTATATGGCCTTCCAAATACCGTTTCGATTCCATACATCACTGAAGAGACATTAATTGTCGAAATCCGTATATGGTGTACTAATTTTGCACCTTTTGTTTGCGGTAGACCATCTTTTCCTCAAGAATATTGTTTTCTGTTTGGTATAACATTAATTATTAAGATCCATTTTGTTACATCTGGTGATCCGTTTTTTGGCAATCGCCAATGGCAGTCTGCAGGGTTTTAGAACATTTGTTGTTCGACCTGCTAGTCAAATGCGTTTTGTTGAAATATACTTTTTCACTTTTTGGTCATTTGGAAAATGTAGTTTGTGCTGTATTTAGACCCCTCTACCAAGAAATTTGATTTGCATGCACACGTGTAAAATTGCGGTTTTTTTATCCAACGCAATCAAAGGTTTGAACGTTGTTTTCAATTTAGACTTGTTTATATTTTTAGTTTGGGCTTGTATTATATTTGCTTTCGGGTTTATATGATCCGTTCATCCTATTTCGACTCTTCAAAATGCAAGAGTTTATTCTCAATTGAGGTAAATTATATGGCCTTCCAAATACCGTTTCGATTCCATACATCACTGAAGAGACATTAATTGTCGAAATCCGTATATGGTGTACCAATTTTTGCACCTTTTCTTTGTGGTAGACCATCTTTTCCAGAAGTTTATTGTTTTCAGTTAGGTATTACATTAATTATTAAGATCCATTTTGTTACATCTGGAGATCCGTTTTTTTGACAATCGCCAATGGCAGTCTGCAGGGTTTTAGAACATTTGTTGTTCGACCTGCTAGTCAAATGCGTTTTGTTGAAATATACTTTTTTCACTTTTTTGGTCATTTGGAAAATGTAGTTTGTGCTGTATTTAGACCTCTCTACCAAGAAATTTGATTTGCATGCACACGTGTAAAAATTGCGGTTTTTTATCCAATGCAATCATAAGTTTGAACGTTGTTTTCAATTTAGACTTGTTTATATTTTTAGTTTGGGCTTGTATTATATTTGCTTTCGGGTTTATATGATCCGTTCATCCTATTTCGACTCTTCAAAATGCAAGAGTTTATCCTAAATTGAGGTAAATTATATTGGCCTTCCAAATACCGTTTCGATTCCTAACATCACTAAAGAGACATTAATTGTCGAAATCCGTATATGGAGTACTAATTTTTGCACCTTTTGTTTGCGGTAGACCATCTTTTCCAGAAGTTTATTGTTTTCAGTTAGGTATTACATTAATTATTAAGATCCATTTTGTTACATCTGGAGATCCGTTTTTTTGACAATCGCCAATGGCAGTCTGCAGGGTTTTAGAACATTTGTTGTTCGACCTGCTAGTCAAATGCGTTTTGTTGAAATATACTTTTTCCATTTTTTTGGTCTTTTGGAAAATGTTGTTTGTGCTGTATTTACACCCCTCTACCAAGAAATTTGATTTGCATGCACACGTGTAAAAATTGCGGTTTTTATCCAACGCAATCAAAGGTTTGAACGTTGTTTTCAATTTAGACTTGTTTATATTTTTAGTTTGGGCTTGTATTATATTTGCCTTCGGGTTTATATGATCCGTTCATCCTATTTCGACTCTTCAAAATTCAAGAGTTTATCCTAAATTGAGGTAAATTATATGGCCTTCCAAATACCGTTTCTATTCCATACATCACTGAAGAGACATTAATTGTCGAAATCCGTATATGGTGTACTAATTTTTGCACCTTTTCTTTGCGGTAGACCATCTTTTCCTCAAAAATATTGTTTTCTGTTTGGTATAACATTAATTATTAAGATCCATTTTGTTACATCTGGTGATCCGTTTATTGGCAATCGCCAATGGCAGTCTGCAGGGTTTTAGAACATTTGTTGTTCGACATGTCAAATGCGTTTTGTTGAAATATACTTTTTTCACTTTTTTGGTCATTTGGAAAATGTAGTTTGTGCTGTATTTAGACCCCTCTACCAAGAAATTTGATTTGCATGCACACGTGTAAAAATTGCGGTTTTTTATCCAACGCAATCAAAGGTTTAAACGTTGTTTTCAATTTAGACTTGTTTATATTTTTTCGTTTGGGCTTGTATTATGTTTGCCTTCGGGTTTTCAATGATCCGTTCATCCTATTTCGACTCTTCAAACTTCAACAGTGTATACTAAATTGAGGTAAATTATATGGCCTTCCAAATACCGTTTCGATTCTTAACATCACTGAAGAGATTTTCGAAATCCGTATATGGTATACTAATTTTTGCACCTTTTGTTTGCAGTAGACCATCTTTTCCTCAAGAATATTGTTTTCTGTTTGGTATAAGATTAATTATTAAGATCCATTTTGTTACATCTGGTGATCCGTTTATTTGGCATCCGCCAATGGCAGTGTGCAGGGTTTTAGAACATTTGTTGTTCGACATGATAGTCAAATGCGTTTTGTTGAAATATACTTTTTTTACTTTTTTGGTCTTTTGGAAAATGTTGTTTGTGCTGTATTTAGACCTCCCTACCAAGAAATTTGATTTGCATGCACACGTGTAAAAATTCCGGTTTTTTATCCAACGCAATCACAAGTTTGAACGTTGTTTTCAATTTAGACTTGTTTATATTTTTTCGTTTGGGCTTGTATTATGTTTGCCTTCGGGTTTATATGATCCGTTCATCCTATTTCGACTCTTCAAAATTCAAGAGTCTATCCTAAATTGAGGTAAAGTATATGGCCTTTCAAATACCGTTTCGATTCTTAACATCACTGAAGAGATTTTCGAAATCCGTATATGGTATACTAATTTTTGCACCTTTTGTTTGCAGTAGACCATCTTTTCCTCAAGAATATTGTTTTCTGTTTGGTATAACATTAATTATTAAGATCCATTTTGTTACATCTGGTGATCCGTTTATTTGGCAATCGCCAATGGCAGTCTGCAGGGTTTTAGAACATTTGTTGTTCGACCTGCTAGTCAAATGCCTGTTGTTGAAATATACTTTTTTCACCTTTTTGGTCTTTTGGAAAATGTAGTTTGTGCTGTATTTAGACCCCTCTACCAAGACATTTGATTTGCATGCACACGTGTAAAATTCCGGTTTTATCGCAATCATAGGTTTGAACGTTGTTTTCAATTTAGACTTGTTTATATTTTTCGTTTGGGCTTGTATTATAATTGCCTCGGGTTTATATGATCCGTTCATCCTATTTCGACTCTTCAAAATTCAAGAGTCTATCCTAAATTGAGGTAAATTATATGGCCTTCCAAATACCGTTTCGATTCCATACATCACTGAAGGGACATTAATTGTCGAAATCCGTATATGGTGTACTAATTTTTTCACCTTTTGTTTGCAGTAGACCATCTTTTCCTCAAGTTTATTGTTTTCTGTTTGGTATTACATTAATTATTAAGATCCATTTTGTTACATCTGGTGATCCGTTTATTTGGCAATCGCCAATGGCAGTGTGCAGGGTTTTAGAACATTTGTTGTTCGACCTGCTAGTCAAATGCGTTTTGTTGAAATATACTTTTTCACTTTTTGGTCTTTTGGAAAATGTTGTTTGTGCTGTATTTAGACCCTCTACCAAGAAATTTGATTTGCATGCACACGTATAAAATTGCGGTTTTTATCCAACGCAATCATAGGTTTGAACGTTGTTTTCAATTTAGACTTGATGATATTTTTCGTTTGGGCTTGTATTATGTTTGCCTTCTTTAATGATCCGTTCATCCTATTTCGACTCTTCAAAATTCAAGGGTCTATCCTAAATTGAGGTAAATTATATGGCCTTCCAAATACCGTTTAGATTCTGTACATCACGGAAGATACATTAATTGTCGAAATCTGTATATGGTGTACTAATTTTTGCACCTTTTGTTTGCTGTAGACCATCTTTTCCTCAAGAATATTGTTTTCTGTTTGGTATAACATTAATTATTAAGATCCATTTTGTTACATTTGGTGATCCGTTTATTTGGCAATCGCCAATGGCAGTGTGCAGGGTTTTAGAACATTTGTTGTTCGACCTGCTAGTCAAATGCGTTTTGTTGAAATATACTTTTTCACTTTTTGGTCTTTTGGAAAATGTTGTTTGTGCTGTATTTAGACCCCTCTACCAAGAAATTTGTTTTGCATGCACACGTATAAAATTGTGGTTTTTATCCAACGCAATCATAGGTTTGAACGTTGTTTTCAATTTAGACTTGTTTATATTTTTCGTTTGGGCTTGTATTATATTTGCCTTCGGGTTTTAAATGATCCGTTCATCCTATTTCGACTCTTCAAAATTCAAGAGTCTATCCTAAATTGAGGTAAATTATATGGCCTTCCAAATACCGTTTCGATTCCATACATCACTGAAGAGACATTAATTGTCGAAATCCGTATATGGTGTACTAATTTTGCACCTTTTGTTTGCAGTAGACCATCTTTTCCTCAAGAATATTGTTTTTTGTTTGGTATAACATTAATTATTAAGATCCATTTTGTTACATCTGGTGATCCGTTTATTTGGCAATCGCCAATGGCAGTGTGCAGGGTTTTAGAACATTTGTTGTTCGACCTGCTAGTCAAATGCGTTTTGTTGAAATATACTTTTTTCACTTTTTTGGTCATTTGGAAAATGTAGTTTGTGCTGTATTTAGACCCGTCTACCAAGAAATTTGATTTGCATGCACACGTGTAAAATTGCGGTTTTTATCCAACGCAATCATCAGTTTGAACGTTGTTTTCAATTTAGACTTGTTTATATTTTTCGTTTGGGCTTGTATTATGTTTGCCATCGGGTTTTAAATGATCCGTTCATCCTATTTCGACTCTTCAAAATGCAAGAGTTTATCCTAAATTGAGGTAAATTATATGGCCTTCCAAATACCGTTTCGATTCCTAACATCACTGAAGAGACATTAATTGTCGAAATCCGTATATGGTGTACTAATTTTTGCACCTTTTGTTTGCGGTAGACCATCTTTTCCTGAAGAATATTGTTTTCTTTAGGTATAACATTAATTATTAAGATCCATTTTGGTACATCTGGTGATCCGTTTATTTGGCATCCGCCAATGGCAGTCTGCAGGGTTTTAGAACATTTGTTGTTCGACCTGCTAGTCAAATGCGTTTTGTTGAAATATACTTTATCACTTTTTTGGTCATTTGGAAAATGTAGTTTGTGCTGTATTTAGACCTCTCTACCAAGAAATTTGATTTGCATGCACACGTGTAAAAATTACGGTTTTTTATCCAACGCAATCAAAGGTTTGAACGTTGTTTTCAATTTAGACTTGTTTATATTTTTCGTTTGGGTTGTATTATATTTGCCTTCGGTTTTAAATGATCCGTTCATCCTATTTCGACTCTTCAAACTTCAAGAGTCTATCCTAAATTGAGGTAAATTATATGGCCTTCCAAATACCGTTTCGATTCCTAACATCACTGAAGAGACATTAATTGTCGAAATCCGTATATGGTGTACTAATTTTGCACCTTTTCTTTGCGGTAGACCATCTTTTCCTGAAGAATATTGATTTCTGTTTGGTATAACATTAATTATTAAGATCCATTTTGTTACATCTGGTAATCCGTTTATTTGGCATCCGCCAATGGCAGTCTGCAGGGTTTTAGAACATTTGTTGTTCGACCTGCTAGTCAAATGCGTTTTGTTGAAATATACTTTTTCACTTTTTGGTCATTTGGAAAATGTAGTTTGTGCTGTATTCAGACCCTCTACCAAGAAATTTGATTTGCATGCAAACGTGTAAAATTACGGTTTTTATCTAATGCAATCATTAGTTTGAACGTTGTTTTCAATTTAGACTTGTTTATATTTTTCGTTTGGGCTTGTATTATGTTTTTCTTCTGGTTTATATGATCCGTTCATCCTATTTCGACTCTTCAAAATGCAAGAGTTTATCCTAAATTGAGGTAAATTATATGGCCTTCAAAATACCGTTTCGATTCCTAACATGACTGAAGAGATTGTCGAAATCCGTATATGGTGTACTAATTTTGCACCTTTTATTTGCAGTAGACCATCTTTTCCTCAAGAATATATTTTCTGTTTGGTAGAACATTAATTATTAAGATCCATTTTGTTACATCTGGTGATCCGTTTATTTGGCATCGCCAATGGCAGTCTGCAGGGTTTTAGAACATTTGTTGTTCGACCTGCTAGTCATATACGTTTTGTTGAAATATACTTTTTTCACTTTTTTGGTCATTTGGAAAATGTAGTTTGTGCTGTATTTTGCATGCACACCTGTAAAAATTACGGTTTTTTATCCAACGCAATCAAAGATTTGAACGTTGTTTTCAATTTAGACTTGTTTATATTTTTCGTTTGGGTTGTATTATATTTGCCTTCGGGTTTTAAATGATCCGTTCATCCTATTTCGACTCTTCAAACTTCAAGAGTCTATCCTAAATTGAGGTAAATTATATGGCCTTCCAAATACCGTTTCGATTCCTAACATCACTGAAGAGACATTAATTGTCGAAATCCGTATATGGTGTACTAATTTTGCACGCTTTGTTTGCGGTAGACCATCTTTTCCTGAAGAATATTGATTTCTGTTTGGTATAACATTAATTATTAAGATCCATTTTGTTACATCTGGTGATCCGTTTATTTGGCATCCGCCAATGGCAGTCTGCAGGGTTTTAGAACATTTGTTGTTCGACCTGCTAGTCAAATGCGTTTTGTTGAAATATACTTTTTCACTTTTTGGTCATTTGGAAAATGTAGTTTGTGCTGTATTCAGACCTCTCTACCAAGAAATTTGATTTGCATGCAAACGTGTAAAATTACGGTTTTTATCCAATGCAATCATTAGTTTGAACGTTGTTTTCAATTTAGACTTGTTTATATTTTTCGTTTGGGCTTGTATTATGTTTTCATCTGGTTTATATGATCCGTTCATCCTATTTCGACTCTTCAAAATGCAAGAGTTTATCCTAAATTGAGGTAAATTATATGGCTTTCAAAATACCGTTTCGATTCCTAACATGACTGAAGAGATTGTCGAAATCCGTATATGGTGTACTAATTTTTGCAGCTTTTATTTGCAGTAGACCATCTTTTCCTCAAGAATATTATTTTCTGTTTGGTAGAACATTAATTATTAAGATCCATTTTGTTACATCTGGTGATCCGTTTATTTGGCAATCGCCAATGGCAGTGTGCAGGGTTTTAGAACATTTGTTGTTCGACGTGCTAGTCAAATGCGTTTTGTTGAAATATACTTTTTACTTTTTGGTCTTTTGGAAAATGTAGTTTGTGCTGTGTTTAGACCCTCTACCAAGAAATTTGATTTGCATGCACACGTGTAAAATTGCGGTTTTTATCCAACGCAATCATCAGTTTGAACGTTGTTTTCAATTTAGACTTGTTTTTATTTTTCGTTTGGGCTTGTATTATGTTTGCCTTTGGTTTTAAATGATCCGTTCATCCTATTTCGACTCTTCAAACTTCAAGAGTCTATCCTAAATTGAGGTAAATTATATGGCCTTCCAAATACCGTTTCGATTCCTAACATCACTGAAGAGACATTAATTGTCGAAATCCGTATATGGTGTACTAATTTTGCACGCTTTGTTTGCGGTAGACCATCTTTTCCTGAAGAATATTGATTTCTGTTTGGTATAACATTAATTATTAAGATCCATTTTGTTACATCTGGTGATCCGTTTATTTGGCATCGCCAATGGCAGTCTGCAGGGTTTTAGAACATTTGTTTTTCGACCTGCTAGTCAAATGCGTTTTGTTGAAATATACTTTTTTCACTTTTTGGTCATTTGGAAAATGTAGTTTGTGCTGTATTCAGACCTCTCTACCAAGAAATTTGATTTGCATGCAATCGTGTAAAATTACGGTTTTTATCCAATGCAATCATTAGTTTGAACGTTGTTTTCAATTTAGACTTGTTTATATTTTTCGTTTGGGCTTGTATTATGTTTTCATCTGGTTTATATGATCCGTTCATCCTATTTCGACTCTTCAAACTGCAATAATTTATCCTAAATTGAGGTAAATTATATGGCCTTCCAAATACCGTTTCGATTCCTAACATGACTGAAGAGATTGTCGAAATCTGTATATTGTGTACTAATTTTTGCACCTTTTATTTGCAGTAGACCATCTTTTCCTCAAGAATATTGTTTTCTGTTTGGTAGAACATTAATTATTAAGATCCATTTTGTTACATCTGGTGGTCCGTTTATTTGACAATCGCCAATGGCAGTGTGCAGGGTTTTAGAACATTTGTTGTTCGACGTGCTAGTCAAATGCGTTTTGTTGAAATATACTTTTTTACTTTTTGGTCATTTGGAAAATGTAGTTTGTACTGTGTTTAGACCCGTCTACCAAGAAATTTGATTTGAATGCACACGTGTAAAATTGCGGTTTTTATCCAACGCAATCATCAGTTTGAACGTTGTTTTCAATTTAGACTTTTTTATATTTTTCGTTTGGGCTTGTATTATGTTTGCCTTCGGGTTTAAATGATCCGTTCATCTTATTTCGACTCTTCAAACTTCAAGAGTCTATCTTAAATTGAGGTAAATTATATGCCTTCCAAATACCGTTTCGATTCCTAACATCACTGAAGAGACATTAATTGTCGAAATCCGTATATGGTGTACTAATTTTGCACGTTTTGTTTGCAGTAGACCATCTTTTCCTGAAGAATATTGTTTTCTTTGGTATAACATTAATTATTAAGATCCATTTTGTTACATCTGGTGATCCGTTTATTTGGCATCCGCCAATGGCAGTGTGCAGGGTTTTAGAACATTTGTTGTTCGACCTGCTAGTCAAATGCGTTTTGTTGAAATATACTTTTTCACTTTTTGGTCATTTGGAAAATGTAGTTTGTGCTGTATTTAGACCTCTCTACCAAGAAATTTGATTTGCATGCACACGTGTTAAACGGTTTTTATCCAACGCAATCAAAGGTTTGAACGTTGTTTTCAATTTAGACTTGTTTATATTTTTAGTTTGGGTTGTATTATATTTGCCTTCGGGTTTTAAATGATCCGTTCATCCTATTTCGACTCTTCAAACTTCAAGAGTCTATCCTAAATTGAGGTAAATTATATGGCCTTCCAAATACCGTTTCGATTCCTAACATCACTGAAGAGACATTAATTGTCGAAATCCGTATATGGAGTACTAATTTTAGCATGCTTTGTTTGCAGTAGACCATCTTTTCCTGAAGAATATTGATTTCTGTTTGGTATAACATTAATTATTAAGATCCATTTTGTTACATCTGGTGATCCGTTTATTTGGCATCCGCCAATGGCAGTCTGCAGGGTTTTAGAACATTTGTTGTTCGACCTGCTAGTCAAATGCGTTTTGTTGAAATATACTTTTTCACTTTTTGGTCATTTGGAAAATGTAGTTTGTGCTGTATTCAGACCTCTCTACCAAGAAATTTGATTTGCATGCAAACGTATAAAATTACGGTTTTTATCTAATGCAATCATTAGTTTGAACGTTGTTTTCAATTTAGACTTGTTTATATTTTTCGTTTGGGCTTGTATTATGTTTTTCATCTGGTTTATATGATCCGTTCATCCTATTTCGACTCTTCAAAATGCAAGAGTTTATCCTAAATTGAGGTAAATTATATGGCTTTCAAAATACCGTTTCGATTCTGTACATGACTAAAGAGATTGTCGAAATCCGTATATGGTGTACTAATTTTGCACCTTTTGTTTGCTGTAGACCATCTTTTCCTCAAGAATATTGTTTTCTGTTTGGTAGAACATTAATTATTAAGATCCATTTTGTTACATCTGGTGATCCGTTTATTTGGCATCCGCCAATGGTAGTCTGCAGGGTTTTAGAACATTTGTTGTTCGACCTGCTAGTCAAATGCGTTTTGTTGAAATATACTTTATCACTTTTTGGTGATTTAGAAAATGTAGTTTGTGCTGTATTTAGACCTCTCTACCAAGAAATTTGATTTGCATGCACACGTATAAAAATTACGGTTTTTATCCAACGCAATCAAAGGTTTGAACGTTGTTTTCAATTTAGACTTGTTTATATTTTTCGTTTGGGTTGTATTATATTTGTCTTCGGTTTTAAATGATCCGTTCATCCTATTTCGACTCTTCAAACTTCAAGAGTCTATCCTAAATTGAGGTAAATTATATGGCCTTCCAAATACCGTTTCGATTTCTAACATCACTGAAGAGACATTAATTGTCGAAATCCGTATATGGAGTACTAATTTTGCACGCTTTGTTTGCGGTAGACCATCTTTTCCTGAAGAATATTGATTTCTGTTTGGTATAACATTAATTATTAAGATCCATTTTGTTACATCTGGTGATCCGTTTATTTGGCATCCGCCAATGGCAGTCTGCAGGGTTTTAGAACATTTGTTGTTCGACCTGCTAGTCAAATGCGTTTTGTTGAAATATACTTTTTCACTTTTTGGTCATTTGGAAAATGTAGTTTGTGCTGTATTCAGACCTCTCTACCAAGAAATTTGATTTGCATGCAAACGTGTAAAATTACGGTTTTTATCTAATGCAATCATTAGTTTGAACGTTGTTTTCAATTTAGACTTGTTTATATTTTTCGTTTGGGCTTGTATTATGTTTTTCATCTGGTTTATATGATCCGTTCATCCTATTTCGACTCTTCAAAATGCAAGAGTTTATACTAAATTGAGGTAAATTATATGGCTTTCAAAATACCGTTTCGATTCCTAACATGACTGAAGAGATTGTCGAAATCCGTATATGGTGTACTAATTTTGCACCTTTTATTTGCAGTAGACCATCTTTTCCTCAAGAATATATTTTTCTGTTTGGTAGAACATTAATTATTAAGATCCATTTTGTTACATCTGGTGATCCGTTTATTTGGCAATCGCCAATGGCAGTGTGCAGGGTTTTAGAACATTTGTTGTTCGACGTGCTAGTCAAATGCGTTTTGTTGAAATATACTTTTTTAACTCCTTTGGCCTTTTGGAAAATGTAGTTTGTGCTGTATTTTGCATGCACACCTGTAAAAATTACGGTTTTTTATCCAACGCAATCAAAGATTTGAACGTTGTTTTCAATTTAGACTTGTTTATATTTTTCGTTTGGGCTTGTATTATGTTTGCCTTTGGGTTTTAAATGATCCGTACATCCTATTTCGACTCTTTAAACTTCAAGAGTTTATCCTAAATTGAGGTAAATTATATGGCCTTCCAAATACCGTTTCGATTCCTAACATCACTGAAGAGACATTAATTGTCGAAATCCGTATATGGTGTACTAATTTTGCACGCTTTGTTTGCGGTAGACCATCTTTTCCTGAAGAATATTGATTTCTGTTTGGTATAACATTAATTATTAAGATCCATTTTGTTACATCTGGTGATCCGTTTATTTGGCATCCGCCAATGGCAGTCTGCAGGGTTTTAGAACATTTGTTTTTCGACCTGCTAGTCAAATGCGTTTTGTTGAAATATACTTTTTCACTTTTTGGTCATTTGGAAAATGTAGTTTGTGCTGTATTCAGACCTCTCTACCAAGAAATTTGATTTGCATGCAATCGTGTAAAATTACGGTTTTTATCCAATGCAATCATTAGTTTGAACGTTGTTTTCAATTTAGACTTGTTTATATTTTTCGTTTGGGCTTGTATTATGTTTTTCATCTGGTTTATATGATCCGTTCATCCTATTTCGACTCTTCAAACTGCAAGAGTTTATCCTAAATTGAGGTAAATTATATGGCCTTCCAAATACCGTTTCGATTCCTAACATGACTGAAGAGATTGTCGAAATCCGTATATGGTGTACTAATTTTTGCACCTTTGTTTGCAGTAGACCATCTTTTCCTCAAGAATATTGTTTTCTGTTTGGTAGAACATTAATTATTAAGATCCATTTTGTTACATCTGGTGGTCCGTTTATTTGGCATCCGCCAATGGCAGTGTGCAGGGTTTTAGAACATTTGTTGTTCGACATGATAGTCAAATGCGTTTTGTTGAAATATACTTTTTTACTTTTTGGTCTTTTGGAAAATGTAGTTTGTGCTGTATTTAGACCTCTCTACCAAGAAATTTGATTTGCATGCACACGTGTAAAATTACGGTTTTTATCCAAGGCAATAATAGTTTGAACGTTGTTTTCAATTTAGACTTGTTTATATTTTTCGTTTGGGCTTGTATTATAGATATAGGAAGATGTGGTGTTCAGTGCCAATGAGACAACTCTCCATCCAAATAACAATTTATAAAAGTAAACCATTATAAGTCAATGTACGGCCTTCAACACGGAGCCTTGGCTCACACCGAACAACAAGCTATAAAGGGCCCCAAAACTAGTGTAAAACCATTCAAACGGTAAAACCAACGGTCTAGTATATATAAAAACGAGAAACGAGAAACACGTATAAATTACATAAACAAACGACAACTACTGTACATCAGATTCCTGACTTAGGACAGGTGCAAACATTTGCAGCGGGATTAAACGTTTTAATGGTACCAAACCTTCTCCCTTAAGAAACAATAGTATAACATCACAACATAGAAAACACACGATAAAACATCAATTGTTTATTTAACTCAATCAAAACGTAAATTAACACACTATGAACGAATAAATTTGTCTGTGATACCTGAAAGTAAATACATAGTTAATAAAATATTAGGACAAACATTCAAGGCCAAAAGCAAACAAACAAGTCCAAATAAAGCCATGGCAAAACACTACCGCGAAATATTAAACCCTAGAAAATAATCACTTGAAAAACCGGTTTTCATAATATATACAGGTAAATGAAAATAACTTTGTCGTTTTAGGTATACTTTTTCTGTCTATATAAAATCTTCCAATAATTAGGAATACCAAGAAAGGTCTGTCATATAAATACCTAATTTAACACTAGATACATATTTTTAGTAAATATCAACAATAAAACTTATGTTTGCCTTCGGGTTTTAAATGATCCGTTCATCCTATTTCGACTCTTCAAACTTCAAGTATCTATCCTAATTTGAGGTAAAGTATATGGCCTTTCAAATACCGTTTCGATTCTTAACATCACTGAAGAGATTTTCGAAATCCGTATATGGTATACTAATTTTTGCACCTTTTGTTTGCAGTAGACCATCTTTTCCTCAAGAATATTGTTTTCTGTTTGGTATAAGATTAATTATTAAGATCCATTTTGTTACATCTGGTGATCCGTTTATTTGGCATCCGCCAATGGCAGTCTGCAGGGTTTTAGAACATTTGTTGTTCGACCTGCTAGTCAAATGCGTTTTGTTGAAATATACTTTTTTCACTTTTTTGGTCATTTGGAAAATGTAGTTTGTGCTGTATTTAGACCCCTCTACCAAGAAATTTGATTTGCATGCACACGTGTAAAATTACGGTTTTTATCTAATGCAATCATAGGTTTGAACGTTGTTTTCAATTTAGACTTGTTTATATTTTTTCGTTTGGGCTTGTATTACATTTGCCTTCGGGTTAATATGATCCGTTCATCCTATTTCGACTCTTCAAAATTCAAGAATCTATCCTATGTTGAGGTAAATTATATGGCCTTTCAAATACCGTTTCGATTCCTAACATGACTGAAGAGATTGTCGAAATCCGTATATGGTATACTAATTTTGCACCTTTTATTTGCAGTAGACCATCTTTTCCTCAAGAATATTATTTTTTGTTTGGTAGAACATTAATTATTAAGATCCATTTTGTTACATCTGGTGATCCGTTTATTTGGCATCCGCCAATGGCAGTCTGCAGGGTTTTAGAACATTTGTTGTTCGACCTGCCAGTCAAATGCGTTTTGTTGAAATATACTTTTTTTACTTTTTTGGTCTTTTGGAAAATGTTGTTTGTGCTGTATTTAGACCTCCCTACCAAGAAATTTGATTTGCATGCACACGTGTAAAAATTCCGGTTTTTTATCCAACGCAATCACAAGTTTGAACGTTGTTTTCAATTTAGACTTGTTTATATTTTTTCGTTTGGGCTTGTATTATGTTTGCCTTCGGGTTTATATGATCCGTTCATCCTATTTCGACTCTTCAAAATGCAAGAGTTTATCCTAAATTGAGGTAAATTATATGGCCTTCCAAATACCGTTTCGATTCCTAACATCACTGAAGAGACATTAATTGTCGAAATCCGTATATGGAGTACTAATTTTTGCACGTTTTGTTTGCGGTAGACCATCTTTTCCTGCAAGTTTATTGTTTTCTGTTTGGTATTACATTAATTATTAAGATCCATGTTGGTACATCTGGTGATCCGTTTATTTGGCAATCGCCAATGGCAGTGTGCAGGGTTTTAGAACATTTGTTGTTCGACGTGCTAGTCAAATGCGTTTTGTTGAAATATACTTGTTTTACTTTTTGGTGTTTTGGAAAATGTTGTTTGTGCTGTATTTAGACCCTCTACCAAGAAATTTGATTTGCATGCAAACGTGTAAAATTACGGTTTTATCCACCGCAATCATAGGTTTGAACGTTGTTTTCAATTTAGACTTGTTTATATTTTTCGTTTGGGCTTGTATTATGTTTGCATCTGGTTTATATGATCCGTTCATCCTATTTCGACTCTTCAGAATTCAAGAGTTTATCCTAAATTGAGGTAAATTATATGGCTTTCAAATACCGTTTAGATTCTTTGAGAAGAGATTTTCGAAATCTGTATATGGTATACTAATTTTGCACCTTCTGTTTGCAGTAGACCATCTTTTCCTCAAGAATATTGTTTTCTGTTTGGTATAACATTAATTATTAAGATCCATTTTGTTACATTTAGTGATCCGTTTATTTGGCAATCGCCAATGGCAGTCTGCAGGGTTTTAGAACATTTGTTGTTCGACATGATCTTCAAATGGGTTTTGTTGAAATATACTTTTTTTACTTTTTGGTTTTTGGAAAATGTTGTTTGTGCTGTATTTAGACCTCTCTACCAAGAAATTTAATTTATATGCACACGTATAAAAATTGCGGTTTTAATCCAACGCAATCATAAGTTTGAACGTTGTTTTCAATTTAGACTTGTTTATATTTTTTCGTTTGGGCTTGTATTATATTTGCCATCGGTTTTATATGATCCGTTCATCCTATTTCGACTCTTCAAAATTCAAGAGTCTATCCTAAATTGAGGTAAAGTATATTGCCTTTCAAATACCGTTTCGATTCTTACATCACTGAAAACATTTTTGTCGAAATCCGTATATGGTGTACTAATTTTTGCACCTTTTGTTTGTGGTAGACCATCTTTTCCTCAAGAATATTGTTTTCAGTTTGGTATAACATTAATTATTAAGATCCATTTTGTTACATCTGGTGGTCCGTTTTTTGACAATCGCCAATGGCAGTCTGCAGGGTTTTAGAACATTTGTTGTTCGACCTGCTAGTCAAATGCGTTTTGTTTAAATATACTTTTTTTCCTTTTTTTGGTCTTTTAAAAAATGTTGTTTGTGCTGTATTTAGACCCATCTACCAAGAAACTTGTTTTGCATGCACACGTATAAAAATTGCGGTTTTTATCCAACGCAATCATAGGTTTGAACGTTGTTTTCAATTTAGACTTGTTTATATTTTTTCGTTTGGGCTTGTATAATATTTGCCTTCGGGTTTATATGATCCGTTCATCCTATTTCGACTCTTCAAAATTCAAGAGTCTATCCTAAATTGACGTAAATTATATGGCCTTCCAAATACCGTTTCGATTCCTAACATCACTGAAGAGACATTAATTGTCGAAATCCGTATATAATGTACTAATTTTTGCACCTTTTGTTTGCGGTAGATCATCTTTACAGCAAGTTTATTGTTTTTATGTTTGGGGTTACATTAATTATTAAGATCCGTTTTGTTACGCATCGTAGAGCAGTGGAATATTTCGACTGAATTATTAGGGTTATAAGGAAAATGGAAAATAGATAGATAACAAATATGTCAACACTTACGGATGAAGAGAAGCGTGATATGGAAAGAAGACGAAAAGGTTGCGGGGACAACGCATTGATGTGGGGAGAGCTACCGGTTTGTCGACGAATATCCATGACATGAAAGTGCACCAAAGGAAGTAGGGGAAAATTAAACTCTTATTCTTGGACAGGGGAAGGAGGAGACAGACATGTACACCTTACAATCATTCCATACACCAAATATAGTTGACCTATTGCTTATAGTATCTGATAAACTAACAAAATTATGAAGACTTATCATTGACTAATGAACCATGAAAATGAGGTCAAGGTCGTCTGACATATGAACCCTGCCAGACAGACATGTATACCTTACAATCATTCCATACATCAAATAAAATTGACCTATTGCTTATAATATCTGTGAAATAGACCAAACCACAAAAACTAAACAGTGTCCAACGAACCATGAAAAAGAGGTCAAGATGAAACATGCCAGATGGACATGTACACGTTACAATCATTCCATACAACAAATTATATAGTTGACCTAATGTTTATAGTATCTGAGATATGGACTTGACCATGTAACTTTAACTTTAATCACTGATGCATGAAATGAGGTCGAGGTCAAGTGAACACTACCGGACGCACCTGTAGATGTTGCAAGGAACCCATATACAAAATATAGTTGTCCTATTACTCATAATAAGCTGGTATTTCACTTTACAAAAAAACTGTAATTTTTTCAAGCAGTCACTAAACCATGAAAATGAGGTCAAGGACAATGAACATATGACAGACGGAATTTTCGCAGCATAAGGTATGTAAGGTATGAAGCATCCTGGTCTTCTACCTTCTGAAATATAAAGCTTTATACAAATAGTTTACGCCGCCGCCGCCGTCGGATTGTAATCCCTATGTCTCGCATTCGGCGACTGTCGTCGCAGGCGAGACAAAAACAATTGTCAAAAAGTATGCGCTTAATATTGTGAAACACTTGAAGAGCATATAAGATGTATAAATGTCCTGTTCACCCGGTTGAATCTGTCATAGAAATAAATTAAAGCTGTATATTAGGCATATTTATTATTTTTATCACCCCCATTATGCATGTTGCCACGAACAGTATACCGGTATATAAAATAAATACAAAAAGGCACGATTTTCTGAAGGTTAGAATATGACAGATTAAATGAAAATGGCGACGGGCCCAAAAAAGACCCTTATCGCCACTTGTCCTTATGGTTTGACCCAGGTTTCAGGCGTCAGTTTCTAGGAAATGTCAGTAATAGCGTGATTGAGGTTACATTTTTGGCCTAAGTTACTTTGAGATCATATCAAAATGAAACTTGGTAAACTTTGTACGCATGTTCATTATACAGAGAACTGTTTAACAAATATGCAAAATTAACATGGAATTGTAATAGTGCGAGCGGGGAATGGTGTCCTATGGAGAAAAATAGGGCAAAATAATAAATAGAGAATAATGTGCAGAATACAAAATAATGTGCAAAATTTACGAAGAATAGAGAAAAATGGTTAACAAAATTAAAAAATATAGATTTGAAGGAAACCCCAACCCAGATCCTCTTATATTCTTGATATCTCAATCTATAGTTACATTGAATTCACAGACATAGCGCACTCCTAAAGAAATTGAGGCAAAGGGATCTGGGGATGTGCACAGTGGGATTTTAGATACCTAATCTATAGGTACACAAATCAATAATATCAAATTGATTTTCTTCATTTATATGAATTAGAAATGTTGGGAAACGATAACCCCAGATCCCAACACAAAAAAATACGTAGAAATTTATGCTTTTGAAAATCTTTTAAATCTCCTGAGACCATTGTATTTTATGGATGAAACAGTAGCAAATGCATAGTATTATACAATATGAAATGAACATATGGCTTTTTAACGGGAACTTGTAATGTAGTTTTAGGCGTTTATAGAGAAATATCATTTGTTCTACAGTAAGTCCCGATGTGGTGTTCCTTTGACGTAAAAAATCGATTGAACCAGTATTAAAGCCCAGAGGCGGATTTGGGTGGGGGATAGGGCGCTCCATTATAGAGCTACACATTTGTTTATGCATAGACTTACGTTTACGTTAACGACCACCTTTGTGAAACACTTGTAGCTAAAATCTTACGCTTAAAGACAAATCCTTCTATTCAGATCTACCAATAATATCTTCTTTATATTTTATTTTTACTTTAGGTTAGGTAAAAGCTTTAAAATAAGCAAATAAAAAAATGGGGTCACCGACCTCGTTTTCGATTTAAAACGTCATCATTTTCGTGAAATTTGGAAATTATGAATTTTAGTCAATAGCAGTGTAATAAATTTATGAAAAGTCCGTATCCCATAAAAATTGTGTGTTTTGGTAACCTTGTTGTTAGTACAAACTATATTATTGATATTACCTTTTCCCGAGGGGAAATTGATAACGATAAGTTGCTATAATAATTTTCCCGCCCTTTTTATTGTGAAATTATCTATAAAACAATCAAGTTTAATAAAAATTGACCAATGTTTTCTCGATGAAAATTCAACAGAATATGCGTTTTTTATATTTAAACAAAATAAGGAAATAAAAAGGTAGGGTCACCGTAATGGAAAAAGAGATATTTCTAAAAAAATGTTAACAATTTGAATTGGCGGGAATACATTGCGCCAATTCTAAAAGCAACGTCGAAAGACGTTAGGCCAGTTTAGACATTATTCTTACAAGTAATGGACAATTCTGATCCCGTTATTTGCTGTTTTATTGTTTGTTTGTTTTTAACTACACTAAATGCACATTAATATATACATGTTGGTACTTAGTTTTCAGTTACAACAGACACATAATTTTATCGAGCCTGCGACTTTTGTCGCAAAAGCGAGACATAGCAATCCTACATTCCGTCGTCGTCGTTCACAAATATTCACTAAATATATAGAGAATTCAATGACATATATTTTATTGTATTTCAATGTAAAGGAGGGAGGATGACTCTTTAGGAAAACAATTATCGCAAAATGAAAGTCTTAACGTAATACTAATATTATAGATACATATATCTTATACATGTTATATATGATGTACAAATATAAATGATTTGCATACGACAACAAAACTAAATAGTCACAAAACTTTGTTAAATGCGATATTCGTGCTGCAATTTAGGTATATAAACTAGTTTTGTACTTAGGTCCACTCGATTTCATTACATGTATTGAATCAGGATTAGTTTAATAAGCGTAATGATATGACATCGTCAAACATTCTTTTTGAAGAGTTACTATTGATGCCCATTTCATATAGATTAGTATATAGAAATAAAAGGTTAGTTAGTAAAAGACGCAGCAATATCTCATTTATTTAGATATGTGCATCAAGTTAGTTCTAGAACACACACACAAGTTTCTCTAATATGCTTATTATTCCAAAAACTCAATCTAAATTCTATAAACGCTCTTTTTTGATATCTGGAATTTTTTTTTTATGAATCAACTTTGTCTACAAATTGAAAATAATGTAGCACAATAGAATCTTTAACAAATATTAAAAAAAATTGGTTAAGTAGTTTAATTCTAATAATAGTATAATAGTTTAATATTGTATTAGTAAATTTATCATTGAGTTTATGCCATGATATTTGTTGTTTTAGTTTCGTTTTAGGACATCGTAACTTTTAGGACTATCCTAAGACACCTATATATATATATCCCAACTTTAGGACCAAATTGAGGACATATCTTATTTTAGGAGACTTTCGTTTACCTGACTTAGGACTAAGACCTAAGACGTGTCCTAAGACTATCCTAAGACATGTCTTAGTCCTAGGACAGCTTCGTTGACCCGGCCCCAGAAGTATCTTTAGTAAAAACAAAAAATCCTATTTATCCGTATTTTACTAATAAATGGACTTAGTTTTTCTGCCAGTTAACATTATATTCACTCTGTGGTTAAGTATTTTAAACATTTATTAGATTCATTAACCATCCTGCATTTTTACTAAATTTGGACAGATGCTTCTTACAATAAATTATTAGTATCTAGAAATTTTAATAATTTTCCCCCATTTTTGTGAGCCTGCGACTAACAGCAAAAGTAGGCGAGACACCGGGTTCGCGGAACCCTTGCGAATTTTTTTTATGAATTGATCTTTCTATTAAGTGTAAACGCTTAGATCGATCGCGATTTTCTGAAAGTGAAAGTGTTATATTTAGATATGAAAATAAATCTGCGTATGGTCAGTTTGGTATATTCTTATAAATGCCTGCCTTTCAGGGTTTTATCCATATTCTCAAATGATTTGACAGAACGTGAAGATAAAAAACAAATAAATATATATGACGTTTTTGTGTCATTCTTCTGAAAAGATAAATCCTGTTTCTTTTCAGCAATTTCCTCATCTTCAAACGAAATGACCGTTATACGTTATATTATTCTCACATTTCTTTGTTTAATGACTTGTGACATGTTAATCAAAAAGATAATTAATAAATGCAGAAGCATATCTAATGAATCAACTATTTCCTTATTCTTTTTTCTACGATTGTTTGTTAACTAAATGGTTAGACCGATTATTTTTAGATAAAATTGCAATGCAAACGCACTAGTTCCCAATCTATCTTGATTGTTCAAATGTAAACGCGAGCTGGTCTTTTAAAGATCGATTCAATTCCGTGCAAATGTTAACGGGGTCTAATTTATATAATTTCTGTTTTAGATCATGCATCCATAGGCATTTATGAATTAGTTACAAGTATCGAAATATTCCGTAATGTTGCTAGATTGATTGATTGATTGTAGGTTGCTGAACGTCCAGTGGCAAGTATATCATGCATGTTCAGGACGAGAACAAGTTAACAATAAATACATTAGGTAGTTCTTGTAAAAGAGGCCTCCGGGATGATGGTCGGGAAAATTTGGACTGCCACTGGAAAATGAGGGTATATCGGATAGGGGCAGAAATTTTTTCCTTGCAACAGGCCACCTACGGACCCTCAAAGAGTTGTTGCAAGGGTTCTTAACGTGCAATGAGCGTGGCACTCTCTTTACACGAGGCATCGGATTTAACGTCCCCATTCTGGACGGATCTGGCCGTGTACTTGATACATCCCGCACAGCTAAACGGACGCTCCACTTTGGCAAGCGTTTTACTGTCGGTCGAAAGAAGACCAAGTGACCATATTTCGATTCCCCAGTCACCCGTGAGAGTCGTAATGTTGCTAGAACCTCAGTCTAAGTATACTCATTCAGCTGTGTTACCGTGATTATAATTGGAACCTAGTCCTACCTCTTTTTTCAAATCAACTGCTAAATGATTTGTTTGTTCATATGTATTCCTATTTAATTCTTCGTTCCGCCAAATTTTAAACACAGACACGATTATATATATATAAGAATATGTGGTATGTGAGACAACTCTCCATCCAAATCACAAACATATGTTTTTATACAAAATTGCGCATCTGGTACCTAAATTAAAATATATCGTTCTTCCATTCACAAGCGTTCAAAACTCAACAAATCCGACCAGAACGATGAAATGAAAAAAACCTATAGTGTTAGGAGCCCATATATTAACTTCTATATATGTACTTTATTTTACACGTATGCATTGTTGGGTTACTGAATTGTTCGTGTTTTTGTTAAATCTTTTATTATATATGCTTGTAAAAATGTAAGCGCCGTACACATTCAAAATACGTCAGTGCAATATGCAATATCCATATATGTACGTATTGTACCTATTGCTATTGATACATTGAATTTTGATGACATGATTGATGATTTACGTAGTACTTTCTTAATGATTTGGGAAATATAAATACAATTAAAAACCTACTATATGTTTAAACATATTTTATTGTCCAAGAACATTGACAATAGGATTAGACACAGGTTTTGCAACTCGGAAATTAGTATTTTATTATAATTTGATTGAACTATCTTGTTGTCGAATATCCAGATTCGGTTTTGTTTCTTGACAGTCGTTTTTGTGTGTGTTTTCGTTAGATTGATGTTAAGTTGACTCTCTTTTTATTCATATAATTTATTTTGCCTTTGTTGTTTGCTTTTGCTACACTTAATTCACATTTATTTACACATAATTTATTCATATATCCAATTCAGGAACACGTCTATAATCTGGAGACCATTTCATTTTCTTCTCGGCAAATCAACATATCAAAACGATTGTCACTCTCTCCTTAGGCTCAAAGAGGAATAACTCTCATAAACGTTTTCAGTTCGCGGAAACCACGACGTCATAAACCGCTGACGGCATAATACCGTTGCGCTGGTATGTGCGCATAAACAATAGAGGGATTTGTCTTTAACGTAAACGGTTTAATCGTAAACGTAAATCGTACGATTTTTTTTGTGAAACGCTAGCCAGACTTTTACCTTGAGCTTTTACACAACATACACTGCCTCCGTGTTTAAGACACATACCAGACCCAGTAGCTTTGTTCAGGGCAGCGCTTCCTATCCAATTAACGCACCAACTCCCAAAGCAGGTAGCACTGTAAAAGTCTTCGCTAACATGGGAGTAGCTAAACCTACCAACATGAGTAAATACCATTGTCTCGAATCTTAGTCTGAAGGTTTTGTAGGCATCCTTTGTCATACTGAAGTGTAGGTTCTTGTGTGCTCCATGTCCAAGGGTTGTACCTGGAGATGGTTCGATAGGTAATGGATCGGTAGGTAGCGGTAGGATCGCCGGGAGGTTTCAATCGTTTTGGTGATCTTAGAAGCAGTTCTCTCTTGTGATCTAGCCATCCCCACCGGAAGAGAAGGTTGTTAAGGAGCGTCGTCTTACCACAGTCTGACTTCCTGATGATCAGGCCTCTAATCGACCGCTGCGGGAGGAGGAAGTGATTGCTTCAGTTTGCAGCTGTTTCATTATTTGAGATGTCTCCAACATTCATTTATTTAAATACAAGACAATCTACTGTTTGATTCATGGATGCAACTTCACGGGACCTGGTACTAAGCTGCACAAACGATTAAATGCTGATGAAACACAAAAACCTTGGTCCATACCGATCAATAAAATTGATCAAGCTGCGTACCGCCATGATCTCTGCTATGCTCAACATAAGTATACAACCACTCGAAACTCTGTGTGTGACAAAAACATGTGTAGCCAGCTAGATACCATTTACAATGCAACGATAAGAAAGGAGATGGACCGCAGCATTGTAAGACCGATCACCAAAGTACGATTTGGTGTGGGCATCCAAAAGAAAAAAAATTGCTGGACGGATGAATTAGCGGAAGAGTTACACAAACCAGTTCGGTGTAATTTCAGAAACGACGAGTGATCGCTGGGGGTATTGATGAAATTTGAACAGCTGATCTCGTCAATATGATCTCCTTCTCACGAGACAACAAAGGATGCAAATTTATTCTAAGCATCGATGTGTTTTCCAAATACGGCTGACTAGTATCGCTCAATGAAAACACCACTTCATCAAACGATTGACCTTTTGACAATAATTTTAATAATTATAGCACATACAAACAATAGTGCCCATATACCACCGTTCCTCTTATCTGTAGTTTATCTGTGTTGTATTGGATTTCAGCTCGTAGGTACTCATTCATCTCCTTGGAAGATTGAAGTCCATAAGAAACAAAGTACACATTTGTTGACTTGTTCTTAAACAAACACGTCAAATGAGTTCCTGGACCCGTCGTATTGTCGTGGTTTAAGATACCACACTCATTCATTTGTGGTTTGTTTTGCAAGTCATCTTGCATGAGTTCGAAATCTTCAAATCGTTCACACCTCGCTCAAGCTCGACGTTTGTCAGGGGTTTATGGGGGAGGAAAATATTATACACCTGTATATCACCCATTTATGTAAATCCGATAATGCCCGTGGGCGAAGGTACTGATACCGTCTTTCATGATGTTTGTCATTGTCGGCTGAGAGGTCTTTTTAGCGACACTCAAGTGTATAGATCTGGTCCCCGCGACACCTGGTCATGTTTATTGACAGGTAACTCACTTTGTGACTCTCTAAACACTTCTTGTAGTCGGCGAAGTTAATTTCGTTTTTAACAGTGAACTTCTACACGCCTTTGGCTCTCTTGATCTCGTCAGACCCATTTTGAAGGAATAAATCTTCGTACACACCCCTACGTACTCAGTCATGGAGGATCCAGCGCACTCGTCTTTGAACATCCCGAGTACTTTCCTGTTCATACCCGTCTCGGTGCCGGAAGTGTGAACACTTGAATAATTAAACCACTGTCACTCATACATGCTCATATCCTTATAGATGTCTGGGGTCTCCTTACTTCAAAAAAAATTAGCTGCTTCGAATAGAAATCCTCATTATGCAAATGAATATCAATACATCTGCTAACCTATTTTGGGTTGAAAACATCTCCATTGAAAGTCTGTAACTGTTTAAAAATTTAGTGGTTATAAGAACCGTACAAAACAGACCAACATTTATCTTTTATTTCGTATTTGAATGTTCCAAAATCAATCAAAGTCTTATACATTTGCATGTGTACGTGCACTTGCATAAGGTTGATTTCTATCCGACGCAGCTTAAATGATGCTGTCGGTGTCTGTGTAACATATAGTCGCTTTGTCTTGGTAGGTCGGTTTCAGATATTTGTAGACAAGGGTGTCATCAAGGTCGTCGAACGATCGAGAATCGAAAACCCTAGGTAGATCGGCTTAACGAACTTTATCGTATTCCCGCGCATGCGCACAGCCGCCAAATGTTCGCTAAAGACAACCAGGCGATTAAAGTTTAGTTTGGAAATGAGTCTTATAGCTTGTTTTTCATTGTTGACCAGCCTGACTTCTACTCTAGATCTCCTTCTGATATTTTTCATCGTCGAGTTGTTCATGAGCTTGAAAAAATCTCTTTCAATTTCCGTCTTGGCTCAAGTGTTCAAGTCAATGTTTTCCTCAATCATTGGCTTTGATTGAACCTAATCACCCAGTGGATCTTCTTGAGCTTGAGTCCGAGTTAGAGATACTGTATCAGGTTGATGTAGTGCACCATATACTTCTATTTGTCTTCAAGGTTCGGCACCAGTTTCTTCACTTTGTTCAACTGTATGGCTTGCGGGGCGAACGGATAGTCATTGTGGTAGTCGTGGAGCAGTTTGGAGTACTCCAAATCCACCTCCCTCATAGATCTTTGATCGTCCTCAGCAGTGAGGGTCTCCAAAGTTGGCATCTCTTCGGGGTTGATCCACTTGAACCCATCGGTTGGCAGGTGTTTGCTCATAGCCCAGTCATACAGGTTGTTGGCGTCAAGATACATCAAGTAGTTCGCTGGTTTGCTGGCATCATACCCTTCAAAGTATGGGTCGTTGGCTTTTGCATATCGATGCGTTGCAACGGTGACTCCTCCCTTCATCCTTTTCTCAAACATCAGAAGCATATCCAAATCTGAAAGGAGTTCACGCTTCACACTGCTGACTTTCAATGCTGCATCATAGGCGAGTCAAGGCGCTGTGTAGGACCAAGCAGGATCAAGTTGGTAATTTTCGAGCAGAGATCTCTGAAATTCTCAAACACATCACATAACGGGAGAATATCCATCTTCAGATACAAATCGTGGTACTCTCTCATACTACTGATTCTCATTTCCTTCCACACTCTCTTTGCATGTTCGTTATCCTCCACACATTTCCTCGACGATGAGATTGTTAAAAAAACCTCAGTGGGCGGCAACTCGTTATCCCGGAGTTTCTCAAACCCATCCATGTAATCATAAGGGTACACACCCTTTCGTAGAAGCAAACTAACGTTTATGGTCTGCGCCGACACGTCATGGGATATCATATCCTTTATCCATATCTTTGTTGGTGATATCATATCCTTTATCCATGTTTTTGTAGGTAATGTCGCATCGCATTGACCTTCCGCGAACACCCTTAAGTATTTTCGGGAGTCTCTGTCATGATTTACAAAGGCAACATGCCGCATGTTGCCTTTGTAAATCATGAAGCCATCGAACACGATAGATCCAACCTCAATCTCTTGTTCTATCAGAAAATCGAACACAACCATCAGCGCTTTGTTCTCCAATTATTAGTCCGTTTGACTTCTATAAATCTTCAGAAAATAATTCTTAAAAATTTATTTTTACAAATAAACATTTTTTTTCTTGATGTATGTTAATGTATGATATATACGAACTCTGACTATGAATATCATAATTTTTGGCCAATATTCAAAAAAGTTACCCATTAGGTCTCTATGTTACTTCTATTTTCTTTATATAAAATACTTGATGGAGTAAGTATGAATAGTGTAACAGCCTTCCATTAAAAAAAAAATATTAGACATGTGCTTTGAATGTTTGTTTCATTGTACCATGTGACTTAACTCATTTAGATATCAAAGGACACTATACATGTCATGAAAAATTACCATCATCTAAGTTTTTTTATAACTGGTTTTTATATGATTTTATGAATGAACTTGCATGTATCTACAAAGATATTATTTTTGGGAAAAATATTATAATCAGATGCTTTATTTTGTTTTTATTCCTTACCAAATCTTAATTTTGTTACCTTAATTTGATTATATATCTATATATATCTTATAAAAGAATATAACAAGCTTTTCATGCTTGAAGCATGATGACAGTATTAACAAAATGGAGAGGCTCTAAAAAGTCTTACCAATAAGTATTTACAGAATACATTTAATATTTACTTTTTTCTTGAAAAAAAAAACACAGCTTATGACTTTCAAAGTATGAAAATAAAATTAGATAGAATATAACCATAAAGACCTTTATTGATGAAAAGGGGGACTTTTTTAATATTTTTTTAAATTATGCATTATCTCCCTTACTTATATGTAAAGAAAGGAATTAACATGCCTCCAAAAATTTCAAAAGAAAAAAAGGATATAGTTCTGAAAATGTTCAACTATTTTCTTGCCAAGTCAAAGCGGGGAGCTCCATTTCATTCATGGCATAATACCACATAAAGAACTGCCCACTGTTTGAAAGTAAGTGAAAGCTTTATAAAAAAAATGCTTTGATCAGAAGAAATCTTGAAGTCAAAAAGTGTATCAACTAAAAAGGATAAAATTGATCAGTTTGACAAAGATCTGATAAAAACTACTGTGCATAATTTATTTCGGAAAAATGAATGTGTGACATTAAACAAATTAAAACATCTTTTGGAAAAAATCATGATATTAATTTATCAAAATACAAATTTTGGAAAACTCTGCATGAGTTAGGCTTTAGATATAAGAAAGTGGATAAAAACAGAAAAGGTTTAGTTGAAAGAAAAGACATTGTTAACCAACGTATACAATATCTAAGAACAATTAAGAAAAAACGTGAAGAAGGTTATACTGTCGTTTATTTAGATGAAACTTGGGTTGATACCAACCATACTACTTCTCATCAATGGACTAGTTCAGATAATGCAAAAAGCAGAAAAATCCCCCTAGGTAAAGGCCAAAGATTCGTTGTATTGCATGCTGGATGTGAAAAGGGTTTTTTAAAATGATGTGATCTAGTTTTTAAGGGTATCAGCACGAATGGACGCGATTATCATACGGAAATGAACAGTAAAATATTTGAACAATGGATTGAAAAACAATTAGTTCCAGATTTGCCCAAAACAAGTCTGATAGTAATGGACAATGCGTCATATCACAGTGAGCGTGTCGATGGTACAAAAACCTCCCACATCTAATTCAAGAAAAGGTGACATGGATGACTTTCTAAATAAACTTGGTGTTGAGTTTGACATGAAAAAAACGAAACCAAAGATATATGAAATTATTAAATTCCAAAAAATTGACCCTGTATACAAGGTTGACGAATTTTTGAAAAAGAAAGGACATGAAGTACTAAGACTCCCACCTTATCACTGCGAGTTTAACCCTATAGAACTTATTTTGGGAAATTTAAAGGGATTTATTGGTCAGGAAAAACTTTACTTTTAAACTAAATGATGTGAAATCGCTAATTCAAAAAGGGTTTGAACAGATCAATAGCACAACGTGGTTAAATTCATGCAATCATATAAAAAACAACATTGAACCAAGATATTGGCAAAAGGATGCTATACAGGATGAAAATCAGACTCTGAAAGTGAAAGTGAGAATGATAATTCAAGTGATGGAGATGACACTGAAGATTATGAATGGCCTTAATAAAAAAATTAATGTGAGTACTTTGTGTTTGCGTTTCCTAATTTTAATCTAAATTAGTAGATAAAACTTTTCATAAACATATGAAGGTATAAATACCAAAAAAATATCCTTTATATTATTCATTTTCACAAAATTTCATTTCTAAACTAAATTTTGCATAAAACTACTTTGTAGTTTTTAAAAATGTAATACTAGTAATGTCCAGCTGAACATATTACTAAGGTTACTAATAGAAATTGAACAATGAAAAATACAAAATTATGTATACAGAAAGCTCAGTAATCACATGACATAAAACTTAAATGAAGTCCAAGTTTGTTGCTGGTCAGAGTTATTCAAATGAGAAAAGTCACATGGTACAATGAAACAGGTTTAAAGCACATGTCTAATGTTTTTGTTTTGAATGGAAGTTGTAGAGATGGCGCGTTGTCATAATAGCTCTCTGTAATCATTAGTTCTATTCTCATTGCATCATTAAGAAACCTACTTGAAAATTGATCGTGAAAGACAAATGTCTCTCCATCAGTATCATTTGAAATATGTTCATGCCTTAATTCTACTTAAAATTATTGTCTGGTTGGTTGTCAGAGCGAATTTTGGAAAATTCTATAGCACTAAAAAATTGAAAATATGAAAGTGCACACTAGAATAGCCAAAGATAACACAAAAACTTAATTTTTTTTTCTGAAGTAACGCATTTTTGAAGATACAAAAGTAAAGTCTGTCGGCATGGGTGGTTGGTAGAAATGTCAGTGAACGTCTGACATTTATATTTGTGGTGCATTTTCATGAATAAGATAATCAATATGCCTAAATATTAATTTGATGATTTGTCAATCAAAAACAAATTAATTTACAAGAAAGAAGTGCACTTTGAGTGTTATTAATTATAGTATCACAAGGTTATTTTCTTATTCAAACACATCCTTTCTGTTATGATGACTCATTACAAAGGTATTATAAGGCCGTTGTTTTTTTACATATGTATTTGGTTTCTAGTAATGTAAACTTTAAATTTTATCAAATCAAAAAGCATTAAATTTTAAAGGTAATAGGATCTGGAGCAAGGCGATATATCATTTTTTTTTTTTTATATATATTTAAAAGTCTAACAAGTTCACTCAAACACGAGAGAATATAAAAGGTGTACCCGACTTTCTCTTCATAATAATATTGTTACCAACTTTCGGGATTTTTCTTCTCCAAATACATTTGCATGCATTTAACAGATCAATCTCTTATCTTTACTTTATTTAAACACTCATGAAAGTTAACACAGTATAAAGTGCAGACAAATATTCCTAACAATATATTACAATGGTGAACAAGATAGAATAGAAAAACAAAATAACGCAACCAGTCAATGTGTAATGTAAAAGTAAATTTGACCTAATCATATACCCGGTATACACTTAAATACACACCTGCAAATCACTCACATATTATTATGAGTTCTGTTGTTAGATAAATTAATAGTGGGATTAATAAACGCTGGCTGAGTTATGTAAGTCCTAAATTTATATAATCACATTTAGTTTTTTTGTGAAAATTGCCAAATTATTCAAGACTTTTACAATACATAAAGACGGCAGACCTTTCATCTTATCTTCTCTAGGATTTACAATTTAGTAATTTGGTATATATGTGTGTCTTAATCTTGTAACATCGTCATCATGACATATGAATGAATAAAGAAACTGATTACCAATGCAGTTATCATTTCATAAAGTAAAAAATCTTCCTTATTTTGGAATAGTGTACCATCTATCAGTTTCTATAGGAATTTTTATATTTGAGCATCCTAGTCTAGTTAAACATATTCTCTGCTCCTTTTTTAAATCTCAATAAGTATTTTTCTAAGTAAAAATCAAATTTAAACAGTAAATAATATCCACCCCTTGAAGAGTTTTCAGCACTGCTATGGCATTTTCGAATGAACTGGTTGAGCAAAATTTGATTTACATAAGTTTTGATATCAATAATTCTTAAAATACTCAGATTGTTCCATACGTAACCCAAACCTGTGTATTCAAATACGGATTTTACAAAGTTGACCAACTTAGATACAATATTTCCAGAATTATGGAGGTTTTACAATTGTTGGTACAATAGTCCTGATAGTTTGTATTGCTCAATAATAAGTGTGGCCAAAATGATAACATTCTTAAAGAGGCATTGCCCTGAGGGTTCACGCATAAAAAATAGTTAGAAATATAGTCTATGGAGGAATATTCGGAAGCTAAATTATTGTTCATTCGGAACACCTATTCATCTTATCTGTATTAGCTTCCTGCAATTAAGAGCACCTCCATATGGGGTATCAAAGATATTTACACGAAAATAATTAAGGGAAAATACGAAGCACGCACGTCGAACCAAACACGAAAAAACGAGAAATAAAACGCCGAAACACGAAATCAAGTGAAATAAAAAGGCCGAAAACGTTGCACGAAAATAACCCTTTACCACCCTCTAAATAGGTCATACTAGATGTCGACACCTCATATTAGAACAAGGTAGATGGTCAATTTCGTTTGCTAGGTTAGAGAAATCTTCAACTTGCTCTAATTTGCCCGTGAAGACCATAAAACCGTCATCCCTATTGACAGTGTAATTTGATGTTTTCTCTCCATTGGAACTTATCTAAGATTTTAATGAATAGGACAGACAGATGCAGATCTGTGCATGTTAGTGAAAATATACCACCCATGGGCGCTCCTATAATGTGTTTGTTAATTAATCTCAAATTCATTGTTTCTATGAATTAATTTAACAAATTCAGTTAAATCTATTTTGTTGAGAATCTTTAAAGTATATTCTCCTGTGTGTCAATTAATTATAATGCATTGATAACAGTTTCTTCTAAATTATCGATGATCATATTTGTGTACCTTGACGTACATCATAAGCAATAAGAATGAATTCTTTTTTGACCTCGTGTGACTCTATTTTATTAATGGAATCTTTTTATCTTGAATGTAAAAGTTATGCCTCTTCAATAATGGTTTTATAATTAGATCAAGTAAGTATCTCTCGCGGGAGAGTTGCATTTATTGATGATTGGTCGGTAACGAACATTAATGTGTCCTGCTAGCTGACCAGTTCGCAATGCCTCAATACTTATATCTTGATTAATTTTATGAAATTTTGGAAGAAGGTACATGTGTCCCCCATGTTTTGAATCATAATTATTCTTTAAGAAATTATACGTCTAGGAATTTATTTTTTTTCATCATTGCTTTATATTTAACACTTCTCTCAACATGCCAAAATTGTAATGATTTACAATAAAAAGAAAATATTATCTTCCACACACATGACCATGCATACACTGATATATAATTTCTTATTCAGTTGAATTAATAATTAGAATAAAAAAGTTCACGTATTGTCTTTGTTTAAAAAAAAGCAACTTGTTTTCACCGATTTGACACAAACTCTCATATTTGATTTATAACAGTTAACAATGCATGGACTCGTTATAATGTACCCGCATTTAAGACTACAAGTCATCTATTTATACATCGCGATGACCTCCGAAGACTACTGTACTGACGGTCATATAAACCCGAACTTAACACAAATAGAAATAAAGCACGTGCAATCGAATAATGACGATTTTTCTAGGTCTGTTTGAAATCATGTTGTAGATTAAAATAATCATCGTTTTACCTGTATAAGAATGATTTTTGTGGACCGGATGAATCAATAAAACGATTATTCCTGACGTTTTCAATGTTGACATTCTTTTCTTTTTAATGAATGAATCACCTGCTGAAAATATGCGTAACTCATCTCCACTAAAGGTAAAATTACATGAATACGGATTCTGAGGTTGAATTATTGACTTGATGGTTAATAATACATCAGCGATGTTTTTTTAAGCTTATTTTGACGAAATTAAAGCAAACTGACTGCTAAGAGCAAAATATTATTTCTATATATTCGCTTTTATGTTTGAAACAAAACAAAAAATCATATTTTTATTTTTTGTGTCTAATTCGTAGCTAATACCCCTTTCATCGTACATGAATTCCCAAAGGGTATCTACCCGTTTCATCGTACACCATACAATTATGAGTTCTGATTCTTAATGAAAGAACTTTCTCCAATTTTTTTTTCCTATTACATCTATGTTTTCGAAACTCCATATTTCACAAGAGTTGGTTCAATCAATAAATCAAACAATTCAAGTTGTGCATCAATAGATTATAGGGATACATATATTTCTAAATTTTCTGAAAAGAGCATAAAGTGCCTTTTCTGCTTGACCTATTATTTTTTTTCTTGGCATCTGTAAATCTACCGTTACAATTAAACACTTACTCCAGATAAGAATACGAGTCTACAATTTCTTAATCTGAACCATATAATTTGAAATGATGTATGTGATTTCTTGTAGTTTTTCTCTTTGGTTAAGAAGTGGTCGAGTACGGTCGAGTACAAGTTCAGACTGTTTAGTATGGTTAAGACGAAAGTCAATTAAAATTCAGACCAATTCAGAATGGTCGAGTAAAAATCAATACAGTCGAGTACAAAAACTGCCCATTTTTGTATTGGTGTGTAGTGGTTATTATGTTAAATGATGTAACAAAATGATTTTTTCCATTAATAAAGGGACTTTATCCTGAAACACTTAATGATCCACTACCCAAATTTGAAACATGAAATGAAAGACAAAGCAACCTATTCATAGGGTTGGATGTTGTCCGACTCCTCAATATGCAAATCTCACACAAGGTAACATGAATGTAGGCAACATGGTATTTGATGAATAACCTTTACCAACATTTGTACAGACTAAAATTAACCAAAGTTATCAACCATGAGGTTTGGTTCATGTAAGTTGGTACCTAAAGCACCTACACACCAAGTCACATGGATTTATCTGTTCCTGTTAACTTACTTTAAACATGAACCACGAGGATATTTCAATATACCGCATCTACTCTATAACGGTGTTCTAATGATCATTGCTGCTTGCGAGACAATAAAAGAACAGAGTTCCAATGTCCCCCGCGTTGCACATATTTTATCTATCCAAGGGCAATAACTAAAAAAAGCACTTTTTATTAATATCTTAAGAGAAATGAAGGCTTCAGAGCAAATGCAATGTGATTTCCATTATAATTAATATTTCCAAGGGGCATAACTCGTTAAAAATATTTGATCAGCACTTATTTTTGGAAGTGTTAGAGACATTGCTGATATAAATCTATGATGTTTCAGAAAATTCTGGCAGTAATTGTACACATGAAAACGCTGACAATGCAATTTTTCATATAATCAATATTTCCAAGGGGCCCAACTCTTTTAAAAATAATTGATCGGCATTGATTTTTTAACTGGTCAAAGACATTGATGATATAAACCTATAATATAAATTTCATAAAAATCTGGCAAGAATTGTACACATTAGAGCGCTCATAAGGCAATTTTCCATATAATTAATATTTCAAAGGGCATAACTCTTTTAGAAATTATTGAACGTCACTGATTTTCGAACTTGTCAAAGACATTGATGATATAAACCTATAATATAAATTTCATAAAAATCTGGCAAGAATTGTACACATTAGAGCATTAACAATGCAATTTTCCGTATATTTAATGTTTCCAAGGGACATTACTCTTTTAAAAATAATTGATCGGCACTGATTTTCGAACGCGTCAAAGACATTGCTGATAATTATAAACTTATGATATAAGTTTAATAAAAATCTGGCAAAAATTGAACACATGATAGAGCTAACGATGCAATTTTACATATAATTAATGTTTCCAAGGGGCATAACTCTTTTAAAAATAAATGATCGGCACTGATTTTCGATCTTGTCCAAGAATTTGCTGATATAAACCTATGATATAAGTTTTATAAAAATCTGTCAAGAATTGTACATGTGCGAGCGCTAACAAGACCGGACGGACGGACGGACGCCCAGTGTTTCGGTGTCCCCCGCAACGCGTTGCGCGGGGGACGGGGGACAATGAATGTTTCAAGTAAGAAGAGTTACGTTTATTTTATTTCACATTTGGATATTAAATTGTTTTCAAGAATCTGGACTCCTTGGGTGTAGTAGCCATTCAACTTCCTGTGTACAAGGTATCAATTAAAACTCATTAAAACATGCTGCGATTTACCTTGAAATCGAATAATATACATATCACACTGTGAAACTTAATCCTTTAAACGAATTTCAAATAGAAATTTGCAATAACTTATCTTTTCAATCAATTCATTTTTATCTACACAAAATGAAAATTATCCAGTCTAATTTGAATAAGAGGAATGCCGAATAATAATCTGATGTCAAGCAAATAAGATAAAGCCGATCATGATTATAAAGTTAAAAATATAAATTAGTTCGGCATGTCAAGAAAATAAGATTAGATAAGTAAATAATGGTCATGTTTACGTAATATAAACGTCATATGTGTACTGAAAGAAGATACCTATCATATAATTATAGTTAATCCAAATGCCTATGAAATAAATAAATTTTACAATTTGATAACTCAATCAGCTTTATAGTATACCTTACCTAAATAATTACTCCTACTAATAATTGAATCATAATTTTCTGTCGATATGAAAATTTACATAGTATTCCCTATCTATCTACAAAGTTTCATGAAATTCTGTTGTGTGGTTTCAGAGGAGTTGTGATGACTAACTGTTGCAGTAGTATATTCAGACATAACTATAAAGTTCAAAGGGCATAACTAAAAAAAAATTGAATCATCATTTCCTCTCGATATGCAAATCTACATAGTATGTTCTAATTATCTACAAAGTTTCATGAAACTCTGTTGCGTGGTTTCAGAGGAGTTGCGATGACAAACTGTTGTAGTAGTATATTTAGGCCAAAATTCTAAATTTAAAGGGGCATTACTCATAGAAAAAAATTGAATCATAATTTCCCGTCGATATGAAAATCTACAAAGTATGCCTTTACTATCTACAAAGTTTCGTGAAATTCTGTTGTGTGGTATAGAGGATATGCGATGACAAAATGTTGCAGTAGTATATTCGGAACATAATTCTAAAGTTCAAAGGGGCATTTCTTCTAGAAAAAAAAAAAAAAAAATGAATCAAAATTTCCTGTCGATATGCACATCTATCTAGTATGTCCTAATTATCTACAAAGTTTCATGAAATTCTGTTGTGTGGTTATAGAGGTGTTTCGATGACAAACTGTTGCAGTAGTATATTAATGCCAAAATTCTAAGTTTAAAGGGGCATAACTCCTAGAAAAAAATAGAATCATAATTCCTGTCGATATGCACATCTACATAATATGTCCTTATTATCTACCAAGTTTCATGAAATTCTTTTGTGTGATTTCAGAGGAGTTGGGATGGCAAGAACAGGATTGACGGACGGACTGATGGACTGACAGAAGGACAGGTCAAAAACATTATACCCTACGGAACTTTGTTCCGTGGGGTATATTAATTTAGAAATTTAAATACCACCGTAATTAAGGGACTGTTTTCGCATTTTCCTATTTGAAACTTCATTTTAATTGCATTTTTTGAAAGTATACATTTATTGAAACATCAAAATCATAATTTCACATAAGACACACGCTATAAACGAGCTCTAAATAGTTAAAGATAAATAATTAAAGGGTCATAGGTATCTAAGAGTATTAGAGGAATTACAGGAAAGGTTTAAAACGATGCACAAAATGTCTAAATATACAGAAAACGTCTGAGAATGAGGGAGGGCTGCTATTTTAGGGTCAAACGGCTATTATTGTGAATTATTGGCTACATATTAGACTATGATCGTATCTTTAGACTCTTTCCGGCATTTTCGCCTAAAAGCGGTCAAACTCATATCAAATGATATGCCGGTTCCCGGCCCATTGTAAGGAAATGTTGTATGATTGACATTTAGACAACTATCCACCAGAGACCAAATGACGTAGATGTAAGCAAATATGGGTTACCATACGGCCTTTAACAATGGAGCAAAACCATACAGCAAAGAAAGATATAAAAAGCCCACACGAAATTAAAAAATGTAAAACAATTCAATCGAAAAAACCAACGGCCTGATTCATGTACAAATCAAATAAACGAAAAACAAAAGAGGATAGACAGCGACCAAATTTTATTCCAGACTTATGAAGTGTATGTCTTTTTGAATTCTTGATTACATGCATTCTCTCTTGCAATCAAGGTAAAGTTCATTTTCCGTGAAAAACTGTCTTGAAAAGATCCATGACTACATCTAATCGTGTTTCCGACTTTAAACTTCTGTATAAATGCTATTGTTTTATTTGTACTCAATTAAGACTGTTCCGCATTCCCTATATCATTTTTTGGCATGGTTCCCTTTCATTTACAGCTATAAAACCAGGTTTAATCTATCATTGTCTACATAAGGAACTGCCTGTACCAGGATATCAGGAATATGACAGTTGTTTTCCATTCGTTTGATGTGTTTGAGCTTTTGATTTTGCCAATTTTCCCTGGAGTTCGGTAATTTTGATATTTTACTTTTTACACGAAAAAGCTGGAGGAAGATACGGTATTTTAACAATGCCAACTTAATACGCAACCATAAACCGAAAATGAAATAAATATTTATATATTTATTAAATTCAGTTGTTTTCCACTTATAAGTTTGACTATCCGTTTGGTATATTCTGTCTCTGTTTTACAATGAAAGCCAAACAAATCGGAATTGTGAGTGTGTTACCCCTATGTTCGATTTTAAGTAACACAGCCACGTTTGTTTATCAACGGAAATTCAGAAACAATTCTTAAACTAGACTAACTATAGACGATTGTAGTCATGAGAGTTTTAGAAACAAATTCTTATTTTTTTTTACAGACGAATGAGGAACACGGACTATGGGCCAGATAAACAAAAAAATATAGAAAACAAATTTGATAATGATAGAAAGAAAGTGACCATGTCACAGGAAGACTATACAATGAGCAAAAATCTATCTGAATGTGAAATGATCTTAGCAATCCGGGATACATTGAAGCTTTGTATCTTATATGTTCATGCTTACTAAATAAGTCAAATATTTGTTAAAATAATAACTTTCATCAGGTTGATACGCTTACCATAATCATATTATATTATTTTGTGTTCATTTATAATTAATGACGTCGAGATGAAGTTCACTCGTCAACAGACTGAGATCGTAAAGAAGTATATGACGGAATAATAGAAGGGATAATGACACCAGATTATAATGTATAAAAAAGAAATATTCATGATACTAAAATTCTGTCAATTCGTTTATAAAATCACACGCGTTCATCAGAGGTGTTTTCCAACATATTATATTTGTCCTCTTGGTATGTAGTCAGTTCTATATATTCTGCCTCCTGAGAAAGCAAAGATTCCACATCACAGACAATCTCTTTAAATGTTGGACGACTTGCAGGTTCTGAGCCCCAGCATCTTGTCATCAATAGATACCTGTAAAACATCAATTAAGCATGTTGAACTTTCTACACTAAAATAAGCATTTTTATTTGTGAAAATGAATTAATGAGACGCGTGATATACGCCAATAAGACAGCAACGATATGACAAAACAACAAAATACATATAAGGGTCATCATTCAGACTTCAACAATAGACATGTGTCTATACAATATGTCGTCCCAAGTATAATACCATGAGAATAGATTAAAAAGAAACTATACAACGATCTGCCATGAACATCAAATTCTCCAAATACGAAAATTCCCTCTCCCTTTTTAATATTGTTCACGAATGTATGAGATGACTACAAGAGGAGCACAGCTTTCAAAGGATTATTGGATTTTATTTTGATAAATAAACTGAAATTCTTTTACACAGAATAAGCTTGACATTGAGTAAAACAGCATTTTCCTGTTTTTTATGTTATTGTATGAAAATCTCAAAAATACAGCGACAGATACTAAAAGTGTAAAACGATATAATGTATTTGCCAGCAGATAACGAATTTTGAGATTTCTTGGAAAAAACCAGAGTGTACACGCTGAAATGTCTCACCTGCTTTACTGACCACGATTGATTTTATGTTGAAAGTAATAAAGATAAAGGTTTTACTATCCCATAAACATAACATTATCAATGATCCATGACAATGAGGTCAAGGTCAGATAAACCCTGACCGACAGCCATGTAAACCTAACCTTACAATCTTTCCATGCACTAATAATAGTTGGCATATCGCTTATAGTATCTAAGTAACAAGCTTAACCAGGAATACTTCTTAACATTGACCAATGAACCATAAAAATGAGAACAAGGTCAGATGAACTCTGCCAGACAACAATGTATACAATTCATACACCAAATATAGTTGATCCATTGCTTTTAGCATCTGAGAAGAGGACCAAACTATGGAAACTTAACATTACCTAATGAACCATGAAAATGAGGTCAATGACAGATAATACCTGCCAGACAGACATGTGCACCCTAGAATTATTCCATACACCTAATATAGTTGATATAATGCTTTTTGTATTTGAAAAACAGACTATAACACAAAATATTGTTATCCTATTTCTCATAATAAGTGAGAAATTCACCAAAAATTATACATTTTTTAGCAGTTGCTGAACCATTGAACATAAGAGTTCAAGGACAATGGACCTATAATAGACCGAAAATTCGTAACATAAGATATCTGTATACAAAGTGTGAAGCATACAGGTCTTCTACTCTTTAAAATATAAAGCTTTTAATTATACAAATAGTTTACGCCGGATTGTAATCGCTATGTCTCGCATTATGTTACCTGCGGCGAAACAAAAACTGTGTTTTCATTAAACTTTGCATTGACTACAAATCTTTGGTAGGAATTTATATAGAACGTGTTTGGTCTATAAGCGATTAAGAGCTTGACATAATTGTATAGACACTTGCCTATTGGTAATTACTCCTAAGATTACTTTAACGCACATATCATTTTAGGGCCCGGCAAAATTGCAGAAGAAAATTTGGATTGTTTTATAAAAAATACGCAACCATTATGGTCCTGTGTACAAGACTGTTTATTTTTGTTTCAGGAGACAACAGTCAACGTATCTTTTAAAATACCAATGATTATACAATACAACCCGCCAAATTACAAATATGTTCTAATTATTTATTCCTCCACTATTATATAAATTTTTATAGGAATGATTTAAGAGTCGGAATTGCAAAATTTACTGACAACTGAAATTTATTGAGAAAAAATCCTGATGACTAATGATTTTGAAGATACCCCCTTTCTACTACTCTATAGGTAATCGACATATAAATATTCTACATACAAATGTTTGTAATCAATGAATTGAAATAAAAGAACAGAGTTCCAATGTCTCCCGCGTTGCACATATTTTATCTGTTCAATGGCAATAACTAAAAAAAATATTTTTTTTGTATTTTAAAACTTTTTAAAATTATCTTAGAGAGTTGAAGACTTGAGAATAATTTCTGATATATTTAATATTTCCTAGTGGCATAACTCATTAAATATATTTGTTCGGCAATTATTTTCCAAACTTTCCGTGACATTTCTGATATTAACCTTTTCGATATGAATTTGATAAAAATCTGGCAAAAATTGTACATGTGAGAGCGCTTAATAGACGGCGTGCATAAAGCTAAGTCCACAAACGTAACGTCTTCAAATTACTTCAATCATTTACGACGTCGGCATTTTTCCCAAGAAAACAAACGCGTAACAAACACACTGGACACTTAGTTTATCACATAGCTTTAAAAATAAACGTTCAATATATTTCTTTTTTTTTAACAATTAAGTGCAGCATATGCACATTCTGGAAATATAGATAAATATATGCTAAGAGCAGTGTAATGGAAATAATAAGCGACTATGTCGTGGACCCTATTCAGAAAATAGCGTTAAAACGTCATTTCTTTAAATTGTAACATAATAGCTGGACATTTAAAAAATTCAGGTGTTCATCCTGGACTATCGAATCATTCATATTTTGCAGATTTTTTTAAACATCTTGTTATGCACATTTGGAACATAAAGTTATTTTGAAATAAAAAAAATAGCAATTAAATATTTTTCTTACCGATTCTTCCATTTTCGAATATTAATCTTTCCAAATTACTACTTCTTACACATAACGAACTACATTCCAAACTCATCCACCATGGTCGTTTTTTAATTTTTTTGCGGTGAATTTCGTATGACGTCATAGTCCGAATCCAAAAAATTCTATTATACGAAAATGCGGGAAAATATGTTGAATTTGTATAAATTTTGGGTCTAAAACTCTATTTTATGCTTATTTAATGTTACAAGTTTCACACATTTTTGCCGTTTTCTCTATGTTCGTTTCATACTTTATAGATTTAATTTTGATAACCTTATTAGTAATGTGGATTTTAATGGTTAGCATTCATCATTTTATCATAAAAAAAACTTCCTATTAAAAAAGATATTTAAACACGGTTGTATAAAACTACTTTTAAAAGCGCCTTTTACAGTTGCCGTCAACTTTGTGCACGCCGTCTTACAATGCAAATTTCCATATAATGAATATTTCTAAAGGGCATAACTCTTTTAAAATTTATTGATCGGCACTGATTTTCGAACTCGTCCAAGACATTGCTGATATAAACCTACAATATAAGTTTCATAAAAATCTGGCAAGAATTGTACACATGAGAGCGCTAACAATGCAATTTTCCATATTATTAATATTTCTAGGGACCATAACTCTTTTAAAATTATTGATAGGCATTGTTGTCGAACTCATTCGAGACATTGCTGATATAAATCTACAACATAAGATTCATAAAAATCTGGCAAGAATTGTGCACATAAGAGCGCTAACAATGCAGTTTTCCTATAATTAATGTTTCCAAGAGGGCATAACTCTTTTAATAAACAGCTGCGCCATGAGCGCATGATACGCCCGTCGCTCATCGAAGAATAAAGTGCAATAACTTCTCAATGTCATATCAGAAATTTATAAAAAACTAAAGGGAGGTTATTTTAATAGATATAAACCAGTCACCAAAGTTTCATGAAAACTGCTCAAAGCACTTTTGAGTTATTGTCCAAAAACTGGAAAATCACCCCATTTTTATGAATAAAATCCCATAACTCGGAAACGTAAAATCTAAAATTTATAAAAATCGAAAGGGAGCTTATGTCAATAGATATAAACAGTTCACCAAAGTTTCATGAAAACGGCTCAAAGCATTTTTGAGTTATTCTCCGAAAACTGAAAAATCCCCCTTTTTTAATGAATAAAACCCCCATAACTCAGAAACGTAAAATCTAAAATTCATAAAAAATCAAAAGGGAGCTTACATCAATAGACATAAACAAGTCACCAAGGTTTCTTGCAAATTGGTGAAAGTGTTTTTGAGTTATTGTCCGAAAACTGGAAAATCCCCCTTTTTTAATGAATAAAACCACATAACTCGGAAATGTCAAATCTTAAATTTACTAAAATCGAGAGGGAGCTCACGTCAATAGATGTAAACCATTCACCAAAGTTTCATGCAAATTGGTGAAAGCGTTTTTGAGTTAATGGCCGACATGTTGACGTCGGACGGACAGACAACTGTTTACCATAATACGTCCCGTAAACGGGCGTATAAAGATTCGTAAGGGGTTCCGTGGAACCCTGTGTCTCGCCTGCGATTGCTGTTGTCAGTGTTAAAGAGTAATGTTGACTTAAAAAGTGAGTCCATTTATTAGTAAAATACAGAATTTAAAAAAAGATTCAAACTTTTTCTTTAGATGCTATTTCTTGGTCTTGAAGATTAGCTTTTGTCTTAGTTTCATAACAATCCATGAAGGTTTACAAAAGTATCATGTCAAACAAAAATTTAATCCCAGACTGTCTGTAAATTTTAACTGTAAAAAACTAAGTCCATCTATCAGAAAAATACTGAAAATGAAAAAAATATATTTTCAAAAGTTTGTTTCAGACATTATCTCTTCATCATAAAAAAGCTTCTGTCAATGTTTCATAAAATTCTATGAAGCTTTGACAAAGAAATTGATGTGTAACAAACTTTAACCACAGACTATATCTACTTGTTAATTGTAAAAACAACTATGTCCATTTATCAGTAAAATACGGAAAAATTAAAATAAATATTTTCAAAATTTCGCTCTGGATACTATAATTTGGTCATTAACAAGCTTCTGTCTAAATTTCATAAAATTCCATGAAAGATTGACAAAGTTATTGTTGGCTAAAAAAACTTTAACCACAGACTGAATCTGAATGTGAACTGTAAACAAAAAAATCTAAATCCATTTATCAATGAAATACGGCAAAATGAAAATAAATATTTTCAAAATTTTGCTCTGGATACTGTCTTTTGGTCACAAAAAAGCTTCTGTCCAAATTTCATAAAATTCCATGAAGGTTTGACAAAGTTATTGACGACTGAAAAACTTTAACCTCAGACTGAATCTGAATGTGAACTGTAAAAAAAAACTAAGTCCATGTATCAGTAAAATACGGAAAAATGAAAATAAGTATTTTCAAAATTTTGCTCTGGATACTGTATTTTTATCATAAACAAACTTCTGTCCAAATTTCATAAAATTCGATGAAGGATTGTTAACCACAGACTGAACCTAAATGTTGACGCCGCCGACGAAGGAATATAGGATCGCTATGTCTCGCTTTCGCGACATAAATGTCACAGACTCGACAAAAATAGTTCATCGGCACTGAATTTCGAACTCGTCCGGGACATTGCTGATATGACTATGTGATATAAGTTTGATAACAAATCTGGCAAGAATTGTACATGTGAGAGCGATAACAGCACCGGACGGACGATCGGACGCCCGGTATTTCTATTTTCCCCGCAACGCGTCGCGCGGGGGACAATAAATGCATATTTACTTAGAGTAAATTTTATGAGTGATTAATGTTGTTTTTAAGGGTGTGTAATTGAATATCTCATTCACTTTTTCCTTGAATGTAATCACCATACAGGAGCGAGAGAACAATTAATACACTGTTGACACAGAGACATGACTCGTCTGCATGTGATTTTGATAGTAAAATGCAAATGTTTGCAATGTTGTGGAAATATCCTACAAATGTGATTGGAATTTGTATGAATTTGATAAACATACTTATCAAAATATACAAATATATATATTAACACACAATTAAATTGTTTTTAAAATTCTGACAATCTAAAAAGAAGACAAATGGCACTTGAAAATAATAATAAAAAAGAATCATAAAAGGTTCCACAGAAAGCTTTGTCTTGCCTGTGATTGCTGCTGTCATTGTAAAAGTGCTATGTTTAATGTTAAACTTAGTGTATTTATCAGGAAATAAAAACAAAATGAAATTTTTTTTCAGATGCTATCTATTGATCATGAATATGCTTATTGTTTAATGATTTAGGGAACGACCATTTAACTTAAAACCATACCCCCTTCTGAAGTTAAATGGTTGCTCCCTTATCGAATAACAGACTGACAATCAACTAGATAATAAAATGCACTTCCAATTGATATGCAACAGGGATGACTGTCTTTTCCTCTATTAATTCCATACCATCTTCCCGTTTTTATTGGAGTTTTAAGTTTGCAACACGATCAAACGTGAGTAAAAATCGGTTTTGAACATGATGTGACAAAAATACAATTTACGCATAAGTAAATGTTTGTAATTCAATGATTTATTCAAATTCATTATAGATTACCCGTATAAGCCATGGATTTATAACTAATATACGTCCTTGTTTAAACAGAACATTAACAAAAACTTCATCGAAAATCAGCCCTTTATCATTGGTTGCTATGAGACTCTTTACCTGGACAGTAACTGCTGTTGCAAGGGTCCTCTTCGAGGTCCGCGCTATTCGTACATAAGAACATATTGTGCAAGTTCCTCATTTGTAGTTTGGCCGTCTAATTTTGAAAGCGCTCTCACGAGTACAGTTCTTACCAGATTTTCATGAATTTTACATAATGGGTAACAGATGTGTCTCGTATCTGTCCGAAACTTAGTATAAAACAACTATCTTAAAAGGACTAATGTCCCTTGGAAATATAAATCGTATGGCAAATTGCATTGTAAGAGCTCAAGGAAGAGAGCAAGGAAGTTATACACCTACAGACAAAGCAGATTTCAGTAATCTTGGTAAATTTGTTAAAAACAAATTACATTAACATGAAAAAAAGTTCTATACCACCCGTAATCATAAATGAGCTATTAACTGAGTTAACAAAACTTGATATAAACAAATCATCTGGTATGGATAACATTGGACCAAAAATCCTAAGATTAAGTGCCCCTTTTATTGCATCATCTCTCGCATATACATTTAACAGAGTGATAGATACTGGTATATATCCTTCTTTAATGAAGAAATATGCATTGTTACGGATGACACCACTCTTCATAAATCAGGGAAAAACATTGAAAATATGCATTGTTACGGCCAGAGATCACCTTTAAATTGTAGCAAACAAAAGACACAAATCAATAATAAAATTTAACAAGATTTATTATACACAAGTTTACAAATATTATACAAATTAAAATGTCAACTTAACCGTTAAAATATATATATCCGATCCTTTTGTCTTTTCTTTATCTGGAATTCTTCTCTTCAATGTTGCGGGAATCCAAACGGAATATTATGTCCAATAATCTAGTATGATGTAGTTAACGTAAATAAAAGTGTCAATCCAACTGAGAGAACTTCTGAGAATACCAGTTTATTAATGTCTAATCTGAAAGTCTAACTTTAGTGTCTGTATATATATATAGAAGGGAAACTCCTAGAAAACTGTAGAACGGAAACTTCTAGAATACGGTAGAAGTTTAAATTACACATCGTAGTTTATGATCATTCCAGAATTATTATGTAAGTCAAATAGAAAGTTCTAATCATTCCATCAGTATCTATGATTGTTCCAGTGATTTCTAAACTGCACAGTTATAACATTATTTTGTAAACAACTATCAGTATTATGTAAACATATTATACATGTTATAAGGCCACACAAAACAAATTAGGCCAAGATAAATAAACATAATAATTACAATATCATAACACCTCCCATCATTAAAAAAAGTTTGAGTGTAACAAGAACTTTTCATGAACATTATACACAAAAACACATAGTATGTATACAATGTTTTAATAAGATCTAGATAAAGCATCTGCTATAAAATTATCTTTACCTTTAATATGTTTAAGAATAACATCATATTCCTGTAACAATAAACTCCACTTAGTCAACCTCTGGTTCTTGTTTCTGATTTTATGTATTAAGGTGAAAGGATTATGATCAGTATAAACAAGAATAGGATGCATAGCATAGTGGGATTTAAATATACATCAAAATGTTGAAGTGCAGACAAAAGTGCAAAACACTCTTTTTCAATAGTTGAATAATTTTTCTGATGTTTATCCAATTTCTTGGAAAAATATGAAATAGGTTTCTCAACATTATCATCTGTTCCTTGATATAAAACGGCTCCAACTCCTACATCACTTGCGTCAACGGCAAGTTTGAATTGTTTTTCGAAGTCTGGAGTGATCAGAACAGGACTGTTACTTAAAAGTGATTTGCTGTTTTCAAAAGCATTTTGACAATTATCACTCCAGATGAATTTAGAATCTTTCCGTAAAAGCTGAGTCAATGGTTGAACAACAGTAGCAAAATTTGAACAGAATTTCCTGTAAAATCCAATCATTCCTAAATATCTCATAAGTTGTTTTTTATTTGTAGGAGGAGGAAATTTGGTAATTGCATCCACTTTAGCCATAATAGGTTTCACTTGACCTTGGCCAACTGTATGCCCTAAATAATCAAGAGTGGCCTGACAAAATTCACTTTAACCAAGATTAACAGTCAAATTTGATTGTGACAATCTATCAAAAGTATCATATAAATGTGTTAAATGCTCTTCCCAGCTATCACTACATACAATAAGATCATCAATATAAGCATAACAACAGTCTAAATCTTTTATAACATTATTGATCATTCTTTGAAATGTAGCTGGAGCACTTTTCATACCAAACGGCATGACAGTATATTGAAATAAGCCGTCTGGTGTGACAAAAGCTGATATTTCACGAGCTCTCTGTGTCAAGGGTACCTGCCAGTAACCTTTCAATAAATCAAATTTGCTCACAAATTTTGCTTGTCCAATGTTATCAATGCAGTCGTCTATCCTTGGAATCGGATAGGAATCAGATTTTGAAACTGAATTTACTTTTCTGAAATCAGTTACGAAACGAAAGGTTTTATCTGGTTTGGGTACAAGGAGACAAAGAGAGCTCCATTCACTGTTACTCGGCTCAATAATATCATTGTCAAGCATATATTTAATTTCTTGTCTCATAAATTCAAGTTTAGTGGGTTGAGCCGGTAAGGATGTTGCTTAATTGGAGAAGCATCACCTACATCGACATCATGACAAACAGCAGTGGTTTTGTTTGGCACATCTGGAAAAAGATTTTTAAAAGAAAATACCAAAGTTTTCAATTTTTCTCTGCGATCAAAAGTCAGATGTGCAAGTTTTGAGTCTAAATTTGACAAAATTTCTGAATTTTCAATCTTACTGTTTGTTCTATAGTCTTTGAATCAAAATATGGTTCAATTATATCTGGTTTGTCATGATCATTCTCCAAGTTAACCATGGCTAAAGTGGCAACTGGTTTACTCTCACCTTCATTAGTACGCTCAAAATATGGTTTTAACATATTAATATGACACACTCTATTTTGTTTGCGCCGACCTGGAGTTTTTACAATATAATTCAAATCATTGATTTTACTCTCTATTGTATAAGGACCACAGTATTTAGCCTGTAAAGGATGTCCAGGGACTGGCAAAATACAAGTACCTTATCACCAGGCTCAAAAATTCTGTCCCTGGCATCTTTATCATACCATATTTTCATCTTATTCTGAACAGTTTTAAGTTTTTCTGAGCAATTTGACAAGCAGTATACAATTTTTCTTTAAATCTAGATACATAGTCTAGAAGATTCAAGTCAGTGTGTTCAGTAAGCCATTTTCCTTAACCAATTTCAAAGGTCCCTTACAGTATGACCAAACACCAACTCAAAGGGACTAAAACCAAGGGATTCTTGAACAGCCTCTCGGACCGCAAAAGTAGAAAGTGAACACCATCATCCCAGTCCCTGTCAAATTGAAGACAAAAAGTTCTAATCATGTTCTTCAATGTTTGATGAAAACGTTCTAAGGCACCTTGAGATTCTGGATGATAAGCACTTGACCTATACTGAGCAATCCCTAACTGGTAAACGACTTGCTGAAATAAACCTGACATGAAATTTGAACCCTGGTCGGACTGTATAGACTTAGGAAGTCCTACTAACGTGAACAATTTGATAAGAGCTTTGACAATAGTTGGTGTCTTGATATTCCTTAACGGAATAGCCTCAGGAAAGCGAGTGGATGTACACATGATCGTCAATAAATACGCATTTCCAGTCTTGGTCTTTGGTAAAGGTCCAACGCAGTCAATGAGTACTCTGCTGAAAAGTTCTTCAAAGGCTGGAATTGGCAGAAGTGGTGCTGGTGGTATTTTCTGGTTAGGCTTACCAACAACCTGGCATATATGGCATGATTTGCAGTATTCTGTGACATCATTTCTAAGTCTGGGCCAGTAGAAATGCTGCAAGATCTTAAGGCAAGTCTTCCTTATACCTAAGTGTCCAGCCAAGGGGTGTCATGGGCAAGACCAATAATTTCTTGCCTATAAACTTTAGGCACCACCACTTGGTATACCACTCTCTATTCCTCCTCTGGGATAGCATCAGGGGCCTCCACTTCCTCATTAAAATGCCGTCTTGATGATAGTAACATTCGGCCACTTTGTCTGCATCCTCCTGTGGTTGAGCCCTCTTGCGGAGCTGAAGAACCTCAGGGTCTTTATTTTGTTCTTCCACAAACTTTCTTTTGTCTAATGAATGGCTGTTCACGTCTGGCCATGGCATAATTACATGCTTGTTAGTAATCGGTGGTCTTATCATGATCTTTTCTGAGCCACAGGAACCGTCAATGTCGGCAAGGAAAGTGTCAAAAAGGTCCATGTAATCAAACTGGTCTTCTTGTAAATCCTCATTTTGTTGTTTTCTTGCCATCGCCCTAGTAACAACACAAGCTGGATACAGTTCAGCATCATCATCCGGTGATTTAACATCCACCACCGGTTCACTGGTAACAATTGGTTCAGCAACCACTTTGTTCCTAGCTAGATCATTTCCTAGCAATAATGAAACACCCACAACAACTGGTCCAGTAATTAAATCTGACTTCAGATAAATACAATGGAGGGGAACATCTATATAACCTAACTCCACACCTTGTAACAAAACGGAGACACCAACAGAAGTCTCCTCGGACAAAGGCAACTCGCTTCTAACAATAAAGTCTGATAAGCTCCAGTGTCCCGTAAAATCTTAATAGGCTGAGGAGTAGTATTATCAACAATAGAAACAAAACCATCAGACATTAAGGGTTTATAATCCTCCATGTAATCTCAAAAACTGAACTTACAAGCCTGACTCGTAGGAAATTCCAATTTATTGGTAACAAAGTGTCGTACAAGCACTGGACTTGGGCTTATTATCTCTTTCATTCTTCTTCTGGAGTCTAAAACAATCAGCCATCAGGTGACCATTTTTCTTACAATAAGCGCAAGTCAGTGACTTCTTCTCAAAATGATCAAATTTTGGACTAGACATATTATTACTAGATTGACTCTTATTCTGTGCAACAGGCTTACTATCAGTATGCTCAGTACTTTGATTTTTGTAATTTCCGCTCGAAGTATTAAAATTTTGATCTTTGAAACTTCTTTTATGTGAAAGGGTATAATTATCGGAAATAACAGCTTCATCTTGTAATGTCTCAACAGTCTTGTCATCTAAATGTGTTTTTAAGTCTAAATGAACACACTGCTTGATCTCTTCTAATAACATCAATTGTTTTATATTATCAAAATTGTTATCTATTTTTTTTTACTTAATCCATTTATTAAATAGATCTTCTTTTTCCCTAGCAAATTCAACATAGCTTTGTGAATCAAACTTTTTATAAGACCTAAATTTCTGTCTATATGCTTCTGGTACTAGCTCATAGGCTTTCAAAACTTCCTGTTTTACAGTGTCATAATCAGAACTTTTTTCTGATGATAGTGCTGAGTAAATTTCAGCGGCCTTGCCCTCAAAAACACTTTGCAGCATTGTAGTCCAATAAGGCTTTGGCCATTTCAAATTTTGAGCAATTTTCTCAAACTGTGGAAAAAATTTATCAACGTTTTTTTCACAAAATTTGGGAACCAAATGTATATTTTTTGCTGCATCAAAATAAAAATGTTCTGATTTTGACTCTACTTTAGTGTTGCTTTCTACTTTAACCATTTCAATTTATATTTTCTCCATCTCTAACCCTTCCCTCATTTCAAGCTCTGCCTGTCTTTCTTCTTTTTCTTTTTCCAATTGTTTTATTTCAAATTCATCTTCCTTTTCTAATTGTTTTAATTTAAATTCATCTTCCTTTTCTAATTGTTTTAATCTAAATTCATGTTCTAACTCGAGCTGTTTTAATTTGATAGCATCAACATTTTCGACCTTAAGTTCAAGAGCCTCTTCGCCAAACATTTCTGCATTAACTAATTTGTCTATTACCAAATTTTATATAATTTATTTTCTCATAGATACTCTAAAATCTATTTGTAGATGTTTAGCAAGCAATACTAATTCTTCTTTCTTTAGTTTATCAAACCCTTTCAGGTCTGGCGTTTTCAAAAATTTACCAGCATCAAATGCCATTTTGTAGAATTTTGTTGGCTAATTCTAATTCAAAAAAATACAGATTTTTTTTTTTTTACTTTAATATTAACGAGATCCCAATTTCTGTTACGGCCAGAAATCACCTTTAAATTGTATCCAACAAAAGACACAAATCAATAATAAAATTTAACAAGATTTATTATACACAAGTTTACAAATATTATACAAATTGAAATGTCAACTTAACTGTTAAAATATATATATCCGATCCTTTTGTCTTTTCTTTATCTGGAATTCTTCTCTTCACTGTTGCGGGAATCCAAACAGAATATTATGTCCAATAAGTCACAATCTAGTATGATGTAGTTAACGTAAATAAAAGTGTTAATCCAACTGAGAGAACTTCTGAGAATACAAGTTTATTAATGTCTAATCTGAAAGTCTAACTTTAGTGTCTGTATATATATAGTTATCACGGAAATCTCTAGAACACTGTAGAAGGGAAACTCCTAGAAAACTGTAGAACGGAAACTTCTAGAATACGATAGAAGTTTAAATTACACATCGTAGATTATGATAATTCCAGAATTATTATGCAAGTCAAATAGAAAGTTCTAATCATTCCATCAGTATCTATGATTGCTCCAGTGATTTCTAAACTGCACAGTTATAACATTATTTTGTAAACAACTATAACTTTTATGTAAACATATTATACATGTTATAAGGCCACACAAAACAAATTAGGCCAAGATAAATGAACATAATAATTACAATATCATAACAACATGATGATGTTCAAGAAGATTTATACAGGGTTGAAGAGTGGTGCAAAATGAATAACATGTTCATCAATACAAATAAAACAAAATGTTTGGTTACTGGAACAAAGCAGAAACTATCAATTCAGACTTATCAACCATACTAAATAATAAATTTTAAAAATATTACAAAATTCTTCATGTGAAAAATTATTAGGTGTTAAAATTGACAGCACACTACTTAGCCGGAAAAATCAAATGACAAAGTTTGTGCTAATATATCATCCAGAATATACCTTCTTTCTAAAATTAAGAAATTTTTAGATATAAGTACGTGTACCAGGAAAACATATTACAATGGGTATATTCTGCCCCTAATTGACTACTGCTATATTATTTGGGGAGAATGTAAAAATAGAGGGATAACAAAATATTAAACTCCAAAAAAGGGCAGCAAGATTAATTTTAGATTAATTTACCCCAGGCCTCCTTATTCAAATAACTTGGGTGGATTACAGTTGAAAATAGAGTTAAATACTACAAATATTTACTTCTATATAAATGTGTGCGTGTGGAAGCACCAATGTACCTAGTTCAAATTTTTAACTGAAATCAGGTAATAATCCTTACTCCTTGAGGTGTTACTTGAAAGGTAATCTGATAGTTCCTAAGCCAAAAGCTGAGCTGTTTACGAAATGTATTATTTTGATTTGTATATTTTTATCTTATTTTTCTTTTCTTTTTTTTTCCACTACATGTACCTCTTGAACAGTTTTACCTCTTATCATGTTATAAATTTCCTACAAGAAATGTAGACATGATATTGCTAAAATTATTTTCCAGATAATTTCTTTTTCAAAGGGGAACCATTCCTGTTAAAATAATTAGTCAGCTCTGTTCTGTGACCTTTCTGGTATAAACCTTTGATAGAAATTTAAATAAAAATCCGAAAATTGTGTGAGAGTGCTTACAATGCAATGTTCAAAGTGAGTTACATTTCAAAAGGACTAAACTCCTGTGAAAATAACTGATCAGCGCTGTTTTTGAATACGTTTCAGACATTGCTAATAAATTCCATCAATTTCATAACAATCCAACAAAAAATGTAGGTGTGAGAGTGCTTACATTGCAATTTTTTCTATTATAAATATTCCAAAGAGGAATACATTGGGAATAACAATCCTTTTGTTTATCTACAATAAAATAGTTTAAACTAAAGAGGAAATAAGTTCGTATTTTTTTATAATTATAAAGATTATCCAGTGTATTGAAGAATATAAATAAGTCTTGTAAATGCAAAGAAGAATTTGTGTGGCAGCAGATGGGTTCACGCATCCTTTATTGATGCATGATGCAAAAATAAGCCGCAGATATTATTTTTTTACCTTTCTATTTATTTTATTTTTTAACATATTTTGTTCCATATTCTACCCGCTACCTTGACCTCTCCCAGGTGATATGGGATAATTTGTAATGGTGGCCAACGGAGGAGATTAATGCAAATATTTAAAATGACCTTGTAGGTAAAAATATTTTACTATTTACCTGTATTATTGACGCAAATGAAATATTACGTTTTTGCGCAAATGAATTATGGTTTGTGGAGCAAATGCAAGATTTATGTGGCGCAAAAATGAAATGCCAATTGGCGCAAATCTAAAGCACCAACGGTTTTATACGAAGCGTTTTGCCTGGGTTATATTCGAGTCAGGTCCCAATAAACAAAGAAGTTTAGACATAAACGGATTCATAATGATACAGGAATAAGTCTTCTATTAAAGGGGCGCAATTGATGGCCATAGGAGTACCTAATATTTTTCATTATTGCCGAAACGTACATAGATGTTGACAAGGAGAACACAGGTCTACCAAGCCACAGAGACGGATATAAATGACAATTCCTAAGCCGTATTTGGCAAAACCTTTCAGAATTTTTAGTCCTCAATGTTCTGCAACTTCGTACTTTATTTGGCCTTTTAACTTTTTCATTTGAGCGTCACTATTGAATTTGTAGACGAACGCGCGTCTGGGCGTACAAATTATAAGCCATGTATATTTGACGAATTTTGTTTTGTTAACTTTATAATCTTATACATTTAACGTTAAAGCTGGATGCCTGAAACCACATTTTACAAAATTCCTGTACGTGGAATCATACTTTCACAATAAATCTTTGTGATGATATTCAGTAAAACTTTTGATCAATTTATGATATCTATATATCCTTTCTGTAAAAGTTGTTTTTAGTAATTAAGAAAATATAACCTTCATTGAAATCAGAGACGTCACTGCAAACACACGCATATTGAACCAACTGAAAAAATACACACCCCATAACATGGAGCCAATGGAAAATTACCAGCAAGGGGGAAATTACCATTTTTTTTTCACAGTGTTCATTCTGTTCCTCTTTTTTCAATCTGGTGTTTACACATTTTCGAACATAACCTGACATTGACCAGGGCTATAAATACATTCTTAATTTTGATTTTGAATTACACACATCGGAGTGTTATCACTATTTTGTTTATCTATTAATTGCAGTGACTTATTCTTTACGATTTTCTGTAAATGTACCCCATTTTTAAAGACTATTTTATAAAAGGTACCGAACAACTTACACATAAGGTCTTGCATTACGAAACTTAATGTGGATCATACTTCGATCGATTCTGACAAAAATTCAGAATGTGAAAAATACTATATTTGATTAATAAGTATTGGAAAAGGGATTAATTGTTCTGAAATATGATTTATTGGATAAAATATCAAATATTTTCCTATTGAGGGTGATTTTATATATCCCATGATAAAAATAAACAAGAATGTGTCCATAGTACACGGATGCTCCACTCGCACTATCATTTTCTAAGTTCAGTGGCCCGTGAAATTGGGGTAAAAACTCTAATTTGGCATTAAAATTAGAAAGATCATATTATAGAGAACATGTGTACTAAGTTTCAAGTTGATTGGACTTCAACTTCATCAAAAACTACCTTGACCAAAAACGTTAACCTGAAGCGGGACAGACGGACGAACGGACGGACGAACGAACGGATGCACAGACCAGAAAACATAATGCCCCTCTACTATCGTAGGTGGGGCATAAAAAAAAGACAATCATCAGAACAACTGAGTCAATTTGAGTTATTACATTGGTTACAATGAATTACCGTGATTTCCAAGTGAACTATCAACCGATAATTCCACATGTGAACGTTAATTTAACTCATCTGACGTCATACAGAAATATCTGTTGTCAAGAGGTTGTCAATGACGTTGCGTCAAAGTAAAGTGTGATTGCGTAGAAAAGATATAGTTCCTTGCATTTTCTACTTTTTCCATTAAATAGCCCATTGTCAATGTAATAAAAAGAATAATTAATCGAAGAATTCAAATACAGAAAAATATTCAACGCATTAATTCACGAATTATCAGTGTTGTTCGGCCACGAGTTGATTAGTCTGAATATTTTTCGATATTCTAATTCTTGGATTAGTTTTTCTTTTTATTACATTGACCATGGACGTTTTAATGGAAATAAAGTAGAAAATGAAAGGCACTGTATCTTTTACTACCCATTTTCAATTGTTTTCAGATACAACGTCATTGACAAATGTCCTGACAACACCCATTGTTGTATGACGTCAGTCACGGTCAGAGGGGTGAAATTATCAGATTTATTTCTCATGTGAAATTATCGATTTTCATTTTTTACTGAGAAATCATGGTAGTTTATATTGACCAATGTAATAATTATAGAAAAACTAATCGAAGATTTCAAATATAAAAAAATATTCAAGGAGTGACCGAACAACACATTAATTCACGAATGCACGTAGCGCATGAGTTAATCATCAGTGTTGTTCGTTCACGAGTTCAATATTTTTCGATATTTGAATTCTTTGATTAGTAATTTTTTTTATTACATTGACAATGGGCTTTTTAATGGAAATAAGAAGAAAATTCAAGGAACTTTATTTTTTTCTACGAATCTGCTTTGATGCAACGTCATTGACAATGACTTGACAACACTTATTGTAGTATGACGTCAGGAGTGAAATTATCGAGTTTATTTCACATGTGAAATTATCGGTTTTTATTTCACTGGGAAATCACGTACTTCATTGCAACCTATGTCACTGTATGGGAACAGAATTGTACGTTTTTTTTATATTTTTTTGGTCATTCAGGAGACTGTCAAGCGGGGCTCAGACATTCGAAAAAAAAATCAAGTTGCTAGATGGAAAGTTTGATGAACTCAAATGTTACTAAAGCTTCTGCTTTAAGATTTGGTAACGAAAACATTCTCCATGTAAATATGAACCAATCAAATGATAGATATATATAATAGATATATGCATCCAAACGTTTTCCTTACAATGGTGGAGCTCCAAGTAAATCGATCAAAACTGTCAAACAACAGCAATAAAAATGCTAAAAAAAACCATAGAAAACCCAATCGTTGCTAACTGAATTTTCACATGAACATTTTCTGATATATAGTCTTACCTGTCTGAAAGTTTAAAAGCCGTTGTCCCAGTAGAAATTCAAATACATTCATTATCTCAATGTCGGATATTTGATTGACTTTACAATCGCTTGCGCGTTTACTGCACAATCGCTTGGCCAACTTCATTAAATAAATTGCATATGCATTTCATTGTTTGTTCCTTGTCTGTCCTATTATATTCCTCTATGGTATTTGAAGTAAAAGTGAACATAAATTCAGTCATTTTGCCGATTAGGATTCTACCAAGGGCACTTTTTTAGGCACGTTTAGAGTATCTATATCAGAGACAAAATCAAAAATCGAACAATTAGTATACAAGACCAAAATAAGGAGAATACAAATGTAAAGAAATCACTAATAAGAAAAATAAAGCTTGTACAAAATAATTAAATGCTCCGCTGGGCGAAGCTTGATACAATCGCAGAGGTCGCACCCTGAACAGTTGGGGCAAGTATGGACACAACATTTAAGCTTAAAACAGCTCTGAATGTGAATTGTGATTGAATATTTGACACAGCATAGGTTTGTGACACAAAATGAATGTGGTCAAAGAACTGAAAAATTTGAAATTGGACATTTACCTATTATGGTCCAATATCCAAAATCTAAGTACATGGTTAGAATCAGCATATCTAAGTACCCCAAGAATTCAATTTTGATGTCATAAGCATGGTGTATAAGTTTCATAACATTTTGTTAAGGCAAACTTAAGTTAGAGAACGGAAACGAAAAATTCAGCATTTTTCCATTTGTAAAGGGGCACAACTCTAGAACGGTAAAAGTGACGCCACCAAAATTCACACTTGATCTGTGTTTTGTGGTAATCAGCATTGTGTATAAGTTTCATAACGTTTGGTTGAGGCAAACTGAAGTTAGAGAACGGAAACGAAAAATCAAGCAAATTTTCCATTTGTAAAGGGGCATAACTCTAGAACGGTAAAAGTGACGCCACCAACATTCAAACTTGATCTGTGTTTTGTGGTAATAAGCATTGTGTAAATGTTTCATAATATTTGGTTGAGGCAAACTAAAGTTAGAGAACGGAAACTCTGATTTTTTTTCACTTGTAAAGGGGCATAACTCTAGAACGGTAAAAGTGACGCCACCAACATTCAAACTTGATCTGTGTTTTGTGGTAATAAGCATTGTGTATAAGATTCATAACATTTGGTTGAGGCAAACTAAAATTAGAGAACTGAAACGAAAAATTCAGCAATTTTTCCATTTGTAAAGGTGCATTACTCTAGAACGGTAAAAGTGACGCCACCAACTTTCAAACTTGATCTGTGTTTTGTGGTAATAAGCATTGTGTAAAAGTTTCATAATATTTGGTTGAGGCAAACTAAAGTTAGAGAACGGAAACACTGATTTTTTTTCATTTGTAAAGGAGCATAACTCTAGAACGGTAAAAGTGACGCAAATAAAATTCAAACTGGATCTGTGTTTTGTGGTAATAAGCATTGTGTATAAGTTTCATAACATTTGGTTGAGGCAAACTAAAATTAGAGAACTGAACAAAAAATTAAGCAATGTTTTCATTTGTAAAGGGGATAACTCTTGAACGGAAAAAGTGACGCCACCCAAATTCAAACTTGATCTGTGTTTTGTGGTAATCCCCATTGTGTATAAGTTTCATAGTATGTGGTTGAGGCAAACTAAAGTTAGAGAAGGCAATTTTGGGACGTACGAACGTACAGACGGACAAGGGTAAAACTTAATGTCCCCTCCGCTACGGCAGGGGCATAAAAACATATATAGCATTCAGAAAATTAGTTTATACAGAATAACAAACAAACCTACCACAAAATTCTTCAAACAATTTACAAAAGAAAAGAAAAAAATATTTCCAAAATATCATTTATCATTTAATACAATGTCTTTTAAAAATCTCTAAAACTTATCTGTAATTATCTTCAAAATATCTAATAATGACAGTAAATTTCAAACTATATTTATACTGTCCTACAGAGCTTATCATCAACAACACTTAGGAAACACAAAATTTTCAAATAAATCTGTCACTCCAATTATAATTGTGTAATTGATTTTACGATCATTTCTTATCATTATTGTAGATTTTCTTTTCAGTCTGGGCATGGTATTTCAAAGTTATCATACTGGAAAACAAACAACAAAAATTAAAGAAGGCAAATAAATTTTAGATCGTATAAAAACACTTAGTGTAATCAAACTTTATATATATAATTAATAATTCCCAATATTTTTCTTTCATTTGTCATAAACTAATATCTGCAACTTATCTATCAATATCAACAACTTTATCTACACAATGTATTGTATTGAAATATATCCTTTAATAAAAATAGATCATTATCTAAAATATTTTTTTTTTATTAAGATGTAACATAACATAATGTATGGCACAATTGTATTTAAAAACTTCACCTACGTACACTTCCACTTAAACAGATTAACAAAGGTCTATTTTAATTTCCAAGGGAATTTTCAACCATAAGAAAATATTCAAACATGTTAACAATCTTTAAATAGAACACAATGCATACGCAATTATCGCCACAATTAATATATCTGAATCAGCAAATCTATTTTAAACTATGACTCAATTTAAAAAAAACTATAATAAATCTATAAATGTAGCCTTTTTCTGTAACGAGAAAGGAAAGTATGCTAGATACACTTACTGGAAATGTGAAGATATGATTGAAGCTTTAAATTTTCTCCTGGACAACATATATGTACGTTTCGGCGATAAAGTGTATCGACAAGTAGTAGGTATTCCCATGGGCACTAACTGCGCCCCTTTAATAGCAGATTTATTCCTGTGTTATTGCTATGAATCTCAGTTTATGACCAAACTCAATATAGTTTACATTGGCACTAATATCGATTTTGTCATCAGCAAATTAAAACATAACTAAATTTGTATTCTTTTCAAACGGGATGTATAAAGACACACCCACGTTCATTTTGATCTATAAAGAGGTTAAACTCCTAACTATCTTACTGTCTGTCGATACATTTATTTTTGGCATTGCACAAGTCATGACTTCTTTGACTGTCCATGACGTTAAAATACTAAATCCCTGGGATGTGTTTTAGTTGATTTTAGTCTCTGATGCATGATTTTTTATTATTAATTGTTTTGGCTTTTAACTAGCTGTCAGTAACTGCGAGTACTCTCAAATCGTACTTTCTTGTTTATTTGACCTGTTGATACTAATTGTAATGCTTTTTTGTTATTTAATGTTATTCAGGGTTATATCTGGTCTATATATCAGCTTTGACAAGTGTTTGGTACTACTATAAATTTTCACTTCGTACTATGAACATCAAAATTATTTATTTTGTAAAAATATTTCCTTTCTCTATTAGAACTGTACACGTATACCTAACAACAAAATTATTTTCATTTATCTGTGTTTAAAGTTATTGCAAATGGCTGATATTTTTGTTCGAGCATATTGTTTTTCTTAAATTGTTTAACATTTCATACCGATATAACATGTTACTTTTATTATTCTTCCCTTAGTTTATTTATTTTGTATTTGCATTGTATCATAGGTCAAATTTATTTGTTCAGTGTATGTTTACTCGTGTTAATATGTCCTTTGATTGAGTTAAACTATTTCAGTTGATATTTTATAGTGTGTCTTTCTATGTTGTGATGTTACACTATTGTTTCAGAAAAAGGGTGAAGGTTTGGTACCATTAAAACGTTTAAACCCGCTGCATTTGTTTGCACCTGTCCTAAGTCAGGAATCTGATGTTCAGTAGTTGTCGTTTGTTGATGTGGTTCATAAGTGTTTCTCGTTTTTTATATAGATTAGACCGTTGGTTTTCCCGTTTGAATGGTTTTACACTAGTAATTTTTGGGGCCCTTTATAGCTTACTGTTCGGTGTGAGCCAAGGCTCCGTGTTGAAGACCGTACTTTGACCTATAATGGTTTAATTTTATAAATTTTGACTTGGATGGAGAGTTGTCTCATTGGCACTCATACCACATCTTCTTATATCTATTTGATTAACTATTTAATATCCCAACCCTCCTATTATGGTATGGAACCTTGTGCTAAAATTTCTTACACATCCATACACTTATACTAAATTTATTGTCTGTGAACCAATTTATTTCCATGAACCAGTGATGTAAACCACAAAAATAGTTCTCTAAAATTAGATATGATGTTATATCTATTTTCAACTATGACTCAACTTAAAATTTCTGTTAATTATCCAATAACATCTCTGATTTTAGATTCTGAGCAAATATGTAATAATAGCATAGTTTCTGACACATAATGAATGTGGTTTAAGTTCTTAAATAATTTTAAAATTAGACACTGTTGGATTGTCCATATCAAATAACACAAACAATTTAATTTTTGATGAAATCAAACAATGTTCAATTTTTGACCCCAATTTGGACCATCTTGAATACTGTGTCCAAAATCAAATATCTAAACACCACTTAGATTCAGCATATCAAAGAACCCCCAACCATTCTTTTTTTTTTAAATCAAACAAAGTTTAATTTTGGACCCTTTACACCCTAATGTGGGCCGACCATGCCCCAAATCAAAAATCTAAATACACGCTTAGATTCAGCATATCAAAGACCCCCAAGAATTCAATTTTTTTTTTAAATAAAAAAAGTTGTATTTTGGACCCTTTGGACCTTAATGTGTACCAATTTGAAGACAGGCCTCAAAATTAAAAAAATCTAAATACTCAATAAGATTCAGCATATCAAGGAACACCAATAATTTATTTTTTAAAGAAATCAAACAAAGTTTAATTTTGGACCCTTTGGACCTTAATATGAATCATTTCAAAAACAGACTCTAAAATCCAAATAATAAATACCCTATTAGATTCAGCATATTAAAGACTCCCAAGAATTCAAGACTTTTGAATTAAACCCAATTGAAATTGCTAAAAAAATAAGCAATTTATACCAAGTATTGGTTTTGGCCCCTTTTAACTAAACCAATAGGTTCATAACCCCTAAAATCAATCCCAAACTTTATTTTATAGTATAACACCTTGTGGCACAATTAGATAGCAATAAATAGACTTATACTCAAGTTATTGTCCAGAAATCAGAAAATCCTAGTTTTTTTGGCACTTTTCAGCCCCTTATTATTAAACAGTTTGGACCATGACCCCTAAAATCAATCCCAACTTTCCTTTTGAAGTATGAAACCTTGTAGTAAAATTTCATAGAAATCCATACTCTAATACACAAATAAGGGTGCTGAAACATGAAAAATGCTTGTTTTTGACCCTTTTTGGTCCTTAATTCCTAAACAGCTACAACAATAACCCCCAAAATGAATCCCAACCTTCCTATTGTGGAATGGAACCTTATGCTTAAATTTAATACAGATATATACAGTTATACTCAAGTTACTGTCTGTGAACTAGACAAATAATTGTTTTTGTTAAGCCCTTTTTGGCCCCTAATTCCTAAACAGCTACTATAATAACCCCAAAATAAACCCCAACCTTCCTATTGTGGTATGGAACCTTGTGCTAAAATTGAATAGAAATCTATACACTTATACTCAAATTATTGCGTGCAAACCAGAAAAATAGTTGTTTTCTGTCCCTTTTCGACCCCTAATTATTAAACGGTATGGGTCATGACCCTACAAAAATTATTCTAAACTTTCCTTTTTAAGTATGGAACCTTGTGGTAAAATTTCATAGAAATCTATACTCTTATACATCAATTATTGTCCTGAAACATGAAAAATGCTTGTTTTTGGCCCCTAATTCCTAAACAGGTACGACAATAACCTCAAAAATAAATCCCAACCTTACTTTTGTGGTATGGAACCTTGTGCTAAAATTTAATAGAGATCCATACACTTATACTCAAGTTATTGCCTGTTAACCTGACAAAAAATTGTTTTGTGAGACCCTTTTTGGCCCTTAATTCCTAAACAGCTATGACAATAACCCCCAAAATTAATCCCAACCTTCCTATTGTGGTGTGGAACCTTGTGTTAAAATTTGGACAAAGAAATATCTCTTATACTCAAGTTATTGTCTTAAAACCAGATAAATAATTGGTTTTGGCCCCTTTCTGGCCCCTAATTACAAAACAGCTAGGACAATAACCCCCAAAATCAATCCCAACCCTCTATTGTGGTATGGAACCTTGTATTAAAATTTCTTACACATCCATACACTTACACTAAAGTTATTGTCTGCGAACCAATTTATTTTCCATGAACCAGTAAAACTGACCTTTTTTTGCCCCTTATTACAAAACCGGAAGGACAATAGCCCCCAAAAACCTTGTGCTAAAATTTCATAGAGATCCATGAACTTATACTCAAGTTATTGTCTGCGAACCAAAATGTCTTCAGACGCAGACGCAGACAACATCATTACATAATACTACCTGCGGTCGTATAAAAACTGGAAAGGTTACTATGTGCTCCGGAAGGGCAAGCATATTCTGAAGTTTACTTAATTTATTATTTACCAACATTCTAAAAGAATTATAATATATATGTATATAAACAATACAACAAAGAAAGTTTCATCAGAAGACCAGGATATTCTAACTTGATACAGGCATTCGAATGTGGAATGGTGGTAGCTATTCACGGAACCAAGAAAAGACACGTATATGTCAACAAACATCAAGCCAGGCCAGGTATCACCCTAACCCTAACCCTAACCCTCAAAATATTAACAAAACGAATGTAGAGTCAAAAGTTGGAAGCTAGATAATAAATTGCATTATGGATCTGGGTGTGATTTAATATCTGAAAGTCAGAGAAAACACAAAATCCTTAAATTTCATGAAATTTTTCATGATAAAACTCTTGAACACTTAAGGGATATCACCCTCCAGCAACTTCTCAATATTCATAACTATAACATCAGACAAACGAACGACGCATAATTTATTACAGCAGGACACCATTTTATCAGTTCATCATAGAATACTATTCCGGACGATATCAGACTACATACATTAAAATAAAGACCTTTAAGCATCAGTAACAGTATCGAATGTGTTATTGAGGCTTAAATAAAAATTTTATAACAAGACCAAATTACTATAATAATTATTAAATCGTAACGTAAGAAAAATAACCTCATGTCAGACATATGTTGGATTACAGTAGTTTTAATGAATATTTATATAATAGAAATCTCACGGAAATAAAAACTGTTCATGAATGTGGCAGAATAGATAGCGGTAAGCATTTCCTGCTTGAGTGTCATAATTATTCAACTGCCTGAAAAAAAAAAAACCACTAGAAACTCTTCTGTTCCATTAAAATATCAAATCAATTTTTTGCCTATATTGACTTCCTCTTAAATTCGGATTTGAGAGGTACAGCTTTGAAACACACATCCGCCGCCGGTAGAAACAAAAAGATCTTGATATAGATACTCTAAGCGTGCCTTAAAAAGATGCCCTTGATAGAATCTTAATCGGCAAAATGACTGAATTTTTGTTCACCTTTATTTCAAATAACATAGATGAATAAAATAGGACAGACAAGGAACAAACAATGAAATATACATGCAATTTATTTTATGAAATTGGCCAAGCGATTGTATAGGATAGGCCCAAGTGATTGTACAGTAAAAACACAAAAGCAATTGTACAGTCAATATAATATCCGACATTGAGATAATGAATGAATTTGAATTTCTACTGGGACAATGGCTTTTAAACTTTAAGACAGGTAAAACTATATATCAGAAAAGTAACATGTAAAAATTCTGGTAGCAACGATTGGTTTTCTACTTTTTTTTTTTTTTTTTACATTTTTACTCCGATTACTGTGAGGGAATCCAAAGTAATGTAATCGCCGAGTTTTGTGTGTTCTTTTAAACACGCATTACTGCGTATACATGTGAATACACTGATGTTATTGAGTGCAAAATGAAATCATTTATGGCTTCATAGATATTAATATTATCAATAAAATTTCATGACAATATTTTTTTAAGAACATTTATTTGTAATCAACATGTTTTGTCTTGAGAAATATATATCAGTAAAAAATCATGAATATCATAATAACAAACAGGTACCTAGATATATGGGTCATCTAAGTACCCATAATGCACGCGGATGAATTTTAAGAATTGTATGCATATGCATGTTCCTTGTGAATAACAATATGACGGACGTAATTATACAGAGTTATCTACCTTTTGAATACTATCACTATCTTTGATACATTATCGATCGATCCGGTTTCTCTTCTTATGGTGGCACGGTAGTATTTCCTGGCCCATAGGGATAATGATAGCCTTTTTAGATTTTCAACACTTTCTAACACTGCCCAAAATTCTACATACACAGTTAACTGAAGCATACTTGCCAACTTTTCAAAATCTCCATGGGGGATTTTAAGCGCAAGAGGACCGAATGCTCCTTTTGTATTGCCATAATAGTTTTTTATCTACTACTATATTGTTTGAATGAGTATATATGTGCTTAAATACCATTTTAACTCATTTGAAAGCCTGTTTTGAGGTGTTCAGTTTATAAAATAAAGAATTTCAGAATTCAGATTAACACCCCTCATGGGGGATATCTCCCATAAATCGGGATAGTTGGCAGGTCTGCTGAAGAACTTTCATTATAATATTCAGAAATGAATTTTACTTTTTACTTTTTTTGCTATCTTTATAAAACTAAGGCCACTAGTGCTTTTAGGTCTTTTATCATGCAGTGAATATAAAATTCTCAAAAATTCTCAAAAATTCATTTTCACCTGTATGTAAAATTATTTCATATTTTTCTACACCTGATTCATCCCTCAGTTTGGGAAAGTATGTTCAGTAAATACTGCATTGTTTGCCCAATCACACTAATACCGAATAATTCAGTCCCTCCCCGTGATCGACTCTCCCTATCGCGAGGGCCTGAACTCTTTATACGACAAAAACGCGTCACGAATCCAGGGTTTTGATTGGTGCTCTCTGTGAGAGAGAGAGAGAGAGCCAATCAGCTAATAGCTTAATGTTATCGAGATAGGTAAATCCCGAGCTAATTCCGAATGATTATTTACCGATTTTTTATTGACTAGACCTTCAGTAACCCGAATAATTCAGTCCCTCCCCGTGATCGACTCTCCCACTCGCGAGGGCCTGAACTCTTTATACGATAAAAACGCGTCACGAATCCAGGATTTTGATTGGTGCTCTCTGTGAGAGAGAGCCAATCAGCTAATAGCTAAATGTTATCGAGATTGGTAAATCCCGAGCTAATTCCGAATGCTTTTTTGACGATTTTTCATTGACTAGGCCTTCAGGCGTTAATGTAGCCATCGTAGAGCAGTGGAATATAACGACTGCATTATTCGGGTTAGACCTTCAGGCGTTAATGTAGCCAACGTCGAGCAGCAGAATATAACAATTGCATTATTTGGGTTAAATCACACTGTTCAGATACATTGACTTAAGTAGGGTACACAAAAGAGCAACCTAAATTCCGGAATGTAAATACTACTGTGCCATTTTAACAATTTAACTGGTAACCCTCAACTATTATGATTAACATGGGATTAATATATGAAACTGAATACATTTATTTTGTACAATAGTTCTTATAGAATAATTGTTTCAAAGACATTATTATGTGTGCGTCCGTAGTTTTAAGTAATCATTATAAGGTTTACCTATGCAAAAAAATATTCCTATTTGAACTTAATTAAGATATTACACAAATCCTACAAGATCATGACTAGTTCAAACCTAAAAATAAATAATTCATTTAAAGGTTACATAAAAACAAGTTCTAAAAACTACTTTGAAAATTTGATTCATAACAAAATGCAAAAAAATGATGAAAAAAGTAAACTTTATTTATATAAGAACCTTAAACAAAATTTAATTTTTAAAGACTGATTAAGAACACCAAACTTGACATATAGAAAATTTATAACAAAACTAACAATTAGAGACCATAGTTTAAATAAGAATAAGGAAGACATTCTAATATTCCTAGAGAGCAGCGATTTTGCCGTAAATGTAACATATTAGAAGATGAAAAAGCAGTTTTTATTAGATTGTGAATTAAATAGGGAGCTGAGAAACACATTTTTAATAATTTGGAAATAAATTTTTCTGTTCAAGATTTGTCTGATGAAGAAAAGGTAATTTTTATGCTCAATCCAGCAACACCATCACAAGTAAATAAATTAGGGTCCTACATTAAAAAGTCATTAGAACTGAGGACATCGGACTCTTGACTATTTACTGTAAACGATATGTGAATTTCAGTTATATTGTATATATACTTATTTTGTATTTGTCACAAACTTATTGTTTAAAGTTTATATGGCAATAAACATTTGAATTTGAATTTGAATTATAAGCCTATATGTTTTTAAATTTGAATCCAGGTTCCAAGAGTTGTATTATATCACGACTGGTTTCAATGGTATTTATTTATCACTGAGATTACTCATAGTTTATCAACATAACACTACGGAGACAATATATACTCTCATCTCACATGTCTCATGATTGTACATAATTTTGAAAAGAATATCTATTTATTTTCTGTTCAAGATTTGTCTGATGAAGAAAAGGTAATGTTTATGCTCAATCCAGCAACACCATCACAAGTAAATAAATTACGGTCCTACATTAAAAAGTCATTAGAACTGAGGACATGGGACTCTTGACTATTTACTGTAAACGATTGTGTATATATATGTGAATTTCAGTTATATTGTATATATACTTATTTTGTGTTTGTCACAAACTTATTGTTTAAACTTTATATGGCAATAAACATTTGAATTTGAATTTGAATTATAAGCCTATATGTTTTTAAATTTGAATCCAGTTTCCAAGAGTTGTATTATATCACAATAGATGTCTATGCATGTCAATCTTTTATGTTAGGTTGCCGACCCGCTGATTTTTCACTAATTATCTCCTTATTCATATCTTAAATATTAGTATTTAGTATAATAGAATGTTTGGCTCCTTCCTCCTCCCCTAACTGACATGTAACCACACCCCTTTTTTAAAGGTTCCTTGATCCACCACTGATTAAACTAAGCGAATCAAAATATGCTTCTGTGATTTACCTCTTCCGTTTGAACAATTCATAAAACAAATAAAACAATTGTTACTATATACATGGTAGAAATTACGTGAATTTAATGGTGGGGTCATGGCATAATTAAGAAACAGTGAGTAAATTAGAAATATTTAAAACTAATCAAAGAACAAAAAAGGTCTACGCATACTGTTTACACAAGCAAGAGTCACATGAGTATAGAATTATAGTCACATAAACTTCTCCAGTCTTGTATTGGGGAAGGTGTTCTGTTTTAAACACAATCACGTCTGATCGAAATGCATTCATTAAATGCATTATCCAGTACGGTGCAAAACAATTTAACTTCTTTTGTTATCCCTTTCTACCCTCTATGACCACAGAACCTAGGCAACTGATTACATGTTAAAAACTAGTATGTTAAAGTCGTAAATGTGGCTGAAATGTTTGATATTTGACTTGAAAAGGCAACTGCTAGTAGTCTATATGGAGGTAGAACATTTTTTTTATTTATTTGCCAGCCATCAGATCTTGGGTTTATCCGAGTAAACAGCACGTCAGTACTTTGATTTATCACTGCTGTGTGACAGTTTTGATCGATTTACTCGGAGCTGCGCCATTCTAAGGAAAACGTTTGGATGCATATATCGTTTTTTTATTATTTGATTTGTTCATATTTACATGTAGAATGTTTTTGTTACCAAATCTTGAAGCAGAAACTTTAAATAGTAACATTTGAGTTCATCAAACTTTTATCTAGCAACTTGTTATTTTTATGAATGTCGGAGCACCGCTTGACAGTCTCCCGAAAGACCAAAAAATTAAAAAAAACGTACAGTTCCTTTCCCACACTGTGAATGTAATAATGCATCATATACATTTCTCGTTATTTGAATTAACATTGTACATCCCAATAGATTTCTTTATACTCTGCTTCTGCTGGCTAGTAAAAGTTATTGTCGAATTATTACAAGAGATATTGCTGGAGTGGCGGCGATTTTATTCTTTATAAAACAGATTTCTGTAATAAGCTCTGTAAAATTTTAGAACTTTTTTTTTATATTGAGTGTCATTATTGGTACTTCTTTAAATAATACAATACATGTACGATTATTACTCACAGTTCTTGTTTGCAATGAAAAGGTTTCTGTAACCATTTACCCATGGTAACATCCTGAATTACCTCCCTTACTGTCATTCCTGGATATGGTGTGGCTCCTGTGAATAACAATATTAATTATTCTGCTGCTGTATTTTAATAAAACGGACTTTTCGTGCATTGTCTACAGTATCAAAACATTACCGGAAGTGATGTAATTTTATGCTTGCAAAGGCATCTAATAAAATATTTTTGTGATATAAATATAGACTTTTCTTTTCCTAAACCGACAGGTTCAGATGAAATCTGGGTGAGCTAGCTCAAAATGTAACAGTACAAAAGGTTGAATGGCTGTGAAGGAGTATTGAAGGGAATACCGTATTAATGTAACTGCTTTCATTTCAGCGTATAAATTTTATAAAAAATCTCCACGGAACCGAACTATTGTTGCCAAGGCATTCTATGTATAAACATGTGTAACATATAAGAGGGTGGTAAAGGGGGGTACTGAACACGGAAACACGCGAAATAAAAATCGCGAAAACGTTGCACGGAAAATAAAAATCGGAAAACACGAAGCACGAGAAATTAAATCGTAAATATTAAGGAAAAAAGCACTAGACGTTTTCTCAGCTGTTCTTGGAAATCATGCAGTCATTATCAATGGACATGAAGACCTTGCGGTCACCTTTTAGCGTCCGCTAGTTGCATCTGATTTGAAAACAAATATTCATAGTATTTTGATGAACTTTATTACATACCATACATAAAAAATAGAATTGCAAAAGTAGAATGGTAACCGAATATATATCAAGTTCTATTAGATTACACATTCAAGTTTTAGAAGGTATTATAACACACTGACTTTGAATAAGTCCCGGTTTACTTTTAATCAAATGCGGGACAAGCACGAGAAATTAAGAGTACCGACACGAAACACGGAAAATAAATAAGGGGAAACACGAAGCACGCACATGGAACCAAACACGAGAAAACGAGAAATAAAACGTCAAAAAACGAAAACACGTGAAATAAAAAGGCCGAAAACGTTGCACGAAAATAACCCTTTATCACCCTCATATAAAGAGATTATCGATAACTACACAAAGCTTTAGAGAATATGTTCTGAACAGTTTTATATCCATTGTTGACACATGCATGTTCAAACCAAATCGGATAAGCATTTTTTTCGTGATACAACATACTTATTATTACACATTATTCATTTTTATCTCAAGCATGAATATAGTCGCATAAAGGAATTATACAGTGAAAAATCGCAAATGATGACTTACATATGTCATTGAGCTGTACTGGCTTAAAAATTGTCTCAGTTTTGTATACGTTATTCAATGCAGAAACGAAAATAAAGAACAAGTGCACAATAAAAACAAAAATATGTGTCATGTCTCCGCTTCTACTATCACATTTCCATGATCAGTGAGACCCGAAATCAGGGTCCAATTATTATTTAATAAATATACTTTATTTCTTCAATTCATTGTTATAATCTATACAAGGTATTTTTTGCCTTTTTCAATACCTCTGAGTCAAGACAATACTCATAACATTCCATATTTTGATTTTGCTGTGAGTCTCACACTAAGCATGCTTTTTAACGTCGTACAGACCACCAGAAGCAACTGAAAAATTGATTGAAGTTCCAGACATGTGATTCCTCAAGATGTCCCGATTTTTAAGCCCTCTTCCGTCCCTCTGAATAATAATTAAAATCTTCCGTTTTTATTCAAAATTTCAACCCCAAAAAAATTGTCAGTCTCTATTTTTATTACCATCGATGTCAACATTAATTACGTATTGTGTCACTGATGAAGGTAATTTTTACCTGTAAATCAAAGAACTTGTAAAATTATATGGTTTCACTTGACAGCTTGGGTGTCAAACATACTATTTATCAACGATTTTTACCTCAGGCTAACTGACGTTATGTAATAAAAGCTTTGTGTATTTGAAAAGACTTAAAAGAAATTTCCGGTTACTTCCCTTGTTTTATCATGTTTTAAGTTACCCTCCTTAAATTAAGGTAAATTGATAAAAGAATATGAATGAAATACAAATTGAACAAAGAATCATCTAAGGAATCAGACAGGATGGTAATTTAATGATTTTAAATGTCTTAAGACAAATAAGAAAATATTATTTTGAAAATTATTTGTAATATCTACACTTCTTTTCAATGCTTAAATTGAAATTTATAAGATATGTATTGACCTTATTATAATGACTGAATGAGTGTTTATGCTAAATTTGGCAAAATCAAAATTAGCTACAAAAATGGAATAACACTGTAAAACACATATATAATTATTGGATGATAGAACTGAGAAACACACTAATGATGACAAAGATGAGGAAAGGAAAAAAAAATCACATACAAATAGTAAAGCTTAGTGTTGACATATATTTCACATGGTAACAATACAAAGAGAATACATTAATAGTAATACTGTTATCTTAAAAAAGGGAGAAGAATGTAGCTTTATCATCAAAATGAACACTGAAAACGGCGATAAATATGTCGATAAAAAATCTCGAGTTATGAGGCCCAAACTCCAGTTGAAAATTTTCAAATCTCCAGTTGTGACTGGACAACTCTGTCTCATTTATGTTGAACATAATGTGCAAAATAAAGATTCATATTTGCCGCGTGAATTGTAAGATACTAACTTGGGAGTGTTAAATAGAAACAAATAGGAATAAAATTGTGTCGGGTGTCTTTAAATAAGTATATACTTTATTCGTAGCAAAGCTTGATAAACATTTTATACTGATTTTTACATTTTTGTGGCACTATTTTTATAACTATCACCAGTCAAGATTCAAGTTTTTACCAAGTATAAGGGGGGAGGTATTTCATAGCTAAAATATAAATTTCGAAGTCATGTTTGTACATAGGTTTGAAATGATGATAATTATCTAGTAAATCAAATGTTTAATGTGTAAAACACTGGAAGCGAAATGAGTTTTTCATTCATTTACATTTGTTGTACAGGTGTCACGGCAGGGAATGTGTGTAATTTCACATTTGTTGTACAGGTGTCACGCAGGGAATGTATGTAATTTCTCATAGTTTTCCTTTTCCGTATAAATTAACAACTAATTCTCGTATTGAGAACTATTTGTTGAAACCAAATATATACCTTTCATAACTTTTATGCTTTATAAACAACGGGTAAACACATAAAAACATCTCTTCACTGACCGGCAATTTGACCGTCTGCCATTTTTATGGGGAATGAAACATCGATTTCTATCTCGCTTAATACCAACTCGTCCCCTTGACAATTGGTCTATTATTGTATTTTTAATACCACAGATTTAATATTTTATTGTTACACCCTGCCGGACACAAATATATTGTAAATACTTGGAATGGGGACCCAATTATTTACCCCACTACTTCAATGCAATTTTATCCAAATTGACGGGCAGATTTCTTATTCCCTTTATAAGACTATAAAATTTCAGTTACTTTCTCATACTAGTAGCCCCCTTCATGGTTTCTGGGAAAATTCTTGGAGGATCATGACCGGCATTTAAGAGAGCAATACTGTTTTGAGTATTACTTGGGTCATTTTATTAACTTCCTGGTTAAAATCTAAATTTAAATTTGGACCATTTACTCAGATAATCATCCACCCTATACATTTCAGAATCACTTAAAATTTAGCAGAATTTGAAAGTTTAATGAATGCCCGTTAGATATACTACAATTTTAAGCATCTTTACATAGTTTTCATCTCGATACAATATCCCATTTAAAAGATGGTAGATTTATTAAGGGACTTCATTCGTGGGTACCGCACTGATATCCTGTAACTGGGATCCTATTCCACTTAGATTGAGGTGATGAACTATGTTTTATGTAATTTACTTCTATGTACTTGCGTTTGCTAAATCAATGCGCACGCAGTGTTGAAATTATGAGCAATATTGTTTATGTTAAAGGACAATCATAGGACACCTCGAGACAATTTCAATTCTATGTTTTTTTAATATCTTAATATTGTATAGTTCCGGCTTCCCGGAAAGTACAAGTTACCATTGGATCAGTATGTCACGTGACACTTACTTACTCCATTCATGTGACGCGCAGTTTATATTTCGTTTGTGGTGTCCGGGTGTGCTTTCGTAAATTCATGGGAGGTGTCCGTTGTTATTCTGTGGTTTACATGTTGTATGTACATGTACATGTACTATTATATTATTTATTTATGTATTTCCGCTTTAACATTGGCATATAAGCGGGAGGTTTGGCTAGCATTAAAACCAGGTTCAACCCACCATTTTTTCTTAAAATGTCTAGTACCAAGTCAGGAATATGGCAGTTGTTATCAGACAGTCCGTTTCTATGTACAAATGTATGTTGGCGTTTGTTTTTGTTATAGTTCAATGTTTCTGTTATTCCGTTGTTTTCCTCTTATGGTTGATGTGTTTCCCTCGGTTTAAGTTTATTACCCGGATTTGTTTTTGCTTAATTGATTTATGACTATTGAACAGCGGTATACTACTGTTGCCTTTATTTACAATTTTTTTATATAAATGCGCGAACACTCATTAATGGCAGATAGCCCAAATTTCAAAAAGGGAACACAACGCAAATCTTAATAAAATTGTAAACAAATCAGTAAAAAGCTTAAGGTGAGCATAAGGATAAAAAATGGAGTATCAATAGCCGCCTCTTTGTACAGTAAGCTGTCGAACACCACACATATGAATTTAGGCTATATATTTAGGTCATATGCAATAAATTGTATACGAGTAACTGTCAGAAATATTTTTATTTAATCCTATTATTTATTTATTTATTTATTTTTGGTGTTTTAACGCCACTTTTAAGCACCGATTTTGGGCTATTTCGTGGCGGCCAGTTTTTATTGGTGGAGGAAGCCGGAGTGCCCGGAGAAAACCACCGACCTTCGATAGGAAAACTGACAATCCTAGTCAATTAAGATTGGAGTCGAGTGCACCCGCACGAGCGGGGTTCGAACTCACAACCTCAGTGTTGACTGGCTAGTGATTACAGTAGTAACTACTTAGACCACTCGGCCACCGAGGCCCCTCCTATTATTTAAACAGTTCAACAAATAAAACTGTTAACATTGAAATGTAACTCTATTTTAATCAATCTTGAATACATTTAAAAAGAAATATGCATTTACACTGGTAAAACTAACTTGCAGCTGGAGGACGTTCGTTCAAAATTAAAAACTATGGAAAGCCGTTAGTAACACAAATAGCACAGTAACAAACGAATACAGGAAGCCGTTTAGTACACAAATATTAATCAATCCGAGGAACCATATCAAACACAATAACTGACGAAGTTTTATACACATATAGAGGTGCTCCAGGAAGCAGCTACTGCATTTCATGCGCTTTCGTAGTTAACTGCTCAGTATAGGACAGGATACTCTCGGGTGGCTTACAATTTGGTGTCAGAAGTGGGATGTTAAAATTCTAATTAGCATCCAGGATACGAACCACAGAATAACCTGTCAACTTAACAATGTGGTTTAAGCCCGACGTAGTGGATTTACTGTACAAAAATTAATTACAATGATAAAATATGAAACAACATATAAAAGTAAAACTTTTTATTTAGAATATAGCTGATGCTGGAAGGAACTCCCCAGACCCTGAAATAAATTTCCGTAGGGAAAGGGATATTGATGACTTAGGACAAGGGGATCAAATACAGACTGATGACAATGACGACTCTGATAAGGAATCTATTTTACAAGGACAGAGTGATGAAGTACCTCAGAGACCTGAAGGACGGGATGAATATCAGAGACATGAATTTGACAATAGGTATGATAGGGGATATCCTCATATGCAACCAATTGGCCACCAAAAGTAACATTTAAACCTGAACCCTTCTCTGGGAAGGATTGTTGGGAGGAATATCTGTCGCATTTTGAGGACTGCACTGAACTGGGACAATGGGAATCGTACAAAACTATTGTTTTGGCAGCTAGCTTGAGGGGCCAAGCAAGGACATATTACATGAGCTTGTCTCCTGACGACAGGCACACATACCAAATGCTAACACAAAAGTTAGATCGGAGTTTTTTTTATGTGGACAGGACATATATATAGGAGAAACAGATGATAATGGGTTTTATACAAATGGGTTAATTTATGGTTTTCCTGTCATTTTTTTAATTGACAGTGGCTCAACAGCGTCAATATTATCTATTGATGTTTACGAAAAATTGCCTTCAAATGTTTGGACAGGATTTCTTACTTAAGCAAGTCAGTAAAGTTAACTATCAGCAAATAGTACTATACACTATCCACAACCAGGAAATACAATATTGGATTGGAGGGAAGGCAACTATGATTTGCAGAGTAGAAATCAAAGACAACATGACAATTCCTCCAATGACGAGTACTATGCTGCCTTTAGAAATGCCTGGGGTCAATTATTTAACAGAATACGGATTTACAGAGGGAACGACAGGAACGGCAAAGTCTACATTAACAACACCTGGGAATATAAATACACAAGATCAAGCACACTTTGTAAATGTTGTCAACTATGGTGAAAACGATGTTAAACTGTATAAAAAGGAAACAATAGGAACATGTAAATCATATACTGAGAATGATTTGAAATCAGAGCATATTAGAACACTACAGAAAGAAAGCTTTACAGCAAGTGAAGAAATACCAGAACATCTTTTTGACTTACTGAAAAGGAGTTCAACTTATTTAAATGAGAACCAAAGACAACAGCTTTCAAGAATCCATTCGCAGTACCAAAATGTGTTTTCAAGGACAGATGATGACATAGGGAGGACAGACCTTGTGACACATAGAATAAATACAGGAAATACAATATCTTTTAGGCAAAGATCTAGGCGTTTGCCACTTGGGAAGCACGATATGGAAAAATCAGAAGTCAACCGGATGTTGGACAAAGGAATCATTGAAACATCTTCTAGTCCTCGGGCATCGAATATTGTCCTTGTAATGAAGAAAAATGGCAGCCCAAGGTGCTGTATTGATTACAGAATTTTAAATGACGTCACTTAAAAATGACTCGTACCCGACTCCGAGGGTAAACAAGTGCCTAGGCTCGCTCGCTGTCACTAAGTGCAACATTTGAAGAGGGTCTTGGAAGGTTAGATGGATGTCAAACTTTATACGCCTACAAAAATGCACATCTAAAATTAAAACCTGCCAAATGCATTTTCTTTCAAAAACAAGTCAGGTTCCTTGGACATATAGAGTCTGAGGAGGGAATTTCAACCGATCTTGAGAAAACAAAAGCAAGTGGTGACTGACCAGTCCCCAAATCTGGAAAACAGGTGCGCAGCTTTTTAGGGCTTTGCTCCTACTATAGGCGATTTGTTAATGGGATTTGCAGCAATAGCAAGACCAATGCACACAATCTGCGAAAAGAATAGCCGCTTTGCTTGGAACAGTGAGTGTCAAAAGGCATTTGAACAGGTGAGAAATGCTTTAACAAGTACACCTGTGCTTGCTTACCTCTTCCAAATTTGCCATTTATACTTGACACAGATGCAAGTGATAAGGCTGTCGGAGCAGTTTTGTCAAAAATTCAAGATGGTCTTAAATGAGTTATAGCATACATGAGCAAATCTATGAACATACACGAGCAGTCATACTTTGTAACTCGAAAAGAGCTACTTGCTGTAATTACAACACTAAAGACCTTTCATCGTTATTTATATGGCCAGGAAGTGTTGCTGCGCACAGATAACTCAGCTGTATCATGGATGAAAAATTTAAAGAAACCGGCTGATCAAACAGCCAGATGGCTTGAAAAACTGGGAACGTACAATTTGACTGTAACACACAGGGCTGGAAGGAAACACTCAAATGCTGATGCCCTGTCAAGGAGACCTTGTAAATCCTGCGAGAGACAAGAATCTGGAAACAACACAAGCGACGATGAAACAGACGAAATCAAACTGATTTGGTTAACAAGGAGTTACCTGAAAACGAGGAGCCAATGCCAAGAATAGAAATGTATGCACAAGAAGTCAGACAGACAATCAGTCTGGTGCTACACCAAGTGGCTACTGCATAGAAGGATTTGGACACAGGCAGTATTAGACATTGTCTATTGGAAGATCCAGATTTGTCACTTATTGTGACATATCTTGAGGAAAAGAAAAATAAACCTGACTGGGACCATGTCTCTAAAGGAACATCATTCCAGAAAACCATATGGAGACAATGGGATAGACTGACAATAAAAAATGGCATGCTTTATAGGAAATATTATTGTTCTTATATCGATGATGTCGACAACTTCAAATGTCCTGGTACCTAAATCACACCAAAAGACCATCTTTAAGTATTTCCATGATGTTCCATCTGCAGGTAATTTAGGACCAGATAAAATGCTAAGTAGGATCCAGCAGCTCTTTTACTGGCCAGCCATGAAAAGCTCAATAACCAGTTACTGCAAAGAATGTGATCAATGTGCTGCTAGGAAATCACTTAAACGAAACAGAGCTCCATTAGGTCAATACTTGGTTGGCGAGCCTATGGAACGTGTTGCGATTGACATTATTGATCCACTTCCTTTATCAAAACGACAAAACCATTATGTTCTTGTCTTTTGTGACTGTTTTACTAAATGGACTGAAACATATGCTATTCCAGACAAGGAGTCCTTGACAACTGCCAATACCAAAGTGCCCCAAGTTATGATGGCATACTGATGAGTCTTTTGTAGACGAAACGCGCGTCTGGCGCAAATACAAAATTTCAATCCTGGTATCTATGATGAGTTTATATAAAGATCTGTTCACGCCAGCACAGGACAGACCCCTAACATAATGATGCTTAGTAGAAACATCTTTCTTCCTATGGAAGCTGTTATTCCCCGTCCACATGGCCCAAATGAATCCACTTCCTCTGAAACAGATAAAATATGTTAATGAATTACAGAACGCTATGTCGAAGTCACACGCATTGATTAGAAAACATCTAAAGCAGAATTCCGAATATCAAAAACGATACTACGACTTAAAGGCAGTAAAGTAATAATTGAACAAGCTGTTTGGCTGTATAATGCATCAAAAAGGATGGGAATTTGTCACAACTTGGAAAGGAAAGGAAAATGGAAAGGACCGTACGTAGTTACAAGAAAAATTGACGACATTACTTACCTTCTGAAAATGTCGAAGAAACAACCGCTCTATCAAGGACGAAATCCACCCACTTGGTACTCCAGTAGAAAGGCTTGAGATGTCTTTCGACGTTGTTGCTCTTCCGAAGAGCTGACATTCATTTTTGTTATCAGACGTTGTTCCATTTATTTGTTATGTTACTGTGTTTACGAGTAACAGTATGGCTACTCCCGGGCTGGAAAGTCATGATAAAATTCCTAGGGTTGGATCCACACTAGAAGAATATGTTAGGGAGACAAATGACCATTGTTTCTCAGGACATATTTCTGGCTGCAAAGGAGGGCTGGACCTTCCTGCCAGGGGAATGACAGATTTTAATGTACTGCCATAAATGGATATTCGCAAGCTAGCGCTGCGAACAGCGGGTAGGGACAACATGGGTGATAATTTTTAAAACTCTGGGAATTAGGAAGACCAAGGGGTGGAAACCATATTTTTAAGGAAATGTTAGGGTGATCCATTCATGACCAGCAGATGCCATATGGGGGGATTTCTTTAAAGGTGGGGGAAGTGTAAGATACTGGGGAATGTTAAACAGAAACAAATAGGAATAAAATTGTGTCGGGTGTCTTAAAATAAGTATATACTTTATTCGTAACAAAGCTTGATAAATATGATATACTGATTTTTACATTTGTGGCAGTAATCCGCTATTTTTATAACTATCACCAGTCAAGATTCAAGTTTTACCAAGTATAAGGGGGAGGCATTTCATCAGCTAAAATATAAATTTCCAAGTCATGTTTGTACATAGGTTTGAAATGTTGATGATAATTATCCAGTAAATCAAATGTTTGATGTGTAAAACACTGGAAGTGAAATGAGTTTTTCATTCGTTTACATTTGTTGTACAGGCGTCACGGCAGGGAATGTGTGTAATGTCTCATAGTTTACCTTTTCCGTTTCAATTAACAACTAATTCTTGTATTGAGAATTATTTGTTGAAACCAAATATATACTTTTCATAACTTCTATGCTTTATAAACAACGGGGAAACACATAAATACATTGACAATTGATTTATTATTGTATTTTTAATACCACAGATTTAATATTTTATGGTTATATGCTGCAGGACACAAATATATTGTAAATATTTAGGTTGAGGTGATGAACTATGTTTAATGTAATTTACTTCTATGTAATTGCGTATATCGTTTGCTCAATCAAATCCGATTGCGTATTTCAAGTTATTTTATTGATATCGTGAGCTCTATTGCTTAGTTTTAATATTTTATGCTAAAGGACAATCATATGACAACTCGAGATGATTTCAATTCTATGTTTTTTAATCTTGATATTGTATAGTTCCGGCTTCCCGGAAAGGACAAGTTACCATTGGATCAGTATGTCACGTGACACTTACAAGTTTTGTATAAAAACTTGCGAGCACCCAGTAATGGCAGATAGCCCAAAGTTCTGCTTGCGGCAGGTTCAAAAAGGGAACACAACGCAAATCTTAATAAAATTGTAAACAAATCAGTAAAAAGCTTAAGGTGAGCATAAGGATAAATAATGGAGTATTAATACCCGCCTTTTTGTACAGTTAGCTATATCCCACCTCGTCGGACACCATCAATATGAATTTAGGCTGTATATTTAGTTCGTATGCACTATATTGTATACAAGTAATAGAATTGTCAGAAATTCTTTATTTAATCGTATTATTTAAATAGTTCAACAAATAAAACTGTTAACATTGAAATGTCACTCTATTTTTATCAATCTTTGATACATTTAAAAAGGAATATGCATTTACACTGGTAAAACTAACTTGCAGTTGGAGGACGTTTGTTCAAAATTAAAAACTATGGAAAGCCATTAGTAACACAAATAGCACAGTAACAAACGAATACAGGAAGCCGTTTAGTACACAAATATTAATCAATCCGAGGAACCATATCAAACACAATGACTGACGAAGTTTAATACACATATAGAGGTGCTCCGGAAAGCAGATACTGCATTTCATGAGCGTTCTTAGTAAACTGCTCAGTATAGGACAGGATACTCTCGGGTGGATTACAGAATTTTGACGTAAATATAATAATAATAATAACTAGATTTGTAATTGCTAGCAATGACGGATGGCACCCTCGTTCCCCCATTGCCAGGGTAACGGCAGCCATTTTGAAAATTCCGAAGTCAAAGAGGGCATTTACACTTGCAAATTAACATTTTTGTAAAGTTTCATTAAGTTTGGAGCATTTTGAAATTTTTGACATTTTTGCTGTTTCCATGGTAACGGCGGCCATTTTGGAAATTCAAAAGTCAAATGGGACATCTGCATATGCCAGTCAATACGTGTGTGAAGTTTCATTAACTTTGGAGCATAATGATTTTTTGGACATTTTTGTAGTTTCCATGGTAACGGCGGCCATCTTGAAAATGCTATACCCCGATTGCAAATCTACACATGCTGGTTAACATTATTGTATAGTTCTATTAACATTGGTTCATAAAATTCCGAGATATAATCTGGACAAAAAAAGTGGAAGAAAAAAATAATAACAAGATTTGCCATTGCAAGCAATAGCGGATGGCACCCTTCCCCATCGCCAGGCGAGCGGCAGCCATTTAGAAAATTCCAAAGTCAAAGAGGGCATCTACACATGCAAATTATAATTTTTGTAAAGTTTCATTAAGTTTGGAGCATTTTGAAATTTTGGACATTTTTGCTGTTTCCATGGTTACTGCGGCCATTTTGAATGTTCCAACCGCAAAATCATTTCTGCTTATGCCAGTTACCATTTCTGTAAAGTTTCATCCAGTTTGCAACATTTTGATTTTTTTTGAAATTTTGGACATTTTTGCTGTCTCCATGGTTACAGTGGATAATTCCAAAATTCTAAAAGCAGACATCTCATTGCCACATGTCATGTTATATATCAATACAGTTTCACTGACTTTGGTGAAATACTCTTTAAGAAAATGCTGATTTCATGCATTTTCCTGTAAGGTCAATGTAAAACTTGCCCCATGTTTCCATGACAACGGCGGCCATTTTGGACTATCCAAATATTGTCTTGACATCTTAGCATACTGGGTAACATTTTCCTAAAGTTTCATCCAGTTGGGTCTTTTAACGAAAGAGTTAGAATTTTTGATATCTTAGCTGTTTCCATGGTAACGGCAGCCATTTTGCCCAAATTCTAAAGTCAAACTGCAAATCAGCACATGCCACTTAACATTCCTGTGGAGTTTCTTCCAATTTGGAACACTGATTTTTTTCGCATTTTTGCTGTTTCCATGGAAACTGCGGCCATTTTTTACCATTCCATAGCAAGGTGCACAACTTCACATGGGGGTCCTCATTATAGTAGAGTTCCATCAACATTGGTCCATTGGATTCCAAGAACTCGCGCGGACAAAATGTGTGGAAGAAAAATAAGAAAAAAAGAAACGTAGAATAACAGTATGTCACCCCAACTCCTTTGAGGGTGCCATAATAACTAGAATTGCCATTGCAAGCAATAGCGGATGTCACCCCATTGCCACTAAACGGCAGCCATTTCGAAATTTTCCATCAGTGAATGCAGATATATGCATTACAACAGATCTTTCTGTCGGTTTCATAGCGTTATGTACGTTTTTCAATTTTCAACAATTGTGCTGTTTCCATGGCAACGACGGCCATTTTGAAAATTTGGAAATTCCAAAGTGAAATGCCACATCTAGATTTGCCAGCCAACCGTTCTATAAAGTTTCATAGATTTTTAAAGAATTTTAAAAATTTTGATATTTTTGATCAGTTTCCATGACAACATTGTAGATCTGAGGATTCCCAAAATCATCCAAAACATGTATATAGAGTTCAGCTACAATGTGTAAAAATTTGATGATCCAATGTTCAGGCATACTTAAATTATCCACTAAAAACTAAAATCTCATTTTTTTTCACTATTTTACTGTTACCATGGTAACAGTGGCCATCTTGGAAGTGCCAATTCTTACTGCACTTCTGGCAATGGTGGTTAACATTATTATATAGTTCCATTACAATTGGTCCATACGATTCCGAGAAATAGTATGGACAAAATGTGTGGAATAATAATAAAAACTAGATTTGCCATTGCAAGCAATAGCGGATGTCACCCTTCCCCCCATTGCCACTAAGTGGGAGCCATTTCAAAAATTTTAAACCGGGATGCTTATATATACATGGCTATACATGATTCTGTAAATTTTCAGAACATTTAGAGCATTTTTGATCATTTAAAAATGTTGACATGTTTTGCAGTTTCCATGGCAACGGTGGCCATTTTAGAAATTCCAAAGTCAAAAGTCTCATCTAGACTTGCCAGGTAAGAATCATATTAAGTTTCATAAAGTTTGGAGCATTTTGTAATTTTTGGAAATTTTTGATATTTTTGCTGGTAACAGAGACCATTCCCAAAATTTAATGACAGGTGCTACATTGGTACATGGGAGGGAACATACCATTAAAATTTCAATGGATTTGACATACCATTTTAAGAAAGTAAATGCCACTTTTAGGTTTTTGGATCATTTTGACCTGTTTTGCATTGTTTCCATGGTAACAGCAGACATTTTTGAAATTCCAACGCCAAATTCCACATCTACCAATGTTGCTCATCATTACTGTGAAGTTTCATTAAATTTTGAGCATTTTGATATTTTTGAAATTTTTGGTGTAGTTTCCATGGCAACATAGTAGTTCCAGTGATTGCCAAAATCATCCAAAACCAGTATATAGTGGGCACCTACATTGCATTAAAATATCATGATTGTAAGTTTATGCAATTCCAAATAATCCACCAAACTCTAAAATTTTTTGTTTCACCTTTCTTTTGTTTCCATGGTGATGGCATCCATTTTTTAGTGCCAAAGTTGCACTGCAACTTGTAAGTCAGGGTTCCTTGTTATAGTGAACAACCATTAAGATTGGTGCATTAGGCTCTGAGAAAACTGCCGGACAAAATTAGGTGGAAGAAAAATAATAACTAGATTTGCCATTGCAAGCAATAGCGGATGTCACCCTTCCCCCATTGCCACTAACCGGCAGCCATTTCAAAAATTTTTAACAGTGAATGCACATGTATGCATGGCTATACATTTTTCTGTAAATTTTCAGTACATTTAGATCATTTAAAATTTTTCACATTTTTGCTGTTTCCATGGCAACGACAGCCATTTTGAAAATTTCATAGTCAAAAGTCTCATCTTTACCTGCCAGTTAACAATAATATCAAGTTTCATTAATTTCGAAGCATTTTGAAATTTTTTGACATTTTTGCAGTTTCCATGGCAACGATGGCCATTTTGGAAATTCCAAAGTCAAAAGTCTCATCCACACTTATCAGTCAACAGTCATATTAAGTTTCATAAATTTTGGAGCATTTTGAAATTTTTGAAATTTTTGACATTTGTGATGGTTCCTATGGTAACAGAGACCATTCACAAAATTTAATGGCAGATACCACATTGGTACATGGGAGGGAACATACCATGAAAGTTTCAATCGATTTGACCTACCATTTTAAGAAAGTAAATGCTACTTTTAGGTTTTTGGGCATTTTGACTTGTTTTGTATTGTTTCCATGGTAACGGCAGACATTTTAGAAATTCCAACGCCAAATTCCACATCTACCAATGTTGCTCATCGTTACTGTGAAATTTCATTAAATTTGAATCATTTTGATATTTTTGAAATTTTTGGTGTAGTTTCCATGGCAACATAGAAGTTCCAATGATTGCCAAAATCATCCAAAACCAGTATATAGTGGGCACCTACATTGTATCAAAATATAATGATTCTTAGTTAAAGCATCTCCAAATAATTCACCAAAACCAAAAACTGGAATTTTTCACATTTGTTCCGTTTCCATAGTAACGGCAGCCATTTTTAATGGTCTTAAGACCTACTGCAACCCGAAATTTTGTGTTCCTCATTATAGTTAACTATCATTAAGATTGGTTCCATTGGCTCCAAAAAAACTGCCGGACAAAATTAGGTGGAAGAATAATAATAGCTAGATTTGCCATTGCAAGCAATAGCGGATGTCACCCTTTCCCCCATTGCAACTAAGCGGCAGTCATCTCAAAATTTTTAACAGTGAATGCACATATATGCATGGCTATACATCTTTCTGTGGATTTTCAGGTCAATCAGAGCATTTTAAAAATTTTCACATTTCTGCCGTTTCCATGGCAACGGCAGCCATTTTGAAAAATTTAAAGTCTAAAGTCTCATATATACTATTCGGTTAACAATTATCCCAAGTTTTATGAAGTTAAAAGCATTTTGAAAATTTTTGACATTTTTGCAGTTTCCATGGCAACGGTGGGCATTTTGAAATTTCCAAAGTCAAAAGTCTCATCCAGACTTGCCAGTCAACAATCATATACAGTGTCATCAATTTTGGAGCATTTTGAAATTTTTGAAATTTTTGACATTTGTGATGGTTCCCATGGTAACAGAGACCATTCCAAAAATTTAATGGCAGATACCACATTGGTACATTGAAGGGAACATACCATCAAAGTTTCAATCGATTTGACCTACCATTTTAAGAAAGTAAATGCTACTTTTAGGTTTTTGAAGCATTTTGACCTGTTTTGCATTGTTTCCATGGTAACGGCAGACATTTTCGAAATTCCAACGCCAAATTCCACATCTACCAATGTTGCTCATCGTTATTGTGAAGTTTCATTAAATTTGGAGCATTTCGATATTTTTGAAATTTTGGTGTAGTATCCGTGGCAACATAGCAGTTCCAATGATTGCGAAAATCATCCCAAACCAGTATATAGTAGGCACCTCCATTGTATTAAAATCTAAAGATTTTAAGCTAAAGCATTCTCAAATAATTCAAAAATTCCAAAATTATATTTTTCACCATTTTTCAGTTTCCATGGTGATGGCATCCATTTTAAGTTCCAAAGTTGCACTGCAACTGGAAAGTCAGGGTTCCTTGTTATAGTGAACCATCATTCGGATTGGTACCTTTGGCTCTGAGAAAGCGGGCGGACAAAATTAGGTGGAAGAAAATAATAATAACAAGTAATCCTGTGTTAGGATGCTGACACAAAAGTCGCCAAAACGGCCCCAACCATTGTTCTGCTGTTTCCATGGTAGCGGCAGCCATTTTGAAATTTCATAGTCGGATAGCACATCTACACATGACAGGTCACATTACTTACAAGTTTCATAAAAATTGGACCAATTTTCAAATTTAGGCATTTGTGTTTCCATGGTTACGATGGTCATTTTGAAATTCAAAGTCAAATGCCACATCTACATAAGACAGTTAACATTTGTGTAAAGTTTCATTAAGTTTGAAGCATTTTGAATTTTTGACATTTTGCAGTTTCCATGGTAACGGCAGCCATTTTGAAAATTCCAAAGTCGGATGGCACATCCACACATGACAGGTCACATTACTGTCAAGTTTCATAAAGATTGGACCAAATCTAGATTTTTCGCATTTTGTTGTTTCCATGGCAACGGCGGCCATTTTGGAAATTCAAAGTCAAATTCCAAATCTACATACACTCGTGAACATCTCTGCAAAATTTCATTAAATTTGAAGCATTTTAAAAAATTTCACATTTTGCAGTTTCCATGGTAACGGCGGCCATTTCAAAATTCCAAAGTCGAATTACAGCTAAATATGGTGCTACCTGTAATAATCTATCATTATATAACATAAAAGTTCATAGGAATAATTCAACACTATCAGATGACTAATCACATGACTATTGTTCTAGAATGTTCCATGAAAATTGACCCTTAAAATAATGCCAAGATCACCCCAGGCTGAAATAAAAATGTGGAATGGACACCTGGACATCGGTCTCTTGTATTACACAAAACTTAAAGGTTCTACCAGTAGCGAATCAATAGTCGAAAAATCCCCACCCATGTTCCGGCCCCAAATAGTCCCAAGTTGACCCCATTTGAATAAAAATAGTGAATGCACCCTAGGGATACTTCCCAACATCATACCAAATATAAAGTTTCCATCATTTAAGGCTTGGAAGAAAATGGTCGGACAAATTAGGGTTAAGAAGAATAATAATAACAAGTAATCCTGTGTTAGGTTGCTAACACAAAAGTCGCCAAACGGCCCCAACCATTGTTCTGCTGTTTCCATGGTAACGGCAGACATTTTGAAATTTCAAAGTCGGATAGCACATCTACACATGACAGGTCACATTTGTGTAAAGTTTCATTAAGTTTGAAGCATTTTGAATTTTTGACAGTTTTGCAGTTTCCATGGTAACGGCAGCCATTTTAAAAATTCCAAAATCGGATGGCACATCTACACATGACAGGTCACATTACTGTCAAGTTTCATAAAGATTGGACCAAATCTAGATTTTTCGCATTTTGTTGTTTCCATGGCAACGGCGGCCATTTTGGAAATTCAAAGTCAAATTCCAAATCTACATACACTCGTTAACATCTCTGTAAAATTTCATTAAATTTGAAGCATTTTAAAAATTTTCACATTTTGCAGTTTCCATGGTAACGGCGGCCATTTTAAAAATTCCAAAGTCGAATTACAGCTACATATGGTGCTACCTGTAATAATCTATCATTATATTACATAAAAGTACATAGGAATAATTCAACACTATCACATGACTAATCACATGACTATTGTTCTAGAATGTTCCATGAAAATTGACCCCTAAAATAATGCCAAGATGACCCGGGCTGAAATAAAAATGTGGAATGGACACCTGGACATCGGTCTCTTGTATTACACAAAACTTAAAGGTTCTACCAGTAACGAATCAATAGTTGAAAATGACCCCACCCATGTTCCGGCCCCCAAAAGTGCCAAGTTGACCCACATTTGAAATAAAAATAGCGAATGCACCCTAGGATATTACCCCAACATCCTACCAAATATAAAGTTTCCATCATTTAAAGCTTGGAAGAAAATGGTCGGACAAATTAGGGTTAATAATAATAATAATAATAATAATAATAATAATAATAATAATAATAATAATAATAATAAGAAACGGGACAAAACATAAAGTCTCCAGAACTCCGTTTTGGCGACTTAACTAGAATTGCCATTGCAAGCAATAGCGGATGTCACCCTTCCCCATTACCACTAAGTGGCAGCCATTTAAAAAAGTGACATTGAATGCACATGTATATATGCTTGACGTTATATCTTTCTGTAAATTTTGAGTACTTTCACAGCATTTTAAAAAAATCATGTTTTTGACGTTTCCATGGTAACGGCAGCCATTTTGAAAATTTCATAGTCAACAGTTGTATCAACACTTGCCAGATAACATAAATGTCAAGTTTCATTAACTTTGGAACATTTTCAAATTTTTTGACTTTTTGCCGTTTCCATGGCAACGGTAGCCATTTTGGAAATTCCAACGCCAATTGCCGCTTCCACATGCCAGATAACATTATGGTGAAGTTTCATTAAGTTTGAAGCATTCCGAAATTTTTGAAATTTTGCTCCTGTATCCATGGTAACATAGTAGTTCAATGATTGTCAAAATCACTCAAAACGTGTATATAGTGGACAACTATATTGTATAAAAATTTGATGATTTTAAGTTGAAGCATAACAAAATTATTCACCAAACCCTGAAGTTTTTGGAGCATTTTGACCTTTTGCATTGTTTCCATGGTAACGGCAGACATTTTGAAATTCAAATTCTACATCTACCAATGTTGCTCATCGTTACTATGAAGTTTCAAAAATTTGGAGCATTTTGATATTTTTGAAATTTTGGTGTAGTTTCCATGGCAACATAGTAGTTCCAATGATTGCTAAATCATCCAGTATACAGTGGGCACCTACATGGTATTAAAATATAATGATTCTAAGTTTAAGCATCTCCAATAAATTCACCAAAACAAAAAGTGGATTTTTCACATTTGTTCCGTTTCCATGGTAACGGCAGCCATTTTTATGTTCTTAAGACCTACTGCAGCCCGGAATTTTGTGTTCCTCATTATAGTGAACTATCATTAAGATTGGTTCCATTGGCTCCAAAAATCTGCCGGACAAAAAGGTGGAAGAATAATAATAACTAAATTGCCATTGCAAGCAATAGCGGATGTCACCCTTCCCCATTGCCACTAAGCGGCAGCCATTCAAAAAATTGACATTGAATGCACATGTATATATGCATGACGTTACATCTTTCTGTAAATTTTCAGTACTTTCAGAACATTTTAAAAATTTCCACGTTTTTGACGTTTCCATGGTAACAGCAGCCATTTTGAAAATTTCATAGTCAAAGTTGTATCAACACTTGCCAGATAACATAAATATAAAGTTTCATTAAGTTCAAACATTTTGAAATTTTTGAAATTTTGCAGTTTCCATGGCAATGGTATCCATTTTGAAATTCCAACTTCAAAGTCTCATGCAGACTTGACAGTCAACATTATATTAAGTTTCATCAATTTTGAAGCATTCTGAAATTTTTAAATTTTGCTCCTGTATCCATGGTAACATAGTAATTCCAATGATTTAAAATCATTCAAAATGGTATATAGGAGACAACTATATTGTTAAAGTTTCAATGATTTTGACCTGAAGCATACCAAAGTTATTCACCAAACCCTGAAGGTTTTTGAAGCATTTTGACCTTTTGCATTGTTTCCATGGTAACGGCAGACATTTTCGAAATTCCAAATTCCACATCTACCAATGTTGCTCATCGTTACTGTGAAGTTTCAAAAACTTGGAGCATTTTGATATTTTGAAATTTTGGTGTAGTTTCCATGGCAACATAGATAGTTCCAATATTTCTAAAATCATCCAGTATACAGTGGGCACCTACATGGTATCAAAATATAATGATTCTAAGTTAAAGCATCTCCAATAATTTACCAAAACAAAAACTGGAATTTTTCACATTTGTTCCGTTTCCATGGTAACGGTAGCCATTTTTATGGTCTCAAGACCTACTGCAACCCGAAATTTTGTGTTCCTCATTATAGTGAACTATCATTAAGATTGTTTCAATTGGCTCCAAAAAACTGCCGGACAAAAAAGGTGGAAGAATAATAATAACTAGAATTGCCATTGCAAGCAATAGCGGATGTCACCCTTCCCCCATTGCCACTAAGTGGCAGCCATTAAAAAAAAATTGACATTGAATGCACATGTATATATGCATGACGTTATATCTTTCTGTAAATTTTCAGTACTTTCACAGCATTTTTAAAAAATCACGTTTTTGACGTTTCCATGGTAACGGCAGCCATTTTGAAAATTTCATAGTCAAAAGTTGTATCAACACTTGCCAGATAACATAAATGTCAAGTTTCATTAAGTTTGGAACATTTTCAAATTTTTTGACTTTTTTGCCGTTTCCATGGCAACGGCATACATTCTGGAAATTCCAACGCCAATTGCCGCTTCCACACATGCCAGATAACATTATGGTGAAGTTTCATTAAGTTTGAAGCATTCTGAAATTTTGAAATTTTGCTCCTGTATCCATGGTAACATAGTAATTCCAATGATTGTCAAAATCATTCAAAACGTGTATATAGTGGACAACTATATTGTATAAAAATTTGATGATTTTAAGTTGAAGCATACAAAAATATTCACCAAACCCTGAAGTTTTTGGAGCATTTTGACCTTTTGCATTGTTTCCATGGTAACGGCAGACATTTTGGAAATTCCAACGCCAAATTCCACATCTACCAATGTTGCTCATCGTTACTATGAAGTTTCAAAAATTTGGAGCATTTTGATATTTTGAAATTTTGGTGTAGTTTCCATGGCAACATAGTAGTTCCAATGATTGCTAAAATCATCCAACACCAGTATACAGTGGGCACCTACATGGTATTAAAATATAATGATTCTAAGTTTAAGCATCTCCAATAAATTCACCAAAACAAAAAGTGGATTTTTCACATTTGTTCCGTTTCCATGGTAACGGCAGCCATTTTATGTTCTTAAGACCTACTGCAACCCGGAATTTTGTGTTCCTCATTATAGTGAACTATCATTAAGATTGGTTCCATTGGCTCCAAAAATCTGCCGGACAAAAAGGTGGAAGAATAATAATAATAAAAAGAAACAGAAGAAAAGCAATATGTCACCCGACATTGTCGATCGGGTGACATAACTAGATTTGCCATTGCAAGCAATAGCGGATGTCACCCTTCCCCCCATTGCCACTAAGCGGCAGCCATTTCAAAATTTTTTAACAATGAATGCACATACATGCATGGCTATACATCTTTCTGTAAATTTTCAGTACATTCAGAACATTTTAAAATTTTCCACTTTTTTGCTGTTTCCATGGCAACAGCAGCCATTTTGAAAATTTCAAAGTCAAAAGTCTCATCTGTACTTGCCAGTTAACAATCATATAAAGTTTCATTAAGTTCAAAGCATTTTGAAATTTTTGAAATTTTGCAGTTTCCATGGCAATGGTGGCCATTTGGAAATTCCAACTTCAAAAGTCTCATGCAGACTTGACAGTCAACAATCCTATTAAGTTTCATCAATTTTGGAGCATTTTGAAATTTTAGAAATTTTTGATATTTTGGCTGGTTCCTATGGTAACAGAGACCATTCCCAAAATTTAATGCCAGATGCCACAATGGTACATAGGAGGGAACATACCATTAAAGTTTCAATGGATTTGACCTACCCTTTTAAGAAAGTAAATGCCACTTGAAGGTTTTTGAAGCATTTTGACCATTTTTGCATTGTTTCCATGGTAACGGCAGACATTTTCGAAATTCCAACGCCAAATTCCACATCTACCAATGTTGCTCATCGTTACTGTGAAGTTTCATTAAACTTGGAGCATTTTGATATTTTGGAAATTTTTGGTGTAGTTTCCATGGCAACATGATAGTTCCAAATATTTCCAAAATCATCCAAATCCAGTATATAGTGGGCACCTACATTGTATCAAAATATAAGGATTCTAAGTTAAAGCATCTCCAAATAATTTACCAAAACCAAAAACTGGAATTTTTCACATTTGTTCCGTTTCCATGGTAACGGCAGCCATTTTTAATGGTCTCAAGACCTACTGCAACCCGAAATTTTGTGTTCCTCATTATAGTGAACTATCATTAAGATTGTTTCAATTGGCTCCAAAAACTGCCGGACAAAATTAGGTGGAAGAATAATAATGTTGCTCATCGTTACTATGAAGTTTCAAAAATTTGGAGCATTTTGATATTTTTGAAATTTTGGTGTAGTTTCCATGGCAACATAGTAGTTCCAATGATTGCTAAATCATCCAGTATACAGTGGGCACCTACATGGTATTAAAATATAATGATTCTAAGTTTAAGCATCTCCAATAAATTCACCAAAACAAAAAGTGGATTTTTCACATTTGTTCCGTTTCCATGGTAACGGCAGCCATTTTATGTTCTTAAGACCTACTGCAACCCGGAATTTTGTGTTCCTCATTATAGTGAACTATCATTAAGATTGGTTCCATTGGCTCCAAAAATCTGCCGGACAAAAAGGTGGAAGAATAATAATAATAACAAAGAAACAGAAGAAAAGCAATATGTCACCCGACATTGTCGATCGGGTGACATAACTAGATTTGCCATTGCAAGCAATAGCGGATGTCACCCTTCCCCCCATTGCCACTAAGCGGCAGCCATTTCAAAATTTTTTAACAATGAATGCACATACATGCATGGCTATACATCTTTCTGTAAATTTTCAGTACATTCAGAACATTTTAAAATTTTCCACTTTTTTGCTGTTTCCATGGCAACAGCAGCCATTTTGAAAATTTCAAAGTCAAAAGTCTCATCTGTACTTGCCAGTTAACAATCATATAAAGTTTCATTAAGTTCAAAGCATTTTGAAATTTTTTGAAATTTTTGCAGTTTCCATGGCAATGGTGGCCATTTTGGAAATTCCAACTTCAAAAGTCTCATGCAGACTTGACAGTCAACAATCCTATTAAGTTTCATCAATTTTGGAGCATTTTGAAATTTTAGAAATTTTTGATATTTTGGCTGGTTCCTATGGTAACAGAGACCATTCCCAAAATTTAATGCCAGATGCCACAATGGTACATAGGAGGGAACATACCATTAAAGTTTCAATGGATTTGACCTACCCTTTTAAGAAAGTAAATGCCACTTGAAGGTTTTTGAAGCATTTTGACCATTTTTGCATTGTTTCCATGGTAACGGCAGACATTTTCGAAATTCCAACGCCAAATTCCACATCTACCAATAGTGCTCATCGTTACTGTGAAGTTTCATTAAACTTGGAGCATTTTGATATTTTGGAAATTTTTGGTGTAGTTTCCATGGCAACATGATAGTTCCAAATATTTCCAAATCCAGTATATAGTGGGCACCTACATTGTATCAAAATATAAGGATTCTAAGTTAAAGCATCTCCAAATAATTTACCAAAACCAAAACCTGGAATTTTTCACTTTTGTTCCGTTTCCATGGTAACGGCAGCCATTTTTAATGGTCTCAAGACCTACTGCAACCCGAAATTTTGTGTTCCTCATTATAGTGAACTATCATTAAGATTGTTTCAATTGGCTCCAAAAAAACTGCCGGACAAAATTAGGTGGAAGAATAATAATAACTAGATTTGCTATTGCAAGCAATAGCGGAGGATGTCACCCTGTACTGGACATTGTCACAGTAGCAGCAACCATTTTGAGTGTACCAAAGTCAAATGGCACATCTATTATACATGCTGGAATTGGCATGTCTTTGATCACCCCCCCTTTTTTTTTCTTCCCGTAGAATAAGTTTGAGTTCTATACATAGTTTGGGAAGTCTTTAGAATCTAAAATTAGACCCACGCGCGAGGAAGAACGTGGCGTCACGTGATACGCAAGAATATTATCGTGGACTTAGCATATTTATATTCTTTTTAGAGGGACCTTGGACAGACAACATGTGTATATATTGACGGAGCGGCATACTAACTGTTCATTTTGTTCTTCAATAGCTCGCGTATCTCACGATACATGTATCTTATCTTGTACAATTAAATTACACGTTCATCGATTGATTTCAGCTAATGTGTATATTTCAGCAGGTTTGTGATTCACGGATGTGTACTGTTATGCAAGTACAGAAATGTCACTAATATGTACTCTTAGTGTTTCTCTCTCTCTCGGTGGCGATTTTCTCTTCAAAGTACGATTTTTGTAAAGAATAGAAGCACGTTTAATTATATATATTTTTCTTCTAGCATATTCTAGAAGGTGTTTTGCAGTACAGATTTGTACAAATGTATTGATCATATGCACATACTCTTGATTACGAAATTTTGCCTCAAATTTACGAGGCGTTTTATATATAGAAAAGAAGATGTGGTATGATTGGCAATGAGACATCTCTCCACAAGAGACCAAATGACACAGAAATTAACAACTATAGGTCACCGTACGGTCTTCAACAATGAGCAAAGCCCATACTGCATAGTCAGTTTATGTCCCCCCGCTGTTTCCATGGCAACGGCGGCCATTTTGAAAATTCCAAAAGACAAATAGCAACTCTGCGCATCCCAATAGACATTTCTGTGAAGTTTTATCAAGTTTGGAGCATTTTGATATTTTTGACATTTTTTAATTTGTGCTGTTTCCATGGTAACAGTGACCGATTCCAAAATTTTAAAGACATGTGCCACTTCGGCAGATGACCAGGAATATACCATGAAAGAATCATGGAATTTGACCTACCATTCTAAGTGAGTAAATGCTACTTTTAAGAATTTCCCATAGGGTCTAATGGTAAATCTTTCTCCAGTTTCCATGGTAATGGCAGCCATTTTGGAATTTCTAAATAAGGTCAACACATTTTGGCATGCCAGGTTACATTCCCAAAAAGTTTCCTCCAGTTTGGTCTTATAATGAAAGATTTAATGGATTTGCAATTTTGAATTTTTTTTCACATTTCTTCTGTTTCCATGGTAACGGAAGCCATTTTTTAGTTCCAAGTAAGTCACGGTTCCTTGTTATAGTGCACCATCATTTAGATTGGTTCATTGGGCTCTGAGAAAACTGGTGGACAAAATTAGGTGGAAGAAAATAATAATAACAAGTAATCCTGTGTTAGGATGCTAACACAAAAGTCGCCAAAACGGCCCCAACCATTGTTCTGCTGTTTCCATGGTAACGGCAGCCATTTTGAAATTTCATAGTTCAATAGCACATCTACACATCACAGGTCACATTACTTACAAGTTTCATAAAATTGGACCAATTTTCAAATTTAGGCATTCCTGTTTCCATGGTTACGGTGGCCATTTTGAAATTGCAAAGTCAAATGCCACATCCACATAAGACAGTCAACATTTGTGTAAAGTTTCATTAAGTTTGAAGCATTTTGAATTTTTGACATTTTGCAATTTCCATGGTAACGGCAATGAAAATTCCAAAGTCGGATGGGAGATCTACACATGACAGGTCACATTACTGTCAAGTTTGATAAAGATTGGACCAAATCTAGATTTTCGCATTTTTGTTGTTTCCATGGCAACGGCGGCCATTTTGGAAATTCCAAAGTCAAATTCAAATCTACATACACTCGTTAACATCTCTGTAAAATTTCATTAAATTTGAAGCATTTTAAAAATTTCACATTTTGCAGTTTCCATGGTAACGGCGGCCATTTTAAAATTCAAAGTCGAATTACAGCTACAAATGGTGCTACCTGTAATAATCTATCATTATATAACATAAAAGTACATAGGAATAATTCAACACTATCACATGACTAATCACATGACTATTGTTCTAGAATGTTCCATGAAAATTGACCCCTAAAATAATGCCAAGATGACCCCGGGCTGAAATAAAAATGTGGAATGGACACCTGGGCATCGGTCTCTTGTATTACACAAAACTTAAAGGTTCTACCAGTAACGAATCAATAGTTGAAAATGACCCCACCCATGTTCCGGCCCCAAAAGTGCCAAGATGACCCCATTTCAAATAAAAATAGTGAATGCACCCTAGGGATACTACCCCAACATCATACCAAATATAAAGTTTCCATCATTTAAGGCTTGGAAGAAAATGGTCGGACAAATTAGGGTTAAGAATAATAATAATAACAAGTAATCCTGTGTTAGGATGTTAACACAAAGTCGCCAAACGGCTCCCAACCATTGGTCTGCTGTTTCCATGGTAACGGCAGCCATTTTGAAATTTCATAGTCGGATAGCACATCTACATGACAGGTCACATTACTTACAAGTTTCATAAAATTGGAGCAATTTTCAAATTTAGGCATTCGTGTTTCCATGGTTACGGCGCCATTTTGAAATTCCAAAGTCAAATGCCACACCTACAGTCAAAGTGACGACAGTCAACATTTGTGTTAAGTTTCATTAAGTTTAAAGCATTTTGAATTTTTGACATTTTGCAGTTTCCATGGTAACGGCAGCCATTTTGAAAATTCCAAAGTCGGATGGCACATCTACACATGACAGGTCACATTACTGTCAAGTTTCATAAAGATTGGACCAAATCTAGATTTTTCGCATTTTGTTGTTTCCATGGCAACGGTGGCCATTTTGGAAATTCCAAAGTCAAATTCCAAATCTACATACACTCGTTAACATCTCTGTAAAATTTCATTAAATTTGAAGCATTTAAAAAATTTCATATTTTGCAGTTTCCATGGTAACGGCGGCCATTTTAAAATTCCAAAGTCGAACTACAGCTACATATGGTGCTACCTGTAATAATCTATCATTATATAACATAAAAGTACATAGGAATAATTCAACACTATCACATGACTAATCACATGACTATTGTTCTAGAATGTTCCATGAAATTGACCCCTAAAATAATGCCAAGATGTCCCCGGGCTGAAATAAAAATGTGGAATGGACACCTGGACATCGGTCTCTTGTATTACACAAAACTTAAAGGTTCTACCAGTAGCGAATCAATAGTCGAAAATGACCCCACCCATGTTCCGGCCCCAAATAGTACCAAGTTGAGCCCCATTTTCAATAAAAATAGCGAATGCACCCTAGGATACTACCCCAACATCATACCAAATATAAAGTTTCCATCATTTAAGGCTTGGAAGAAAATGGTCGGACAAATTAGGGTTAAGAATAATAATAATAATAATAATAATAAGTAATCCTGTGTTAGGATGCTAACACAAAAGTCGCCAAAACGGCCCCCAACCATTGTTCTGCTGTTTCCATGGTAACGGCAGCCATTTTGAAATTTCATAGTCGGATAGCACATCTACACATGACAGGTCACATTACTTACAAGTTTCATAAAATTGGACCAATTTTAAATTCAGGCATTCGTGTTTCCATGGTTACGGTGGCCATTTTGAAATTCCAAAGTCAAATGCCACATCTACATAAGACAGTCAACATTTGTGTAAAGTTTCATTAAGTTTGAAGCATTTTGAATTTTTGACATTTTGCAGTTTCCATGGTAACGGCAGACATTTTGAAAATTCCAAAGTCGGATGGCACATCTACACATGTCAGGTCACATTACTGTCAAGTTTCATAAAGATTGGACCAAATCTAGATTTTTCGCATTTTTGTTGTTTCCATGGCAACGGCGGCCATTTTGAAATTCAAAGTCAAATTCCAAATCTACATACACTCGTTAACATCTCTGTAAAATTTCATTAAATTTGAAGCATTTTAAAAATTTTCACATTTTTGCAGTTTCCATGGTAACGGCGGCCATTTAAAAATTCCAAAGTCGAATTACAGCTACATATGGTGATAACTGTAATAATCTATCATTATATAACATAAAAAGTACATAGGATTAATGCAACACTATCACATGACCAATCACATGACTATTGTTCTAGAATGTTCCATGAAAATTGACCCCTAAAATAATGCCAAGATGACCCCGGCTGAAATAAAAATGTGGAATGGACACCTGGACATCGGTCTCTTGTATTACACAAAACTTAAAGGTTCTACCAGTAGCGAATCAATAGTCGAAAATGACCCCACCCATGTTCCTGCCCCAAATAGTGCCAAGTTGACCCCATTTGGAATAAAAATAGTGAATGCACCCTCAGGATACTACCCCATCATCATACCAAATATAAAGTTTCCATCATTTAAGTCTTGGAAGAAAATGGTCGGACAAATTAGGTTAAGAATAATAATAATAATAATAACTAGTAATCCTGTGTTAGGATGCTAACACAAAAGTCGCCAAACGGACCCCAATCATTTTTCTGTGGTATCCATGGTAACGGCAGCCATTTTGAAATTCCAAAGTTAAATAGCACGTCATCATATGCCAGTTAACATTTGTGTAAAGTTTCATTCAGTTTGAAGCATTTAAAGAAAAATTACATTTTGCAGTTTCCATGGTAACGGCGGCCAATTTGAAATTCTAAAGTCAAATGCCACATCTATATTTGCTAATCAACATTTGTGTTCAGTTTCATTAAGTTTAAAGCATTTTGAAATGTTTGACATTTTAGCAGTTTCCATGGCAACGGCGGCCATTTGGAAATTCAAACTCAAAAGTCAAGTCTACATTAGCTAGGCAACATTTGTTATAAGTTTCGTTAAATTTGAAGCATTTTGAAGTTTTCATATTTTGCTGTTTCCATGGTAACGGCGGCCATTTTTGAAATTCCAAAGTCAAAGTATTGCTGCAATTTGTTCTCCATAATTATATACCATCATATAGCATTAAATGTCTCAAGAATAAATTTAACATTGATGTTCTGGAATGTTCCATGAAAATTCACCCCTAAAATTATGCCAAGGAGACCCCTACTGAAATAAAAAGTTCCATGTTGAAGCAGACATGTGTCTCTTAATAATCATAAAAGTAATCATAATTCCATCTACTCTACATACAGTAGCAAATTTAAGAAATGTAAAATAAATTTGACCCCACCCATCTTTGAGCCCCTAATTATGCCAAGATGACACCCTGGTATTATGAACATTGGGTTCTGAAACCCCATGATGCAGACCCATACCCAGAAAAATATAAAGTTTCCATCCTCTATAGCTTCCAAGTAAATGGTAGGACAGTTTAAGGGTTTAGAAAAAGAAGAATAAGAATAATAATAACAAGTAATCCTGTGTTAGGATGCTAACACAAAAGTCGCCAAAACGGCCCCAACCATTGTTCTGCTGTTTCCATGGTAACGGCAGGCATTTTGAAATTTCATAGTCGGATAGCACATCTACACATGACAGGTCACATTACTTACAAGTTTCATAAAAATTGGACCAATTTTCAAATTTAGGCATTCGTGTTTCCATGGTTACGGTGGCCATTTTGAAATTCCAAAGTCAAATGCCACATCTACATAAGACAGTCAACATTTGTGTAAAGTTTCATTAAGTTTGAAGCATTTTGAATTTTTTGACATTTTTGCAGTTTCCATGGTAACGGCAGCCATTTTGAAAATTCCAAAGTCGGATGGCACATCTACACATGACAGGTAACATTACTGTCAACTTTCATAAAGATTGGACCAAATCTAGATTTTTCGCATTTTTGTTGTTTCCATGGCAACGGCGGCCATTTTGGAAATTCCAAAGTCAAATTCCAAATCTACATACACTCGTTAACATATCTGTAAAATTTCATTAAATTTGAAGCATTTTAAAATTTTCACATTTTGCAGTTTCCATGGTAACGGCGGCCATTTAAAAATTCCAAAGTCGAATTACAGCTACATATGGTGCTACCTGTAATAATCTATCATTATATAACATAAAAGTACATAGGAATAATTCAACACTATCACATGACTAATCACATGACTATTGTTCTAGAATGTTCCATGAAAATTCACCCCCTCAAATTATGCCAAGGAGACCCCTACTGAAATAAAAAGTTCCATGTTGAAGCAGACATGTGTCTCTTAATATTCATAAAAGTAATCATAATTCCATCTACTCTACATACAGTAGCAAATTTAAGAAATGTAAAATAAATTTGACCCCACCCATCTTTGAGCCCCCTAATTATGCCAAGATGACACCCTGGTATCATGAACATTGGGTTCTGCAACCCCATGATGCAGACCCATACCCAGAAAAAATATAAAGTTTCCATCCTCTATAGCTTCCAAGAAAATGGTAGGACAGTTTAAGGGTTTAGAAAAGAAGAATAAGAATAATAATAATAATAATAATAATAAAACGGACAAAAACAATAAGTCTCCAAAACTCCGTTTTGGCGACTTAATAATAATAATAATAATAATAATAAGAAACGGGACAAAAACATAAAGTCTCCAAAACTCCGTTTTGGCGACTTAACTAGATTTGCTATTGCAAGCAATAGCGAAGGATGTCACCCTGTACTGGACATTGTCACAGTAGCAGCAACTATTTTGAGTGTACCAAAGTCAAATGGCACATCTATTATACATGCTGGAATTGGCATGTCTTTGATTTCCCCCCCCCCCCCCTGTTTTTCTCTTCCCGTAGAATAAGGTAGAATAAGTTTGAGTTCTATACATAGTTTGGGAATTCTTTAGAATCTAAAATTAGACCCACGCGCGAGGAAGAACGTGGCGTCACGTGATGCGCAAGTATATTATCGTGGACTTAGCATATTTATATTCTTTTAGAGGGACATTGGACAGACAACATGTGTATATATTGACAGAGCGGCATACTAACTGTTCATTTTGTTCTTTAATAGCTCGCGTATCACACGATACATGTATCTTATCTTGTAAAATTAAATTACACGTTCATCGATTGATTTCAGCTAATGTGTATATTTTAGCAGGTGTGTGATTCACGGATGTGTACTTTAATGCAAGTACAGAAATGTCACTAATATGTACTCTTAGTGTTTCTCTCTTTCTCGGTGGCGATTTTCTCTTCAAATAGATATAGGAAGATGTGGTATGAAAGCACAATTTTGTATAGAATAGAAGCACGTTAAATTATATATATTTTTTTCTTCTAGCATATTCTAAAAGATGTTTTCATTAAGTTTGGAGCATTTTGAAATTTTTGAAACTTTTGCTGTTTCCATGGTAACGCTGACCATTTCAAAATTCCAAAGACACATGCCACATTGACTGATGGCATGTTACATATGAGTGAAGTTTCATTTGGTTTGATCTTATATTCTTTGAGAAAATGCTACTTTAATGTATTTTCCCATTGGGACAATGTTAAACTTTTGACCTGTTTCCATGGCAATGGCAGCCATTTTGGAACTTCTTAATATTGTCAGTGGTTCCACTCATTACAGGCAACATTCCCATAAAGTTTCATTTGGATTGGTCCATCAATGAAAGATTTAGCTTTTGGATTTTTTACATTTTGCAGTTTCCATGGTAACGGTGGCCATTTAAAAATTCCAAAGTGTTCCTGCACAACTAGAGTTGGTGGTCCTCATTGTGATTCCCATTCATTAAATTAGGTCTACTAATCTATGAGAAAACGGGCGGACAAAAAGGTGGAATAATAATAATAATAATAACAAGTAATCCTGTGTTAGGATGCTAACACAAAAGTCGCCAAAACGGCCCCCAACCATTGTTCTGCTGTTTCCATGGTAACGGCAGCCATTTTGAAATTTCAAAGTCGGATAGCACATCTACACATGACAGGTCACATTTGTGTAACGTTTCATTAAGTTTGAAGCATTTTGAATTTTTTGACATTTTTGCAGTTTCCATGGTAACGGCAGCCATTTTGAAAATTCCAAAGTCGGATGGCACATCTACACATGACAGGTCACATTACTGTCAAGTTTCATAAAGATTGGACCAAATCTAGATTTTTCGCATTTTTGTTGTTTCCATGGCAACGGCGGCCATTTTGGAAATTCCAAAGTCAAATTCCAAATCTACATACACTCGTTAACATCTCTGTAAAATTTCATTAAATTTGAAGCATTTTAAAAATTTTCACATTTTTGCAGTTTCCATGGTAACGGCGGCCATTTTAAAAATTCCAAAGTCGAATTACAGCTACATATGGTGCCACCTGTAATAATCTATCATTATATAACATAAAAAGTACATAGGAATAATTCAACACTATCACATGACTAATCACATGACTATTGTTCTAGAATGTTCCATGAAAATTGACCCCTAAAATAATGCCAAGATGACCCTGGCTGAAATAAAAATGTGGAATGGACACCTGGACATCGGTCTCTTGTATTACACAAAACTTAAAGGTTCTACCAGTAGCGAATCAATAGTCGAAAATGACCCCACCCATGTTCCTGCCCCAAAAGTGCCAAGTTGACCCCATTTGAAATAAAAATAGCGAATGCACCCTACGGATACTACCCCAAAATCATACCGAATATAAAGTTTCCCTCATTTAAGGCTTGGAAGAAAATGGTCGGACAAATTAGGGTTAAGAATAATAATAATAATAATAATAATAATAATAATAATAATAAGAAACGGGACAAAAATCGGGTATAAAGTCTCCAAAACTCAGTTTTGGCGACTTAATAAAGAAACAGAGGAAAGCAATATGTCACCCGACATTGTCGATCGGGTGACATAATAATAATAATAATAATAACATAGTAGAAACGGGACAAAAAAATATAATGATTCTGATAAAGTCTCCAAAACCCGTTTTGGCGACTTAATAACCCCACTGCACAATTTCATAGTGGTCTACATTATGGTATAGTTCCATCAATATTGGACAAAAACGAAACGGACAAAAATAAGTCTCCAAAACTCCGTTTTGGCGACTTAACTAGATTTGCTATTGCAAGCAATAGCGGAGGATGTCACCCTGTACTGTACATTGTCACAGTAGCAGCAACCACTTAAAGTGTACCAAAGTCAAATGGCACATTTATACATGCTGGAATTGGCATGTCTTTGATCACCCCTTTTTTTCTCATCCCGTAGAATAGGTTTGAGTTCTATACATAGTTTGGGAATTCTTTAGAATCTAAAATTAGACCCACGCGCGAGGAAGAACGTGGCGTCACGTGATGTGCAAGCATATTATCGTGGACTTAGTATATTTATATTCTTTTAGAGGGACCTTGGACAGACAACATGTGTATATATTGACGGAGCGCCATACTAACTGTTCATTTTGTTCTTTAATAGCTCGCGTATCACACGATACTTGTATCTTATTTTGTACAATTAAATTACACGTTTATCGATTGACTTCAGCTAATGTGTATATTTTAGCAGGTGTGTAATTCACGGATGTGTACTGTAATGCAAGTACAGAAATGTCACTAATATGTACTCTTAGTGTTTCTCTCTCTGTCGGTGGCGATTTTCTCTTCACAGCACGATTTTTGTATAGAATAGAAGCACGTTAAATTATATATTTTTTTCTTCTAGCATATTCTAGAAGATGTTTTGCAGTACAGATTTGTATTTGATCGTATGCACATACTCTTGATAACGGAATTTTGCCTCAAATTTACGAGGTGTTTTATGTATAAAAGAAGATGTGGTATGATTGCCAATGAGACAACTCTCCGCAAGAGACCAAATGACACAGAAATTAACAACTATAGGTCAATGTACGGCCTTCAACAATGAGCAAAGCCCATACTGCATAGTCAGTTTATGTTTGTATTTTTTGTTGTTTCCATGGCAACGGGGGCCATTTTGAAAATTCAAAAGACAAATAGCAACTCTGCACATCTCAGTTGACATTTCAGTGAAGTTTTATCAAGTTTGGGGCATTTAGAAATTTCTGAAATTTTTGAAATTTTGGCTGGTTTCCATGGTTACAAAGACCATTCCCAAAATGTAATGACAGATACCACATTGGTACATGGGAGGGAACATACCATCAAAGTTTCAATGGATTTGACCTACCATTTTAAGAGAGTAAAGGCTACTTTAAGGTTTTTGAAGCATTTTAACCTTTTTGCATTGTTTCCATGGTAACAACAGCCATTTTGGAAATTGCAAAGTCAAACTGTTGTTGCATATGGTGCTACCCATTATAATATACCATCATATAACATTTTATGTCTCTAGAATTAATGCAACACTGATGTTCTAAAATGTTCCATGAAAATTCACCCCACTCAAATTATGCCAAGGAGACCCCCTACTGAAATAAAAAAAGTTCCATGTTGAAGCAGACATGTGTCTCTTAATATTCATAAAAGTAATCATAATTCCATCTACTCTACATACAGTAGCAAATTTAAGAAATGTAAAATAAATTTGACCCCACCCATCTTTGAGCCCCCCTAATTATGCCAAGATGACACCCTGGTATCATGAACATTGGGTTCTGCAACCCCCATGATGCAGACCCATACCCAGAAAAAATATAAAGTTTCCATCCTCTATAGCTTCCAAGAAAATGGTAGGACAGTTTAAGGGTTTAGAAAAAGAAGAATAAGAATAATAACTAGATTTGCCATTGCAAGCAATAGCGGATGTCACCCTTCCCCCATTGCCACTAAGCGGCAGCCATTTCAAAAAAATTTAACAGTGAATGCACATATATGCATGGCTAAACATCTCCTGTAAATTTTCAGTACATTCAGAGCATTTTAAAAATTTTCACATTTTTGTCGTTTCCATGGCAACGGCAGCCATTTTGAAAATTTCAAAGTCAAAAGTCTCACCTGTACTTGCCAGTTAACAATAATATTAAGTTTCATAAATTTCAAAGCATTCTGAAAATTTTTTACATTTTTGCAGTTTCCATGGCAACGGTGGCCATTTTTGAAATTCCAAAGTCTAAAGTCTCATCCAGACTTGCCAGTCAACAATCATATTAGGTTTCATAAATTTTGGAGCATTTTGAAATTTTTGAAATTTTTGACATTTTTGATGGTTCCTATGGTAACAGAGACCATTCCCAAAATTTAATGGCAGATACCACATTGGTACATGGGAGGGAACATACCATCAAAGTTTCAATGGATTTGACCTACCATTTTAAGAAAGTAAATCCTTCTTTTAGGTTTTTGGAGCATTTTGACCTGTTTTGCATTGTTTCCATGGTAACGGCAGACATTTTCTAAATTCCAAGGCCAAACTGCATATCTACCAATGTTGCTCATCGTTACTGTGAAGTTTCATTAAATTTGGAGGATTTTGATATTTTTGAAATTTTTGGTGTAGTTTCCATGGCAACACATTAGTTCCAATGATTGCCAAAATCATCCAAAACCAGTAAATAGTGGGCACCTACATTGTATTAAAAAATGATTCTAAGTTTAAGCATATCCAAATAATTCACCAAAACCAAAACTGATTTTTTTCACATTTGTTCCGTTTCCATGGTAACGGCAGCCATTTTTATGTTCTTAAGACCTACTGCAACCCGAAATTTTGTGTTCCTCATTATAGTTAACTATCATTAAGATTGGTTCCATTGGCTCCAAAAATCTGCCGGACAAAAATCATTGGAAGAATAAGAATAATAATAACAAAGAAACAGAGGAAAAGCAATATGTCACCCGACATTGTCGATCGGTGACATAATAATAAGAAACAGGACAAAACAATAAGTCTCCAAAACTCCGTTTTGGCGACTTATTCTAGATTTGCTATTGCAAGCAATAGCGGAGGATGTCACCCTGTATTAGACATTGTCACAGTAGCAGCAACCACTTAAAGTGTACCAAAGTCAAATGGCACATCTATTATACATGCTGGAATTGGCATGTCTTTGATCCCCCTTTTTTCTCATCCCGTAGAATAGGTTTGAGTTCTATACATAGTTTGGGAATTCTTTAGAATCTAAAATTAGACCCACGCGCGAGGAAGAACGTGGCGTCACGTGATGTGCAAGTATATTATCGTGGACTTAGCATATTTATATTCTTTTAGAGGGACCTTGGACAGACAACATGTGTATATATTGACGGAGCGCCATACTAACTGTTCATTTTGTTCTTTAATAGCTCGCGTATCACACGATACTTGTATCTTATTTTGTACAATTAAATTACACGTTCATCGATTGACATCAGCTAATGTGTATATTTTAGCAGGTGTGTAATTCACGGATGTGTACTGTAATGCAAGTACAGAAATGTCACTAATATGTACTCTTAGTGTTTCTCTCTGTCGGTGGCGATTTTCTTCACAGCACGATTTTTGTATAGAATAGAAGCACGTTAAATTATATATTTTTTTCTTCTAGCATATTCTAGAAGATGTTTTGCAGTACAGATTTGTATTTGATCGTATGCACATACTCTTGATAACGGAATTTTGCCTCAAATTTACGAGGTGTTTTATATATAAAAAAGAAGATGTGGTATGATTGCCAATGAGACAACTCTCCGCAAGAGACCAAATGACACAGAAATCAACAACTATAGGTCAATGTACGGCCTTCAACAATGAGCAAAGCCCATACTGCATAGTCAGTTTATGTTTGTATTTTTTGTTGTTTCCATGGCAACGGCGGCCATTTTGAAAATTCAAAAGACAAATAGCAACTCTGCACATCTCAGTTGACATTTCAGTGAAGTTTTATCAAGTTTGGGGCATTTTGAAATTTCTGAAATTTTGAAATTTTGGCTGGTTTCCATGGTTACAAAGACCATTCCCAATATGTAATGACAGATGCCACATTGGTACATGGGAAAGAACATACCATCAAAGTTTCAATGGATTTGACCTACCATTTTAAGAGACCAAAGGCTACTTTAAGGTTTTTGAAGCATTTTGACCTTTTGCATTGTTTCCATGGTAACGGCAGCCATTTTGAAATTGCAAAGTCAAACTGCTGTTGCATATGGTGCTACCCATTATAATATACCATCATATAACATTTTATGTCTCTAGAATTAATGCAACACTGATGTTCTAGAATGTTCCATGAAAATTCACCCCTCAAATTATGCCAAGGAGACCCCCTACTGAAATAAAAAGTTTCATGTTGAAGCAGACATGTGTCTCTTAATATTCATAAAAGTAATCATAATTCCATCTACTCTACATACAGTAGCAAATTTAAGAAATGTAAAATAAATTTGACCCCACCCATCTTTGAGCCCCTAATTATGCCAAGATGACACCCTGGTATCATGAACATTGGGTTCTGCAATCCCCATGATGCAGACCCATACCCAGAAAAGATATAAAGTTTCCATCCTCTATAGCTTCCAAGAAAATGGTAGAACAGTTTCAGGGTTTAGAAAAGAAGAATAAGAATAATAATAATAAGAAACGGACAAAACAATAAGTCTCAAAAACTCCGTTTTGGCGACTTAATAACAAAGAAACAGAGGAAAAGCAATATGTCACCCGACATTGTCGATCGGGTGACATAATAAAAACGGGACAAAACATAAAGTCTCCAAAACTCCGTTTTGGCGACTTAATAAGTATTCCTGTGTTAGGATGCTAACACAAAGTCGCCAAAACGGCCCCAACTATTGTTCTGCTGTTTCCATGGTAACGGCATCCATTTTGAAATTTCATAGTCGGATAGTACGTCTACACATGACAGGTCACATTACTTACAAGTTTCATAAAAATTGGACCAATTTTCAAATTTAGGCATTCGTGTTTCCATGGTTACGGTGGCCATTTTGGAAATTCCAAAGTCAAATGCCAAATCTACATAAGACAGTCAACATTTGTGTAAAGTTTCATTAAGTTTGAAGCATTTTGAATTTTTTGACATTTTTGCAGTTTCCATGGTAACGGCAGCCATTTTGAAAATTCCAAAGTCGGATGGCACAATTACACATGACAGGTCACATTACTGTCAAGTTTCATAAAGATTGGACCAAATCTAGATTTTTCGCATTTTGTTGTTTCCATGGCAACGGCGGCCATTTTGGAAATTCCAAAGTCAAATTCCAAATCTACATACACTCGTTAACATCTCTGTAAAATTTCATTAAATTTGAAGCATTTTAAAATTTTTTCACATTTTTGCAGTTTCCATGGTAACGGCGGCCATTTTAAAATTCCAAAGTCAAATGACAGCTACATATGGTGCTACCTGTAATAATCTATCATTATATAACATAAAAAGTACATAGGAATAATTCAACACTATCACATGACTAATCACATGACTATTGTTCTAGAATATTCCATGAAAATTGACCCCTAAAATAATGCCAAGATGACCCCGGCTGAAATAAAAATGTGGAATGGACACCTGGACATTGGTCTCTTGTATTTCACAAAACTTAAAGGTTCTACCAGTAGCGAATCAATAGTCGAAAATGATCCCATCCATGCTCCGGCCCCTAAATAGTGCTAAGTTGACCCCATTTGAAATAAAAATAGTGAATGCACCCTACGGATACTTCCCAACATCATACCAAATGTAAAGTTTCCATCATTTAAGGCTTGGAAGAAAATGGTCGGACAAATTAGGGTTAAGAATAATAATAATAATAACTAGATTTGCTATTGCAAGGAATAGCGAAGGATGTCACCCTGTACTGGACATTGTCACAGTAGCAGCAACTATTTTGAGTGTACAAAAGTCAAATGGCACATCTATTATACATGCTGGAATTGGCATGTCTTTGATTCCCCACCCCTGTTTTCTCTTCCCGTAGAATAAGGTAGAATAAGTTTGAGTTCTATACATAGTTTGGGAATTCTTTAGAATCTAAAATTAGACCCACGCGCGAGGAAGAACGTGGCGTCACGTGATGCGCAAGTATATAATCGTGGACTTAGCATATTTATATTCTTTTAGAGGGACCTCGGACAGACAACATGTGTATATATTGACAGAGCGGCATACTAACTGTTCATTTTGTTCTTTAATAGCTCGCGTATCACACGATACATGTATCTTATCTTGTACAATTAAATTACACGTTCATCGATTGATTTCAGCTAATGTGTATATTTTAGCAGGTGTGTGATTCACGGATGTGTACTTTAATGCAAGTACAGAAATGTCACTAATATGTACTCTTAGTGTTTCTCTCTCTCTCGGTGGCGATTTTCTTGAAATAGATAAAGGAAGATGTGGTATGAAAGCACGATTTTGTATAGAATAGAAGCACGTTAAATTATATATTTTTTCTCTTCTAGCATTTTCTAGAAGATGTTTTCATTAAGTTTGGAGCATTTTGAAATTTTTGAAACTTTTGCTGTTTCCATGGTAACGCTGACCATTTCAAAATTCAAAGACACATGCCACATTGACTGATGACATGTTACATATGAGTGAAGTTTCATTTGGTTTGATCTTATATTCTTTGAGAAAATGCTACTTTACTGTATTTTCCCATTGGGACAATGTTAAACTTTTGGCGTGTTTCCATGGCAATGGCAGCCATTTTGGAACTTCTTAATATTGTCAGTGGTTCCACTCATTACAGGCAACATTTCCATAAAGTTTCATTTGGATTGGTCCATCAATGAAAGATTTAGCTTTTTGGAATTTTTTTTACATTTTTGCAGTTTCCATGGTAACGGTGGCCATTTAAAAAATTCCATAGTGTTCCTGCACAACTAGAGTTGGTGGTCCTCATTGTGGTACCCATTCATTAAATTAGGTCTACTAATCTATGAGAAAACGGGCGGACAAAAAAGGTGGAATAATAATAATAATAACAAGTAATCCTGTGTTAGGATGCTAACACAAAAGTCGCCAAAACGGCCCCAACCATTGTTCTGCTGTTTCCATGGTAACGGCAGCCATTTTGAAATTTCATAGTCGGATAGCACATCTACACATGACAGGTCACATTACTTAGAAGTTCCTTAAATTGGACCAATTTTCAAATTTAGGCATTCGTGTTTCCATGGTTATGGTGGCCATTTTGAAATTCCAAAGTCAAATGCCACATCTACATAAGACAGTCAACATTTGTGTAAAGTTTCATTAAGTTTGGAGCATTTTGAATTTTTGACATTTTTGCAGTTTCCATGGTAACGGCAGCCATTTTGAAAATTCCAAAGTCAGATGACACATCTACAGATGACAGGTCACATTACTGTCACGTTTCATAAAGATTGGACCAAATCTAGATTTTTCGCATTTTGTTGTTTCCATGGCAACGGCGGCCATTTTGAAATTCCAAAGTCAAATTCCAAATCTACATACACTCGTTAACATCTCTGTAAAATTTCATTAAATTTGAAGCATTTTTAAAAATTCTCACATTTTGCAGTTTCCATGGTAACGGCGGCCATTTTAAAATTCCAAAGTCGAATTACAGCTACATATGGTGCTACCTGTAATAATCTATCATTATATAACATAAAAAGTACATAGGAATAATTCAACACTATCACATGACTAATCACATGACTATTGTTCTAGAATGTTCCATGAAAATTGACCCCTAAAATAATGCCAAGATGACCCCAGGCTGAAATAAAAATGTGGAATGGACACCTGGACATCGGTCTCTTGTATTACACAAAACTTCAAGGTTCTACCAGTAGCGAATCAATAGTCCAAAATGACCCCACCCATGTTCCGGCCCCAAATAGTGCCAAGATGACCCCATTTGAAATTAAAATAGTGAATGCACCCTAGGGATACTACCCCAACATCATACCAAATATAAAGTTTCCATCATTTAAGGCTTGGAAGAAAATGGTCGGACAAATTAGGGTTAAGAATAATAATAATAATAATAATAATAAGTAATCCTGTGTTAGGATGCTAACACAAAAGTCGCCAAAACGGCCCCAACCATTGTTCTGCTGTTTCCATGGTAATGGCAGCCATTTGAAATTTCATAGTCTGATAGCACATCTGCACATGACAGGTCACATTACTTACAAGTTTCATAAAATTGGACCAGTTTTCAAATTTAGGCATTCGTGTTTCCATGGTTACGGTGGCCATTTTGAAATTCAAAGTCAAATGCCACATCTACATAAGACAGTCAACATTTGTGTAAAGTTTCATTAAGTTTGAAGCATTTTGAATTTTTGACATTTTGGCAGTTTCCATGGCAACGGCAGCCATTTTGAAATTCCAAAGTCGGATGGCACATCTACACATGACAGGTCACATTACTGTCAAGTTTCATAAAGATTGGACCAAATCTAGATTTTTCGCATTTTTGTTGTTTCCATGGCAACGGCGGCCATTTTGGAAATTCAAAGCCAATTTCCAAATCTACATACACTCGTTAACATCTCTGTAAAATTTCATTAAATTTGAAGCATTTTAAAAACTTCACATTTTGCAGTTTCCATGGTAACGGCGGCCATTTTAAAATTCCAAAGTCGAATTACAGCTACATATGGTGCTACCTGTAATAATCTATCATTATATAACATAAAAGTACATAGGAATAATTCAACACTATCACATGACTAATCACATGACTATTGTTCTAGAATGTTCCATGAAAATTGACCCCTAAAATAATCCCAAGATGACCCCGGCTGAAATAAAAATGTGGAATGGACACCTGGACATCGGTCTCTTGTATTACACAAAACTTAAAGGTTCTACCAGTAGCGAATCAATAGTCGAAAATGACCCCACCCATGTTCCGGCCCCAAAAGTGCCAAGTTGACCCCATTTGAAATAAAAATAGCGAATGCACCCCTAGGGATACTACCCCAACATCATACCAAATATAAAGTTTCCATCATTTAAGGCTTGGAAGAAAATGGTCGGACAAATTAGGGTTAAGAAGAATAATAATAATAATAATAATAATAATAATAAGAAACGGGACAAAACATAAAGTCTCCAAAACTCCGTTTTGGCGACTTAACAAGTAATCCTGTGTTAGGATGCTAACACAAAAGTCGCCAAAACGGCCCCCAACCATTGTTCTGCTGTTTCCATGGTAACGGCAGCCATTTTGAAATTTCAAAGTCGGATATCACATCTACACATGACAGGTCACATTACTTACAAGTTTCATAAAGATTGGACCAAATCTAGATTTTTCGCATTTTTGTTGTTTCCATGGCAACGGCGGCCATTTTGGAAATTCCAAAGTCAAATTCCAAATCTACATACACTCGTTAACATCTCTGTAAAATTTCATTAAATTTGAAGCATTTTAAAAAATTCACATTTTTGCAGTTTCCATGGTAACGGCGGCCATTTTAAAAATTCCAAAGTCGAATTACAGCTACATATGGTGCTACCTGTAATAATCTATCATTATATAACATAAAAAGTACATAGGAATAATTCAACACTATCACATGACTAATCACATGACTATTGTTCTAGAATGTTCCATGAAAATTGACCCCCTAAAATAATGCCAAGATGACCCCGGGCTGAAATAAAAAATGTGAAATGGACACCTGGACATCGGTCTCTTGTATTACACAAAACTTAAAGGTTCTACCAGTAGCGAATCAATAGTCGAAAATGACCCCACCCATGTTCCGGCCCCAAAAGTGCCAAGTTGACCCCATTTGAAATAAAAATAGCGAATGCACCCTAGGATACTACCCCAACATCATACCAAATATAAAGTTTCCATCATTTAAGGCTTGGAAGAAAATGGTCGGACAAATTAGGGTTAAGAATAATAATAATAATAATAATAATAATAATAATAATAATAAGAAACGGGACAAAAACATAAAGTCTACAAAACTCCGTTTTGGGGACTTAATAAGACAACGGGACAAAACAATAAGTCTCCAAAACTCCGTTATGGCGACTTAATAAATTCAAAAGTTTAAGGTTTTGAAGCATTTTGACCTTTTTGCATTGTTTCCATGGTAACGGCAGCCATTTTGGAAATTGCAAAGTCAAACTGCTGTTGCATATGGTGCTACCATTATAATATACCATCATATAACATTTTATGTCTCTAGAATTAATGCAACACTGATGTTCTAGAATGTTCCATGAAAATTCACCCCTCAAATTATGCCAAGGAGACCCCTACTGAAATAAAAAGTTCCATGTTGAAGCAGACATGTGTCTCTTAATATTCATAAAAGTAATCATAATTCCATCTACTCTACATACAGTAGCAAAGTTAAGAAATGTAAAATAAATTTGACCCCACCATCTTTGAGCCCCTAATTATGCCAAGATGACACCCTGGTATCATGAACATTGGGTTCTGCAACCCCATGATGCAGACCCATACCCAGAAAAATATAAAGTTTCCATCCTCTATAGCTTCCAAGAAAATGGTAGGACAGTTTAAGGGTTTAGAAAAGAAGAATAAGAATAATAATAATAAGAAACGGGACAAAACAATAAGTCTCCAAAACTCCGTTTTGGCGACTTAATAAGAAACAGGACAAAACAATAAGTCTCCAAAACTCCGTTTTGGCGACTTAATAAAGAAACAGAGGAAAAGCAATATGTCACCCGACATTGTCGATCGGGTGACATAATAACTAGTAATCCTGTGTTAGGATGCTAACACAAAAGTCGCCAAACGGTCCCCAAATCATTGTTCCGCGGTATCCATGATTTCATTATATTTAAAGCATTTTGCATTTTTCACATTTTTTGCAGTTTCCATGGTTACGGCGGCCATTTTGGAGATTCCAAATTCAAAAGTCAAGTCTACATAAGCTAGCCATCATTTGTTAAAAGTTTCATTACATTTGAAGCATTTTGAAATGTTTAACATTTTAGCAGTTTCCATGGTAACGGCGGCCATTTTGGAAATTCAAACTCAAAGTCAAGTCTACATAAGCTAAGCAACATTTATTATAAGTTTCATTAAATTTTAAGCATTTTGAAGTTTTTCATATTTTTGCTGTTTCCATGGCAACGGCGGCCATTTTAAAAATTCCAAAGTCAAACTGCTGCTTCAATTTGTTCTCTCCATAATTATATACCATCATATAGCATTAAATGTCTCAAGAATAAATTTAACATTGATGTTCTGGAATGTTCCATGAAAATTCACCCCCCTCAAATTATGCCAAGGAGACCCCCTACTGAAATAAAAAAAGTTCCATGTTGAAGCAGACATGTGTCTCTTAATATTTATAAAAGTAATCATAATTCCATCTACTCTACATACAGTAGCAAATTTAAGAAATGTAAAATAAATTTGACCCCACCCATCTTTGAGCCCCCCTAATTATGCCAAGATGACACCCTGGTATCATGAACATTGGGTTCTGCAACCCCCATGATGCAGACCCATACCCAGAAAAAATATAAAGTTTCCATCCTCTATAGCTTCCAAGAAAATGGTAGGACAGTTTAAGGGTTTAGAAAAAGAAGAATAAGAATAATAATAATAAGAAACGGGACAAAAACAATAAGTCTCCAAAACTCCGTTTTGGCGACTTAATAATAATAATAATAAGAAACGGGACAAAAACATAAAGTCTCCAAAACTCCGTTTTGGCGACTTAATAATAATAAAGAAACAGAGGAAAAGCAATATGTCACCCGACATTGTCGATCGGGTGACATAATAAAAAGAAACAGAGGAAAAGCAATATGTCACCCGACATTGTCGATCGGGTGACATAATAACAAAGAAACAGAAGAAAAGCTATATGTCACCCGACATTGTCGATCGGTTGATATAACTAGATTTGCCATTGCAAGCATTAGCGGATGTCACCCTTCCCCATTGCCACTAGATTGCAGCCAGTTTTAAAATTTTAAACACTGAATGCACATATATACTGATGGTTATACATCTTTCTGTATTTTTTCAGAACATTTAGCGGATTTACAAATTTTACGCATAAATTTTTCCTTTTTGCCTGGTTTCCATGGTAACGGCAGCCATTTTGGAAATTCCAACGCCAGTTGCCGCTTCCACACATGCAAGTCAACATTATGGTAAAGTTTCATTAAGTTTGAAGCATTCTGAAAATTTTGAAATTTTTGCTCCTGTATCCATGGTAACATAGTAGTTCCAATGATTGTCAAAATCATTCAAAACCTGTATATAGTGGACAACTATAGTGTATAAAATTTGATGATTTTAAGTTAAAGCATACCAAAAGTATTCACCAAACCCTGAAGTTTTTGGAGCATTTTGACCTTTTGCATTGTTTCCATGGTAACAGTAGCCATTTTGAAAATTCTAACTCCAAATGCCACATCTTCCAATGTTGCTCATCGTTACTGTGAAGTTTCATGAAGTTTGGAGCATTTTGATATTTTTGAAATTTTTGGTGTAGTTTCCATGGCAACATAGTAGTTCCAGTGATTGCCAAAATCATCCAACACCAGTATATAGTGGGCACCTACATTGTATTAAAATATAATGATTCTAAGTTTAAGCATATCCAAAAGTTAACCAAAATCAAAACTGGAATTTTTACATTTGTTCCGTTTCCATGGTAACGGCAGCCATTTTGATGTTCTTAAGACCTACTGCAACCCGAAATTTTGTGTTCCTCATTATAGTGAACTATCATTAAGATTGGTTCCATTGGCTCCAAAAAATCTGCCGGACAAAAAAGTTGGAAGAATAATAATAATAACAAAGAAACAGAGGAAAAGCAATATGTCACCCGACATTGTCGATCGGGTGACATAACTAGATTTGTAATTGCCAGCAATAACGGATGGCACCTTCGTTCCCCATTGTCAGGGTAACGGCAGCCATTTGGAAAATTCCAAAGTCAAAGAGGGCATCTACACATGCCAATTAATATTATTGCAAGTTTCATTAAGTTTGGAGCATTTTGAAATTTTGGACATTTTTGCTGTTTCCATGGTAACGGCGGCCATTTTGGAAATTCCAAAGTCAAATATCGTATCTACATATGCCAGTTACCATTACTGTAAATTTTCAGAAAGTTTGGAGGATTATGAAATTTTGAAATGTTTTATGTTTCCATGGTAACGATAGAAATTTCCAAAATTTCAAAAGCAGACACCACATTGCCACATGCCATGTTACATATCAATACAGTTTCATTGATCAATACGTAATATTCTTTAAGAAAATGCAGCTTTTATATATTTTCCCATAGGCTCAATGTTAAACTTTCGCCCTGTTTCCATGACAATGGCGGCCATATTGGAACTTCTTAATATTGCATGCACATCTAGGCATATCAGGTAACACTTCCATAAAGTTTCATCCACTTGGGTCTTATAATGGAAGATTTAGAATTTTGAAATGTTTTCACATTTTGTCAGTTTCCATGACAACTGCCGCCATCTTGAATATGCCATACCCTGTTTGCACATCTGTACATGCTGGGTAACATTATGGTATAGTACCTTGACCATTGGTTCATAAAGTTCCAAGATATCAGCTGGAGAAAAACGTCGAAGAAAAATAATAAAAATAATAAGAAAAAGAAACGTAGAATAACAATATGTCAACCCAACTCCGTTGAGGGTGCCATAATAATAAGAAAAAAAGAAACGTAGAATAACAATACGTCACCCAACTCCGTTGAGGGTGCCATAATAACTATATTTGCCATTGCAAGCAATAGCGGATGGCACCCTTCCCCATTGCCAGGCGAGCGGGCATCCATTTAGAAAATTCCAAACTCAAAGAGTGCATCTACACATGCAAATTATCATTTTGTAAAGTTTCATTAAGTTTGGAGCATTTTGAAAATTTGGACATTTTGCTGTTTCCATGGTTACGGCGGCCATTTTGAAAATTCCAACTTCAAAATGCAACTCTGCCCATGCCAGTTACCATTCCTGTAAAGTTTCATCCAGTTTTCAGCATTTTGATTTTTATGGAAATTTTGGAAATTTAAGCTGTTTCCATGGTTACAGTGGATAATTCCAAAATTCTAGAAGCAGGCATCTCATTGCCACATGCCATGTTACATATGACTACAGTTTCATTGACTTTGGTGAAATACTCTTTAAGAAAATGCTGATTTTATGCATTTTCCCATAGGGTCAATGTAAAACTTGCCCCAGTTTCCATGACAACGACGGCCATTTTGGACAATCTAAATATTTTCCTGACATCTTAGCATACTGGGTAACATTTTCGTAAAGTTTCATCCAGTTGGGTCTTGTAACGAAAGAGTTATAATTTTGATATTTTAGCTGTTTCCATGGTAACGGCAGCCATTTTGAAAATTCCGAAGTCAAACTGCAAATCAGCACATGCCAGTTACCATTCCTGTGGAGTTTCTTCCAGTTTGGAACACTTTGATTTTTCGCATTTTGCTGTTTCCATGGAAACGGCGGCCATTTTACCATTCCATAGTAAGGTGCACAACTTTACCTGGGGGTCCTCATTATAGTAGAGTTCCATCAACATTGGTCCATTGGATTCGAAGAACTCGCGCGGACAAAATGAGTGGAAGAAAATAAGAAAACTAGATTTGCCATTGCAAGCAATAGCGGATGGCACCCTTCCCCATTGCCAGGCGAGCGGCAGCCATTTTAAACATTCCAAAGTCGAAAGTCGCAACTTGACATGCCAGCTATCATTACAGTACATTTTTCGACCATTTGGAGTATTTTAAAATTTAAGCTTTTGCTCGTTTCCATGGTAAAGGCGGTCATTTTGAAGATTTCAAAATCATATTTCAACTGTACACATGCCAGTGAACATTTTTGGTAAGTCTCATCAAGTTTGGTGTATTTTGAAATTTTGTAGTTTCCATGGTAACGGTAGCCATTTTCAAAATTCCAAAGCCATATACCACTTTGACTCATTATATGTTACATACCCATAAAGTTTCTATGGGTTTAATATTATATTCTTTAAGAAAAAGCAGCTTAAATGTTTTTTCCCATAGGGCCAATGTTAAACTTTCGCCCTGTTTCCATGACAATGGCGGCCATTCTGGAATTTCTAAATATTGTAAGTACATCTAGGCATACCAAGTAACATTTCCATAAAGTTTCATCCAATTGGGTCTTATAATAAAAGATTTGGATTTTTGATTTTTTTTTACATTTTTACCGTTTCCATGGAAACGGTGGCCATCATGCAGATTCCAAAGTCTACTGCAATTCTTCACATGGTGGTCCTTAATATAGTAGAGTTCCATCAACATTGGTCAATTGGATTCCGAGAAATTAGCTGGACAAAATGTGTGGAAGAAAAATAATAAAAACTAGATTTGCCATTGCAAGCAATAGCGGATGGCACCCTTCCCCCATTGCCAGGCGAGCGGCAGCCATTTAGAAAATTCAAAGTCAAAGAGTGCATCTACACATGCAAATTATCATTTTGTAAAGTTTCATTAATTTTGGAGCATTTTGAAATTTTGACATTTTGTTGTTTCCATGGTTACGGCGGCCATTTTGAAAATTCCAACTTCAAAATGCAACTCTGCCCATGCCAGTTACCATTTCTGTAAAGTTTCATCCAGTTTGCAGCATTTTGATTATTTTTGAAATTTTGGACATTTTTGCTGCATCCATGGTTACAGTAGATAATTCGAAAATTCTAAAATCAGACATCTCATTGCCACATGTCATGTTATATATCAGTACAGTTTCATTGACTTTGGTGAAATACTCTTTAAGAAAATGCTGATTTTATGCATTTTCCCATAGGGTCAATGTTAAACTTGCCCCAGTTTCCATGACAACGGCGGCCATTTTGGAGTATCCAAATATTGTCTTGGCATCTTGGCATACTGGGTAACATTTTCATTATGTTTCATTCAGTTGGGTCTTTTAACGAAAGAGTTAGAATTTTTGATATTTTAGCTGTTTCCATGGTAACGGCAGCCATTTTGAAAATTCCGAAGTCAAACTGCAAATCAGCACATGCCAGTTACCATTCCTGTGGAGTTTCTTCCAGTTCGGAACACTTTGATTTTTTCGCATTTTGCTGTTTCCATGGAAACGGCGGCCATTTTACCATTCCATAGTAAGGTGCACAACTTTACCTGGGGGTCCTCATTATAGTAGAGTTCCATCAACATTGGTCCATTGGATTCGAAGAACTCGCGCGGACAAAATGAGTGGAAGAAAAATAAGAAAAACTAGATTTGCCATTGCAAGCAATAGCGGATGGCACCCTTCCCCATTGCCAGGCGAGCGGCAGCCATTTTAAACATTCCAAAGTCGAAAGTCGCAACTTGACATGCCAGCTATCATTACAGTACATTTTCGACCATTTGGAGTATTTTAAAATTTAAGCTTTTGCTCGTTTCCATGGTAAAGGCGGTCATTTTGAAGATTTCAAAATCATATTTCAACTGTACACATGCCAGTGAACATTTTTGGTAAGTCTCATCAAGTTTGGTGTATTTTGAAATTTTGTAGTTTCCATGGTAACGGTAGCCATTTTCAAAATTCCAAAGCCATATATCACTTTGATTCATTATATGTTACATACCCATAAAGTTTCTATGGGTTTAATATTATATTCTTTAAGAAAAAGCAGCTTAAATGTTTTTTCCCATAGGGCCAATGTTAAACTTTCGCCCTGTTTCCATGACAATGGCGGCCATTATGGAATTTCTAAATATTGTAAGTACATCTAGGCATACCAAGTAACATTTCCATAAAGTTTCATCCAATTGGGTCTTATAATAAAAGATTTGGATTTTGATTTTTTTTTACATTTTTACCGTTTCCATGGAAACGGTGGCCATCATGCAGATTCCAAAGTCTACTGCAATTCTTCACATGGTGGTCCTTAATATAGTAGAGTTCCATCAACACTGGTCAATTGGATTTCGAGAAATTAGCTGGACAAAATGTGTGGAAGAAAAATAATAAAACTAGATTTGCCATTGCAAGCAATAGCGGATGGCACCCTTCCACCATTGCCAGCCGAGCGGCAGCCATTTAAAAAATTCCAAAGTCAAAGAGTGCATCTACACATGCAAATTATCATTTTTGTAAAGTTTCATTAATTTTGGAGCATTTTGAAATTTTTGAAATTTTTGTTGTTTCCATGGTTACGGCGGCCATTTTGAAAATTCCAACTTCAAAATGCAACTCTGCCCATGCCAGTTACCATTTCTGTAAAGTTTCATCCAGTTTGCAGCATTTTGATTATTTTTGAAATTTTGGACATTTTTGCTGCATCCATGGTTACAGTAGATAATTCCAAAATTCTAAAAGCAGACATCTCATTGCCACATGTCATGTTATATATCAGTACAGTTTCATTGACTTTGGTGAAATACTCTTTAAGAAAATGCTGATTTTATGCATTTTCCCATAGGGTCAATGTTAAACTTGCCCCCAGTTTCCATGACAACGGCAGCCATTTTGGAGTATCCAAATATTGTCTTGGCATCTTGGCATACTGGGTAACATTTTCATTATGTTTCATCCAGTTGGGTCTTTTAACGAAAGAGTTAGAATTTTTGATATTTTAGCTGTTTCCATGGTAACGGCAGCCATTTTGAAAATTCCGAAGTCAAACTGCAAATCAGCACATGCCAGTTACCATTCCTGTGGAGTTTCTTCCAGTTCGGAACACTTTGATTTTTTTCGCATTTTTGCTGTTCCCATGGAAACGGCGGCCATTTTTTACCATTCCATAGCAAGGTGCACAACTTTACATGGGGGTCCTCATTATAGTAGAGTTCCATCAACATTGGTCCATTGGATTCCAAGAACTCGCGCGGACAAAATGTGTGGAAGAAAAATAATAAAAACAAGTAATCCTGTGTTAGGATGCTAACACAAAAGTCGCCAAACGGCCCCAACCGTTGTTCTGCTGTTTCCATGGTAACGGCAGCCATTTTGAAATTTCATAGTCGGATAGCACATCTACACATGACAGGTCACATTATTAACAAGTTTCATAAAATTGGACCAATTTTCAAATTTAGGCATTCGTGTTTCCATGGTTACGGTGGCCATTTTGAAATTCAAAGTCAAATGCCACATCTACATAAGACAGTGAACATTTGTGTAAAGTTTCATTAAGTTTGAAGCATTTTGAATTTTTGACATTTTGCAGTTTCCATGGTAACGGCAGCCATTTTGAAAATTCCAAAGTCGGATGGCACATCTACACATGACAGGTAACATTACTGTCAACTTTCATAAAGATTGGACCAAATCTAGATTTTTCGCATTTTTGTTGTTTCCATGGCAACGGCGGCCATTTTGGAAATTCCAAAGTCAAATTCAAATCTACAAACACTCGTTAACATATCTGTAAAATTTCATTAAATTTGAAGCATTTTAAAAATTTTCACATTTTGCAGTTTCCATGGAAACGGCGGCCATTTTAAAATTCAAAGTCGAATTACAGCTACATATGGTGCTACCTGTAATAATCTATCATTATATAACATAAAAGTACATAGGAATAATTCAACACTATCACATGACTAATCACATGACTATTGTTCTAGAATGTTCCATGAAAATTCACCCCCCCCCTCAAATTATGCCAAGGAGACCCCCTACTGAAATAAAAAAAGTTCCATGTTGAAGCAGACATGTGTCTCTTAATATTCATAAAAGTAATCATAATTCCATCTACTCTACATACAGTAGCAAATTTAAGAAATGTAAAATAAATTTGACCCCACCCATCTTTGAGCCCCCCTAATTATGCCAAGATGACACCCTGGTATCATGAACATTGGGTTCTGCAACCCCCATGATGCAGACCCATACCCAGAAAAAATATAAAGTTTCCATCCTCTATAGCTTCCAAGAAAATGGTAGGACAGTTTAAGGGTTTAGAAAAAGAAGAATAAGAATAATAATAATAATAATAATAATAAGAAACGGGACAAAAACAATAAGTCTCCAAAACTCCGTTTTGGCGACTTAATAATAATAATAATAATAATAAGAAACGGGACAAAAACATAAAGTCTCCAAAACTCCGTTTTGGCGACTTAATAAGAAACGGGACAAAAACAATAAGTCTCCAAAACTCCGTTTTGGCGACTTAATAATAGGGAAAAAGAAACAGAGGAAAAGCAATATGTCACCCGACATTGTCGATCTGGTGACTTAAAAAGAAAAAAAAAAAGAAACAAACAATAACAGTATGTCACCCCAACTCCGTTGAGGGTGCCATAATAAGAAAAAAAAAAGAAACGTAGAATAACAATATGTCACCCCAACTCCGTTGAGGGTGCCATAATAATACGCAAAAGCGAATTAAAGGTATGTTCTTTCAGAAATTCAACGGAAAAGATATGTGTATTGATTGATTGATGGTTTGTGATCATGATTGATCAATTGATTCACCGTTTGTTTGATTGATTGATTGATCGATCGAATGATTGACAGTTTGTAAAAATGGTGAGGGGACGTTTTTTCCGATTCTGCACTTGATTAATTACTTGTTTGATATCAAAACTTGATTGATTGATCTTTTATCATGATTTGATCACTGTTATCATGATTTGATTGATTGATCAATACTTTGTATAGCCTAAAATGACACATGTTGCATGGGTTTATTCGTTGTCTATACGTTTTTGTGCTGTTCAGTGACAAATATCTAACGCACAATTTTACACGTAGGATTGAGAAAAATACTCTATTTCCTCTTCTTACATCAGAAAAAATGAATGACAAATGAGTTATTCTAACACTAGATTTGCTATTGCAAGCAATAGCGGAGGATGTCACCAGGCTTGTACTGGACATTGTCACAGTATCAGCAACCACTTAAAGTGTACCAAAGTCAAATGGCACATCTATTATACATGCTGGAATTGGCATGTCTTTGATCACCCCCTTTTTCTCATCCCGTAGAATAGGTTTGAGTTCTATACATAGTTTGGGAATTCTTTAGAATCTAAAATTAGACACACGCGCGAGGAAGAACGTGGCGTCACGTGATGTGCAAGTATATTATCGTGGACTTAGCATATTTATATTCTTTTAGAGGGACCTTGGACAGACAACATGTGTATATATTGACGGAGCGCCATACTAACTGTTCATTTTGTTCTTTAATAGCTCGCGTATCACACGATACTTGTATCTTATTTTGTACAATTAAATTACACGTTCATCGATTGATTTCAGCTAATGTGTATATTTTAGCAGGTGTGTAATTCACGGATGTGTACTGTAATGCAAGTACAGAAATGTCACTAATATGTACTCTTAGTGTTTCTCTCTCTGTCGGTGGCGATTTTCTCTTCACAGCACGATTTTGTATAGAATAGAAGCACGTTAAATTATATATTTTTTCTTCTAGCATATTCTAGAAGATGTTTTGCAGTACAGATTTGTATTTGATCGTATGCACATACTCTTGATAACGGAATTTTGCCTCAAATTTACGAGGTGTTTTATATATAAAAAAGAAGATGTGGTATGATTGCCAATGAGACAACTCTCCGCAAGAGACCAAATGACACAGAAATTAACAACTATAGGTCAATGTACGGCCTTCAACAATGAGCAAAGCCTATAGTCAGTTTATGTTTGTATTTTTTGTTGTTTCCATGGCAACAGCGGCCATTTTGAAAATTCAAAAGAAATATAGCAACTCTGCACATCTCAGTTGACATTTCAGTGAAGTTTTATCAAGTTTGGGGCATTTTGAAATTTCTGAAATTTTTGAAATTTTAGCTGGTTTCCATGGTTACAAAGACCATTCCCAAAATGTAATGACAGATGCCACATTGGTACATGGAAGGGAACATACCATTAAAGGTTCAATGGATTTGACCTACCATTTTAAGAGAGTAAAGGCTACTTTAAGGTTTTTAAAGCATTTTGACCTTTTTGCATTGTTTCCATGGTAACGGCAGCCATTTTGGAAATTGCAAAGTCAAACTGCTGTTGCATATGGTGCTACCATTATAATATACCATCATATAACATTTTATGTCTCTAGAATTAATGCAACACTCATGTTCTAGAATGTTCCATGAAAATTCAACCCCGCTCAAATTATGCCAAGGAGACCCCTACTGAAATAAAAAGTTCCATGTTGAAGCAGACATGTGTCTCTTAATATTCATAAAAGTAATCATAATTCCATCTACTCTACATACAGTAGCAAATTTAAGAAATGTAAAATAAATTTGACCCCACCCATCTTTGAGCCCCTAATTATGCCAAGATGACACCCTGGTATCATGAACATTAGGTTCTGCAACCCCCATGATGCAGACCCATACCCAGAAAAAATATAAAGTTTCCATCCTCTACTGCTTCCAAGAAAATGGTAGGACAGTTTAAGGGTTTAGAAAAGAAGAATAAGAATAATAATAATAATAATAATAATAAGAAACGGGACAAAAACAATAAGTCTCAAAACTCCGTTTTGGCGACTTAATAATAATAAGTAATCCTGTGTTAGGATGCTAACACAAAAGTCGCCAAAACGGCCCCCAACCATTGTTCTGCTGTTTCCATGGTAACGGCAGCCATTTTGAAATTTCAAAGTCGGACATCACATCTACACGTTACAGGTCACATTTCTTGCAAGTTTAATAAAAAATGGACCAATTTTCAAATTTAGGCATTCGTGGTTCCATGGTTACGGTGGCCATTTTGGAAATTCCAAAGTCAAATGCCACATCTACATAAGACAGTCAACATTTGTATAAAGTTTCATTTAGTTTGAAGCATTTTGAATTTTTTGACATTTTTGCAGTTTCCATGGTAACGGCAGCCATTTTGAAAATTCCAAAGTCGGATGGCACATCTACACATGACAGAACATATTACTGTCAAGTTTCATAAAGATTGGACCAAATCTAGATTTTTTGCATTTTTGTTGTTTCCATGACAACGGCGGCCATTTTGGAAATTCCAAAGTCAAATTCCAAATCTACATACACTCGTTAACATCTCTGTAAAATTTCATTAAATTTGAAGGATTTTAAAAAAAATTTCACATTTTTGCAGTTTCCATGGTAACGGCGGCCATTTTAAAAATTCCAAAGTCGAATTACAGCTATATATGGTGCTACCTGTAATAATCTATCATTATATAACATAAAAAGTACATAGGAATAATTCAACACTATCACATGACTAATCACATGACTATTGTTCTAGAATGTTCCATGAAAATTGACCCCCTAAAATAATGCCAAGAGGACCCCGGGCTGAAATAAAAAATGTGGAATAGACACCTGGACATCGGTCTCTTGTATTACACAAAACTTAAAGGTTCTACCAGTAGCGAATCAATAGTCGAAAAATGACCACACCCATGTTCCGGCCCCCAAAAAGTGCCAAGATGACCCCCATTTGAAATAAAAAATAGTGAATGCACCCCTAGGGATACCAACCCAACATCATACCAAATATAAAGTTTCCATCATTTAAGGCTTGGCAGAAAATGGTCGGACAAATTAGGGTTAAGAAGAATAATAATAATAATAATAATAATAATAATAATAATAAGAAACGGGACAAAAACATAAAGTCTCCAAAACTCCGTTTTGGCGACTTAACAAGTAATCCTGTGTTAGGATGCTAACACAAAAGTCGCCAAAACGGCCCCCAACCATTGTTCTGCTGTTTCCATGGTAACGGCAGCCATTTTGAAATTTCAAAGTCGGATATCACATCTACACATGACAGGTCACATTACTTACAAATTTCATAAAATTCGACCATTTTCAAATTTAGCCATTCGTGTTTCCATGGTTACGGTGGCCATTTTGGAAATTCAAAGTCAAATCCACATCTACATAAGACAGTCAACATTTGTGTAAAGTTTCATTAAGTTTGAAGCATTTTGAATTTTTGACAGTTTTGCAGTTTCCATGGTAACGGCAGCCATTTTGAAAATTCAAAGTCGGTGGCACATCTACACATGACAGGTCACATTACTGTCAAGTTTCATAAAGATTGGACCAAATCTAGATTTTCGCATTTTGTTGTTACCAGGGCAACGGCGGCCATTTTGGAAATTCCAAAGTCAAATTCCAAATCTACATACACTCGTTAACATCTCTGTAAAATTTCATTAAATTTGAAGCATTTTAAAAAAAATCACATTTTGCAGTTTCCATGGTAACGGCGGCCATTTTAAAATTCCAAAGTCGAATTATAGCTACATATGGTGCTACCTGAAATAATCTAACATTATATAACATAAAAAGTACATGGCAATAATTCAACACTATCACATGACTAATCACATGACTATTGTTCTACAATGTTCCATGAAAATTGACCCCTAAAATAATGCCAAGATGACCCCGGGCTGAAATAAAAATGTGGAATGGACACCTGGACATCGGTCTCTTGTATTACACAAAACTTAAAGGTTCTACCAGTAGCGAATCAATAGTCGAAAATGACCCCACCCATGTTCCGGCTCCCAAAACTGCCAAGTTGACCCCATTTGAAATAAAAATAGCAAATGCACCCTAGGATACTACCCCAACATCATACCAAATATAAAGTTTCCATCATTTAAGGCTTGGAAGAAAATGGTAGGACAAATTAGGGTTAAGAAGAATAATAATAACAAGTAATCCTGTGTTAGGATGCTAACACAAAAGTCGCCAAAACGGCCTCCAACCATTGTTCTGCAGTTTCCATGGTAACGGCAGCCATTCTGAAATTTCAAAGTCGGATATGACATCTACACGTGACAGGTCACATTACTTTCAAGTTTCATAAAAATTGGACCAATTTTCAAATTTAGGCATGCGTGTTTCCATGGTTACGGTGGCCATTTTGAAAATTCCAAAGTCAAATGCCACATCTACATAAGACAGTCAACATTTGTATAAAGTTTCATCAAGTTTGAAGCATTTTGATTTTTTGACATTTTGCAGTTTCCATGGTAACGGCAGCCATTTTGAAAATTCCAAAGTCGGATGGCACATCTACACATGACAGGTCGCATTACTGTCAAGTTTCATAAAGATTGGACCAAATCTAGACTTTTTGGATTTTTGTTGTTTCCATGGCAACGGCGGCCATTTTGGAAATTCCAAAGTCAAATTCCAAATCTACATACACTCGTTAACATCTCTGTAAAATTTCATTAAATTTGAAGCATTTTAAAAAAATTTCACATTTTTGCAGTTTCCATGGTAACGGCGGCCATTTTAAAAATTCCAAAGTCGAATTATAGCTACATATGGTGCTACCTGTAATAATCTATCATTATATAACATAAAAAGTACATAGGAATAATTCAACACTATCACATGACTAATCACATGACTATTGTTCTAGAATGTTCCATGAAAATTGACCCCTAAAATAATGCCAAGATGACCCCAGGCTGAAATAAAAATGTGGAATGGACACCTGGACATCGGTCTCTTGTATTACACAAAACTTAAAGGTTCTACCAGTAGCGAATCAATAGTCGAAAATGACCCCACCCAAGTTCCGGCCCCAAAAGTGCCAAGTTGACCCCATTTGAAATAAAAATAGTGAATGCACCCTAGGGATACTACCCCAACATCATACCAAATATAAAGTTTCCATCATTTAAGGCTTGGAAGAAAATGGTCGGACAAATTAGGGTTAAGAATAATAATAATAATAATAATAATAATAATAATAAAAGAAACGGGACAATAACATAAAGTCTCCAAAACTCCGTTTTGGCGACTTAATAATAAAAAAAAAAAGAAACGTAGAATAACAATACGTCACCCAACTCCGTTGAGGGTGCCATAACAAGTAATCCTGTGTTAGGATGCTAACACAAAAGTCGCCAAAACGGTCCCTAACCATTCTTCTGCTGTTTCCATGGTAACGGCAGCCATTTTGAAATTTCAAAGTCGAATATCACATCTACACGCGACAGGTCACATTACTTACAAGTTTTATAAAATTGGACCAATTTTCAAATTTAGTCATTCGTGTTTCCATGGTTACGGTAGCCATTTTGGAAATTCAAAGTCAAATGCCACATCTACATAAGACAGTCAACATTTGTGTAAAGTTTCATTAAGTTTGGAGCATTTTGAATTTTTGACATTTTGCAGTTTCCATGGTAACGGGAGCCATTTTGAAAATTCCAAAGTCGGATGGCACATCTACACATGACAGGTCACATTACTGTCAAGTTTCATAAAGATTGGACCAAATCTAGATTTTCTGCATTTTTGTTGTTTCCATGGCAACGGCAGCCATTTTGGAAATTCAAAGTCAAATTCCAAATCTACATACACTTGTTAACATCTCTGTAAAATTCCATTAATTTTGAAGCATTTTAAAAATTTTCACATTTTGCAGTTTCCATGGTAACGGCGGCCATTTTAAAATTCCAAAGTCGAATTACAGCTACATATGGTGCTACCTGTAATAATCTATCATTATATAACATAAAAAGTACGTAGGAATAATTCAACACTATCACATGACTAATCACATGACTATTGTTCTAGAATGTTCCATGAAAATTGACCCCTAAAATAATGCCAAGATGACCCCGGGCTGAAATAAAAATGTGGAATGGACACCTGGACATCGGTCTCTTGTATTACACAAAACTTAAAGGTTCTACCAGTAACGAATCAATAGTTGAAAATGACCCCACCCATGTTCCGGCCCCAAAAAGTGCCAAGTTGACCCCATTTGAAATAAAAATAGCGAATGCACCCTAGGGATACTTACCCAACATCATACCAAATATAAAGTTTCCATCATTTACGGCTTGGAAGAAAATGGTCGGACAAATTAGGGTTAAGAATAATAATAATAATAATAAGAAGAAGTAATCCTGTGTTAGGATGCTAACACAAAAGTCATAAAACGGCCCCAACCATTGTTCTGCTGTTTCCATGGTAACGGCAGCCATTTTGAAAATTCCAAAGTCGGATGGCACATTTACACATGACAGGTCACATTACTGTCAAGTTTCATAAAGATTGGACCAAATCTAGATTTTTCGCATTTTTGTTGTTTCCATGGCAACGGCGGCCATTTTAGAAATTCCAAAGTCAAATTCCAAATCTACATACACTCGTTAACATCTCTGTAAAATTTCATTAAATTTGAAGCATTTTAAAAAATGTTCACATTTTTGCAGTTTCCATGGTAACGGCGGCCATTTTAAAAATTCCAAAGTCGAATTACAGCTACATATGGTGCTACCTGTAATAATCTATCATTATATAACATAAAAAGTACATAGGAATAATTCAACACTATCACATGACTAATCACATGACTATTGTTCTAGAATGTTCCATGAAAATTGACCCCCTAAAATAATGCCAAGATGACCCCGGGCTGAAATAAAAAATGTGGAATGGACACCTGGACATCGGTCTCTTGTATTACACAAAACTTAAAGGTTCTACCAGTAGCGAATCAATAGTCGAAAATGACCACACCCATGTTCCGGCCCCAAAAATGCCAAGTTGACCCCATTTGAAATAAAAATAGCGAATGCACCCTAGGATACTACCCCAACATCATACCAAATATAAAGTTTCCATCATTTAAGGCTTGGAAGAAAATGGTCGGACAAATTAGGGTTAAGAAGAATAATAATAATAACTAGATTTGCCATTGCAAGCAATAGCGGATGTCACCCTTCCCCTATTGCCACTAAGCGGCAGCCATTTCAAAAAAATTTAACAGTGAATGCAGATATATACATTACTATACATCTTTCTTTAAATTTTCTGTACATTCAGATCATTATAAAAAAAACGCATTTCTGCTGTTTCCATGGCAACGGCAGCCATTTTGAAAATTTCAGAGTCAAAAGTCTCATCTTTACTTGCCAGTTAACAATAATATCAAGTTTCATTAAGTTCAAAGCATTTTGAAAATTTTGACATTTTCGCAGTTTCCATGGCAACGGTGGCCATTTTGGAAATTCAAAGTCAAAGTCTCATCCAGACTTGCCAGTCAACAATCATATTAAGTTTCATCAATTTTGGAGCATTTTGAATTTTTTAAAATTTTTGACATTTGTGATGGTTTCTATGGTAACAGAGACCATTCCCAAAATTTAATGGCAGATACCGCATTGGTACATGGGAGGAACATACCATCAAAGTTTCAATGGATTTGACCTACCCTTTTAAGAAAGTAAATGCTACTTTTAGATTTTGAGAGCATTTTGACCTGTTTTGCATTGTTTCCATGGTAACGGCAGCCATTTTGGAAATTCAATGCCAAATTCCACATCTTCCAATGTTGCTCATCGTTACTGTGAAGTTTCCAAAATTTGGAGCATTTTGATATTTTGAAATTTTTGGTGTAGTTTCCATGGAAACACAGAAGTTCAATGACTGCCAAAATCATAACAAAACCAGTATATAGTGGGCACCTACATTGTATTAAAATATAATGATTCTAACTTTAAGCATATAAAAATAATTCACTAAAACCAAAACTGGATTTTTCCCAATTGTTCCGTTTCCATGGTAATGGCAGCCATTTTTATGTTCTTAAGACCTACTGCAACCCGAAATTTTGTGTGCCATAAAAATAAAAAGAAACGTAGAATAACAATACGTCACCCCAACTCCGTTGAGGATGCCATAAAAAGAAAGGTAGAATAATAATATGTCACCCCAACTCCGTTGAGGGTGCCATAAAAAGAACGGAACAATAACAATATGTCACCCCAACTCCGTTGAGGGTGCCATAACTAGAATTGCTATTGCAAGCAATAGCGGATGTCACCCTGCCCCCCATTGCCACTAAGTGGCAGCCATTTCGAAAATTTTAAACAGTCCATGCATATATATTCAGTGCTATATATCTTTCTGTAAATTTTTAGAACATTTAGAGCATTTTGAAATTTTTCACATTTCTGCTGTTTCCATGACAACTGCGGCCATTTTGGAAATCCCAAAGTCAAAAGTCTCATCTATACATGCCAGTTAACATTTGTATTAAGTTTCATTAAGTTTGGAGCATTTTGAATTTTTTGACATTTTTGCCGTTTCCATGGTTACGGTGACATTTCCAAAATTTTATTGACAGATGCCACATTGGTACATGAGAGGGAACATACTATCAAAGTTTCATTGGGTTTCACCTACCATTTTAATGAAGCAAAACCTACTTTAAGGTTTTCGGAGCATTTTGACTTTTTTTGCATTGTTTCCATGGTAACGGAAGCCATTTTGGAAATTCCAAAGTCAGATGCCACATCTACACATGCCAGTCAACATTTCTGTGAAGTTTCATTACAATTGGAGCATTTTGATATTTTTGAAATATTTGCTGTCGTTTCTATGGCAACATAGTAGTTCCGATGATTGCCAAAATCATCCAAAACCTGTATATAGTGGACATCTACATTGTATAACAATTTAATGATTTTAAGTTCAGGCATTCTCAAATAATTCACCAAACTCAAAATTATTTTTTTTGCATTTTTTTCCGTTTCCTTGGTAACGGCAGCCATTTTAAAAATTCCAAAATGTCCAGCAAAACTTCAGATGGTCATCCTTTTTGTGGTAACTATTCATTAGGATTGGTTTACTAAACTCCCAGAAATCCGTCGGACAAAAAAGGTGGAAGAAAAATAATAATAATAAAAAGAAACGGAGGAAAAGCAATATGTCACCCGACATTGTCGATCGGGTGACATAATAATAATAATAATAAAAAAAAGAAACGGAGGAAAAGCAATATGTCACTTGACATTTTCGATCGGGTGACATAAAAACCTTCCTGGTTAGAAGATAGTGGTTGTTTTAAAATGATTTTTCATGCCCATGATTTGATTAGATTAAAAATGATTTGTGACAGCACAAAATGTAATAATATGCAAAACTGATAGCGTGCAGCTGAAACCCTTGATGCTGTTTATAGCATACAATATGGGTTTTACGGTTACATGCAGTTGTTTACATCGCTGTCTTTTGTTTACGGTAAAACGTTGCGTCATTGACAGTCGGTACATATCACTTTTTTTTTTGTTTAATGTTCAACACAATGCTTTTCTTTCCTTTTAAAATTTTATGTGAAAAAATTTTTGCATCTCTCGCTTGTTGACATCGGAAAAATGTGCTCTAAGCCCTAAAACACGTCCGCGTGTATAATGTTGTCAAAATTATTTTTGAGAAGACCCTCAAAGCGATCGTTTCTAAGATGAAGAGCACGCGCTGGTTGTTAGAAACATGTGTTACAAACTGCGAACTGTTAATTTTTGATAGCCTTTTTTCTTAGTTTAAATAAATATACAATATCCGTACAGTGTAGGAAAATATTTAATTCATTTGACTAGCTTTAGAAACAGAGAGAAAAGCGAGGCTCGTCGAGCTTTTCTCCTGTTTCATAGCGAGTACAAATAAAATCAATCTTTTTGAATTCCTACATTGTACGAATATTGTTTTATAATTGACTTAAACGTATAATTTTTTTCAATTTCAATCGTTGAATTTGTTTATGATTCTAATATGACCTTCTTCAAACGCTTTGAGTAAACATCCGTGGTAAAATATGAAAATATTATATGTCAGCTGGATTGGGCTGTTCCAATCACACTCCTACGTCGTATGCTCTTTTATGAATGAGGTCAATCGGTGTAAATGACATCATTGAACGATCAACTATAAATGTGACGTAAGAACAAGAGCATTGTACGGAAAAATGCACGGATGTAAAAGTCTTCAAAACATTGAAACACTAACAAACGAAGATACGAATCTTTTGAAAGCCCACTTTCTGTAATTTTCATAATCGTTTAACTTCATCCTAACCTATCTAAGTATGTTATTGTAAATAGTTTAAGCATGTCACTTATTCAGTTTCCTTTACGTCAATATAATAGTGTGTTCAGTTACGGGAATAGCAAATAATTGCCTTCACCTAGAATGTTTTGATAAAAAAAAAAAAAAAAAAAAAATGCCAACCTTGTCCTATTAGAATAGAAATAGTTCATTGGGGCTTGAATTTATATTGATTTTACCACGGGTTGGCCCTTTATGCCGATATTTTACCCCTCGTTTTCGCTCGAGGTAAAATATTTAGCATAAAGGGACAACCCGTGGTAAAATAGTATAAATTCAAGCCCCCATGAACTATTTTTTAAATGAAATCGACATGACATAAACGCTGACCTCAATGAAGACCTAAAATTGAACTGTGATGTAAACAGTAATTTAAACATAATCGTACGCTTGCAACAGAAGCAGGATACCTGGAGACTATAAACGTCTAGCATACGTTTATCGCTTCGTGTTACATGTATCTGTATTAATGGGGCGTGTTTTATTGCTCTCTTCTGTACATTTCCAGAATATCTTCTGGTGCAGAGTTAAAAAATGAATCTGGACCTAATATGGAGGTATTCTGAAGAAGCAATAAAACACAAATTCAATTTGGTGTCGAATATAGCAGGTTTTTTTTTATGTTGGATGGCATACAGGAATTTTACAATGATTTATTAGAAAATTCAGTTACGTAAGCTCATTCGAAAGACATGACTGTTATAGTGTGCTCTGTTTTGGCATTGCTGTAACTGAATAATAAGTGTAAAAACAAAGAAAATTAGTTAGAAGAAAGCGTTGTGTTCGTGACATTTGTTCTTTATGCTTTCCTAACTCAAATTAGCTAAACAAACCCGGTTTACAGCTCCGATTATTTGATTTTCAGGAATAATCTTAAACTGTACAATAATTTTGCAATGCTTGTCTGGTATTTGATCGAAAAAAGACATCTTGTCTATCTATCAAATAAGTTTAAAGTCACCAAACTGGATTTTTTTGTATATTAAAGATGTATGTATACAAGGAATACAAGGTCATGCTTTTCTCAGACTGTTTATGACGTCTTTACACTAAATTAGTTAGTTGTGTACTGATTGATACTTTAGTCTGAGAGAAAATGATTTATTTATTAGATGTAATTGGCTTTGAACTAGCTTTTCAATAACTGCGAGTACTCTTTTATTCTGTCTATTGTTTTTATGTTAGATGTTTTTTGTGTCTCGTACCTCGGATCTTTTGAGTTAAGCTAATTGCAACTTCTTTTTGCAGTTTGTTCTTATGTTGTGCTCTTACACCACTGTCCCAGTTTATGGAAGGGTTGAGCGCTCACAAACATGTCTAACCCCGCCACATTCTTTGTATGTTTGTCCAAAGTCAGGAGCCTGTAGATCAGTGGTTCTCGTTGGTGCATGTCTGTCATATTTGTTTTTCTTAAATTGTTTTGTTATAAATTAGGTAGTTAGTTTTCTCGTTTGATTAGTTTCACATTTTTCATGTCGCGGCCGGCCTTTTACAGCCGACTATAAGGTATGGGGTTACTCATTGTTGAAGGCCGTACTGTTGCCTATAAATGCTTACATCCACTTCATTTGAACTCTGGTGGATAGTTGATTCATTGGCAACCATACCACATCTCCTTATTTTTGTATTATATACCCGACTTTAAACTCGTGTCGTCCTGAACATGCATGAAATATTTGCCACCGGACATTTAAAAAATAAGCAACCAACAATCAATTAATTTAAACTCGTGTAAAATAAGGGATCAACAATTTGATATTTGTTTTTTTGGGGGGGAGGGGGTAATAAACGTGTATCACACAGCTCACATTCTATTATATCATTGCATTCATAAATTTATCAATGTCGAATCTGTAATCGACAACATTTTCAATTACATGTAATCGTAATTTAATCGATTACAGCAAAAATTGTAATGTAATCATCGATTACTTTTCGATTACATTTCGATTACTTTAGTAAAATAGTTTGATGAAATATAACCTAGTTTAAATGAAAATAGACAACTGCATTTTTCAGTTTTAGATACATGTATCCAATTTCGACACTAAAAATATGTATTGTATATATTTTTGAATAGAGAATAAAGAATTCTCAACTGTCATCTTGTCTTTACTAATCAGAAGATCAAAGACTTTTAATCAATGAGATGCAGACTTTGTTTTGATTTCAATTATGTCTAATTAAGTGTGAGATTTACATCATATTGCCCTAGGTTATAAATTTAAATCCACTGGCAGTTTTATAACTTGTAATTAGGGAGATTATCAAAACAAAATGATAAATTCATGTACTGGTATGTAATTATAAATTTTAAATTTCCATCTTTGAAATTAGGTGAACTAATTATTCTACTTTTTTATATCTTTTTTCAGAGGAAACTTTTAACATTGTAATGAATTATATTCAAATATACCTGTTAATAATGAGTAAAATATGTTAGTAGGACAGCAACAATTTGCAAAACATAGATCGAATGACCTAAAATATAACGGTCCATGTCATTGCAAGAACTTTATCACCACTCACTCACGCTGAAAACCAAAATTTCAAGAATTCTTAAATATTTCGGATACTAGGTAAGTAAGAGCTTCCAACAAAAAAACAACTGTCGACATAACATTAGGAAACTATGCTTCACATGCTGTTTTTGTGAAGTTCTAAATTTCCATTATAAATACATTGAGCAACATAATTGTGTTTAACTTTCTTTATAATTTTGTAGCATGTAATTGATAGTAATCGAAAAGTAATATAATTACTTTTGATAGCAATCGATTACATACAAAAATAAACACACAAAAATACATGTAATGCAAAGATCGACTGTAGAAGGTTTCGTAGAAAAAAAAAGAATTTTGTCAAAAAAATTTCTTTTTTTCTTATGTCTGTAAGCCAAATTGTTTGAAGATTTATGTAAGTTTCAAACGGTCACATTCAATAAAAGTTTGTTATTTTCAAGGTTAATAAAACAATGATTGTTTCAGCAATTTTTTGCAGGAATTATACGATAAATTTTTTTTCTGGCAAAGTTTGAAAAATAAATATGTTATCTGAGATGGCCAGAATTTTTCTTAACATTAGGCTACAAAAATCACCATGACAATTCAAATTTACTTTAAAATATGGTTCTTCCACGCATTTTAACAGTCAATGGTATTCCTTATGAGAACATGTGCAAAAACACACAATAATATATGCCTACTGTGTTTATGAATATTGTTTTATAGAGCACCCAAAACTAATCATATTCAATATACTATAAACATAAAATGCATCGGTGAATTTCAACTAGACTTCGGCAGATGATCCATGGACTCCTATCCTTTCAATGGTGTAAATATAAGATAAATTGAACGAGAGATTACCAAGGAATACCCCCTTAATGCACTGAGAATTGCATTGGAATTCAGCTTGTAGGACGTTACAATGTGTACATGGTTTTCAATATCGAGGAATTTTCCTGTATCTACTAGTTTCTATTGCTAAATAGTGATAGGTCGTTCGAAATATGTTGGTAAGTAAGTATGGATCAAGGAGATAGCTTTCCTTTACTTTGCATAACAGTTGGAGTTTACTCTTCTCTTGTGAATTGGACATTCGATCGTTATATATTAAGCTTTCCGAAATTTTCGTGTATTTCAGTCTTACATCTTTCTTTTTGTAATTTTTCCACATTTATTCAATGTCTATATTATCCTGACATCTTACATGATAAACATAGGAATACCATGAATATATGTCTGATTCATGTAAAGTTTTTGTCCAATTAACTGTATCTTTTTGCAGTAAGTAAGTTTTTTATTTAAGAACCTATCATGAAAAAGAAGTGCAAAGCAGTATATAGAATAAATTATCAGTTCTGCAACTATTATATTACAGGAACGCTTTAAAATCTAGTGCAAGTTTGTTATACTTATTTATTACTTTATAGTTTAGGCAGTCTTCTGTCAATGAAATTAAGAGCGTCTACTTTTAGTAAAAGTTTTGAAAAGTTTGTGATATCGAAAACCCTGGTGTAATAATTTTTCAGTAATACAGAGATTTCTTTCGTTAAAATCAAATTCTTTATTACATACACGAGCGAATCGAACAAGTTGAGACGTATAAACACCATAAGATGGTGCCAAGGGAACGTCACCATCTAAAAACGGATAATTAACAATAGGAAATGAAACATCATCTCTTTTATCGTCAAGTTTAGCATCAAGCTTCCCGTTAGAGATAAAGATACCAAGATCCATGAAAGGGCAGTATTCATTGTTAGTATTAGCTTTATTTAAAGTAAGTTCAACAGGATAAATCTCTTGAGTGTACATACTGAAGTCATCATTATTGAGAGCCAAAATACCATCCAAATATATAAAAGTGTTATTAAATTTGTATCAGTTGTTGTTTAAATGGGTTTTTGCTGATTTTAGATATAAATTGGGATTTGTAACAATACAGAAACTGGTCCGCAACAGTTCCCATTGGAATTCCGATAACTTGGCAATATACGGAATCTCCATAGCGAACAGAAATGTTATCCTGTATAAATTCAATTACAGTTATCATATCAAAGCAGGCCCAATTGACATAGATCTTTCAAAAGTAGGGTTTGTTACTTTCTATTATTATTTTTTGTGCTTAAAATCATAGTATTTTTTTACAGTTAACTGTCAGCTTCCATTTATAACAATATTAGGATAAATAGTTTAAACTTGGCTGTAGATCATCTTTATTTTTCAGACATTTATTAACATATCCCCAGCAAACAAAAGACTTCCAAATTAATTTGTAGATTTTCATTTCACAAAAAGATAATTTTGGATCTCGCACTTTAAATATCCAGCAATACTTCATTTATAACCGGCAAACCAAACTTGGCTGTAGAAAAAGATCACTATAAGAGCTCATCCGTGTCCCCTTTTTCGTTAGTTATCTCATATTGAGATAATGCTTTGAATTCAAATTTTCTAAAGATGTAGTTTAAAATATATTGATGTCGATGAATATTATCTTAATTCATGGTAAAATTAATGATGTCGATGAATAATGCTGCTTACGACATGCATTTCTGCGACATTTGACCATTGAAACAAGATAGGTATTATCAAATATTAAGTATTAAGTGAAAGCAAAAGTCCACTACTTGGACCTAGTCAGGTACTTTTGGTAATAGCGATAAAGTGTATATCAGACCTGATGTATGCACATGATGCATTACTCTTGAAAAAATCTGAAAATAAAAGTTAACCCTAGCAAGTTTTCCTTTCCAAAAAGGTATGGAGTGCTTCGCAGTATCATAAATTTCCGTCAGTTTTTGTTTATGGGATTTTTAATGACCGTAAAACGTAAGGTGATTTGTAAGTAAAATACAGATTAAAAACACAATCAAACTTCTTCTTTAGATCTAACCGAATTTGAAAACCATTATGCATGAATTGGCCATTTCAAGTAAAATACGTGTTATGTTTATGACTTCATATGGACATCATACGTAAAATTTCCAGGTTAAAGCAACTGGTTCATTTCTCGATAAAGATTACATAATTTTGAAAACCCTGAATACGTTTACTATTTTTGCAATTTAAAATAATAACTCCTATCATACCTTCTGCTTTTGATGGGGTTTTGCTTCAGACGCCAGTGGCCACATGTATGGACCAACACAATTTTTTTTATAGGATGTATATCTCACCATCTTAGTTCTTATAATACATTTTTTTATCAAAGGGTGCGGCTAATGCTGTTCAGGTGGTAATAGACCTTAATAATGGATTTAAACAGGAAATATGGGTAACATTTGCTTAACTATCATACTTTTGAAGCTATCAACATTGTCAAAAACAAAACGTGAACAGAAAAAAGTTTTTTAATATAAATTTTCAAAAAACGGTTACTATGCATACAGTCTGATGCGGTGTTGTATATGTATTATTGTTTATAACATGGAATTAAAAACAAGGTCATATAAACCCTGCTAGAAAAAATACACACCTTAGCATCATTTCAATACACCATATCAAGTTGACGAATTAAGATATGTTATATAAATGTTTACCGTTGACAATTGATATACGAGAGTCGAGTTTTGAGACATTCAAATATGACATCATCTCAAAAATTTGAATTGAATTTCATTTTAATCCGTGCCCAAATAGCTTTTCTAGCATTGCTACAAATAAATATGAAACAATTGTCTTCCCACCTTTTCTAAGATGATTTTTGAGTGTTGGTTGGTTTTAGGTATCATAAAATGTTTGTCACAGGTTCTTCATATCGATAGGTTGTTTGGTTAGTTTGAAGGTTTAATTGTAGGTAGCCAGTTGATAGATTGAACTCTTTCATTTGTCAAGTTTGACATATTTCACATTCATTAACTGATTGATTGGCATGGTTGGTAGGCCTAGTTGATTGATTGACAGTTTGCTTCACATAGGGGCGCATAAATTATATTGATTAATTAATTGATTGATATTTTGTGCGATGTCCAGTGGAAAATTCTGTAGATAAGAGTCTCTACCCTCGATTGGACATACTGTCAGTGAATTTTACCACCAAATGCTGATTGTTGGAATCATTGAATTTATGAAATAATTTATGAAAACATTATTATTGAAATTTTGTTTGTTTATAAAAATTGGTTCAGATTTAATCAAATATTACATGAACAAGTTTTAATCGAAACTTATAGTATATTGCTATTCGTTTGGTGATGAAAATATTATAACCATATAATTAAATACATGTATATGCATTAGCAGAAATAAACACTCATTCGTTGCTTTCTATGTACTATAATGATAATAATTACCAAGTGTAACGATCTCCCACAATAGAACACCATATGACCAAACATCAGTTTTCTTTGTAAACATTTGGTCATTTAATGATTCAGGCGCCATCCATCTAATTGGTAGTGGTCCCTGTAACACAAACATGACTTAAGAAGAGTACACATGCTGTTTAAGGACATCAATTTAAAACCGTAGTAAGATTTTTTAATATTGATTTTATCGGTACTAACATTGATTTTAGTTTTTGATAGATTAAAGCATAACTAAATATTTATTGATTTACACTTATGAAAACTTATGGTCCTACATCATGGTCGATATAGTGTACCTTATTTTTGAATTTGCACAAGACCATGCTTTTCTCAGACTGTTTATGTCGTTTATGCACCAAAACGGTTGAATGTGTAATGATTGATCCTATGGTCTGGGAGAACATGATTTATTTATCATTTGTTATCGGCTTTGAACGAGCTTTCAGTAGCTCAAGTACTCTTAGATCGATACTTTGTGTTTTTGTCTTTATAATGGTTGTTTGTTGTACTTTGTGTCAATCTGATGAGTGAAGCCATTTCCAACTGATTTTTACAGTTTGTTCTTATGTTGTGCTGTTACACCACTGTCCCAGATTAGCAGAGGGTTGAGCGCTCACAAAGATGTCTAACTCCGCCACATTCTATATGTGCCTATTCCGAATCAGGAACCTGTAATTCTGTAATTGTCGTTGGTTAATGTCTGTCATATTTGTTTTTCGTTTATTATTTGTCATACATCAGACAGTTGGTTTTTTTGTTTGAATTGTATCACATTTTGTCATATCGGGGGTTTTTAAATGCGGTATAGAATTTGTTCATTGATGAAGTGATCGGTGATCTATATAGTTGTTTAAATCCACGTCATTTGGACTCTGGAAAAAAGTTGTCTCATTGGCAATCAAACCAAATCTTCTAATTTTGTATTGGACTTATTCTTTCAGTCTGTCTTTGAGTTTAGAATTAGGAATACTAGTGTACAGAGTAGAGAAGTCAAATGTTTTTATTATACAAAAGGTGAGAGACTTAGATTGTACATACTCTAACAGATCTTTGATTTTTTTAGTCTCCACATCTGATTCACAACGCACATACAGTTGGTAGTTTCAAAGTTAATATGATGCCCGGCTTAATAATCTCTGTTTACATGTTCACAAATACGATATAACGTTGATAAAAAACTAGAGGCTGTAAAGAGCCTGTGTCGCTCACCTAAGTCTATGTGCATATTCAACAAAGGACATTCTCCAACACTGTAGACAAGAATAGAATTCATGACAAAAATCTTTCTTTTTTTTTTTGGCTGATCTTGTATTGCTGATCATTTTGTCTGTCTAATTTCTCTCTATCTTCTTTAGTTTTTGCTCAAAACACAAAAGAGGGTAAAAAAACCTCATTGAAGGGCAATAACTCCAATAAGGGGTCGTCAAACAATTTCCTCCATTAGTCTAAATTAAAGATCTTGTCTTGCTGATCATTTTTGCTCATTTAAGTATCTATCTATCTATTCTAATTTGTAAGATATAAGGCAAAAACGCAACAAATTGGTAAAGTTCGTCATCAAAGGGCAATAATTCTAATAAGGAGTCGTATGATGATTTCGATGGTGAAATACTTATTTGTTGATCTTGTCTTGCTGACCATTTTTGCAACTAAAAGTTTCTCTCTATCTATTATAATTTTCAAGATAATAGGCAAAAATGAAAAAAAAAAAAAAAATGGTGAAATTTGTCATTTAAGGGCAATAACTCCAATAAAAAGTAGCCTGACAGTTTTTTAAACGCGAATAGAGAATTGGTAGAGCTCAACATTCTGAATATTTCTGCCCCATCATATTTTCTCTATTTATAACGGTTTTCAAAATAATACACAAAACTTGCATTTTACCCCTATGTTCTATTTTAAGCCATGTCGGCCATCTTGGTTGACTGGCAGTGTCATCGGACACATATTTAAAACTAAATATACCATTGATGATTGTTTGTGGTCAAGTTTGATTAAATTTGGTCTAGTCGTTTCAAAGGAGAAGATTTTAGTAAAAGTTAACGGACGACGACGATGGACGACGGACGCCAAGTGATGAGAAAAGCTCACTGGCCCTTTGGGCCAGTTGAGTTAAAAAGTCGAAGTGTTAGAAGGATTTGACTATTATTTTAGGTCATTTTTGATTATATAGCTCTTCAACTGTTTCGGTTTTATACATCCTTGGCTCTCAAATATTCGGCTTTGAGCGTTCCTGATGAAGGTAAATCCAGAAAAGCGCTTCGGACGCATTAAATGTATAACGTGTTGTTTTCATTTTGTTGAAACTATCTTACTTTGAAAACCCAAAGTTGAATGATTTCTGATTGTTGCCCTGGTGTGAAATAAACTCAAAGAGGTGTTTTGGTCCTTGAGATAAGGTAAGTACTTTCAGGGATTTAGTTGAGCAGTACTTGAATTATCCTTGTATATTCTCTGTGCTGGAAACATAGACCAAGGCATGAATTGAAGGGTCAACCCATGGAAGTGTCATTTTGTTTTAAATAATGTTCCCACTTTAAAGGGGCATTAGCTGTCAAATTCATGTTCATCGATTTGACTCAAATTCTCATATTTGATTTATAACATACTAAAACGTATATCCAAATGATAAAAAGTCTAAAATAAACTTTTTTACGATGTATGGACTCGATAATATGTATCAGCTTTTCGTGTGTTTTTTAGTCTAGACGCCATTTGATTAAGCATCGAGGTGACCTCCTAAGACCGTCGACGGTCATATAACCCGATATAAACATAAATATAGATATAAATAGATAGCGAACACGTGCAATTGTTTTTTTCTAGGTCTGTTTGATTTCATATTATAGGTTTAACAAAATATGTTAATCATAGTTTTTACCTGTATAAGAATGAGTTTTTGTGGATCGAATCACTCAACCAAATGGTTTACCCTTGTTTCACTTTCAATGTTGACATTCTTTCCTTTAATTAGATGAACACGCCTAGTTCATGCGCAACCCATCTCTAGCTAAGGGGTTATATTGAAGGTCACATGAATACGGATTCAATGAGTTCGAATTATTCACTTCCAAGTGAATAATTCATCAGCGATGATTCTTAGCTTATTGTTTTACAAAATTGAACCAAACTGGTTGCTAAAAGCGAATAATTATTTCACTATTTCACTTTCATTAATGATTGAACAAAAAAAATCCTACTTTGTTTGTTTTTTTTTTTTTTATATCTTGTAGCTAATGCCCCTTTAAAACCTCGTTATGATTACAATAATAGTAAAGATATAAAAAAATAATTAAGAAATCAAAATTAAATAGACATATGCATTTCACCACGAATTTTCAAATGATATGAATTTGGGACTTAGAGGGTTACATGTTTTATGTGTTTACATGTTCAATGGAAACATAAAAAAAAAACTTGTCCCTTGAACTCAATGCAATACATATTTTTTTTTTATAATATGTTAGAATGCAATCATATTGTAATTTTGATGCTAAATGTACAGTGAGATCGTAGTCATTTTCGAAGACGTGAAATCCTGCACTGAAAGAGGCTCATGGTAGTTAATAGAATAAAGATAATATTAATAATAGGAAACCTTATAAGCATTTTCTTTATTTTTTTATATTAATTATCTTTTAACTGTTATCCATCTATTTATGTTTTTACAATCTTTGAGGTACTAAGTTCCTTTGCAAGAGAATTGCATTTGGTTCTTAATTATGGAGAGAAAAAAATACATGATATAACTTTTATTAATATCTCTTATATTTTATAAATTGCAAAGCAATTGAGGCATATTTTGGTTACCCTTGCCTCGATGCAGCATTTATCTTTTATCAGTACTATTTATTAACAACAGAGGAAAAACAGGAAAAAATACATACTAAAATATTTAAGGATTAATTATGATAATATCAGATACTTCTGCATTCAAATAATGCTATTCAATATAAAAGAAAGAATATGCGGTATCCACTCATGACAGAACATCAGTACATGCACTGCACAAAATACAATCAAAGTTTATTTTTGCAAACGTATCCCGTCGCAATTTTTGAAATGATTAGAACATTGTCAATTTTTTTTTAATTTACTATATTTTCAAAATGAAATTAACACTTTATGAATTTGAGCATGATAAAATATTTTACCTAAATTAATTATGAATAAACTAGAGGCTCCAAAGGGTCTGTATTGCTCACCTGAAATTTTTGCCCATAAAATATGATAAAATGCAACAAGATTTGTGTGTTACTTGGAAACTGTTGCAATCAAAATTTGTATTTGATGATCACTTTGGCTGGACCAAATTTCTGTATATCAATTACAGTTTTAAAGATGATAAACAAAAAAATACTTGGTTAACATTGGGATTAAGGGGTAACAAATCCTCTAATAAGGCGTTCGACAATTTCATTCCTATTAGATTCGTTTGTAGATCTTATGTTGCTGGTAAATTTTTTTATTTAAAATTTTACTTTATCTAATACTGTTTATAAATTGTTATGTAAAACCCTAAATTCATCAAAAATCTTCATTTAAGGGCAAATACCCCTGTGACAAGTCAACTGATAATTTTCACTTATCTCTTCTTAAAATGCCTTTACCAAGTCAAGAACATGACCGTTGTTTTCTATTCATTCCGATGGTTGATATAGTCGACCGTTTGATTTTGTCAGGTTTCATTGACTTTTTTAAAAATTTACCTTGCAGTTCGGTATTTTTGCTGATAATTTTTGTCTACAGTTTGTCTCTATCCATCTACTCTTATTCCGTAAAAAAACGACTTTGGTCATGTCGACTTATTTTTAGATCGTGTTAAGCTGATCATATTAACTGTGTTTAAAAATCTCTCCATATCTATTATAGGTTTAAAACAACAAATAAATGGTAAAAATTGACATTCAAGGGCAATTACTCCTATAAAAAATAAACTGAAGATTACATTCATGTTGACTTATTTGTAGATCTTATTTTGATGATCATTTATAAAAAGGAACAGTTTCACTCTATCTTTTATAGTTTTGGATAATGCAAAAAAGGGTAAACATTGTCATTCAGGAGTCGGTTAACAATTTTTACTTTTTTTTTTATAAAGAATCTCTTTATCTGCTTAAATTTCTGTAATAAATGAAAAAATATCGGCAAAAATCATACACCAAGGGCAATAATTCCTATAAGGGGTCAACTGACTATTTCATTTGTTTGACTCTTTTTGGAAATCTTATTGAACTGGTCGTTTGTACCATTTAAAGTCTCTCTCTTTATAATAACTACCAAAAAGCTGTCAAATTGACAGCAAACTGTTTTTTTTTTTATATTTATTCTTGTCAATGTTACAACAAAGAAAGATCATAACCCCTGAACGGCAACAGTGAAACATTCAATATCGAAATTGACCTCAATTTTGTCATCATTAAATAAGAGGCGGAAGATACCAAGGGGACATTCAAAATTCATAAGTCGAGATGAACTGATAACGCCATGGCAAAAAAAAAAAAAAAAAAAAACAACAACGAAAGACGACGAAAATACAGACAGGTCCACAAAACACTACACAGAAAACTAGACTGAGGAACACAAACCCTATAAAAACTGTAGGTGATCTCCGGTGCTCTGGAAAGGTAACACCCAATAAAAATTTACAGAGTATTGGTTGAACTTTCTCAATTTCTTGGACAGAAACGACTAAAAATGGCAGTATCCAATCAATCAAGAACCATTACCCCTGAACAGCAATAGTGAAAATCGTCAATATTGGCCTGCAGATCGGTGACAAAATTGTGGGTTTGATGATAAAAGCACCAAATGTGGCATGGTAGTAGTTCTTGGTGTTTCAAACAATATAAGCTATGGACCCACCTTGAAATTTTAAAATGGCGGCCTTTTTTCAAGATGGCCGCCATAAAATATTAAAATCAACATATATCACTTATATAAGATCAAATTTAAGGTCAAATTTAGTATGGTAGTAGTGCTGGGTGTTTCAAAAAAAAATGTTAGCTATGAACCCACCTTGAAGAATTAATACGGCGGCTTTTTTTAAGATGGCCGCCACAAAATATCAAAATCAACAAATATCCCTTATATTGGTTCAAATTTGTCATGTTTGTAGTTCTGGGTGCTTCGAACAATATAATCTATAGACCGAACTTGAAATTTCAAAATGCCGGCTTTTTCCAAGATGGCCGCCATGAGATATCAAAATCAACAAAATTCCCTTAAAAAAAAGTTACAAAATGTTTTGTTTTGACGTACCTTCATTAAAACCTAGTTCCCTATAATACCAAGTGTATGCCACATTTATATGCTAAGGCAAAACATCAAAAAATTTGTGAGGAAAGTATAGAAAATCGTTACTACGGTACCATTCTTGCAGAACAGTCGTCTACAACGAGGGATCACGTATAGAATCTGACGTGATTCCAATATTTAAGCTAAACTTAACTTCTCCACTCGAACAGTTTTCTCTATGATCAACTGGAAGAGGAAATAGTAATAATCTAAAAATTTCAGTAATCTCAAGTTTGCCAGGCCATTAAACAAGCAACTACAACAATCTGATTGTATGACAACGATACTTGAAAAAGCTGTACATGAAGGTAGATCAAAAAGACATGATGTAGGCAAAAGTCTTTTCAACAGTCATTAAAAACATTAATAGGTAATTTTTCAGATGCAGTCGAGTTATTCCAATGAGGCAAGTACGACGCTATCCATTTCAAAGTTACTTCTGTTTTATTTTTCTATTCTTCTTTAACATTACACTCAGCTGAAGAAAGACCATTTCATTATGTATATAGGCCTTCTACTGGATGCTAGGACCATGAAAGGAGGTACTAAATGACAAAATGTACAATTTACTTTGGCGTTTATGAATGATCCAATTATCCATTTATCTACAGTATTCCACTTATGAAACATTCAACATTGACTATGTGGTTCCTCCCACGAAACCTGTAGGCTTTACAACAGCAGCCGTGGACAATATTGACAATAATAAGAGTTCAAATACGACTAAAGAATCGTTACATAGTACGACAATTTCAATATTTCAGCCCTTTCCTTAGTCTAACTTGGCAAATTCGTCATAACCTTTTGCTTAGAAATATATGCATTTCACTTGTAATCTCTGGTACTTTAACCAATATATCATGCACAAGCACAACTGTTCATATTATTGCTATAACTTAGTATATATTTTACTATATAATAAGATATATCATTAATACTAACCAAATATAACCATGCGTTTCATACTTACATCTAATAATAAACGTGTTATGGACATGGCACTATGTGAATTGTCTAACCAGAAATACATGTATGCCAACCTGGTTTAATTAGTCAATTGTGCAACTATATCATTGCATGCTATAAATAAGTTAACAAAAAGATAACACAGATGGCTTGAAGGAGATGATAATGAAAACATTAGATATGTCTGGACAGCATTCCACGCATGTAGAGCGAAGATGTTATGTATCAGTCCGCATTCACCAATGTTTCAGGAAGAGATCAAATCTGTCACAACGATTCGACATTCCATGAATACAATCCAGCAATGTGTTGATTTTTTCTGCAAAATCGGAACAGTGGAACTGGGCCAACATATTTCTAGCAGAACAAAGAATAATTTTGTTTTACGTCTTCATATTGAAATGGCAGAGAAATGACATCGTTGAGAACCTTATGTGATTGGGTAGAAGACAGTGGTTGAACAAGTGTTCAATCAAGGAGAAATAGTACTTAATGAATAACAGATTCTTTTTAGAGGCCTTCATGCATCATGAACACAACATTTCCATGGGGTTACAGTAGGCGTACTTCTCATTCTTATGCAAAAATCCTGACATAATTTTTACTGAGGAACGAGACCCTGGTGAGAACAATGTAACATTCAAAGAATGGAGTAATAATAGTGAAACTGACAGTCCACTTAACCACAACTGTTCTGTAACATTAAAGATTGAACTGGACATGTTGATGCGAGATCACTAAAAGAACTTCCTTCTAGAGGTATAAAGATTCCATTATACTGATTATTCATAGGTTCGTTGCATTTGTCAATCCAAATTATGGCTTCCAGTACCCGTGCACGATATTATGCCATTTAACTATACAGTTTAAATGATACAAACGTAATTTGAAAATGGTAATTGTAGATCAAGCCAATGAGTAAAACTACACCCTTATAAAAAGAGAATGTGGGGCAATCAGATTGACCATCAATATCGCACAACTACAACATTTAATAGTGTTTTGTCTAGAAATGGCCGAAGTAATTACAAGTTTCAATCTAACTTTGAAATAATATAACGTGATCGATATCCACATGATGTTCTACACCAGGAACGGTTTAAAAGCATAAACACAACACTCTCAAAGCATGTGAAAGCTTTAGGCGGGGGAATGTTTCGGCTTTTTACCCAGAGGGCTACTTTGAGTGAATGCGGATGGCATATACCTTATTGGACATTTATCACAAAGGTATCAGCATTTTGAAATGAGGTAATAAAATCTGGTTGACAGATATAAAACGGATGTCACAGTTGATGAAAATGGGCGAGAACAATGATGTTATGCACGGTCCTGTGTCAAATGTGGTGGGCAGTGGGACAATCACTAAATGGGCTGTCCTTAAGAAACATTTTGAAAACTGCTGAGAAAATATATTGTTGTTCAGAAGATAAAAAAGATGGAGAAGATGTTTAGGCACTCAAAAATCATAAGTAAAACAAAACTAGATAAGAACATGATTGTGTCCATAGTACACGGATGCCCCACTCGCACTATCATTTTTCTATGTTCAGTGGACCGTGAAATTGGGGGTCAAAACTCTAGTTTGGCATTAAAATTAGAAAGATCATATAATAGGGAACATGTGTACTAAGTTTCAAGTTGTTTGGACGTCAACTTCATCAAAAACTACCTTGACCAAAAACTTTTACCTGAAGCGGGACAGACGGACGGACGGACAGACCAGAAAACATAATGCCCCTACTACTATCGTAGGTGGGGCATAAAAACGTAAAGAAAGGACTAACACAAATCACTACACAAAAATCCAAAAATTGAGCAACACCAACCCCTTTAAAAACGGGGATGATCTCGTGTGCTCAAGAATGGTCAGCAGTTCCTGTGAAAGAAGTCACACCTACCTAGGTGCTCTTTTTTGAATAGATCGATGAGCCATATCTAGTAATTAGGCATATAACATATATAAGTGGACTAATAAATGTCCCTTTTCTAACCCTTAGAATCACAAAATTTAAAATATGTAAAAAACATTGGTACATGTAAAGTATCTAAAACTTGACCGAATGTGAACGTTTGGAATGAAATAAGGTTTTCCATGCCTGTACGATGGATAAAAAAGACTTTCACTGGTTGACAACATAGACATTGAAAAATAAAGACTAAAAACACAATATTGAAATCATAAACACAGTCCCTTTTTTTCAAAACTAGGGGTCAACGCAGGTGTTCGGAAGGGTGTGTAGTTTCTGGCCAACTTGTAGCACTCATGATGTTACTCATACCCAGTAGAAATTCGGTGATTAGTCGTATTTATTTATCATCTTGATGTTACCACAATCGAGGAAATTGAAAGGATTGTGGCAAGGAGAAGTGGAACATACCCATTCTCATGTGTGACTCAGATGGTACTTTATGGTCAAATCAATTCTGATGGCGTCCTGATAATTGTTCGAATGTTTCCATTTATGGGATCTTTGATTAAATTGTCTTACAAGCAGCATCCATGAATCATGGAAACGTAATCCCTAGACAATCGTATGAACTAAAAACTGCAATTCGATAGAAGAAATAAATATCAGCAAAGCCTCGTCTCAGTTTTCTTCATTTTCACTTTTTGGTGGCCATTTTGATATTTTCCACCAATTAAAAAAAAATGTAGTCTAATATAACGTCATGACTTACTAGAAACGTTGGATTACATTTTATTTATTTTTATAAGATTTTGGTATGATTATTATTTGCTTTAATTTATACATGGTTGTGAAATTTGGACTGATTGGCAGACATCTTGAAAATGGCCGCCATATTGAAATTTTCAGAGTGGGTTCATAGCTAAAATTGACTAACAAATATATATCTACAACTGTGCAAAGTTTCATGCTTTTATCATCAAACCCACAATTCTTCTAAAAATATACACGAATCAGCTGGACTAATATAAAACTTTACCTCGATTTTCGTCTTTAGTAACAAAATATTACAATTGGAAAAATTTTCGTTCAGCAATTCCTATGCTAGTGCATTGAAAGGACAAACAGTGCAATTTCCATTCAATAATGGACCATAACTCCTGAACAACAACAGTGAAAACTGTCAATCGAAGTCGACCTCAACTTTGTCAACAACTTATTAAAATTTGAAAAGCATTGATATAAGTTTTTATTTGGGAACAACTGAGCCCGTCCGCCCAACCGAACGACCACGAATCAATAATTCGGCTGAAAGCTACGATTTGCAAATTGATATGCAAGGGAAAAATCTGTCGTACAATATTTCTGGAAAATTACACATCAGATTGGTATTGACCTGTTAATTATTTTTACGCAATGTCAGTTTGCACTAACTACTTTAGTTTTTTAAGGTATAATTCAAAACCTACAGTTCTATTTATTGTATCAGCGACTATGGTTGTTGACGGACCAAATCCCTGCATAAAAATTTTTAACTATATTACTTAATGAACATTCAGATTTAGTTTGGTAACATTTGGCTAAGCAATTTCACAGAATTTTTTTTTAAAGTAACGACGACGGACGACGCACCGCGACGACGGACACCAAGTGATGGTAATAGCTTACACGTCCGTTTGGGATATGTGAACTTATATCAAATACACTATTTAAAGTAAAAAAAAGGGTTGATTTATTTGTTTTTAATCATTTTTACTCAGTCATAGAAAACTGAACCTCCTTCCATGAAAAACATAATCCCCCTATAGACCTCATATTATCACATTGTCATAGCTATTCCAGCTATGTTATATAGTAATAATGCTTTAATAAGTACTTGGTAGGAAAAAAAATATTACAAAATATTTATGAACATTTTTACTCAACCATGGAATACTCAACTTCCCCTATAGATTAAGATTTCCAAATTGTCATAGTTATTCCAGCTATGTTATATAGTAATAATGCATTAATAAGTACATGGTAGGAATAAAACATCTTAGAACTTCGTTTTAAACATGTTTTATTAGCCATGGAAGATTAAACTCCCCCGATAGACCTCAGATTTTCAAATTGTCATAACTATTCCACTAATTTATAAAGTAATAATACTTTAAAGGGAAACTTCGCAAAAAAATCAAAAATTGATATTATGTCCATTCTGTATAAAAATGCTCAAATTCATAGATATTAAAGTTTTATTCTGCTAGATAAGAGATCACCATCGATTTTAAATTTAGAGTATCAATTCTCTGCGTTCGGCCATTTCGTCATCTTCTCCGTTTAGAAACCACGATATGTCTATAAACCACAAAGGACAAAAACTACAGTAACCTGATGTAGTCGTAATTGCGTGTCGATATCTTGTCAATCGTACGGTTGTTTTATCCGACTAACTAACTTGATACGGAAAATGTTATTATTTTTTAAATAACCATGGTCTGTCATTTTTAAACTGTTTATATTGGAATTAGTTTAAAAGTCAAAGTTCAAATCATAAATAAGTGTTCCGTGAAAATTGTTTTCGAAAATCTAATTTGTTTATAATTCTTTTATGTAATAAACTTAATTTAGATACATTCGGACCTTCCCTCATCTGATCACAGCACGGCTAAAGGTATTATTTCCAAGGGTATTGTGAGGTGACACGTCCAGGTATTCAAGCGATTTCCTGTCGGGCTTGCAAGTTCATGCATCGTTTCACTTCTGAGGGTATTGATCAGTGTACACGGCCGATAACTTGTGACTTTCCATTTTGAACTATCAGGTGTATAATATACATCTCTGTCTTGCGTGTCCGAAAGTGATATACTAGTTATTACTTAACTCATACGCTTGTTTATAAATAACATTTCTGGTGTAAAGAATATTATTTATAAAAATCTACATAATACAAAAAAAAAAAAAAAAAAGATTTGATAAAATAAAAATCTATTTACATATTTTTTCCAAGGGTAAATTTGGGAAAATGTAAGTATATAATTATACTCGTTGTCAATAGTGAAGGACAGATTGGAACATACCAGAAATATTGATTAAAAAAATGTACGCACTTGTCGACCATTCGTAATACGCCTGGATAGAAAGTTACGGAACTATAGCGCAATTTGAAATATATACATGTATACATTGAACATTAGAAAGAAACATACATTTTGTGAAAATTGGGGTAAAAGTTTTGTAAATAGACTAGTCCACGTATGCCAACAGTATGTACTCATCGAATGTCGATAGACTTTTGTATACCAAAAGAAGAAGAAGAAGAAGAGAACCAATTTGATTTAAATACAGGTCGATATATAACTTGCTTCGAAGTTATGGACATAGTAAAATCACAGATTTATATTTCGATTAGATTGTTTTCGAATAAAGGAAGAAATTCATCATCATCACAATTGTTCCGACGTGCATGTACTATATATGCAACTGAACGTACACTAATAATCCCCAAGGGATGTGAATATTTTCCCGGAAAATTATTGAGTATCAAAGTTTCAAATCAATTTCGGGATTTATTTTCTTTCTTGATATTCAATAACAGAAATTTAAAGAATAAACTGCTTGTCCGCTTTAGGGGTATTCTTGCCAGTTAAAACAGACTTATAATTACATTCAAAAATAGGGAAAGATGACATTAAATTCGTTCTGTCTTTTTTTTTTAAACATCGTTGGTCAAATAGCTTAAAGTATTATACGTTGTGAGACGAAGACTTTTTTAATAAGGACATTCCCGATTATGTATAAATTTTGTTGATGTTTTTCACACTTGAAAAGAATATCTGTTCGTACTTTTTCGATTCCATTCCAAGAATATCCTTAAATTTCCTGTCAATTTTTTAAACATCTTTTTTTTTCAAATAGCTGAAGTATATTTATGCGTTGTGAGATTTAAAATATTTTGATGAGAACATTAATTCCTAAATATGTAAATAAAGATCGCTTTGGATGGACCAAATTATATAATTGCAATCGGTAATGATCTGTTTCAAATATTAAATATTTTGTTTTCCAAATGTATCAACTGCGCCAATATTCGGAACTCATTTGCGCCAATTTACCTGTAAACATATCTATCATAAATATTAATGATTAATATGTATTCTTATTTTGGCTTAAAAGTATCATATGTTCGGAAATTTCACAATGAAGATGAACATCTGGAGAAATGACTTGAAAAGCATTCAGACAGTCAATGTACAGAGAGAGAAAACTTATTGCTTTGCTGAATATTTAATACAAGATACATGTATGTCAAAAAGAGAAGAAAATAGAAGTTTTGCTGATTATGTTTTAGCCACATATGTTGATGACACAGTGATTTGTTCCCACCATCCGTATGGGCTGAAACTCTATCTAACGCAAGACGTACCAGTCATGGAGCAGAAGCATTCCACAGGATTTATTTTGAACTGCATTTCATCCTTCAGTGTTTTGTCTTTTTGGACAATAAAGTGAATATACAAGCTACTACATACATTAAATTGGGAAGTACCCATGCAGCAACAGTAAGAAGAAAGTATGTTTCAGAAAAAGAAACATTTGCAGTGTAAACTGCCGGTTCCAAGTCCCAATAAAGGAGGAGGGAAGTAATTTTTCTTCTAATTGGCGCAATCGTATGTTTTATTTTTGGCGCAAATGATACCATGTAATTTTATAAAAGGTGGCGCAAACGTAGCATTGGAGAAAAAAAGTTGTGGCGCAAAAGGATCATTCATACGAAATGTTGTTCGCACCTGGAACGGAATTCACTGAATGAAGATCAAAAGATTAGAATTACATAATGCTAATCTTTTAATTACCTTGAGTTTAACCACGCATTCAACATTCACAAAGTATCACATAACAATACACAGTACAAGCAGAAAATGTTTGCTGGACTGAAGCAAAAAGGTCAGAATACAAACATGTATTTTTAATACACTATCGATCATGTCAGTTTCATATATAGATATAGGAAGATGTGGTGTGAGTGCCAATGAGACAACTCTCCATCCAAATAACAATTTATAAAAGTAAACCATTATAGGTCAATGTACGACCTTCAACACGGAGCCTTGGCTCACACCGAACAACAAGCTATAAAGGGCCCCAAAAGTACTAGTGTAAAACCATTCAAACGGTAAAACCAACGGTCTAGTATATATAAAAAACGAGAAACGAGAAACACGTATAAATTACATAAACAAACGACAACTACTGTACATCAGATTCCTGACTTAGGACAGGTGCAAACATTTGCAGCGGGATTAAACGTTTTAATGGTACCAAACCTTCTCCCTTTTTCTGAAACAATAGTATAACATCACAACATAGAAAAACACACGATAAAACATCAATTGGAAGGCTTAACTCAATCAAAACGTAAATTAACACACTATGAACGAATAAATTCGATCTGTGATACCTGAAAGTAAATACATAGTTAATAAAATATTAGGGACAAACATTCAAGGCCAAAAAGCAAACAAACAAGTCCAAATAAAGCCATGGCAAAACACTACCGCGAAATATTAAACCCTTAGAAAATAATCACTTTTGAAAAACCGGTTTTCATAATATATACAGGTAAATGAAAAATAACTTTGTCGTTTTAGGTATACTTTTCTGTCTATATAAAATCTTCCAATAATTAGGAATACCAAGAAAGGTCTGTCATATAAATACCTAATTTAACACTAGATACATAAGGGTAAATATCAACAATAAAACTTCCTGTACAGATTAAAGGAGAATAATCTTGATGTTAATACAAATGTAGTACGAAGAAGTGAAAATTAGTAGATATTCCAAATAATCAAAGCTGGTATACAGACAAGATCCATATTAATATAAAATAACAAAAAGTATTAAAATAGTATCAACAGGTCGAATTAACAAGAAAGTACGATTTGAGAGTACTCGCAGTTACTGACAGCTAGTTAAAAGCCAAAAACAATTAATGATAAAAATCATGCATCAGAGACTAAAATCAACTAAAACACATCCCAGGGATTTAGTATTTTAATGTCATGAACAGTCAGAGAAGACATGACTTATGCAATGCCAAAATAAATGTATCGACAGGTAGTAGGATAGTGAGGAGCTACTTCTTAAGAGATAAAAATTAACGTGTGTGTGTCTCTAAACATCCCGCCTCAAAAGAAGATACAACTTAGTTATGTTTTAATTTGCTAATGACAAAATCGATATTAGTGCCAATGTAAACTATATTCAGAGATCTAATTACAATATTGGTACGATAACCCTTACTTATAAGTTTGTTTAAAGGTTCGATGAGTTTACACGGATCACATAGTGATTTCCTCGCTTTAAGTACAATATTACCGTAAAATCTAGGATGTGAAATACCATTTTAATAAGTTTTCTACAGGTACAGCCAAATTTACTAATCAAATCTTTGTATCTATGAAAAAATTTAGTAAAAGTTTTAAGTAATTTATGGTATCGAAATCCCTGACACAATAATTTCCCAGTGATGCATTGATTACGTTCGTTAAAATCTATGACATCAGAACACACACGGGCATACCGAACGAGTTGGGATATATAAACACCGTATGATGGAGCCAAAGGCACATCGCCGTCTAAAATGGAAAATTAACAATAGGAAATGAAAAATCGTCTCTTTTGTCGTAAATTTTAGTATGTAGTTTCCGTTAGAAATTGAAATGTCTAAATCTAGAAAAGGGCAACTGCTGCTGTTTATGTTAGATTTAGTTAAAGTAAGTTCTTTTGGGTAAATTTCGGAAGTATATTTAGAGAACTCTGGATTATTTAACGAAAAAATATCATCCAGATAACAGTAGGTATTGTTGAATGTATCAACTAAATATAACAATGATGGGTCTTTACTGAGTTTGGTCATAAACTGAGATTCATAGCAATATAGAAATAAATCTGCTATTAAAGGGGCACAGTTAGTGCCCATAGGAATACCTACTACCTGACGATACACTTTATCGCCGAAACGTACATAAATGTTATCTAGCAGAAAATTTAAAGCTTCAATCATATCCTCACATTTCCAGTAAGTGTATCTAGCATACTTTCCTTTTCGTTACAGAAAAGGCTTTAAACGAGTTACAGCAAATAAAATTACAATGAGATTTTTCGAAAGACCATTTTATCAAATACAAAAACTTTTCTTTATAAGATTGTGTGGAAGTGTAGTGTACAGAGTAGAAAAATCATAACTGTCAACAGAATTATAAGGACCATCAAAAGCATGTATTTTATCTAAAACCTCTAAAGAATTTTTAACACTCCAAAATAATTAATACCATTATTTTCATACGCTTTATTACAAAAGTTAATAACCAGTTCTTTGATAGTAGTAAGGAGGTAGTTAGAAGAATTGATAGATTAGTAGTAGAACACTTACTCGATGCGGAGATGAAACGGAATTTAAATGGTTTTTGTGTAATTTCGGTAACCAGTACATGGTAGGGACTTTCAAATGTTCGGAAGATGCTTTAAGTTGGGTAGTGGCAGTGGTATGCTTGTTAACGATTTGACTCTCTGTGGTGCGAACGGACCTGAATGTAGAGGAATTGATAATTTCGTTTTGAAGAACTTCCGTGTAGTATATGCGTCACACCACCACTACATTATTGGCTGCCTTGTCTGCCGGTACGAACACAAACCGCTCTGCGAGTACCTTGAGTTTATTTTTTATTCTTGAAATGGGAATATCATGGATCCTATTATTAATTTCAGAATTGTTTTATATGTTTGTTTAAAGTATTTGTAGAAAAAAAATCATAAATATGTTTTATTGTATGATTTACTTTTAATACTAAAATTCGTATAAAAAATCCACACATAAATCCTACAATCTAATTTTAAATGTTGCATGGCTATCACTTATTTTTAGTTGGTTAATAGCTACACCAAAAGTCGTCGATGCGCTTTAAATCGCGTTATTAGATGGTTAACGAACAAGACTTAAATGAGATTAATTTCACTCCAAGACTTAAATGGCATGCAAAAGACTTAAACTACGTCACATAAGTCAGGAAGTCTGAAGAAATAAAATTAATAATTCCCAATTTTCTTCTTTATTAGTTTTCATATCAAAATAAAACTTGGTGAATATGTTTTTACGGTATTATGAACATAATAAGATGATAAGTGAAAAATCGCGAATTTTCCCTTTAATAAGTTTTTGGTAGGGAAAATTGAAACCAACCCTATAGACCTCAGATTTTCAAATTGTCATAGCTATTCAAACTACTTTATATAGTAATAATGCATTGATAAGTGCTTGGTAGGAAAAAACATGTTAGAAAATATGTTAAACATTTTTACTCAGCCCTGAAAAATTGATTCCCCCTACAGACCACAGATTTTCAAAGTGTCATAGCTATTCCAACTATGTTATATAGTAATAATGCATTAATAAGTACTTGTTAGGGATAAAACATGTTAGAAAATAATAACAGACAACGGACGATAAGATATGTTGTCTTCCGATATGGTGTGGCTGGGAACCAGTAAGAGCTTGTGTGATTAGATCTAAATATTTCATAAAATGTTAGTTACATACCTTCGATGTCCTTTCATAAACATCACAACCCTCAACATCTCTACTGAGACCAAAGTCACAGATTTTACATGTAAAATCTGGAGTAATCAAGATATTCCTCGCTGACAAGTCACGATGGATAATCTGTAACAAAGATTTTACATAATCATTAGATTGTCCTCGGTCACGCAATAAATGGAACAAATTGTACAAATATGTAGTTAAATCAGCATAACCGTTATTCTCTAGTATCTATTAGTCTTTGATGGATAAGTGAAAATGTGAACACCATTCCTATATTTCCGTTTAAGAGCTAGATTATCTAGCAATATTGTAAACGTCAAAAGAAAAAAGAGAGAGAAGATACCAATGAGGCAATCCAAAACTTTATGTTGAATACAAACAGACAACTCCATAGTTAAATAAACAGCTGTGCCATGAGCGCATGATACGCCCGTCGCTTTTTCAAAGAATAAAGTTCAATAACTCCTCAATGTCATATTAGAAATTTATAAAAAACTAAAGGGAGGTTGTTTTAATAGATATAAACCAGTCACCAAAGTTTCATGAAAACTGCTCAAAGCACTTTTGAGTTATTGTCCGAAAACTGGAAAATCGCCCCTTTTTTATGAATAAAATCTTATAACTCGGAAACGTAAAATCTAAAATTTATAAAAATCGAAAGGGAGCTTATGTCAGTAGATATAAAAAATTCACCAAAGTTTCATGAAAACTGCTCAAAGCGTTTTTGAGTTATTGTCCGAAGACTGGAAAATCCCTTTTTTTAATGAAAAAAAAAAAAAAACATAACTCGGAAACGTAAAATCTAAAATTCATAAAAATCGAAAGAGAGCTCACATCAATAGATATAAACAATTCACCAAGGTTTCTTGCAAATTGGTAAAAGTGTTTTTGAGTTATTGTCCGAAAACTGAAAAATCACCTTTTTTTGTAATGAAAAAAAACCCATAACTCGGAAACGCAAAATCTAAAATTTATAAAAATCAAAAGGGAGCTCACATCAATAGATCAGTTGGACGGCAAACGATTTAATGGCTTCTAAGGTCAAGACATTGGTCACGTGACAAAAGGTCAGAGTTTACAGCTTTTTGGTAAATGTTCATGCCTCGTGGTTTTTTGACTCGTATCGTCTTATTTGTACTCGTACATTAATAAAAATCAAAGTGTTCAATTCTTGAGTGAATACGCTTCATTATTCTTTATAATTATTATTAGAATGTGTTGTTAAAGTATTATAAATTCACGAGTTAAGTGAAACTTTTTTTCTGAAAATTTGCGTAGGTCCACGGAAAATTCCTAATTATTCCTGTAATAGGTATGGTAACGTGTTGAGGGGTATAAAATATGAAGCAAAACCATTTTTTCCATGAAATTTTCATAATAATTAATCTTAAATTCACTGGACACGAATTTGTGTCAGCTTATTCGTGGCGAAGTGGAGATCAAAGGGAGATAACTCCGTACACGCATCGTACGAAATTGCAAGTTCATAACAGTAAATTCGAGAAAAATTAATGATTGTAGTTATATTTCGACACTTTCTTGATTAACTTTTCAATATTTTATGTTCCTCTACTATTGTAACATTAAAATAGTCATGGAATGGTTGAATATGGCATTTTTCAAGTACTTGCAGGTTTTTGAAAACTTCCAAAGCCAAAGGAGAAAATTATACACAACTGACTTTTCTCTGAAACTTGGACTTATTGTATATTCTCAAACACCCTTTTGGTAGATGGAATGATACAAGTCTTTGTTTTATTTTCTTTGTACCAATATTCTTAGAAAGGATACGAAAATAAACTCAGTGTTTGAACATTTTGGTGTTAATAGAACAGTTTTTTTAAATATAAATTTCACTCTAAAATTAAGACTTCAATTAATTAAATTTCAATATATAAATAAGTATCTAAAATAGAAAGTTTTTAATCTTGTTCACTGAAAATGTTGCATCAGAAATGAGATTTAACAAAGTTATTTAGACTGAAGAACTTATAGATTGTCACTTTGTATGCTGATCATGATATGGGGAAAGAAAAGGTGCTATTATAAATTCTAACACAGCAATAGTTCTCTCCTTCAGACATTTTAGTTTTCAAGATGCGAGGCTTGCTGATTAATTTACATATTTAAGATTTCATTGTTAAGAGTGGAAAAATAACTTATTGACAGAGATTCTGTATGGGAATGTTTCTCTACAATACATCTATGTTACCAACTATCTTTGTTTTTTCTACTATGATCTGCAAAGAGATGGGTTCTTTATGTGTTATTTCTATGATCGTTAGGCATGATTATTGGTAGCCATTTTTCCTGATGTAACAATGGCAAATTCTGAGAAAAGCAAGAACTTTTCAGCAGATCCAGGTCTTTTATAAAGAGAGGGGGGATTAATCCATATAACAGAAAAAATATATTTGATTTCATGCCAAAAAATTACATACAAGAGGGGTTTATCAGCCATTTGTCAGCCGAACTTGTGTTACAATTTAACTTTGCATTACATTAAAATACAATATGGAAAAAAAGAAAATGTAGGCAATACATGCTTCAAAATTGTGAACGACATTGAATGAAAAAAAAAGTCAATTTGCAGTGGACAGAAGTATATTTTTTTTATATTATACCTGTTTTAAGATACAGTGGTGGATCCCAGGGGGTGGTCAGGGATAGGAACCCTCTCTTTTGGAAGATCAATGCATTTGAATGAGGACATATAGTTGGAACCCCCTTTCATCCTAGGTTGGGAACACACCCCCGCCCCCTTTTAAAATTGGCTCAAGATAAGAAACTATATAAGATGTACAAGTTATGTTGCTCGCTCTTAATCAAGAGAAAAAATCTGAACATCCAAAAGTCCAGAAAGGGATTTAAAACATAATAATCAACACAAAGAAAACTGAACAAAATGCTGTATTGCAATCTGATATCATGCAGTTCACATCATTCCTATTATTACAAGTTTTTGATTTTTTTTTTCTTTAATTTGAATTCAAAAGTCCTACAAACAACTGTTGAGTCCTTTAATTAAATTATTGATTGAATAATGAATGATTATAGTTAAGCTGATCAGTAAATAAAGTCTGAAAATGCTTTGTTTAAATAAAAGAGTGTTATTATGTCATAACATATACTGAATCAACTTCAAATTTAATCCAAATTCATATTTAACTGCTCTAAAATGCATAGTCAATTGAACTACAAAACAAAAACTTGAGACTACTATAACGTAGAGATTGGTCACTTCCCATGTTATAGTAGTCTCAGACAAAAACAAAGCTTACTTAAAAACAGTACGTTCAGAAATTTTTTGAAGAATGGACAACAATGAGATATTTATTATTCTAATATCAGAAAAAATCTCTGAATTTACAGTCATGACTTAGCTTGTCAATCTCTGCGCTTAAAAATTTAAGTTTCCTAGGCCTAAATGTCATGAATGTGGTTGAAATAATGACAATTTTGCTAACTTTTACCAAAAATCTCTTTTTTATGACATACATTACCATTTCAGAAAAAGCTGCATAAAGTTATATATGTACCACATATCAGAATGCTAGTTTGTATCATCATGATTATCATGATTATTGCAATAAGTTGTTATTCAATTAATTAAAAAAACATCAATTATTTTGGAATTGATAGCGCAAAATATTAATCTGGAATCAGAACATACATTTGTTTTTTTAAACATCTATATACTATTCATCAGCAGAGAATTCATTAGGGAACTTATTAAAATGAAATTTTGCAAAAGACAGTCATGGCAGTTCACAATTACAGTGGTCATTATAAACATAATGACACAATTTTATTGTTGATATATGTAAACTGAAATCATTGCAGATTTTTTCTTTCAAATGATTTAATGTTTGTTAGTCACTTTAATAGTACTTTAAATACTTAACCTGTACTAAAATAAAGAGATGTGGTATGGTTGCCAATGAGATAACAGACTAAAAACTATCCACCAGAGTCCAAATAATGTGTGTGTGATGTCTGTTAGCAGTTATAAGTCACTTTACAGACATCAACAAATGTTTTCAGGCAGATAAGGAAAAAGAGGAATTGTAGCTTTTTAGCTTACTACATGAGAATATAAGAAATATAATAATATAAATAAGGAAATAAGAGAGACATAAAAGACAGGACTACATATAAAGTGTTCCCTTACTAATCCTTAGGGGAGCTGCTGTATACTTAGGAAAAAGGATGTTCAGGACTTGGCCACATCAAACAGCATTTTTAGACACTACATTATGGCCTATTGCAATCTGCCCTATTTGCTCCAACCTATAATGAGTATTAAAATTAATGCCTAGGGTGGGAATTAAACCCATGTATGCTCATATACTCTATTGTTCTCTTTGTAAATACATGTATATGAAAAATATCAAATGCAAAAAAATGCTGTAATGTAAATATGGTAATTTACATCATATTTTTACAACCTCATTTTTTTTAATAAGGACCTAGTAAAGGAAGTCCCTGAACCTAGCTAGACCTATTTCTTAGGCAAAGTGTATTATATAACTCTTGAAAGTATTAAAATGCAACAATAATAACATAATAGTGGTTATTTCTAAGTATTTAGTAACAACAACGTGCAATTTAGGTAAACAAACATCAATGATCGACCACGTGTCCGTCTGCTGTGCTTGAATTCAAAACGACCCATCAGGTTTATTTACACGAATTTTTGCTAAAGCAGACAGTTAAACATGTCTGTTTACCTTAAAAGTTATATAAAAAATGCATTTGCTGTTATGACTTGTGTATGAATGGAAATATAATGAAGATAACATTGATTTTTTACCGTAAAAATTGAATACACAAACATTCCTCAGCTATACACACAAAACACATCCCACTTTTGTAACGATGGATGGTAAAGTATAGCCACTTTATAACAGTAAATGCCATTGGATAAGCTACCCTACACAGTACAAAATATGCAAATTAATGATTGGATACGAATTTGTGTCACCTCTCAAATTGATGGAAAAATCTAAACATTGGAATCCGCCATTTTGACGTAGGAAGCAAACTAATTTTCAATCTTGGATTAAAGGACATTGAGCACATTGCCAGCGTACCATGCATAACCAGTCATGTGCAAATATATCTTTTAATTTGTTTTCTACACTTTTTAATCTATGTTTTAGTAAATTTAATGTTTTAATTTCCTACAGAACGGAACATCATTCTCAAAGATGCCGTAGAAATAATTATAGGTGGCGCTGTTTGTGGGCGTAAACATTTTACATACGGGTACTTTTTGTGTCGACAGATTGACCTTTATCTGTCAGATTCAGGCGTTTGCCGTTCAACTGAGATATAAACAATTCACCAAAGTTTCATGCAAATTGGATTTAGCGTTTTTGAGTTATTGTCCGACATGTTGACGACGGACGGACGGACAGACGGACGAACAGACGGACGGACAGACGGACGGACAACGATATACCATGATACGTCCCGTAAACGGGCGTATAAAAAGAAAAACAGCGAAAATATAAGTCCATAAAACAATAAACATGAAACTAAAGACTGATCAAAAAGCTCAAAAATCATAGCTCAACTCTCGATGTTGTAGTACTGTTAAAATACATTGATATGTGGTGATTATGCAAAATATAATAGAATACTGATGAATCTGTTATCGAATACGAAGACATCACCAGATTCATAAACCATAAGCACAAGTAAATCTCCTAATTCCACCCTTGACCGAATGTGAAAGTTTAAACGGTTTTCAAGACAAAGGATAGACATTACTTTTTGCGGCAGGAACGACAAGGATTTTTAAGAATAAAACAGGACAAAATACAAAACTTATAACTAAAACAAAAGCAACATGAACCCCTTTAAATCAAAATAAGAGTTGATGGGGAATGTATTGAAAGTCAAAGTAAGATGATTAGTCGCTTACGGTGATGTATACGTAACAATTGTGAAAAAGTGGACGGGATTGTAGCTACGATAATTAGAACATATCAGTGACACAGATATTCTAAATCGTTTTACAAAATCACGATGGTGTCTGTAAACCTTTCGAAGCAATGACTTCAATTTAACTATTAGGAACACTATTCAATACATTCATAATATTTTAGTCGTACTGGTTTCTCAACAAAAACGGAGAACAAAATCAAACAAAATCGGTTCAAAACCGACTAGAACATGATATTTACGTGATTACGCGACACTTTAAAATAAAACGGAACGAACAAAAATCTGTTAAAACAAAGTAGATTTTCGTTTAAAATTAATATCAATACTTATTAATTAATTTAACTGCGAACGTTTTTTGTTATAAGAACTGAAAATGTATTGAGTACAAATATATCCATAGCAATAATCTGAGTTTGAGTAATCCATAAGAAGTTTGTTTTTATCTGTTTTCTCAATTTAAGGTCACATATATTTTAGGGAAGTTGTCAAAAATGACATTAGATCATCCATTTTTCAAAGAAAGAACATGGGGTAAATTGAACAATTACGTCAAGTTCAAAAAGGGAATTACGTCTTTGAAAGAAGCTTTGATGCTTAAAAAGGAATCTTAAAACTTACAAATTTTAAATACAACTACTTTGTACGGTTTTCAGACACTCTAAAGGAAAGGAATATGATATTCATTGTTATAATTTATTATTCTAAAAAAGAAAGTTACTTGCTTTTATCGGACATATTGCATCACATTGGTGACGCCTGTGCCTCGACCTCGAATCGGCATGCCATTTTGATTCGTGTGCAATTATGCCTTTCAATCAAGTTCTGCGCCGGTCTTAAAACAGCATCACTAGCACACCGACAACGGAGAATCAAGTACTAGCATTGTAAGCAACAACCCTGCATCAAATAAATTATGAAAGGAAACACAAGCCCTGCAATATCATATCAACTGGGATATAGAGTATTAATTTTGTACTTTATTTGCGTGACTGTACTTATTTTTACGAATAATGTTTTGCCGATGCGTTTGCTTGTATTCAATTTCGAGGTATTGAACAAAAATATAAAAACATACCAACAAATTTCTCGTAAGAAGTTAATTTGATTTTACACGATCGGTTGCCTTTAAGGTTTTTTGTATCATACCATAATCACACGCATCGCAAATTCACTCGAGTATTATGAAATCCGACGTATATCAGCATTTATCATATCGAAACTGAATCCAGTTTGCGTTCAAGTGTGGTTCTGTAATGCGTAATTGTTGTTCTTGATTAATATATATAAATGAATTAACGTTATTATCTGGCGCAAAAATAGTAAACGGAAAGCATGTGCACTGACATATTCTGGATTAGAAAATGCATTTCCGTTCCCACGTATATTTGTTCTGGACTCAAATTCGACGTTAGTTGAAATAAAATGTCAAACTACCTAATTCAAGTGGTTTGACTTCAGATTCAAAATATTCATTTAATCCAATATATATGTGAACGCAAACCGTTAAATGTGTAATAAGATTTTTAATCCGATTGTGTTTTGTCATGTGAATGGAGAAGTGAATAAAGTTCAACCGATGCCCTCCTTTGTTCTAGTATTTCATTCAGGATTTTACAGTCAAAATGTTGAAAACAAATTTGTAGATATGGTTATAAGGAATTGAACTTTTCATTAAGTTTTTATTTGCTTTTAATATAAACAGACAAGGGTAGCAATAGCAATATTACAATGATTATTAAATCATTAAACAGTTGTCTGTTAGATCGGGGTATTTTCCGATTAAGTTGTAAACTACACATTAAACTTACAAAATGTTGAAAACAAATTTGTAGATATGTTTATAAGGAATTGAACTTTTCATAAAGTTTTTATTTGCTTTTAATATAAACAGACCAGGGTAGCAATAGCAATATTACAATGATTATTAAATCATTAAAACAGTTGTCTGTTAGATCGGGGTATTTTCCGATTAAGTTGTAAACTACACATTAAAGGCGTCACATCTGATTGATTGGTTGATTTGTGGTTTCTATACGCCGCCTCAGAGTTTGATTTGCTTCGGTCACTATTTGTTATTGTGTGAACTCCTGAGGGTTCACGCATACATATTGGTTGCTCTTATAGTCTTTCGGAATACCGGAAATGCATACTGTCTTTTCGGAATACATCTATTCTTTTCTATGGCCACCTGCGTAATAGGTAATTGATCTAACGAATATGTATTGGCGTCTTACAGTTGCTATAGAGATAAGTGTTAATCGAGACTGATTGATATTCTACATCAGTCGTTAATTAAATCAGAGTCGAATATGTTAAGTTTTTTGAAATACAAGCTTTTCACATTGGAAATATTTTTAAGCGAAAAAGTGACCATCAATGAATAGGGCGTTTTAAAGATTTTAAAACTGAGCCGTTTTAGCGAAATTAAAAAAGAGCAAAGTCCATTCAAGCAGCAATCAAAATTATAGTCTAGTAAAGATGCGAACAAACAAGGAGTTTCTAAAATTGTTCTCATATTAATTAAAATAGCAAAAATGAAATCATAATAATCACATATTATTTAATTGGTAAAATATTGGAACAAAATATCCTTTATCGTTAACAAAAAACAAATTAAAATAAAAAGAAAATAAATAAAAAAAAATACATACTGAACCTTAAAAAATCGTTGAGATGTATAAAAATGCAGATAAAAGATGCTACAATAAAAACATTTTATTTTTTAATATACATTTAATTTATAAAATATTTTTAGCGGTATGATGATGACTCTGAAAGAATAATTAAATGTTTGGGCTTGATGTCCGTGATGTCGGATAACAGAAAAGTTGATTATGCATATGCAATAGCAGTTGTGAAATACTAATACAGGGTCCGAGATAAAATAACGAACGTCTTTTATAGAGACTGAGTGATGGTAGCTACAGTCAGAGATAAGCTTATGCATTTCTATTCATAGTAATTAAGGCTCTACATTTTTATCCAAATATAAATAAAGAAACAAAAGCAATAACTATAATAAAAGACAACACGATGAAATCCGGCAGTTAGTTTTCTCGTATGAATTGTTTTTCATTTGTCATTTCGGGGCCTTTTATAGCTTATTATGTGGTATGGGTTTTGCTCTTGATAAAGGTCGTACGGTGACATATAATTGTTAACTTCTACGCCACTTGGTCTCTGGTGGAATTTTGACGCCATTTTGATTATTTATGTATTTATAAAGTTGAAAAAAATAGTTATTGGCATATCTTAAATGTATTTCCTTAAGTTTGTGATATCCACTGAACTCTTCATATTGGTAGACTTCATCAAGTGTATTATGTTGTATTTCAAGTACCTTATGTTGGCCATCATTAATTTGGCGGCCATATTGGAATTTGTTTTGTGGCTCCATATCTGAATTTTGTTTATACCCCTTAATCTTTCACTATGCCATGTTTCATGCTTTTTCTATATAGTGATCAAGTATTCTTATTATATCCGCTAGACTATCATTATTTGAAACTGTCTTTAAACCAATTTAGAACGAGGATTACCAGTGTGAAGGGTAAAGAGTAAAACATCTTGATACTATTTCACAAGGATAGTGTACTCTAACATCTTTTGATTTATTTTAGTATGCATATCTGTTTCTCAACCCCCTTAAAAGTTTTTTTTCACAGTAACTGAAACTCGAGTTTGTTCGGTGATAATAAGATGTTAATAGTTCGGAAAGAGGTTTCGTGGAGCCGTTTTCGAACCTTGCAGTAAAACGTTGGTTGTCCGGATTCTCGTGTAAATAAGGCACCCAGTAGAACGCAGCAAGACCAAGTTCTTCGTCTTTGTTTGAACTTCTAGAGAATCTAAGACATACCTTTAAATGTAGGGGATTTTCTCTTTAGTAAGTGTCCTGGGAATATGTTTGGTTTCGAAGTTCCTATATCAAGCAGTTAATATAGTTTTATTCACAAACAAAAACGATCTTGGATGGGGCATTGTCTGCTGGGACAACAATCTTTTTTGCCATGGAGCTAGAGTAAGTGCTTAGCCACATTGGGTTCTTCGGTGAAATGTGTAGCACGGCTGTTCCTTTATTTCGATTTGTATCAATGGCATCACAAGCTATAACCATTCGGAAAAAATATCTGCTTCTTCTTTTTCAAGTTTATCCCATTGTATGATATAACGGTAACTAGTATACAAAATCAGGGCGATTCAGAGAAGATTCCTGTTGCACACCAAAAACAGGGCGTTTCAGATGAGATCCCTGTTGCACACCAATCAACACCCGTGATTCAAATTTCGATGGCTACGAAAATTAACGACCATTATATCAACCCGACATCGGAGATAACAATATTTCTCCCACGCAAGGAACTGCTGTTCTCCCGGTTAACAAACCGTAACGACAGGGCTGAATCCTTTCACACATGGAACTCCAGTTTCAAGAAAGTCACAGACTCGGAACAGATAAACCTACTGGTCAAGTGGCTTGGACCAGAGTCTGCCAGACATGCCATTAGCACTATCACAAGTTCTCCTCTAACTATGCGGATGTTATGTCTGCATTTCCTACCAGCGGTTTTGCTTAAAACCTTAAGCATCTAGGCCAACAAAAAACTGCAATATAGTCTTGGACTCAGCTGGAACGTGAACACTGCCAACTTCCTATTTCAGTTGGCGTCAGAAAATAAACAGATCACACGGAGAGAAATTTTATCAACAATAAACAGCATCTGCGATCCTCTTGGATTTTTAGCTCCGGTGATTATACACGGAAAACTCCTACTAAGGAAATTAGTATCAGAAACCGTCGATTGGGATCAACCACTTTCTGATGAGACAGCACTCGAATGGAAATCTTGGAAAGATACTCTGATAGCTATTGAAGCATTACGCATTCCACATAGCGATGTGTCGTATCTCAATAAAACGGCCACAAAGGAGCTACATGTCTTCTCTGATGCCTCTGAAAAAGTCATAGTAGTTGTTGCATATCTCCGCACTACCGATAGTAGTGGTAAACCTAACCTTGGGTTCATTCTTGGGAAAGCAAAAGTTGCACCAACAAATTGTCACACCATTCTACGACTGGAAATGCCGTATTAGCAGTCGAGATCGTACAATGCATCATGGATAAGCTATCAATGTTGCAAAGACGGAAGCTGTGCCTACGCGTAACAGTATCGGCACTGATAGATTCAAACGATTCTCCAATTTGTGCGAGCAATAGCCTTTTTAGAACGTTTCTCTCGTGTACACAGGTTTAGAAAGGCAGAATCAGCGACTTTCGTAGAAATTTTTACGAAAGCCGAAAATTTCATCTTAATGTCCGCACAATCCGAAGTTTACAGAGAGAAAATATTTAGCATTCGAAGAAAAGAACAAATTCATAAGCGAACCCCGATAGATAACCTCAATCCTTTTTTAGACGAACGAGGACTACTACGAGAAGGAGGCTGTATAGTCAAATCTGACTTGAACCTTCGTGAAAAGAAACCATTGATCGTCCCCAGAAAAATTATATAGCAACACTATTAGTTTGACATCACCATGACCAGATCAAACACCAAGGTCGCCACTTCACAGATGGAGCGATTAGATCCGCATTATTCTGGATCTTTGGAGCAAAACGTTTGATCTCGTCAATTATTCACAGATGTGTGACATGTCACAAACTCAGAGGAAAAACCCAGTGTCAAATCATATCTGATTTGCCAGAGGACCTTCTTGAACCTTCACCTTCGTTTACTAACGTTGGAATAGACACCTTTGGACCATGGACAGTTGTTTCACGTTAAACACGTTAAGCAATGCTATTCACATGCTTAGTATTGAGAACTGTTCATATTGAACTCATCGAGGAAATGAACTCTTCAGCCTTCATAAACGCCGTCAGAAGATTCACAGCTATTAGAGGCCAAGTAAGATTTTCCGATCCGACCGTGGAACAAATTTTATTGGCGCAATCGACAACTTGAGAATCGACCCAATCAACGTTGAGGACGAACCCTTCAAGAACTTTTTGTAACTTTTTGTACAATTCTCGTACAACTTGGATCTTCAATCCGACGTACTCGTCCCACATGGGTTGAGCCTGGGAAAGAATGATTGGTGTCGCCAGGACAATACTTTATTCTATGCTTATCAACGCCGCAAGAAGGAGTCTTATACATGACGTGCTCAATATGTTCATGGCAGAAGTTTCAGCAATAATGAACTCGAGACCTCTGGTACCGGTATCAACAGTCCAGAGAATCCATTAATCTTGACTCCAGCTATGTTATTGACACAGAAGACCAATTACATCTTCACTTCAGATCAGCTTGGAGGATTCGACAAACGGGATCTTTGTCTTGCCGAATGAAGACGTGTTCAAGCTCTGGCTATTGTTTTTCTGGTCTCGTTGGAGGAAGGAGTACCTGCCGTTACTACAACAACGACGAAAATGGACTGAAGATAGTCTTGATCTCATCGAAGGAGACGTCATTCTTCTCAAAGACAAAAACCTTTCCCGTAACCAGTGGCCCGTCGTAGGAATTATAGCGAACTCGTTTAAAAGTTCCGATGAACATGTACGGAAAGCAGAAGTACGCATAGTATTACTTTTAAAATGTGTACCATAAATACAGTAGATATATTCTAAAATAAATTTCTTTTCAGGATACAAACTCACATCAATTAGATAATTTTGAAAATACTTCTAGAATGGTCATTCGACATAAATATAAAACTATTATTAAGGCAAAACATAAGGATCAAAATCTCCTTTAACTTGTACAAATCTTTTGTTACAAAATATATCTCGTTAAGTTTATTATTGTTTATTTGATAATTGTATGATTTTATCTCTGATAATGTGATTCCGAACACTTTAGGACAAGATGGTATATCTACAATAGACAAGAGTGCACACGCTGAAATGTATCGCCAGCTTTACTGATCATTGATTTTATGTTAAAAGTCCTTAAAGATGAAGATTTTCCTACAATTATCACATAATCTTAACGGTTTTAAAGATCCATGACAATGAGGTCAATGTCAGATAAATCCTGTTAGATAGACATGAACACCTTACAATTATTCCACATACCAAATATAGTTGACCTAATGCTTAAGGTAATTGAAAAACAGACCAAAACACAAAAATTTAACATTGACCAATGAACCATGAAAATGAGGTCAAGGTCAGATGATACCTGCCAGAGAGACATGTACATCTTACAATTATTCCATACACCAAATACAGCTGACCTATTGCTATTAATATTTGAAAAACAGACCGAAACACAAAAACTTCACATTGACCAATGAACCATGAAAATGAGGTCATGGTCAGATCAAACCTGCCAGACTGACATATACCCCTTACAATCATTCCATACACAAACTAAAGTTGACCAATTGCTTATACTACTTGAAAAACAGACCAAAACACAAAAACTAAACATTGACCAATGAAGCATAAAGATGAGGTCAAGGTCAGACCAAACCTGCCAGACTGACATATACCCCTTACCATCATTCCATACACCACATATAATTGACCTACTGCTTATAGTACCCGAGAAACGGACATAATCACGTAACTTTAACCTTGATCACTGATCCACCTTCCGAAATATAAAGTTTTATACAAACAGTTTACGCCGTCGCCGCCGAATAGTAATCCCTATGTCTCGCATACTGCGACTTTCGTCGCAGGCAAGACAAAATTGAAGTTTATGATCATGTATTCTGATAACTCATTAATCAGCTTATATAGTTCCTTTGATTATTTTCTCAATCAATTTATGTGTTCCTAACCTAGGAGAATTATACATCTTAGACCTGTGTAAAACATTTAATAATCGAAATTATTGTTACCTTTCTCTTACTGAACTGCAAGGTCATAACAGAACCGAGGAACTTTTTCGGACAATTAACGTTATCTTGGACACAATTTGTGGTTAACCACAGAGTGAGTTACATTAACTACTATTGTATTTTATGCCTGATAGTCTTTTTTGCGTGAGCCCAATCGTCGGTTATACTTTATGGTCAGGCCACTACACCACGGATGAATACATTTCAAATTGTACAAGAAACGATCATATCATGATACATTCAAGCCGCTTATATTTTTTTTTCTCAATATTTTTAAACGTAAATACAAGTTTACGATTTCAAATAGTGTCACTGAAAACAAACAAGAGTGCAAACGCTGAAATGTCTCGCCTGTTTTACTTAACAAGATTGAATTTGTGTTGAAAGTCTGTAATATGAAGGTTTTTCTATAAGTATCACAAAAACTTAACATTATCAATGATCCATGTAGGTGAGGTCATGGTCAGATGAACCCTACCAGACATACACGTACAACTAACAGCTATAACATACACAAAATAGAGTTAGCCTATTGCTTATGATATATAAGAAGTATACATAATTACGAAAATAGAACATGCACTAATGAACCCCAAAATGAGGTCATGGTCAGATAAACCCTGCCAGACAACATGTTCACCATGGAATCATTCCAAACATCAAATATAGTTGACCTATTGCTTATAGGATCCAATAAATAGACAAAACCATGAAAAATTAACATCGACCATCCATCCATGAAAATGAGGTCAAGGTCAGGTAAAACCTGCCATACAGACATGTATAGTATACAATCAATAACTCATAGTGCCATCATGGTTTATAATATCGGAGTAACACACCGCACTATAAAAACATTGACCAATGTACCATGAAAATGAGGTAAAGGTCGGATGAAAAAAATGAAAACAACACTTTATAAATTCATGCGTCCGAAGCGCTTTTCTGGATCAACCTTCATCAGGAACGCTCAAAGCCGAATATTTGAGAGCCAAGGACGAAACCTGCCAATCTGACATGCACACTTCACAGCCATTCCGTACAGCAAATATAGTTGCTTATTGCTAATAGTATCTGAGATATGGACTTGATCCATGAAATGAAGTCGAAGTCAGGTAAAGCCTGTCAGACAGACATGTCGAATTTGCAAGGATCCCAATACCAAAAACAGTTATTCTATTACTCATAAAAAGTGAATATTTCACATGACCAAAAGAAAACATTGTATGAAGCTCCAGGTCTGTTACCTTCTGAGATAAAAGCTTTATACAAATAGTTAACGCCGCAGTCGCCGCTACCGCATGAAAGTAATCCCTATGTTTCGTATACTGCAACTTTCGTTGCAGGAGAGACAAAAAGGTCAAGACAAGTCATATTGAAACCATACTGTGTTAAGAAATTGCAGTCGTTTTTAGAGAAAGTTTTTTTTACATGTTTCCCTATAGCTCGGTTTCATCCAATTTACATTAGATGAACCATTTGGATAATGCTTAAATTTATCTTTTTATCAGTAAAGTAGAATAGTCAAATATCGATTTCAAAGGAACGCTTGGTGAATATGTTTTATATGTGTCTTAAAAAATATAGTTTGAAACCTTAGCAAATATTGGGGTACCGTGGCTTTAATTTTCATCAAAGATTGGGATTCCAAGTATTGCTTTTCAATGAAACATTTTTATTATCGGAATATCATACCTTTGGAAAACATGTTCCAACGTCGTGCAACGGAGCTAATCATAAAAAGGTTATCCATATTTTCATTTGATTCTATGTATATCATTACATGAATATTACTAAGGATCTTGTCCAATGAATTTCTAAAACGCTTCAATTATTAGTTTAAGTGGTTGTGTTTTGTTATAAATCATACCGTTAGTTTTCTCAATTGAATTGCTTCATATTTTTCATGTCGGGGCTTTTTATAGCCGACTATATGGTATAGGCTTTTCTCATTGTTGAAGGCCGTACGGTTGCCTATAATTGCTTACATCTACTCCATTTGAACTTCGGTGGATAATTTTCTCATTGGCAACCATACTTTATCCAATTATTTTTATATGTATATATAAAACGGTTGGTAAGAGATTTTTAGTGTTCTGAAACGATAAGGGTAAAAATTTTAAAAAAGTACGTTTTTTTAACTAAATTCTTCGTTAGCATTTAAAATTTAGAGGGAATGCAATTGAAGATTAGCATTTGTAACTTCAAAATAAACTTAGTTTGGTAAAATTTGCTCGTGACAAAAAAAAAAAAAAAAAAAAAAATAGAATCAATTAAATATAGATACAAAATTATTGACTTCTGCATATTTTCATGTGACTGCACTCTTAACTCTTCATAGATAAGTTCAAAAGTCAATGATTTTATTTTTCACAATGATTTACTCACTCCACATGTATGTAAATTACTCATCCCTCTAGCTACTCCTAATGAAATCATTTTCAAGTCTTTTGCACTAGGTGGCGAAATCTCCTCACTGGTTGCAGTCTGTTGACTTGGTCGACATTTTCGTAAATATGATTGCAGATTGCCTCCCTTTACATATTCCATCAAAATGTACACTGGATCTATAATATGGTAACAAATCAAGGTTAAAAGGAAGTAAATAAAGATGACGGGGCCACGTAGTTTTACAAGGCGCCTCCTATTTTTTACATTCAAGATAATAGGTAGAAGTAAATTTATTTTCTGCTGCCCTATTAATAAGAAAAAAAAAATTGAAATAGTGAGAAAATGAATGTTGGCTATTGGTGTAGAAATAGAGAGAAATTTGGAGGAAACTCTTTGTGATGAGCAAAATTTTCTGTGCAAAATTGAGCAAGGGGTGTTCTTCATTCATACTATTTCGAAAATTCCGGACCCACAGAGTACCCTTAAAAAATGCCATTTTTCTATCAAAAAAACTGCGGCATCATATGTGTTACGCAGTTTTATTCACATCCAAAGTTGTTGAAAATTAAAAATTTGACAGTTTTTTCAACGGATTTTTTAAATGGAAAACGCAAAACCCCAAAATAATTGTAAATAATAACTTCACTGTAACCTCAAAATACTGGCTTTCCTTCACATATTTAAATATCCGCTTGCAGTTAAATTTCATTATCTTTCACAAATATCTATCAGTTCAGAAGTAACTATAAATATTATATTAGCAAATTATTGTCAAGTATTTTAACCTGCTTGGAATAATACAGTGATAGCAAAGAAACGACAAAAATAACCAAAAGACTTAAAGAGGATAATTTGCAAACAATCTCCAACACAACAGAGAACAGTCATATGTTTTCACCATATGCCAAAAATTTCTTCATCGACTAAAGTTTTAAAATATCAAACGGATTTATAAAACTGTTAATATTTTAACGGGACAAAGCCTCCTAAGAAATAAAATCAAAACTGCCTTTCTATGTTTCAAACGCTTTGCATATTGTTTCCCCTATAATTAAGACCAACTTACTTGGTGTGTGAAAGATGACATTCACTATTGCTATTAATTTAAGAATTCATATGTTTTACCAGGTGAACAATTTATGCGTTAAAGGGGTTTCAGTTTAATTCTTTGTGACTTAAAATTAATAAAAACGATTGTATAAAGGTTATTTGTCTTGAATCGTCAAATTTTTAGGTTTTCCCAAACATGCAAACAATTCATAAGTGTTAGTTTCAAGACTTTATATTTTTTCTGCAAAAACTGAACTTTTTGGCACACTGAAAAGAAGCAAGGGACTTTTAAAATACGGACACATTCCTTCTTATTCTTTAAAAGTGATTCATTTGTTATTTACATATACTATAGTGTGGCCATTGAAGATGAATAGGACAAATTGATGTAAATTAGCAATGTGCTAAGAATGTTCCAATGTAGTCCACTCATTAAATGGAGACAAAAATATGAGTATAAATTGGAAAAGCGTAAGGTTAAAACACGGAACAAGGAAATCAACGAATTTTGATGAATCATTTTCATGTAAAAGTTGGGGTCCGTGCTGCTCAGTCTTTAGTTTTCTTTGTCGTGTTTTGTATACTCTTGTTTGTCTTTTGGTCTTTTTCGTTCTATGCCATGGCGTTGTCAGTTTATGTTTGACCTATGAGTTTGAATGTCCCTTTGGTATCTTTCGCCTCTCTCTCTTATAGTAATGTACTTTTAAAACTTTTCTAACTAAGCAAGTTGATTATTTGTTGTAGAGTCCAATACCCTAAACCTAACAACCGTAAAGTTCAACGTACTTTGGTGGCCATTTCAATAAGGACTTGTAAAATTGTTCCTTCCTTACTACAATAAATACCTTGTTTTGTACAACATCCTAAGTATAAAACAATATTTTCATGCTTAGGAATCTTTCTCATAACGTCCAATTCCTGAATTAGATCTTCTTTCTCGCAATCAGAAGCTGAACCTTTCAATGTAAGAAGTTCATTTTATCAATATAAATATTACTATATAAATAGCAATTCTAGTTTAATATTTTATGTAGACTATTATTTTACTTTTCAAACAACACAATTTATCATCAAAACACCATACATTTAGGTTTTTAAGAAAGAAAGAAAACCCACAAAATAACAATATCTACATGATCTAGCAATACGAATTTGTAATATCATTTAGCGACATCTTTAATTTGAATAATAAGTTGTTTCTAACGTCAACATTACCAACCGTCTTTTCGCACTATATATATATGCTTCTGCAAATTTGCAGATTTAACATTGTTGTGCTGATATTTAGAGTAGTTATGAATATAAAATGTGTTTTCAGCCGTGTATCACCTTCACTGGTGATCCAATGGATGGATCTTTCGTAGAGTTGTCACTTGTTTAGACGTACTTATATATACACGTCTAAACATGTGACAACCTTATGACAGACATTCTCCATCGGATAACACATGGTTATACAGGGCTAACACCATATATATATAAGGTAAACGGACAGAATGTCACAAAACATAAAGTCACAAATAATATGTATACACTTGTTTGAACATTTAAGAGAAAGATCTTTAAATATTTACTTTTTATTACATATATTTATTTTACAGTTGAGGAAATTGTTCATTAGACTTGATAAATGAAGATTTATTAAATTTTAATCATGCAAAAGATATATTTCTTGGCACCATGAAGCCGTTTAAGTACCAACCCACTTTGACATTTTGTTTTCATAACAAATATTTGATCATTATAAATACTTTTTATATAAATTTTGTTTACAAAGTTGCTTTATATACTAAAGTTCAAGAAAAGTACAAAAATGTTTTTTTGTTTGTAAAATAAGTGTTTTCTTGTTAAAGAAAAATAATATTAAAACTGAATTGTGACTTTTTTTCCTGTGACTTTTTGTCCGTGACTTTTTTGTCTGTGACTTTTTGTCCTGTGACTTTCTGTCCTACATTCATATATAATTCGTCTCAAATTTAGCTAAACAATGTTAGATCTTCAAATTTGCGTTAGCAAATTTTTGTTCTTCCCTCAGCGGGGTTCGAACCCTTGCGTCTGTGACATCGTGGCAACACCGCCTGCACGTGTCCAGCGCCCTAGACCACTCGACCACCTAGGCTACATAAAAATATAGCTTTCGGTGGTCGATGTATATATATATAACGTCTAGATATTAGTCAACAATCTTTCTTACGAGGGCTCTGGATCGTTACGAGTAACGATACCTGTACACAATAAATAAATTGTCACTCAACTGGTACGGAATACACCATATTGTGCAATGTTAATTGCAAGACTACAAATGCTGTGTATCTTCTTCAGTGTAAATGTGGAAATAATAAGTGTATACAGTTGCAATGTAATATTTTAAATTTTCCATTGCTACATGTATATCAATGTGTCCATTCTGATTTAACTATAACAATCATTAAATTTATACAATTAAAACAGAACAACGCTTGTACAATTCTAAAATTTAAAAAATGACGTAGGTTAGGTATTTACAACAGAGACTGCATAGATATGCTTCTAACAAAAATAGTAATGTGCGATATGAACTGGTACATTTCTAAAATTTCACAGGTGACGAAAGTTGAGTTATTAGAACAAAGACTGCGATAGAAATACATTCCCAATGAATAGCACTGACCGATTTGAGCTGGTATAATACTCAAATTTCAAATTTGACGAAGGTAAAGTAATTACAACAGAGGCTGCGTATTTACGCATCCCAAATAAATAGCAGTTTGATAATTTTTAAATTTTTTAATTTTGTCAAAGGTTAAGTAATTCACCGTGGCTGCGTATATTTATACATCCCAAATGAATAGCACCCTGCGATTTAAACTGGTATAATTCTAGAATTTCAGAGTTGACAAAGGTAAAGGAATAGCAATAGAGACTTCGAACTAATATGTAATATAACCCAAATGAAAAGCACTGCGCGAATTAGAACTACACCTTTTCATTGATCCCATTTGATGCCAAAGTTTTTAATTTTTCTTGTCCAAAATCTTTCCCGAGTGAGTGTATCCTCCCTAGACACAGCAGTGTTGTGGTCTATGATTGTAATGGTCAGTCGATTGAGATCTGCCTTAGTGTGGCCAGGGGATCTCAAATGTCGACTGAGAGGAAGGTCTGGCTTGCATTCATAGTCGCTACGATGGCCGTTCATACGTTTGTGAAATGGCTGTTCTGACTTGCCAACATACTGTTTTGTCTTAATGATTAATGAACTATAACCATAATCTTCAACATCGGTCATCTCAGTTTATATTGGAGCAATGACATTATATCCATTACGTCAGTGTGACGTTATAATTACAAAAAAAAAGTATATTGAAAAAAGTAAAATAACAAAAATACCGAACTCCAAGGAAAGTTCCAGACGGAAAGTCCTTTATTAAATGGCAAAATCAAAAGCTCAAACACATCAAACGAATTGAAAACAACTGTCATATTCCTGACTTGGTACAGGCATTTCCTTATGTAGAAAATGGTGGATTAAATGTTCTGTCTCTGAAAATGTCGTCTACAACAAGCGACAGGAGTGGTATTCATATTTTCATGCAAAAACTTGACACTGGTGCTGAGGATTCAACATTGACTTTTAAAAGGATGGCAGCACCGGACGAATAAACAAAAAAAGGAAAAGCACAAAAATCAACAGACTAGATCTAAAAATGCATCAGGATAAAGAGTAACTTGGAATTGTCAGGTGATCGTATAGTGTGGTCCTTAAACGGTAATGTTTATACTATGTTCTGTAATACAGGCACATGGTGATGTACTTGATGATCTATATCATAAGTTTATTGGATGTCAATTAATGATCCCGGCTTCCTCCAAGAATAAAAACTGACAGCAACGAAAACGCACAATAGTGCTGAAAGTGGCGTTAAATACCAATCAACCAATCAATCAATCAATTAATGATATTGATGCTATGGTATAAATTTTCATTTCGTTCCTAGCTTCTAAAATTGAAAATCCGTAAAAGTTCAATGGAACCTTGTGTCTCGCCTGCGATTGGTGCTGTCAGTGTAAAAGTGTAATGTTGACTGTAAAAAATGAGTCAATTTATCAGTACAATACAGAATTAAAAAAAAAAAATCAAATATTTTTCAAGTTTTCTGTCTGTAAATGTTAACTGTAAAAAAAACTAAGTCCATCTATCAGAAAAATACTGAAAATAAAAAAAATATATATTTTCAAAAGTTTGCTTTAGATATTATCTCTTAATCATAAAGAAGCTTCTGCCAAAGTTTCATAAATATCTATGAAGGTTTGACAAAGTAATTGAAGTGTAACAAACTCAAACCTAAGACTGTATCTAATTGTCAACTGTAAAAATAAAATAAGTTCATTTATCGGTATAATACCAATGTTGTATGGTTTGAAATCATTTGAATTTCAATTAAAATGTTTTACACATGTGAAAATATTAACTGACAATACTACAGCAGTAAGCTATGTCAATAAAATGGGTGGAATTAAGTCAATATGTTGCAATTCTGTTGCAAAATCTATTTGGTTTTGGGCTGAGAAACAAAATGTTTGGCTCACTGCTAGCCACATTGCTGGAACTGAAAATACTATTACAGATGCCGATTCTAGGACGTTCAATGATCAAGTTGAATTGCAGTTAAACAAAGAGATTTTTTGTGATATATGTGAACTGTGGGGTGAACCCCAAATTGATTTATTTGCATCTCGCCTCAACACACAATTGAAAAGGTTTATCATGGAAACCTGATTCTGATTCTAGTTTTATAGATGCTTTTTCCATAGACTAGAGTGATTTTAAATGTTATTTATTTCCTCCTTTCAGTTTATTAGGCAGATGTGTACAGAAGATCTTGAAAGACAAGGCAACAGTGATTTTAGTAGCACCGTTATGGCCGAATCAAGAATGGTTTACTCTGGTGATGCAGATGTTGATCGATACACCCATAATAATTTTGGCAAGGAAAAATCTACTGACTCTTCCAAAACATTGAATTTAATGATATGTCATGTATTAGGAAAAAGTTTATTGACAGAGGAATTTCAACAAAACTGCCAGCATCATGTAATGCTCTTGGATAAAAAGCACTAAAAAACAGTACAAAGTATTTGTCAAAAAGTGGTTTTCTTATTGTCGTGAAAGGAAAATTAGTGAAGTTCAAATTTCTATAAATATAGTGCTAGATTTTTTGACTATTTTATTTGAAAATGGTCTTGGCTACAGTTCCATAAATACGGCAAGATCTTCTCTTTCTGCACTTAGTTTAGTTATACATAATGTCCTTGTAGGAGCACATCCTCTAGTAGTCAGATTTATGAAAGGAGTTTATAATCTTAGACCAACAAAAACTAAGAACATTTTTGTATGGGATGTATCATTAGTTTTGAATTACTTGAGAAAACTTTCACCAGTATATATGTTAACTTTACAAGAAGAAACTGTGAAGCTCGTTATGTTGATAGCATTAACAAATGCTACTCGCGTACGAAAACACTGAAGTTTTTAAGTGTTGACTGTATGGAAAAATTGAGGGATGAATTTGTTTTTCATTTAGATGTTTTATCAAAACAGTCTAGACCAGGATATAAGAATCCAGATGTCAAACTGAGAGCTTTTCCTCCAGACAGGAGGTTGTGTGTATATTCTGTTTTAAAGGAATATTTAAAACGTACTGAACTTTTGCGTGTTAACACAAATCAGTTACTTATTAGTTATATTAAGACGCACAAAGCAGTGACCTGTAGCACTATTTCTCGTTGGACTAAAGTAGTTTTGCAAAAATCGGGTATAGACACTCGACAATTTAGTGCTCATTCAGTGAGATCTGCAGCTACGTCAAAAGCTAAACTGTACAATGTTTCTTTAGCTGATATAATGAGTAAAGCGGGTTGGACAATTGTGAATACTTTTGCATCCTTTTATAACAAAAGAATTATCAATTCAAATAGTTTTGATGTAAATGTGTTGAATAACTGATTGTTGGTTTACATTTATATATGATATGACGTAATAAAATTACTAAATTAAATGAGACTTACCTTGGTTATAGTTGAAGTTTAATTTGAATTCTATGTAGTCATAGAAACACAGAAGTGATCAGATGCCGCCACCCTCCCTACAGCTGTGTAGTTTAAGGCTTATACTTTTGGTAGAGTACCACTTGGCTTTCATCATCAAAGAAATTGTATCTTTGAAGACTGAGGTTGCGGTTGCGCAGTGCTTCTCATCTGAACACTTCAGTGGTTCTATGACTACATAGAATTCAAATTAAACTTCAACTTTTACCAAAGTAAGTCTCGTTTAATTTAGTAATTAACAGATGGAACCCTGATGATGGCAGATCTGTCAAAATATCTATTGATGAAGAATTTGAATATAAATATTTCAATATTTACATAAATAATATTTATTTTGGATTATATTAAAGTAATGCATCTTAAGATGACCGTCAAAAGCTTTGACTGCCGAAACACTAAAAAAGTAGGCTCCTATCAGGCAATATGAGTTGCGTGGTTTTATGTGTGTTTTATAATAAAAAAAATGAGTGACTGTCAATATCTCGGTGCTTGGGGTGCATTATTGTATATCAAGATGAGTGACAGTCAAGATCTCGGTGCTTGTGGTGCATTAATGTATCTCAAGATGAGTGCCTGTCAAGATCTCGGTGCTTGTTGTGCATTATTGTATCTGAAGATGAGTGACTGTCAAGATCTCGGTACTTGTGGTGCAGTATTGTATCTGAAGATGAGTGACTGTCAAGATTTCGATGCTTGTGGTTCATCATTGTATCTCAAGATGAGTGACTGTCAAGATCTCGGTCCTTGTGGTGCAATATTGTATCTCAAGATGAGTGACTGTCAAGATCTTGGTACTTATGGTGCATTATTGTATCTCAAGATGAGTGACTGTCAAGATATCGGTGCTTGTGGTGCATAATTGTATCTCAAGATGAGTAACTGTCAAGATCTCGGTGCTTGTGGTGCTTTATTGTATCTCAAGATGAGTGACCAAAGAACTCATTATTTAAGTCAAATAGTGTTCCAAAGATTTCAATTGTATTGAGAGTACAACTGACTTTCTGTTTACATTTTAGAAAAAATGTAATTTAATTAGCTTATTGTGAGATCCTCGAACTATGAGTTTTAGGATCAAGTTTAATCTTAAAACCCTTGATGCCAGAATCTTGTTGGATTCAGCAGGACAAATTTCTACTGCTACAATGAAAATCATAGAATTTAAAGGTTTTCAACCAATTTATGAAAGGTTTTGGAAGTCCTAATTTTGTAAGCGTTTCACAAATATAAAACTTTATTTTACTACCGGGTTTTTGAAGTTAAAAGTGGAATGTTGAAAATTTAGAGATGCTGCACTTAACAATGTCTTTTTTCTTTGTAGATGTCTTACCAATAAACCCATGTCTGAAGTGAACACGAAGTGTAAAACGAATAAACATGCCTTTGGTGCATGACTCAGGCTTGCTTAAAATAATAAGAGGTGAGTATTGAAAAATATACCATTGTTTTGAACATTAAACATTGTACGAGGTTTTGTCACCAATATTTTTAAATGTGCTCTAGCATCCTTGTCTTCCCAAATCTATAAGTTTTTTTTATCAAATCCTTACCACAAAAAATGATAAAAACAATAATATTGCACAGAGATTATTTCTTCACATATTACAGTAATGTTCTTAATTTGAGCTGCAGAAGAATATTAACAAAGTTATGATTAAGATAGTATAACATGTTTTCCTGTTGCAGATGCTGTAGTTACAAGTCACGAATGTGCAATAGTTACATGTATAATCGATTTTGTCTATAAAGAAAAATGTAGGTACAACAATGTATGCCAACTGACACTACAAAATGTTTAAGATGATCTATGCCTGGTAAGGTTAAGCAGTTGTGCCTGTTCTTCTTATCAAGTCTTGTATTAAAAACACCAGATTCAGAAGTGAGTGGTCTCCTTAACAGTTTTACCAAGATAAAGGGAATGACTTATTTTCCGCTAAATTACACAATGTAGAGAAATATAAAAAGGGACCAGGCAGAAATCTCCTAAGTAATGAACTCTGCAACAGACTACATCAACCACCAACACACGACTATTCCCGCTTAGTACATATAGTATGGAGAAAGTTGTATTGCACTTGAAATTGCATTGATGGATATAATAAAGGGTAATGATTTCAGCTGTTGATAGACCTCAATTTAACCAATGTTCAACACATTCATATCCTATTCTCAACACTGAAGATTTTGACCATCGCCTCTTCTTTCGTCCATTTTTCTCAATTCAACTTTTGTTCTACCAAATGTTCATAAATATTGACCATATTTCAAGTTTCAACTTACATCGAACCTAAAACAGTCTCCCTTGACCAAAATCCCACATGTTTTCAACACACGATGACAACTGTTCAACCAGGTTTTGACCTGTTTTCAACATACATTGACCACAGTTTAACCAGCATTCGACCTGATTTCAACATGCACTGACCTCAGTTCAACCAGCATTCGACCGTTTTCAACATACACTGACCATATTTAGACCAAAATTCAGCCTATTTTAAACGTTATGGTTTCAACGTCATATCAATTTTCAATCCAAACCTACTTTTCAACATTGATTCAACGTTGAAATCTGACGTTTATTCAATGTTGCAAAATGCACAAAACTTTATAAAACTTTGCACAAATGTAAATTGGCATGTGCAGAGTTGATATTTTATTTTGGAAATTTCAAAATGGCTGCCCTTACCATGGAAACAGAAAAATGTGAAAAATTGAAAAATGCTTTTCAAACTTTACAAAAATGTTAATTGGCATGTCTACATTTGCTGTTTGACTTTGGAATGTCGTTACCCTGGCAATAAGGGGACGAGGGTGCCATCCGCTATTGCTAGCAATTGCAAATCTAGTTTATTATGTCACCCGATCGACAATGTCGGGTGACATATTGCTTTTTCTCTGTTTTTTTTCCGTATTATTATGGCACCCTCAACGGAGTTGGGGTGACATATTGTTATTCTACGTTTCTTTTTTTCTTATTTTTATTCTTCCACACATTTTGTCCACGCTATTTCTCGGAATTGAAGGGACCAATGTTGATGGAATTATACCATAATGTGGACCACTATATGAAGTTATGCAAGACACATTGGAATAATTTAAAATGGCCATCGTTACCATGGAAACAGAACAAATGTGAAAAATAATATTTTTGTTTTTGGTGCATAATTTGAGTATGCCTGAACTTGGGAGTCATCAAAATTTTACACATTGTTTGTGTCCACTATATACAGGTTTCAGATGATTTTGAGAATCTTTGGAACTACTATATTGCCATAGAAACTGGATATGTTTAGCATTAAACCCTATGGGAAAACCGTAAAGTAGAATTTACTCGCTTAACAAGGTAGGTCAAACCCAGTGAAACTTTAATGGGAATGTCCCTGTCAAATGCCAATGTTGCAGGTGTCATTGAAATTTTGGAAATGGTCACCGTCACCATGGAAACAGCAAAAATGTCCAAAACCTTCAAAATGCTCCAAAGTAAATGAAACTTCACACACAAGTTAATTGGCACATGTCAATGTTCGATTTGACGTTGGAATTTCCAAAAAAGCGACCGTTACCATGGAAACAGCAAACATGTCAAAGATTTCAAAATGTTACGAACTTTATGAAAATTCACAGAAATGTTAACCAGCATGTGTAGATGTTGTATTTTACTGAGGAATTTTCAAAATGCATGCCGTAATCGTGGCAATTGGGGGACGAGGATGCTATCCGTTATTGCTTGCAATTAAAAATCTAGTTATGGCACCCTCAACGGAGTTGAGGTGACATATTGTTATTCTACGTTTCTGTTTTTTCTTCTTATTATTATGGCACCCTCAACGGAGTTGGGGTGACATATTGTTATTCTACGTTTCTATTTTTTATCATGGCACCTTCAACGGAGTTGGGGTGACATATTGTTATTCTACGTTTCTTCTTTTCTTATTATTATGGCACCCTCAACGGAGTTGGGGTGACATATTGTTATTCTACGTTTCTTTTTTTCTTATTATTATGGCACCCTCAACGGAGTTGGGGTGACATATTGTTATTCTATGTTTCTTTTTTTCTTATTATGTCACCCGTACGACAATGTCGAGTGACATATTGCTTTTCCTCCGTTTCTTTATTATGTCAACCGTTTGACAATGTCGGTTGACATATTGCTTTTCCTCTGTTTCTTTTTCCGTATTGCTATGTCACCCGATCGACAATGTCGGGTGACATATTGCTTTTCCTACGTTTCTTTTTCCCTATTATTATGTCACCCTGACGGAGGTCGGGTGACATATTGTTATTGTACGATTCTTTTTTCAATTTTCATTATGTCACCCGATCGACAATGTCGAGTGACAAATTGCTTTTCCTCCGTTTTTTTTTTCCTATTATTATTATGGCACCCTCAACGGAGTTGGGTGACATATTTTTATTGTACGTTTCTTTTTTTTCTTATTATGGCACCCTCAACGGAGTTGGGTGACATATTTTTATTGTACGTTTCTTTTTTTTTCTTAATTTGTCACTCGATCGACAATGTCGGGTGACATATCATCCTGACGGAGGTCGATTGACATTGTTATTGTTCGATTCTTTTTTTTTTATTATCCTTTTTTGTCACCCAGACGGAGGTCGGGTGACATATTGTTATTGTTCGATTCTTTTTTATTATTATTATGGCACCGTTTGAGTTGGGGTGACATATTGTTATTCTACGTTTCTTTTTTATGGCACCCTCAACGGAGTTGGGGTGATATATTGTTATTGTTCGTTTCTTTTTTTCTTCTTATTATTATTATATTTATTCTTCCACACTTTTTTGTCCATGCTATTTCTCAGAATTGGCTTGAACAATATTGATGGAACTATACCATAATGTAGACCACTATATGAAATTGTGCAGTGGGGTATGGCATCATTAAGATGGCTGCCGTTACCATGGAAACAGAACAAATGTAAAAAATAAAATTTTAGTTTTTGGCGAATATTTTGAGAATGCCTGAACTTAAAATCATGAAATTTATTAATATTGTTGGTGTCCACTATATACAGGTTTTACACGATTTTGAGAATCTTTGGAACTACTATATTGCCATGGAAACTAAATATGTTTAGCATTAAACCCTATGGGAAAAATCTTAAAGTAGCATTTACACTCTTAACATGGTATATCAAACCATTGAAACTTTAATGGTATGCTTCTTATCATGTGCCAATGTGGTAGGTGTCTTTGGAATTTTGAAATGGTCACCATTACCATGGAAACAGCAGAAATGTCAAAAAATTTCAAAATGCTCCAAACATTCTAAAAATTTACAGAAATGTTAAGTGGCACATCAAGAGTTGGTAATCGACTTTTGAATTTCCAAAATGGCTGCCGTTTCCATGGAAACAACAAAATTTCAAAATCCTCCAAAATTTATGAAACTTTACAACAATATTTATAGACATCTGTAGATGCACTCTTTGACTTTGGAATTTTCAAAATAGCTGCCGCTCACCTGGCAATGGGGAAGGTGCCATCCGCTATTGCTTGCAATGGCAAATCTAGTTATGGCACCCTCAACGGAGTTGGGTGACATATTGTTATTCTACGTTTCTTTTTTTCTTATTATGGCACCCTCAACGGAGTTGGGTGACATACTGTTATTGTTCGTTTCTTTTTATGGCACCCTCAACGGAGTTGGGTGACATATTGTTATTCTACGTTTCTTTTTTCTTATTATTATTATGGCACCCTCAACGGAGTTGGGTGACATATTGTTATTCTACGTTTCTTTTTTTCTTATTATTATTATCTTTATTATTTTTCTTCCACACATTTTGTCCGCGCGAGTTCTTGGAATCAATTGACCAATGTTGATGGAACTCAATTATATTGAGGACCCCATGTAAAGTTGTGCACCTTGCTATGGAATGGTAAAAATGGCCGCCGTTTCCATGGAAACAGCAAAATGCGAAAAAATCAAAGTGTTCCAAACTGGAAGAAACTCCACAGGAATGGTAACTGCCATGTGCTGATTTGCAGTTTGACTTTGGAATTTTCAAAATGGCTGCCGTTACCATGGAAGCAGCTGAAATATCAAAATTCTAACTCTTTCGTTATAAGACGCAACTGGATGAAACTTTATGAAAATGTTACCCAGTATGCCAAGATGCCAAGACAATATTTGGATACTCCAAAATGGCCGCCGTTGTCATGGAAACTGGGGGCAAGTTTAACATTGACCCTATGGGAAAATGCATAAAATCAGCATTTTCTTAAAGAGTATTTCACCAAAGTCAATGAAACTGTATTGATATATAACATGACATGTGGCAATGAGATGTCTGCTTTTAGAATTTTGGAATTATCCACTGTAACCATGGATACAGCAAAAATGTCCAAAATTTCAAAATAATCAAAATGCTGCAAACTGGATGAAACTTTACAGAAATGGTAACTGGCATGGGCAGAGTTGCATTTTGAAGTTGGAATTTTCAAAATGGCCGCCGTAACCATGGAAACAGCAAAAATGTCAAAATTTCAAAATGCTCCAAACTTAATGAAACTTTATAAAAATGATAATTTGCATGTGTAGATGCACTCTTTGACTTTGGAATTTTCTAAATGGCTGCTGTTCGCCTGGCAATGGGGGAAGGGTGCCATCCGCTATTGCTTGCAATGGCAAATCTAGTTATTTTATTATTTTCTTCCACACATTTTGTCCGCGCGAGTTCTTGGAATCCAATGGACCAATGTTGATGGAACTCTACTATAATGAGGACCCCCATGTAAAGTTGTGCACCTTGCTATGGAATGGTAAAAAATGGCCGCCGTTTCCATGGAAACAGCAAAAATGCGAAAAAAATCAAAGTGTTCCGAACTGGAAGAAACTCCACAGGAATGGTAACTGGCATGTGCTGATTTGCAGTTTGACTTCGGAATTTTCAAAATGGCTGCCGTTACCATGGAAACAGCTAAAATATCAAAAATTCTAACTCTTTCGTTAAAAGACCCAACTGGATGAAACATAATGAAAATGTTACCCAGTATGCCAAGATGCCAAGACAATATTTGGATACTCCAAAATGGCTGCCGTTGTCATGGAAACTGGGGGCAAGTTTAACATTGACCCTATGGGAAAATGCATAAAATCAGCATTTTCTTAAAGAGTATTTCACCAAAGTCAATGAAACTGTACTGATATATAACATGACATGTGGCAATGAGATGTCTGCTTTTAGAATTTTGGAATTATCTACTGTAACCATGGATGCAGCAAAAATGTCCAAAATTTCAAAAATAATCAAAATGCTGCAAACTGGATGAAACTTTACAGAAATGGTAACTGGCATGGGCAGAGTTGCATTTTGAAGTTGGAATTTTCAAAATGGCCGCCGTAACCATGGAAACAACAAAATGTCAAAAATTTCAAAATGCTCCAAAATTAATGAAACTTTACAAAATGATAATTTGCATGTGTAGATGCACTCTTTGACTTTGGAATTTTCTAAATGGCTGCCGCTCGGCTGGCAATGGGGAAGGTGCCATCCGCTATTGCTTGCAATGGCAAATCTAGTTTCTTTTTATTTTTATTCTTCCACACATTTTGTCCATGCTATTTCTCGAGATTGGTCAGACCCATGTTGATGGAACTATACCATAATATGAACCGCCATGTGAAGTTGTGCAAGAGACATTGGAATGGTTCAAAATGGCCGCCGTTACCATGGAAACTGCAAAAATGTAAAAAAATATTCAAATTCTAAATCTTTCGTTATAAGAGGCAACCTCTTGAAAGTTTATGTAAATGTTGGCAGTGGTGCCCTGAGGTACCAACAGTACTTGGAATTTCCAAAATGGTTGCCATTGCCATGGAAACTTGAGAAAAGTTTAACATTGATCCTATGGGAAAAAACATCAAAGCAGCATTTTCTTAAGGAATATAAGATCAAACTGAAACAAATTTCATGAATATATAACATAGCATAATAGTCAATGTTGAAACTGTTGTTGGAATTTTCAAAATGGACACCGTTACCATAGAAACAGCAAAAATGTCCAAAACTGTCTACAAAATTTCCAACAAATATGTTGTAGTTTATTTATGTGTAAATACTGTTTCAAATTTTCAAAATGGCTGCAGTTTATTGGCAATGTGGGAAGGGTGCCATCCGCTATTGCTTGCAATGGCAAATCTAGTTAAGTCGCCAAAACGGAGTTTTGGAGACTTTATGTTTTTGTCCGTTTCTTATTATTATTAAGTCGCCAAAACGGAGTTTTGGAGACTTTATGTTTTGTCCCGTTTCTTATTATTATTATTATTATTATTATTATTATTATTATTCTTCTTAACCCTAATTTGTCCGACCATTTTCTTCCAAGCCTTAAATGATGGAAACTTTATATTTGGATGATGTTGGGGTAGTATCCTAGGGTGCATTCGCTATGTTTTATTTCAAATGGGGTCAACTTGGCACTTTTGGGGCCGGAACATGGGTGTGGTCATTTTTCAACTATTGATTCGTTACTGGTAGAACCTTTAAATTTTGTGTAATACAAGAGACCGATGTCCAGGTGTCCATTCCACATTTTTATTTCAGCCTGGGGTCATCTTGGCATTATTTTAGGGGTCAATTTTCATGGAACATTCTAGAACAATAGTCATGTGATTGGTCATGTGATAGTGTTGAATTATTCCTATGGACTTTTATCTTATATAATGATAGATTATTACAGGTAGCACCATATGTAGCTGTAATTCGACTTTGGAATTTTTAAAATGGCCGCCGTAACCATGGAAACTGCAAAATGTGAAATTTTTAAAATGCTTCAAATTTAATGAAATTTTACAGAGATGTTAACGAGTGTATGTAGATTTGGAATTTGACTTTGGAATTTCCAAAATGGCCGCAGTTGCCATGGAAACAACAAAATGCAAAAATCTAGATTTGGTCCAATCTTTATGAAACTTGACAGTAATGTGACCTGTCATGTGTAGATGTGCAATCCGACTTTGGAATTTTCAAAATGGCTGCCGTTACCATGGAAACTGCAAAATGTCAAAAATTCAAAATGCTTCAAACTTACTGAAACTTTACACAAATGTTGACTGTTTTATGTAGATGTGGCATTTGACTTTGGAATTTTCAAAATGGCCACCGTAACCATGGAAACACGAATGCCTAAATTTGAAAATTGGTCCAATTTTATGAAACTTGTAACTAATGTGACCTGTCATGTGTAGATGTGCTATCCGACTATGAAATTTCAAAATGGCTGCCGTTACCATGGAAACAGCAGAACAATGGTTGGGGGCCGTTTTGGCGACTTTTGTGTTAGCATCCTAACACAGGATTACTTGTTATTATTATTATTATTATTATTATTATTATTATTATTATTCTTAACCCTAATTTGTCCGACCATTTTCTTCCAAGCCTTAAATGATGGAAACTTTATATTTGGTATGATGTTGGGGTAGTATCCCTAGGGTGCATTCGCTATTTTTATTTCAAATGGGGTCAGCTTGGCACTTTTGGGGCCGGAACATGGGTGGGGTCATTTTCGACTATTGATTCGCTACTGGTAGAACTTTTAAGTTTTGTGTATTACAAGAGACCGATGTCCAGGTGTCCATTCCACATTTTTATTTCAGCCCGGGGTCATCTTGGCATTATTTTAGGGGTCAATTTTCATGGAACATTCTAGAACAATAGTCATGTGATTAGTCATGTGATAGTGTTGAATTATTCCTATGTACTTTTATGTTATGTAATGATAGATTATTACAGGTAGCACCATATGTAGCTGTAATTGGACTTTGGAATTTTAAAATGGCCGCCGTTACCATGGAAACTGCAAAATGTGCAAAATTTTAAATGCTTCAAATTTAATGAAATTTTACAGAGATGTTAACGAGTGTATGTAGATTTGGAATTTGACTTTGGAATTTCCAAAATGGCCATGGAAACAACAAAATGCGAAAAATCTAGATTTGGTCCAATCTTTATGAAACTTGACAGTAATGTGACCTGTCATGTGTAGATGTGCCATCCGACTTTGGAATTTTCAAAATGGCTGCCGTTACCATGGAAACTGCAAAATGTCAAAAATTCAAAATGCTTCAAACTTAATGAAACTTTACACAAATGTTGACTGTCTTATGTAGATGTGGCATTTGACTTTGGAATTTCCAAAATGGCCACCGTAACCATGGAAACACGAATGCCTAAATTTGAAAATTGGTCCAATTTTTATGAAACTTGTAAGTAATGTGACCTGTCACGTGTAGATGTGATATCCAACTTTGAAATTTCAAAATGGCTGCCATTACCATGGAAACAGCAGAACAATGGTTGGGGGCCGTTTTGGCGACTTTTGTGTTAGCATCCTAACACAGGATTACTTGTTTTTATTATTATTATTCTTCCACCTAATTTTGTCCGGCAGTTTTTTTGGAGCCAATTGAAACAATCTTAATGATAGTTCACTATAATGAGGAACACAAAATTTCGGGTTGTAGTAGGTCTTGAGACCATTAAAAATGGCTGCCGTTACCATGGAAACGGAACAAATGTGAAAAATTCCAGTTTTTGGTTTTGGTAAATTATTTGGAGATGCTTTAACTTAGAATCCTTATATTTTGATACAATGTAGGTGCCCACTATATACTGGATTTGGATGATTTTGGAAATATTTGGAACTATCATGTTGCCATGGAAACTACACCAAAAATTTCCAAAATATCAAAATGCTCCAAGTTTAATGAAACTTCACAGTAACGATGAGCAACATTGGTAGATGTGGAATTTGGCGTTGGAATTTCGAAAATGTCTGCCGTTACCATGGAAACAATGCAAAAATGGTCAAAATGCTTCAAAAACCTTCAAGTGGCATTTACTTTCTTAAAAGGGTAGGTCAAATCCATTGAAACTTTAATGGTATGTTCCTCCTATGTACCATTGTGGCATCTGGCATTAAATTTTGGGAATGGTCTCTGTTACCATAGGAACCTGCCAAAATATCAAAAATTTCTAATATTTCAAAATGCTCCAAAATTGATGAAACTTAATAGGATTGTTGACTGTCAAGTCTGCATGAGACTTTGAAGTTGGAATTTCCAAAATGGCCACGATTGCCATGGAAACTGCAAAATTTCAAAAATTTCAAAATGCTTTGAACTTAATGAAACTTTATATGATTGTTAACTGGCAAGTACAGATGAGACTTTTGACTTTGAAATTTTCAAAATGGCTGCTGTTGCCATGGAAACAGCAAAAAAGTGGAAAATTTTAAAATGTTCTGAATGTACTGAAAATTTACAGAAATATGTATAGCCATGCATGTATGTGCATTCATTGTTAAAAAATTTTGAAATGGCTGCCGCTTAGTGGCAATGGGGGAAGGGTGACATCCGCTATTGCTTGCAATGGCAAATCTAGTTATTATTATTATTCCACCTTTTTTGTCCGCCCGTTTTCTCATAGATTAGTAGACCTAATTTAATGAATGGGTACCACAATAAGGACCACCAACTCTAGTTGTGCAGGAACACTATGGAATTTTTTAAATGGCCACCGTTACCATGGAAACTGCAAAAATGTTAAAAAATTCGAAAAAGCTAAATCTTTCATTGATGGACCAATCCAAATGAAACTTTATGGAAATGTTGCCTGTAATGAGTGGAACCACTGACAATATTAAGAAGTTCCAAAATGGCTGCCATTGCCATGGAAACAGACCAAAAGTTTAACATTGTCCCAATGGGAAAATACAGTAAAGTAGCATTTTCTCAAAGAATATAAGATCAAACCAAATGAAACTTCACTCATATGTAACATGTCATCAGTCAATGTGGCATGTGTCTTCGGAATTTTGAAAATGGTCAGCGTTACCATGGAAAAGCAAAAGTTTCAAAAATTTCAAAATGCTCCAAACTTAATGAAAACATCTTCCAGAATATGTTAGAAGAGAAAAAATATATAATTTAACGTGCTTCTATTCTATACAAAATCGTGCTTTCATACCACATCTTCCTATATCTATTTGAATAGAAAATCGCCACGAGAGAGAGAAACACTAAGAGTACATATTAGTGACATTTCTGTACTTGCATTAAAGTACACATCCGTGAATCACACACCTGCTAAAATATACACATTAGCTGAAATCAATCGATGAACGTGTAATTTAATTGTACAAGATAAGATACATGTATCGTGTGATGTGCGAGCTATTAAAGAACACAAATGAACAGTTAGTATGCCGCTCTGTCAATATATACACATGTTGTCTGTCCAAGGTCCCTCTAAAAGAATATAAATATGCTAAGTCCACGATAATATACTTGCGCATCACGTGACGCCACGTTCTTCCTCGCGCGTGGGTTTAATTTTAGATTCTTAAGAATTCCCAAACTATGTATAGAACTCAAACTTATTCTACCTTATTCTACGGGAAGAGAAAACGGGGGAATCAAAGACATGCCAATTCCAGCATGTATAATAGATGTGCCATTTGACTTTGGTACACTCAAAATAGTTGCTGCTACTGTGACAATGTCCAGTACAGGGTGACATCCTTCGCTATTGCTTGCAATAGCAAATCTAGTTCTTATTCTTCTCTTTCTGACCCCTTAAACTGTCCTACCATTTTCTTGGAAGCTATACAGGATGGAAACTTTATATTTATTATGGGTATGGGTCTGTATCATGGGGGTTGCAGAACCCAAAATTCATGATACCAGGGTGTCCACTTGGCATAATTAGGGGGCCTCAAAGATGGGTGGGGTCAAACAAATTTTACATTTCTTAAATTAGCTGCTGTATGTAGAGTAGATAGAATTATGATTACTTCTATGAATATTTAGAGACACATGTCCACTTCAACATGGAACATTTTTTATTTAAGCTGGGGGTCTCCTTGGCATAATTTGACGGGGGTAAATTTTCATGGAACATTCTAGAACATCAGTGTTGAATTAATTCTAGAGACATAAAATGTTATATGATGGTATTTTATAATGGGTAGCACCATATGCAACAGCAGTTTGATTTTGGAATTTTTAAAATGGCCGCCGTTACCATAAAAACTGCAAAATTGTGAAAAAATTCAAAATGCTTTAAACTTAATGAAACTTAACACAAATGTTAACTGGCATATGTAGAAGTGGTATTTGACTCTGAAATTTCCAAAATGGCCGCCGTTACCATGGCATCTGCAAAAATGTGATTTTTTTAAATGCTTCAAACTGAATGAAACTTTACACAAATGTTAACTGGCATATGATGATGTGCTATTTAACTTTGGAATTTCCAAAATGGCTGCCGTTACCATCGATACCGCAGAAAAATGATTGGGGGTCCGTTTTGGCGACTTTTGTGTTAGCATCCTAACACAGGATTGCTAGTTAAGTCGCCAAAACGGAGTTTTGGGGACTTGATGTTTTTGTCCCGTTTCTTATGATTATTATGTCACCCGATCGACAATGTCGGGTGACATATTGCTTTTCCTCTGTCTCTTTTTCCGTATTATTATTATGGCACCCTCAACGGATTTGGGGTGACATATTGTTATTCTACGTTTCTTTTTTTTTTCTTATTATGGCACCCTCAACGGAGTTGGGGGTGACGTATTGTTATTCTACGTTTCTTTTTTTTCTTATTATTATGGCACCCTCAACGGAGTTGGGGTGACATATTGTTATTCTAAGTTTCTTTTTTTTTCTTATTATTATTATTTTTATTATTTTTCTTCCACACATTTTGTCTGCGCGAGTTCTTGGAATCCAATGGACCAATGTTGATGGAACTCTACTATAATGAGGACCCCCATGTAAAGTTGTGCACCTTGCTATGGAATGGTAAAAAAATGGCCGCCGTTTCCATGGAAACAGCAAAAATGCAAAAAAAATCAAAGTGTTCCAAACTGGAAGAAACTCCACAGGAATGGTAACTGGCATGTGCTGAACCATATATTTTCGGAATCAGGTAAACTATCAAACAATACCGGAAGTGACATTTTTCTAACCGGAAGTGAAACATTATCTCCCTTATCTATATTTTTTGTACAGAAACCATACATTTTTGGAATCAGCGTACAATAAGCTGTCATTTGACGCTGGAATTGACCTTTAAAACCAAATTTTAATATTTTCATATCAAAATAGATCCTTACTGGTGGAAAGACCTTCAATTGTTCTATGAACAATTGGATTTTAATTTATTTTTCTTCCGCCTACTTTTTTTTCCTTTGCTGTTTTTTTTGTTTTTGTTTCGCAAGATGTCGATTAGACATACGGTTTCCATGTAAGAGTTACCTCCCCGAACACTGTTTTTCCTGTTATTTATTATACGTAACCGTATAAGAAACCGACAAATTTATTTTACCAAATTGCTCGTTATATAAAGTTATCCCCCCTTATGCATTTGATAGAAGTGATATGCATTTCTAACTGGTAAACCACAAGTGATAGAGACCTAGGGTCTTTTAATTTGAGGTCCTTGGTCCCAAGAAAAGAAAATAAGGTCAAGGTCAAAAGTCAAGGTCATATTTTAAATTTAGATTTTGGCTTGTTATCACTTATTTTCAAAAATTGTATAAGATATCGACAAAGTATTTTTACAGAATTGTTAGTTGCGACATGTCGCAACACAAATTTTAGTTGATAGGGTACACAGACATTTGATGTGAGTTTTCCCCCTTTTATATCTAATATTAGTTGTATGGTAATATAACTCATTAACAATATAAAGTAGAAGCCTAGAGTCTTTTGGTTTGAGGTCCTTGGTTGATGACCTTGAAATTGAGCTCAAGGTCATAGGTAAATTTAACGTTCTAGATTTTGACCTTTGCTTTTACCTCATATGTTTACATGATAAAGACATGGGACTTTTTACATTAGGTTGGAAGCAATGTGACCTTGAAAAAGCCAACCGGAAGTGACCTTTTGTAAACCGGAAGTAGCTATTTTTTGTACTAAATTAATGTAAAAGTATATAGAAACCAACTAAACTATCAAACAATACCGGAAGTAACATCTTTTAAACCGGAAGTAAAAAATTATCTCCCTTATTTATATCTTTTTGTATAGAAACCATGTATTTTTGGAATCAGCGTTCAATTAGCTGTCATTTGACCCTGAAATTGACTGAACAATTGGTTTTTAATTATAATTTTTTTTTCTTCCTCCTACTTTTTTTTTCATCCGCTGTTTTTTTGTTTCGCAAGATGTCGATTAGACATATGGTATATGATATCGAACAGTTAATACGCTTTTGAAACTGACACCGCGTAACCAAAAACTTTTCCACGTAAGAGTTATCTCCCCAACACTGTTTTTCTTGTTATTTATTATACGTCGCAACCGTATAAGAAACCGACAAATTTATTTTTCCAAATTGCTCGTTATATCCTCAGGATGATTTGATTAATTTTGACCGAAGCTATCCGGATACTCCATATGAGAGTTATCCCCCCTTATGGATTTGATATAAGTGATATGCATTTCTAACTTGTAAACCATAAGTGATAGAGACCTAGGGTCTTTTAATTTGAGCTCCTTGGTCCAAAAAGAAGAAAATAAGGTCAAGGTCCAATTTCAAGGTCATATTCTAAATTTTGTTTATTTTGGCTAATTATTACTTCTTTTCATAAACCGTACAAGATATCGACTACATATTTTAATCAATTTGTCATTTGCGACATGTCGTAACTCACAAATTTTGGTTGAAACGGTGCGTTGACAATAAATGAGAGTTTTCGCCCTTCTTATATTTAGAATTATGCGTAAAGTGATATAACTCATTAACCATACATATTAAGGAACTAGTGGCTTTTAATTTGAGGTCCTTGGTTTATGACCTTGAAATTGAGGTCAACGTCATAGGTTAAGTGGACGTTCTAGATTTTGACCTTTGCTTCAAATTCATATTTATACATCATAAAGCCATATGACTCTATGCTTTAGGTTACAAGCCTTACGACTTTGAAAAAGTAAACTGGAATTGACCTTGTGTAAACCGGAAGTAGCTACTTTATAGACTTATTTCGTACAAAAGTGTGTAGAAACCATATATTTTTGGAATCAGCTAAGAATTACCTATCATTTGACACTGGAAATCACATTTTAAACCGAATTTTAATATTTTCATATCAAAATAAATCGTTAAAAGTGGAAAGACCTTCAATTGTTCTTTGAACAATTGGTTTTTAATTATTTTTATTTTTCTTCCACACATTTTGTCCGCGCAAGTTCTCAGAATTGAAAGGACCAACGTTTATGGAACTGAACTATAATGAGGAAACCCATGTGAAGTTATGCACCTTGATATGGAAATGTAAAAGATGGCCGCCGTTTCCATGGAGACAGAAAAAAAATCAAGAAAATCAACAGGATTGGTAACTGGCATGTGCTGATTTGCAGTTTGACTTCGGAATTTTCAGAATGGCTGCCGTCACCATGGAAACAGCAAAAATATCAAAATTTCTAACTCTTTTATTATAAGACCCAATTTACTGAAACTTTATGAAAATGTTACTCAGTATGCCAAGATGTAAACAATATTTAGATAGTCCAAAATGGCTGTCGTTGTCATGGAAACTGGGGAAAGTTAAACATTGACCCAATGGGAAAATGCATAAAATCTGCATTTCCTTGAGAGTATTACACCAAAGTCAATGAAACTGTATGGATATATAACATGACATGTGGCAATGAGATGTCTGCTTTTAGAATTTTGGAAATATCCACTGTAACCATCGGAACAGCAAAATTGTCCAAAATTTCAAAAAAATTCAAAGTGTTCCAAACTGAAATAAACTTCACAGAAACGGTAGCTGGCATGTGCTTGTTTGCAATGGACTTTGGAATTTTCAAAATGGCCGCCGTAGTCATGGAAACAGCAAACATGTCAAAAATTCAAAATGCTTCAAACTTAATATAACTTTACAAAAATGATAATTTGAATGTATAGATGCACTCTTTGACTTTGGAATTTTCAAAATGGCTGCCGTTACTCTGGCAAATGGGGAAGGGTGCCATCCGTTATTGCTAGCAATTACAAATCTAGTTGTTTTTATTATTCTTCCATATACCATTTATATTGAGTTCCATTAAGTTTGGAGGATTTTGAGATTTTTGGACATTTTTGCTATTTCCATTGTAACGGTGCCCATTTCGAAAATTCCAACAACAGTTTCAACATTAACTAATATGCCATGTTAAATATTCATGAACTTTGTTTCAGTTTGATCTTATATTTCTTAAGAAAATGCTGCTTTGATATTTTTTCCCAAGTACTGTTGGTACCTCAGGGCACCACTGCCAACATTTACATAAACTTTCAAAAGGTTGCCTCTTATAACGAAAGATTTAGAATTTTGATTTTTTTTTGCATTTTTGCCGTTTCCATGGTAACGGCAGCCATTTTGTACCATTCCAATGTCTCTTGCACAGCTTCACATAGTGGTTCATATTATGGTATAGTTCCATCAACATTGATCCATTCAATTCTGACAAATAGCTTGGACAAAAGTGTGGAAGAAAAAATTATAATAATAAAAAGAAACTAGATTTGTAATTGCTAGCATTAACGGATGGCACCCTTCCCCCATTGGTAGGCGAGCGGCAGCCATTTTGAAAATTCTAAAGTCAATGAGCGCATCTACACATGCAAATTATCATTTTTGTAAAGTTTCATTAAGATTGGAGCATTTTGAAATTTTGGACATTTTTGCTGTTTCCATGGTAACGGCGGCCATTTTGGAAATTCCAAAGTCAAATATCGTATCTACATATGCCAGTTACCATTACTGTAAATTTTCAGAAAGTTTGGAGCATTATGAAATTTTTGAAATTTTTTATGTTTCCATGGTAACGATAGAAATTTCCAAAATTTCAAAAGCAGACACCACATTGCCACATGCCATGTTACATATCAATACAGTTTCATTGATCAATATGTAATATTCTTTAAGAAAATGCAGCTTTTATATATTTTCCCATAGGCTCAATGTTAAACTTTCGCCCTGTTTCCATGACAATGGCGGCCATTTTGGAACTTCTTAATATTGCATGCACATCTAGGCATATCAGGTAACACTTCCATAAAGTTTCATCCACTTGGGTCTTATTATGAATGATTTAGAATTTGGAATTTTTTTCACATTTTGTCAGTTTCCATGACAACGGCGGCCATTTTGGAAATTCCAAAGTCCAAAGTCTTATCGTCACTTACCATTTATCATTTATAATGAGTTGAGCATTTTGAGATTTTTGGACATTTTTTGCTTCTGTATCCATGGTAACATTTTAGTTCTAATGCCTGTCAAAATCATCCAAAAGCTGTATATAGTGGACAACTATATGGTATGAAAAACTGATGATTTTAAGTTAAAGCATACCAAAATTATTCCCAAAACCCTTAAGTTTTTGGAGCATTTTGATCTTTTTGCATTGTTTCCATGGTAACAGCAGACATTTTGGAAATTCCAACGCCAAATTCCACATCTGCCAATGTTGCTCATCGTTACTGTGAAGTTTCATTAAGTTTGGAACATTTTGATATTTTTGAAATTTTTGGTGTAGTTTCCATGGCAACATAGTAGTTCCAATGATTGCCGAAATCATCCAACACCAGTATATACTTGGCACCTACATTGTATTAAAATATAATGATTCTGAGATTAAGCATATCCAAACAGTTCACCAAAACAAAAAAACTTGATTTTTTCACATTTTATTTTTCCATGGTAACGGCAGCCATCTTGATAATGCCATACCCCACTGCACAATTTCATATAGTGGTCTACATTATGGTATAGTTCCATCAATATTGTTCAAGCCAATTCTGAGAAATAGCATGGACAAAAAGTGTGGAAGAATAAATATAATAATAATAACTAGATTTGTAATTGCTAGCAATAACGGATGGCACCCTTCCCCATTGCCAGGCGAGCGGCAGCCATTTTGAAAATTCCAAAGTCAAAGACCGCATCTACACATGCAAATTATCCTTTTGTAAAGTTTCATTAAGTTTGGAGCATTTTGAAATTTTTGAAATTTTGCTGTTTCCATGGTTACGGCGGCCATTTTGAAAAATTCCAACTTCAAAATGCAACTCTGCCTATGCCAGTAACCATTTCTGTAAAGTTTCATCCAGTTTGCAGCAATTTGATTATTTTTGAAATTTTGGACATTTGCTGTTTCCATGGTTACAGTAGATAATTCAAAAATTCTAAAAGCAGACATCTCATTGCCACATGTCATGTTATATATCATTACAGTTTCATTGACTTTGGTGAAATACTCTTTGAGAAAATGCTGATTTTATGCATTTTCCCATAGGGTAAATGTAAAATTTGCCCCCAGTTTCCATGACAACGGCGGCCATTTTGGAATATCCAAATATTGTCTTGACATCTTAGCAGACTGGGTAACATTTTCATAAAGTTTCATCCAGTTGGGTCTTATAACGAAAGAGTTAGAATTTTGATATTTTAGCTGTTTCCATGGTAACGGCAGCCATTTTGAAAATTCCAAAGTCAAACTGCAAATCAGCACATGCCAGTTACCATTCATCTGGAGTTTCTTCCAGTTTGGAACACTTTGATTTTTTCTCATTTTGCTGTTTCCATTGAAACGGCGGCCATTTTTACCATTCCATAGCAAGGTGCACAACTTCACATGGGGTTCCTCATTATAGTAGAGTTCCATCAACATTGGTCAATTGGATTCCAAGAACTCGCGCGGACAAAATGCGTGGAAGAAAAATAATAAAATAACTAGATTTGCCATTGCAAGCAATAGCGGATGTCACCCTTCCCCCATTGCCACTAAGCGGCAGCCATTTCAAAAAAAAATTAACAGTGAATGCACATATATGCATGGCTAAACATCTCCTGTAAATTTTCAGTACATTCAGAGCATTTTAAAAATTTTCACATTTTTGTCGTTTCCATGGCAACGGCAGCCATTTTGAAAATTTTAAAGTCAAAAGTCTCATCTATACTTGCCAGTTAACAATAATATTAAGTTTCATTAATTTCAAAGCATTTTGAAAATTTTTGACATTTTTGCAGTTTCCATGGCAACGGTGGCCATTTTGGAAATTCCAAAGTCAAAGTCTCATCCAGACTTGCCAGTCAACAATCATATTAAGTTTCATAAATTTTGAAGCATTTTGAAATTTTTGAAATTTTGACATTTTGATGGTTCCTATGGTAACAGAGACCATTCCCAAAATTAAATGGCAGATACCACATTGGTACATGGGAGGAACATACCATCAAAAGTTCAATCGATTTGACCTACCATTTTAAGAAAGTAAATGCTACTTTTAGATTTTTGGAGCATTTTGACCTATTTTGCATTGTTTCCATGGTAACGGCAGACATTTTCGAAATTCAATGCCAAATTGCACATTTACCAATGTTGCTCATCGTTACTGTGAAGTTTCATTAAATTTGGAGCATTTTGAAATTTTTGAAATTTTTGGTGTAGTTTCCATGGCAACACAGTAGTTTCAATGATTGCCAAAATCATCTAAAACCAGTATATAGTGGGCACCTACATTGTATTAAAATATAATGATTCTAAGTTTAAGCATATCCAAATAATTCACAAAACCAAAAACTTGATTTTTCACATTTGTTCCGTTTCCATGGTAACGGCAGCCATTTTTTATGTTCTTAAGACCTACTGCAACCCGAAATTTTGTGTTCCTCATTATAGTTAACTATCATTAAGATTGGTTCCATTGGCTCCAAAAAATCTGCCGGACAAAAATCATTGGAAGAATAAGAATAATAATAACAAAGAAACAGAGGAAAAGCAATATGTCACCCGACATTGTCGATCGGGTGACATAACAAGTAATCCTGTGTTAGGATGCTAACACAAAAGTCGCCAAAACGGCCCCAACCATTGTTCTGCTGTTTCCATGGTAACGGCAGCCATTTTGAAATTTCATAGTCGGATAGCACATCTACACATGAAAGGTCACATTACTTACAAGTTTCATAAAATTGGACCAATTTTCAAATTTAGGCATTCGTGTTTCCATGGTTACGGTGGCCATTTTGAAATTCCAAAGTCAAATGCCACATCTGCATAAGACAGTCAACATTTGTCTAAAGTTTCATTAAGTTTGAAGCATTTTGAATTTTTGACATTTTGCAGTTTCCATGGTAACGGCAGCCATTTTGAAAATTCCAAAGTCGGATGGCACATCTACACATGACAGGTCACATTCCTGTCAAGTTTCATAAAGATTGGACCAAATCTAGATTTTTCGCATTTTGTTGTTTCCATGGCAACGGCGGCCATTTTGGAAATTCCAAAGTCAATTTCCAAATCTACATACACTCGTTAACATCTCTGTAAAATATTATTCAATTTGAAGCATTTTAAAAATTTTCACATTTTGCAGTTTCCATGGTAACGGCGGCCATTTTAAAAATTCCAAAGTCGAATTACAGCTACATATGGTGTTACCTTTAATTATCTATCATTATATAACATAAAAAGTACAAAGGAATAATTCAACACTATCACATGACTAATCACATGACTATTGTTCTAGAATATTCCATGAAAATTGACCCCCTAAAAAAATGCCAAGATGACCCCGGGCTGAAATAAAAAATGTGGAATAGACACCTGGACATCGGTCTCTTCTATTACACAAAACTTAAAGGTTCTACCAGTAACGAATCAATAGTTGAAAAATGACCCCACCCATGTTCCGGCCCCGAAAAGTGCCAAGTTGACCCCATCTGAAATAAAAATAGCGAATGCACCCTAGGGATACTACCCCAACATCATACCAAATATAAAGTTTCCATCATTTAAGGCTTGGAAGAAAATGGTCGGACAAAATAGGGTTAAGAAGAATAATGATAATAATAATAATAATAATAAGAAACGGGACAAAACATAAAGTCTCCAAAACTCCGTTTTGGCGACTTAATAATAATAATAAGAAACGGGACAAAAACATAAAGTCTCCAAAACTCCGTTTTGGCGACTTAACTAGATTTCACCCTGTACTGGACATTGTCACAGTAGCAGCAACCACTTAAAGTGTACCAAAGTCAAATGGCACATCTATTATACATGCTGGAATTGGCATGTCTTTGATTCCCACCCCCTTTTTTCTCATCCTGTAGAATAGGTTTGAGTTCTATACATAGTTTGGGAATTCTTTAGAATCTAAAATTAGACCCACGCGCGAGGAAGAACGTGGCGTCACGTGATGTGCAAGTATATTATCGTGGACTTAGCATATTTATATTCTTTTAGAGGGACCTTGGACAGACAACATGTGTATATATTGACGGAGCGCCATACTAACTGTTCATTTTGTTCTTCAATAGCTCGCGTATCTCACGATACATGTATCTTCTTTTGTACAATTAAATTACACGTTCATCGATTGATTTCAGCTAATGTGTATATTTTAGCAGGTGTGTGATTCACGGATGTGTACTGTTATGCAAGTACAGAAATGTCACTAATATGTACTCTTAGTGTTTCTCTCTCTCTCGGTGGCGATTTTCTCTTCAAAGTACGATTTTTGTAAAGAATAGAAGCACGTTAAATTATATATTTTTTTCTTCTAGCATATTCTAGAAGATGTTTTGCAGTACAGATTTGTACAAATGTATTGATGGTATGCACATACTCTTGATTACGGAATTTTGCCTCAAATTTACGAGGCGTTTTATATATAGAAAAGAAGATGTGGTATGATTGGCAATGAGACAACTCTCCACAAGAGACCAAATGACACAGAAATTAACAACTATAGGTCACCGTACGGCCTTCAACAATGAGCAAAGCCCATACTGCATAGTCAGTTTATGTCCCCCCCCCGCTGTTTCCATGGCAATGGCGGCCATTTTGAAATTCCAAAGTCAAATTCCAAATCTACATACACTCGTTAAGATCTCTGTAAAATTTCATTAAATTTGAAGCTTTTAAAAAAATTCACATTTTGCAGTTTCCATGGTAACGGCGGCCATTTTAAAAATTCCAAAGTCGAACTACAGCTACATATGGTGCTACCTGTAATAATCTATCATTATATAACATAAAAGTACATAGGAATAATTCAACACTATCACATGACTAATCACATGACTATTGTTCTAGAATGTTCCATGAAAATTGACCCCTAAAAGAATGCCAAGATGACCCCAGGCTGAAATAAAAATGTCGAATGGAATGGACACCTGGACATCGGTCTCTTGTATTACACAAAACTTAAAGGTTCTACCAGTAGCGAACCAATAGTCGAAAATGACCTCACCCATGTTCCGGCCCCAAAAGTGCCAAGTTGACCCCATTTGAAATAAAAATAGCGAATGCACCCTAGGATACTACCCCAACATCATACCAAATATAAAGTTTCCATCATTTAAGGCTTGGAAGAAAATGGTCGGACAAATTAGGGTTAAGAATAATAATAATAATAATAATAATAAATAATAATAATAATAATAATAAGAAGAAACGGGACAAAAACATAAAGTCTCAAAACTCCGTTTTGGCGACTTAATAATAAGAAACAGGACAAAAAATAGTGCAATAAGTCTCCAAAACTCCGTTTTGGCGACTTAATAATAAGAAACGGACAAAAACAATAAGTCTCCAAAACTCCGTTTTGACGACTTAACTAGATTTGCTATTGCAAGCAATAGCGGAGGATGTCACCCTGTACTGGACATTGTCACAGTATCAGCAACTACTTAAAGTGTACAAAAGTCAAATGGCACATCTATTATACATGCTGGAATTGGCATGTCTTTGATCATCCCCTTTTTCTCATCCCGTAGAATAGGTTTGAGTTCTATACATAGTTTGGGAATTCTTTAGAATCTAAAATTAGACCCACGCGCGAGGAAGAACGTGGCGTCACGTGATGTGCAAGTATATTATCGTGGACTTAGCATATTTATATTCTTTTAGAGGGACCTTGGACAGACAACATGTGTATATATTGACGGAGCGCCATACTAACTGTTCATTTTGTTCTTTAATAGCTCGCGTATCACACGATACTTGTATCTTATTTTGTACAATTAAATTACACGTTCATCGATTGATTTCAGCTAATGTGTATATTTTAGCAGGTGTGTAATTCACGGATGTGTACTGTAATGCAAGTACAGAAATGTCACTAATATATACTCTTAGTGTTTCTCTCTCTGTCGGTGGCGATTTTCTCTTCACAGCACGATTTTTGTATAGAATAGAAGCACGTTAAATTATATATTTTTTTCTTGTAGCATATTCTAGAAGATGTTTTGCAGTACAGATTTGTATTTGATCGTATGCACATACTCTTGATAACGGAATTTTGCCTCAAATTTACGAGGTGTTTTATATATAAAAAAGAAGATGTGGTATGATTGCCAATGAGACAACTCTCCGCAAGAGACCAAATGACACAGAAATTAACAACTATAGGTCAATGTACGGCCTTCAACAATGAGCAAAGCCCATACTGCATAGTCGGTTTATGTTTGTATTTTTGTTGTTTCCATGGCAACGGCGGCCATTTTGAAAATTCAAAAGACAAATAGCAACTCTGCACATCTCAGTTGACATTTCAGTGAAGTTTTATCAAGTTTGGGGCATTTTGAAATTTCTGAAATTTTGGAAATTTTGGCTGGTTTCCATGGTTACAAAGACCATTCCCAAAATGTAATGACAGATGCCACATTGGTACATGGGAGGAACATACCATCAAAGTTTCAATGGATTTGACATACAATTTTAAGAGAGTAAAGGCTACTTTAAGGTTTTGAAGCATTTTGACCTTTTTGCATTGTTTCCATGGTAACGGCAGCCATTTTGGAAATTGCAAAGTCAAACTGCTGTTGCATATGGTGCTACCATTATAATATACCATCATATAACATTTTATGTCTCCAGAACTAATGCAACACTGATGTTCTAGAATGTTCCATGAAAATTCACCCCTCAAATTATGCCAAGGAGACCCCTACTGAAATAAAAAGTTCCATGTTGAAGCAGACATGTGTCTCTTAATATTCATAAAAGTAATCATAATTCCATCTACTCTACATACAGTAGCAAATTTAAGAAATGTAAAATAAATTTGACCCCACCCATCTTTGAGCCCCCCTAATTATGCCAAGATGACACCCTGGTATCATGAACATTGGGTTCTGCAACCCCCATGATGCAGACCCATACCCAGAAAAAATATAAAGTTTCCATCCTCTATAGCTTCCAAGAAAATGGTAGGACAGTTTAAGGGTTTAGAAAAAGAAGAATAAGAATAATAACTAGATTTGCTATTGCAAGCAATAGCGGAGGATGTCACCCTGTACTGGACATTGTCACAGTAGCAGCAACCATTTTGAGTGTACCAAAGTCAAATGGCACATCTATTATACATGCTGGAATTGGCATGTCTTTGATCCCCCCCCTTTTTTTTTTCTTCTTGTAGAATAAGTTTGAGTTCTATACATAGTTTGGGAATTCTTTAGAATCTAAAATTAGACCCACGCGCGAGGAAGAACGTGGCGTCACGTGATACGCAAGTATATTATCGTGGACTTAGCATATTTATATTCTTTTTAGAGGGGACCTTGGACAGACAACATGTGTATATATTGACGGAGCGGCATACTAACTGTTCATTTTGTTCTTCAATAGCTTGCGTATCTCACGATACATGTATCTTATCTTGTACAATTAAATTACACGTTCATCGATTGATTTCAGCTAATGTGTATATTTTAGCAGGTGTGTAATTCACGGATGTGTACTGTAATGCAAGTACAGAAATGTCATTAATATGTACTCTTAGTGTTTTTCTCTTTTTCTCTCTCTCTCTCGGTGGAGATTTTCTCTTCACAGCACGATTTTTGTATAGAATAGAAGAACGATAAATTATATATTTTTTTCTTCTAGCATATTCTAGGAGATGTTTTGCAGTACAGCTTTGTATTTGATCGTACGCACATACTCTTGATTACGGAATTTTGCTTCAAATTTACGAGGCGTTTTATATATAGAAAAGAAGATGTGGTATGATTGGCAATGAGACAACTCTCCACAAGAGACCAAATGACACAGAAATTAACAACTATAGGTCACCGTACGGCCTTCAACAATGAGCAAAGCCCATACTGCATAGTCAGTTTATGTCCCCCCGCTGTTTCCATGGCAACGGCGGCCATTTTGAAAATTCCAAAAGACAAATAGCAACTCTGCACATCCCAATAGACATTTCTGTGAAGTTTTATCAAGTTTGGAGCATTTTGAAATTTTTGGACATTTTTTAATTTGTGCTGTTTCCATGGTAACAGTGACCGATTCCAAAATTTTAAAGACATGTGCCACTTTGGCAGATGACCAGGAATATACCATGAAAGAATCATGGAATTTGACCTACCATTCTAAGTGAGTAAATGCTACTTTTAAGAATTTCCCATAGGGTCTAATGGTAAATCTTTCTCCAGTTTCCATGGTAATGGCAGCCATTTTGGAATTTCTAAATAGGGTCAACACATCTTGGCATGCCAGTTTACATTCCCATAAAGTTTCCTCCAGTTGGGTCTTATAATGAAAGATTTAATGGATTTGCAATTTTGAATTTTTTTTCACATTTCTTCTGTTTCCATGGTAACGGCAGCCATTTTTTAGTTCCAAAGTTGCACTGCAACTCGAAAGTCACGGTTCCTTGTTATAGTGCACCATCATTTAGATTGGTTCATTTGGCTCTGAGAAAACTGGCGGACAAAATTAGGTGGAAGAAAAATAATAATAATAATAATAATAATAATAGGGAAAAAGAAACAGAGGAAAAGCAATATGTCACCCGACATTGTCGATCGGGTGACATAATAACTAGTAATCCTGTGTTAGGATGCTAACACAAAAGTCGCCAAAACGGACCCCAATTCATTGTTCTGCGGTATCCATAGTGATTATATTTAAAGTATTTTGACTTTTTCACATTTTTGCTGTTTCCATGGTTACGGCGGCCATTTTGGAAATTTTAGTGTCAAAAGTCATGTTTACACATGCTAGGCAATGTTTGTTTTAAGTTTCATCAGTTTTGAACCATTTTGAAATTTTTCACATTTTAGCAGTTTCCATGGCAACGGCGGCCATTTTGGAAATTTTAAACTCAAAAGTCGGGTCTACATAATCTAGGCAACATTTGTTATAAGTTTCATTAAATTTGAAGCATTTTGAAATTTTTCATAATTTTGCTGTTTCCATGGTAACGGCCGCCATTTTAAAAATTCCAATGTCGAATTGCTGATGCAAATTGTTCTCTCCATAATTATATACCATCATATACCATTTAATGTCTCTAGAATTAATTTAACATTGATGTTCTGGAATGTTCCATGAAAATTCACCCCTAAAATTATGCCAAGGAGACTCCTACTGAAATAAAATAAGTTCCATATTGAAGCAGACATGTGTCTCTAAATATTCATAATAGTAATCATAATTCCATCTACTCTACATACAGTAGCAAATTGAAGAAATGTAAAAAATTTGACCCCACCCATCTTTGAGCCCCTAATTATGCCAAGATGACACCCTAGTATCATGAACATTGGGTTCTGCAACCCCATGATGCAGACCCATACACAGAAAAAATATAAAGTTTCCATCCTCTATAGCTTCCAAGAAAATGGTAGGACAGTTTAAGGGTTTAGAAAAGAAGAATAAGAATAATAATAATAACTAGATTTGCCATTGCAAGCAATAGCGGATGTCACCTTCCCCATTGCCACTAAGCGGCAGCCATTTGAAAAAGATTTAACAGTGAATGCACATATATGCATGGCTAAACATCTCCTGTAAATTTTCATTACATTCAGAGCATTTTAAAAATTTTCACATTTTTGTTGTTTCCATGGCAACGGCAGCCATTTTGAAAATTTTAAAGTCAAAAGTCTCATCTATACTTGCCAGTTAACAATAATATTAAGTTTCATTAATTTCAAAGCATTTTGAAAATTTTGGACATTTTGCAGTTTCCATGGCAACGGTGGCCATTTTGAAATTCCAAAGTCAAAAGTCTCATCCAGACTTGCCAGTCAACAATCATATTAAATTTCATAAATTTTGGAGCATTTTGAAATTTTTAAATTTTTGACATTTTGATGGTTCCTATGGTAACAGAGACCATTCCCAAAATTAAATGGCAGATACCACATTGGTACATGGGAGGAACATACCATCAAAAGTTCAATCGATTTGACCTACCATTTTAAGAAAGTAAATGCTACTTTTAGGTTTTCGAGCATTTTGACCTGTTTTGCATTGTTTCCATGGTAACGGCAGACATTTTCTAAATTCCAACGCCAAATTGCACATCTACCAATGTTGCTCATCGTTACTGTGAAGTTTCATTAAATTTGGAGCATTTTGATATTTTTGAAATTTTGGTGTAGTTTCCATGGCAACACAGTAGTTCCAGTGATTGCCAAAATCATCCAAAACCAGTATATAGTGGGCACCAACATTGTATTAAAATATAATGATTCTAAGTTTAAGCATATCCAAATAATTCATCAAAACCAAAACTGGATTTTTCACACTTGTTCCGTTTCCATGGTAACGGCAGGCATTTTATGTTTTTAAGACCTACTGCAACCCGAAATTTTGTGTTCCTCATTATAGTTAACTGTCATTAAGATTGGTTCCATTGGCCCCAAAAATCTGCCGGACAAAAATCATTGGAAGAATAAGAATAATAACTAGATTTGTAATTGCTAGCAATAACGGATGGCACCCTCGTTCCCCATTGTCAGGTGAGCGGCTGCCATTTTGAAAAATCTAAAGTCAAATAGCGCATCTACACAGGAAAGTATCATTTTGTAAAGTTTCAATAAATTTGGAGCATTTTGAAATTTTTGACATTTTGCCGTTTCCATGGTTACGGTGGCCATTTTGAAAATTCTTACTTCAAAATGCAACTCTGCCCATGCCAGTTACCATTTCTGTAAAGTTTCATCTAGTTTGCAGCAATTTGATTTTTTTTGAAATTTTGGACATTATTGCTGTTTCCATGGTTACAGTAGATAATTCAAAAATTCTAAAAGCAGACATCTCATTGCCACATGTCATGTTATATATCAATACAGTTTCATTTACTTTGGTGCAATACTCTCTGAGAAAATGCAGATTTTATGCATTTTCTATAGGGTCAATGCAAAACTATCCCCAGTTTCCATGACAACGGCGGCCATTTTGAACTATCCAAATATTGTCTTGACATCTTGGCATACTGGATAACATTTTCATAAAGTTTATTGTCTTGACATCTTGGCATACTGGATAACATTTTCATAAAGTTTCATCCAGTTGGATGTTATAACGAAAGAGTTAGAATTTTTGATATTTTAGCTGTTTCCATGGTAACGGCAGCCATTTTGAAAATTCCAAAGTCAAACTGCAAATCAGCACATGCCAGTTACCATTTCTGTGGAGTTTCTTTCAGTTTGGAACACTTTGATTTTTTCGCATTTTGCTGTTTCCATGGAAACGGCGGCCATCTTTACCATTCCATAGCAAGGTGCACAACTTCAAATGGGGTTCCTCATCATAGTTGAGTTCCATAAACATTGGTCCGTTCAATTCTGAGAACTCGCGCGGACAAAATGTGTGAAGAAAAATAAAAATAATAAGAAAAAAAACGTAGAATAACAATATGTCACCCAACTCCGTTGAGGGTGCCATAATAACAAAGAAACAGAGGAAAAGCAATATGTCACCCGACATTGTCGATCGGGTGACATAATAATAATAAGAAACGGGACAAAAACATAAAGTCTCCAAAACTCCGTTTTGGCGACTTAATAATAAGAAACGGGACAAAAACAATAAGTCTCCAAAACTCCGTTTTGGCGACTTAATAAGAAAAAAAAGAAACGTAGAATAACAATATGTCACCCCAACTCCGTTGAGGGTGCCATAAAAAGAAACGTAGAATAACAATACGTCACCCCAACTCCGTTGAGGGTGCCATAAAAAGAAACGAACAATAACAATATGTCACCCCAACTCCGTTGAGGGTGCCATAATAATACGCAATAGCGAATTAAAGGTATTTTCTTTCATAAATTCAACGAAAAGATATGTGTATTGATTGCTTGATGGTTTGTGATTATGATTGATCAATCAATTGATTGATTGATCGTTTGATTGATAGATTGATCGAATGATTGACAGTTTGTAAAAATGGTGAGGGGACGTTTTTTCGGATTCTGCACTTGATTAATTACTTGTTTGATATCAAAACTTGATTGATTGATCTCTTATCATGATTTAATCACTGCTATCATGATTTGATTGATTGATTAATACTTTGTATAGCCCAAAATGACACATTTTGCATAGGTTTATTCATTATCTATACGTTTTGTGCTGTTCAGTGACAAATATCTAACGCACAATTGTACACGTAGGATTGAGAAATTTACTCTATTCCCTCTTTTTACATCAGAAAAAATGAATGGCGAATGAGTTATGCTAACACTAGATTTGCTATTGCAAGCAATAGCGGAGGATGGCACCCCCGTACTGGACACAGAAGCATCAACCATGTTGAGTGTACCAAAGTCAAATGGCACATCTATTATACATGCAGGAATCGGCATTTCTTAAATCCCCCCAAACCTTTTTCCTCTTCTGTAGAATAAGTTTGAGTTCTATACATAGTTTGGGAATTCTTTAGAATCTAAAATTAGACCCACGCGCGAGGAAGAACGTGGCGTCACGTGATGTGCAAGTATATTATCGTGGACTTAGCATATTTATATTCTTTTTAGAGGGGACCTTGGACAGACAACATGTGTATATATTGACGGAGCGCCATACTAACTGTTCATTTTGTTCTTTAATAGCTCGCGTATCACACGATACTTGTATCTTATTTTGTACAATTAAATTACACGTTCATCGATTGATTTCAGCTAATGTGTATATTTTAGCAGGTGTGTAATTCACGGATGTGTACTGTAATGCAAGTACAGAAATGTCACTAATATGTACTCTTAGTGTTTCTCTCTCTCGGTAGCGATTTTCTCTTCAAATAGATATAGGAAGATGTGGTATGAAAGCACGATTTTGTATAGAATAGAAGCACGTTAAATTATATATTTTTCTCTTCTAGCATACTCTAGAAGATGTTTTCATTAAGTTTGGAGCATTTTGAAATTTTTGAAACTTTTGCTGTTTCCATGGTAACGCTGACCATTTCCAAAATTCCAAAGACACATGCCACATTGACTGATGGCATGTTACATATGAGTGAAGTTTCATTTGGTTTGATCTTATATTCTTTGAGAAAATACTACTTTACTGTATTTTCCCATTGGGACAATGCTAAACTTTTGGCCTGTTTCCATGGCAATGGCAGCCATTTTGGAACTTCTTAATATTGTCAGTGGTTCCACTCATTACAGGCAACATTTCCATAAAGTTTCATTTGGATTGGTCCATCAATGAAAGATTTAGCTTTTGGAATTTTTTACATTTTGCAGTTTCCATGGTAACGGTGGCCATTTGAAAATTCCATAGTGTTCCTGCACAACTAGAGTTGGTGGTCCTCATTGTGGTACCCATTCATTAAATTAGGTCTACTAATCTATGAGAAAACGGGCGGACAAAAAAGGTGGAATAATAATAATAATAATAAAGAAACAGAGGAAAAGCAATATGTCACCCGACATTGTCGATCGGGTGACATAATAAGAAACGGACAAAACAATAAGTCTCCAAAACTCCGTTTTGGCGACTTAACTAGATTTGCTATTGCAAGCAATAGCGGAGGATGTCACCCTGTACTGGACATTGTCACAGTAGCAGCAACTATTTTGAGTGTACTAAAGTCAAATGGCACATCTATTATACATGCTGGAATTGGCATGTCTTTGATCCCCCTTTCTCTTCTCGTAGAATAAGTTTGAGTTCTATACATAGTCTGGGAATTCTTTATAATCTAAAAATAGACCCACGCGCGAGGAAGAACGTGGCGTCACGTGATGCGCAAGTATATTATCGTGGACTTAGCACATTTATATTCTTTTAGAGGGACCTTGGACAGACAACATGTGTATATATTGACGGAGTGGCATACTAACTGTTCATTTTTGTTCTTTAATAGCTCGCGTATCACACGATACATGTATCTTATCTTGTACAATTAAATTACACGTTCATCGATTGATTTCAGCTAATGTGTATATTTTAGCAGGTGTGTGATTCACGGATGTGTACTTTAATGCAAGTACAGAAATGTCACTAATATGTACTCTTAGTGTTTCTCTCTCTCTCGGTGGCGATTTTCTCTTCAAAGCACGATTTTTGTATACAATAGAAGCACGTTAAATTATATATTTTTTTCTCTTCTACAATATTCTAGAAAATGTTTTGCAGTACAGATTTGTATTTGATCGTATGCACATACTCTTGACTACAGAATTTTGCCTCAAATTTACGAGCTGTTTTATAAATAAAAAAGAAGATGTGGTATGATTGCCAATGAGACAACTATCCACAAGAGACAAAATGACACAGAAATTAACAACTATAGGTCACTGTACGGCCTTCAACAATGAGCGAAGCCCATACCATCCAGGTTTCAATGGATTTGACCTACCATTTTAAGAGAGTAAAGGCTACTTTAAGGTTTTTGAAGCATTTTAACCTTTTTTGCATTGTTTCCATGGTAACAACAGCCATTTTGGAAATTCCAAAGCCAAATATCACATCTACTAATGTTGCTCATCATTACTGTGAAGTTTCATAAGGTTTGGATCATTTTGATATTTTTGAAATTTTTGGTGTAGTTTCCATGGCAACATAGTAGTTCCAATGATTGGCAAAATCATCCAAAACCAGTATATAGTGGGCACCTACATTGTATTAAAATATCATGATTCTAAGTTTATGCGTATCCAAATAATCCACCAGACTCTAAAATTTTATTTTTTCACCTTTCTTTGGTTTCCATGGTGATGACATCCATTTTTTAGTGCCAAAGTTGCACTGCAACTCGTAAGTCAGGGTTCCTTGTTATAGTGAACAACCATTAAGATTGGTGCATTAGGCGCTGAGAAAACTGCAGGACAAAATTAGGTGGAATAATAATAATAATAATAATAATAATAATAAAAAAAAGAAACAGAGGAAAAGCAATATGTCACCCGACATTGTCGATCGGGTGACATAACTAGATTTGCCATTGCAAGCAATAGCGAAGGATGTCACCCTGTACTGGACATTGTCACAGTAGCAGCAACTATTTTGAGTGTACCAAAGTCAAATGGCACATCTATTATACATGCTGGAATTGGCATGTCTTTGATTTCCCTGTTTTTCTCTTCCCTTAGAATAAGGTAGAATAAGTTTGAGTTCTATACATAGTTTGGGAATTCTTTAGAATCTAAAATTAGACCCACGCGCGAGGAAGAACGTGGCGTCACGTGATGCGCAAGTATATTATCGTGGACTTAGCATATTTATATTCTTTTAGAGGGACCTTGGACAGACAACATGTGTATATATTGACAGAGCGGCATACTAACTGTTCATTTTGTTCTTTAATAGCTCGCGTATCACACGATACATGTATCTTATCTTGTACAATTAAATTACACGTTCATCGATTGATTTCAGCTAATGTGTATATTTTAGCAGGTGTGTGATTCACGGATGTGTACTTTAATGCAAGTACAGAAATGTCACTAATATGTACTCTTAGTGTTTCTCTCTCTCTCGGTGGCGATTTTCTCTTCAAATAGATATAGGAAGATGTGGTATGAAAGCACGATTTTTGTATAGAATAGACGCACGTTAAATTATATATTTTTTCTCTTCTAGCATACTCTAGAAGATGTTTTCATTAAGTTTGGAGCATTTTGAAATTTTTTGAAACTTTTGCTGTTTCCATGGTAACGCTGACCATTTCCAAAATTCCAAAGACACATGCCACATTGACTGATGGCATGTTACATATGAGTGAAGTTTCATTTGGTTTGATCTTATATTCTTTGAGAAAATACTACTTTACTGTATTTTCCCATTGGGACAATGCTAAACTTTTGGCCTGTTTCCATGGCAATGGCAGCCATTTTGGAACTTCTTAATATTGTCAGTGGTTCCACTCATTACAGGCAACATTTCCATAAAGTTTCATTTGGATTGGTCCATCAATGAAAGATTTAGCTTTTGGAATTTTTTACATTTTGCAGTTTCCATGGTAACGGTGGCCATTTGAAAATTCCATAGTGTTCCTGCACAACTAGAGTTGGTGGTCCTCATTGTGGTACCCATTCATTAAATTAGGTCTACTAATCTATGAGAAAACGGGCGGACAAAAAAGGTGGAATAATAATAATAATAACAAGTAATCCTGTGTTAGGATGCTAACACAAAAGTCGCCAAAACGGCCCCCAACCATTGTTCTGTTGTTTCCATGGTAACGGCAGCCATTTTGAAATTTCATAGTCGGATAGCACATCTACACATGACAGGTCACATTACTTACAAGTTTCATAAAAATTGGACCAATTTTCAAATTTAGGCATTCGTGTTTCCATGGTTACGGTGGCCATTTTGGAAATTCCAAAGTCAAATGCCACATCTACATAAGACAGTCAACATTTGTGTAAAGTTTCATTAAGTTTGAAGCATTCTGCATTTTTGACATTTTGCAGTTTCCATGGCAACGGCGGCCATTTTGAAATTCCAAAGTCAAATTCCAAATCTACATACACTCGTTAACATCTCTGTAAAATTTCATTAAATTTGAAGCATTTTAAAATTTTCACATTTTGCAGTTTCCATGGTAACGGCGGCCATTTTAAAATTCCAAAGTCGAATTACAGCTACATATGGTGCTACCTGTAATAATCTATCATTATATAACATAAAAAGTACATAGGAGTAATTCAACACTATCACATGACTAATCACGTGACTATTGTTCTAGAATGTTCCATGAAAATTGACCCCTAAAATAATGCCAAGATGACCCCTAATGAAATAAAAATGTGGCATGGACACCTGGACATCGGTCTCTTGTATTACACAAAACTTAAAGGTTCTACCAGTAGCGAATCAATAGTCGAAAAATGACCCCACCCATGTTCCGGCCCCAAAAAGTGCCAAGATGACCCCATTTGAAATAAAAATAGTGAGTGCACCCCTAGGATACTACCCCAACATCATACCAAATATAAAGTTTCCATCATTTAAGGCTTGGAAGAAATGGTCGGACAAATTAGGGTTAAGAATAATAATAATAATAATAATAATAATAATAATAATAAGAAACGGGACAAAACATAAAGTCTCCAAAACTCCGTTTTGGCGACTTAATAAAGAAACAGAGGAAAAGCAATATGTCACCCGACATTGTCGATCGGGTGACATAATAAGAAACGGGACAAAACAATAAGTCTCCAAAATTCCGTTTTGGCGACTTAACTAGATTTGCTATTGCAAGCAATAGCGGAGGATGTCACCCTGTACTGGACATTGTCACAGTAGCAGCAACTATTTTGAGTGTACCAAAGTCAAATGGCACATCTATTATACATGCTGGAATTAGCATGTCTTTGATCCCCTTTCTCTTCCCGTAGAATAAGTTTGAGTTCTATACATAGTTTTGGAATTCTTTATAATCTAAAAATAGACCCACGCGCGAGGAAGAACGTGGCGTCACGTGATGCGCAAGTATATTATCGTGGACTTAGCACATTTATATTCTTTTAGAGGGACCTTGGACAGACAACATGTGTATATATTGACGGAGCGGCATACTAACTGTTCATTTTGTTCTTCAATAGCTCGCGTATCTCACGATGCATGTATCTTATCTTGTACAATTAAATTACACGTTCATCGATTGATTTCAGCCAATGTGTATATTTTAGCAGGTTTGTGATTCACGGATGTGTACTGTTATGCAAGTACAGAAATGTCACTAATATGTACTCTTAGTGTTTCTCTCTCTCGGTGGCGATTTTCTGTTCAAAGTACGATTTTTGTAAAGAATAAAAGCACGTTAAATTATAGCACATCCCAATAGACATTTCTGTGAAGTTTTATCAAGTTTGGAGCATTTTGAAATTTTTGGACATTTTTTAATTTGTGCTGTTTCCATGGTAACAGTGACCGATTCCAAAATTTTAAAGACATGTGCCACTTTGGCAGATGACCAGGAATATACCATGAAAGAATCATGGAATTTGACCTACCATTCTAAGTGAGTAAATGCTACTTTTAAGAATTTCCCATAGGGTCTAATGGTAAATCTTTCTCCAGTTTCCATGGTAATGGCAGCCATTTTGGAATTTCTAAATAGGGTCAACACATCTTGGCATGCCAGGTTACATTCCCATAAAGTTTCCTCCAGTTGGGTCTTATAATGAAAGATTTAATGGATTTGCAATTTTGAATTTTTTTTCACATTTCTTCTGTTTCCATGGTAACGGCAGCCATTTTTTAGTTCCAAAGTTGCACTGCAACTCGAAAGTCACGGTTCCTTGTTATAGTGCACCATCATTTAGATTGGTTCATTTGGCTCTGAGAAAACTGGCGGACAAAATTAGGTGGAAGAAAAATAATAATAATAACTAGATTTGCCATTGCAAGCAATAGCGGATGTCACCTTCCCTATTGCCACTATGCGGCAGCCATTTCAAAAGATTTAACAGTGAATGCAGATATTCATTACTATACATCTTTCTGTAAATTTGACAGTGAATGCAGATATATACATTACTATACATCTTTCTGTAAATTTTCTGTACATTCAGAGCATTATAAAAAACGCATTTCTGCTGTTTCCATGGCAACGGCAGCCATTTTGAAAATTTCAAAGTCAAAAGTATCATCTATACTTGCCAGTTAACAATAATATCAAGTTTCATTAAGTTCGAAGCATTTTAAGAATTTTGACATTTTGCAGTTTCCATGGCAACGGTGGCCATTTTGAAATTCCAAAGTCAAAAGTCTAGTCCAGACTTGCCAGTCAACAATCATATAAAGTTTCATAAATTTTGGAGCATTTTGAAATTTTTGAAATTTTGACATTTTTGATGGTTCCTATGGTAACAGAGACCGTTTCCAAAATTTAATAGCAGATGCCACATTGGTACATGGAAGGAAACATACCATCAAAGTTTCAATTGATTTGACCTACCATTTTAAGAAAGTTAATGCTACTTTTAGATTTTTGGAGCATTTTGACTTGTTTTGCGTTGTTTCCATGGTAACGGCAGACATTTTGGAAATTCAACGCCAAATTCCACATCTACCAATGTTGCTCATCGTTACTGTGAAGTTTCCAAAAATTTGAGCATTTTCATATTTTGAAATTTTGGTGTTGTTTCCATGGCAACATAGTAGTTCCAATGAGTGCCAAAATCATCTAAAACCAGTATATAGTCGGCACCTTCATGGTATAAAAATATAATGATTCAAAGTTTAAACATCTCCAAATAATTCACCAAAACCAAAACTGGATTTTTCACATTTGTTCCGTTTCCATGGTAACGGCATCCATTTTAATGATCTTAAGACCTACTGCAACCCGAAATTTTGTGTTCCTCATTATAGTTAACTATCATTAAGATTGGTTCCATTGGCTCCAAAAACTGCAGGACAAAATTAGGTGGAAGAATAATAATAATAATAATAAAAAAAAGAAACGGAGGAAAAGCAATATGTCACCCGACATTGTCGATCGGGTGACATAATAATAATAATTATAATAGGGAAAAAGAAACAGAGGAAAAGCAATATGTCACCCGACATTGTCGATCGGGTGACATAATAATAATAATAACTAGATTTGTAATTGCTAGCAATAACGAATGGCAGCCTTCCCCCATTGCCAGGCGAGCGGCAGCGATTTTGAAAATTCCTATGTCAATGAGGCATCTACACATGCAGATTATCATTTTTGTAGAGTTTCATTAAGTTTGGAGGATTTTGAAATTTTGGACATTTATGCTGTTTCCATGGTAACGGCGGCCATTTTGGAAATTCCAAAGTCAAATATCGTATCTACATATGCCAGTTACCATTACTGTAAATTTTCAGAAAGTTTGGAGCATTATGAAATTTTTGAAATTTTTTATGTTTCCATGGTAACGATAGAAATTTCCAAAATTTCAAAAGCAGACACCACATTGCCACATGCCATGTTACATATCAATACAGTTTCATTGATCAATATGTAATATTCTTTAAGAAAATGCAGCTTTTATATATTTTCCCATAGGCTCAATGTTAAACTTTCGCCCTGTTTCCATGACAATAGCGGCCATTTTGGAACTTCTTAATATTGCATGCACATCTAGGCATATCAGGTAACACTTCCAAAAAGTTTCATCCACTTGGGTCTTATAATGAAAGATTTAGAATTTTGAAAATTTTTCACATTTTGTCAGTTTCCATGACAATGGCCGCCATCTTGAATATGCCATACCCTGTTTGCACATCTGCACATGCTGGGTAACATTATGGTATAGTACCATGACCATTGGTTCATAAAGTTCCAAGATATCAGCTGGACAAAAACGTGGAATAAAAATAATAAAACTAGATTTGCAATTGCAAGCAATAGCGGATGGCACCTTCCCCGTTGCCAGGTGAGTGGCAGCCATTTAGAAAACTCCAAAGTCAAAGAGTGCATCTACACATGCAAATTATCCTTTTTGTAGAGTTTAATAAAGTTTGGAGCATTTTGAAATTTTGGACATTTTTGCTGTTTCCATGGTTACGGCGGCCATTTTGAAAATTCCAACTTCAAAATGCAACTCTGCCAATGCCAGTTACCATTTCTGTAAAGTTTCATCCAGTTTGCAGCATTTTGAATTGTTTTGAAATTTTGGACATTTATGCTGCAGCCATGGTTACAGTGGATAATTCCAAAATTCTAAAAGCAGGCATCTCATTGCCACATGTCATGTTATATATCAATACAGTTTCATTGACTTTGGTGAAATACTCTTTAAGAAAATGCTCATTTTATGCATTTTCCCATAGGGTCAATGTAAAACTTGCCCCTAGTTTCCATGACAACGGCGGCCATTTTGGACTATCCAAATATTGTCTTGACATCTTGGCATACTGGGTAACATTTTCATAAAGTTTCATCCAATTGGGTCTTATAACGAAAAAGTTAGAATTTTTGATATTTCAGCTGTTTCCATGGTAACGGCAGCCATTTTGAAAATTCCAAAGTCAAACTGCAAATCAGCACATGCCAGTTACCATTCCTGTGGAGTTTCTTCCAGTTTCGAACACTTTGATTTTTTCGCATTTTGCTGTTTCCATGGAAACGGCGGCCATTTTTACCATTCCATAGCAAGGTGCACAACTTTACATGGGGTCCTCATTATAGTAGAGTTCCATCAACATTGGTCCATTGGATTCCTAGAACTCGCCCGGACAAAATGTGTGGAAGAAAAATAAGAAAAATAATAATAAGAAAAAAGAAACGTAGAATAACAATATGTCACCTGAACTCCGTTGAGGTGCCATAATAACTAGAATTGCCATTGCAAGCAATAGCGGATGTCACCCTTCCCCATTGCCACTAAGTGGCAGCCATTTAAAATAATTGACATTGAATGCACATGTATATATGTATGACGTTATATCTTTCTGTAAATTTTCAGTACTTTCAAAGCATTTTTAAAAAATCACGTTTTTGACGTTTCCATGGTAACGGCAGCCATTTTGAAAATTTCATAGTCAAAAGTTGTATCAACACTTGCCAGATAACATAAATATCAAGTTTCATTAAGTTTGGAACATTTTCAAATTTTTTGACTTTTTTGCCGTTTCCATGGCAACGGTAGCCATTTGGAAATTCCAACGCCAACTGCCGCTTCCACACATGCCAGTCAACATTATGGTGAAGTTTCATTAAGTTTGAAGCATTCTGAAATTTTTTGAAATTTTTGCTCCTGTATCCATGGTAACATAGTAGTTGCAATGATTGTCAAAATCATTCAAAACGTGTATATAGTGGACAACTATATTGTTTAAAAATTTGATGATTTTAAGTTGAAGCATACCAAAATTATTCACCAAACCCTGAACTTTTGGAGCATTTTGACCTTTTGCATTGTATCCATGGTAACGGCAGACATTTTGGAAATTCAACGCCAAATTCCACATCTACCAATGTTGCTCATCGTTACTATGAAGTTTCAAAAAATTTGGAGCATTTTGATATTTTTGAAATTTTTGGTGTAGTTTCCATGGCAACATAGTAGTTCCAATGATTGCTAAAATCATCCAACACCAGTATACAGTGGGCACCTACATGGTATTAAATATAATGATTCTAAGTTTAACCATTTCCAATAAATTCACCAAAACAAAAAGTGGATTTTTCACATTTGTTCCGTTTCCATGGTAACGGCAGCCATTTTTATGTTCTTAAGACCTACTGCAACCCGGAATTTTGTGTTCCTCATTCTAGTGAACTATCATTAAGATTGGTTCCATTGGCTCCAAAAATCTGCCGGACAAAAAAGGTGGAAGAATAATAATAATAACAAAGAAACAGAGGAAAAGCAATATGTCACCCGACATTGTCGATCGGGTGACATAATAAGAAAAAAAGAAACGTAGAATAACAATATGTCACCCCAACTCCGTTGAGGGTGCCATAATAAGAAAAAAAGAAACGAACAATAACAATATGTCACCCCAACTCCGTTGAGGGTGCCAAAATAATAAGAAAAAAAAGAAACGAACAATAACAATATGTCACTCAAACTCCGTTGAGGGTGCCATAATAATAATAATAATAATAACTAGATTTGCCATTGCAAGAAATAGCGGATGTCACCCTTCCCCCATTGCCACTAAGCGGCAGCCATTTAAAAAAATTTTAACAGTGAATGCACATATATGCATGGCTATACATCTCCTGTAAATTTTCAGTACATTCAGAGCATTTTGAAAATTTCACATTTTTGCTGCTTCCATGGCAACGGCAGCCATTTTGAAAATTTCAAACTCGAAAGTCTCAACTGTACTGCCAGTTAACAATAATATCAAGTTTCATTTAGTTCAAAGCATTTTGAAATTTTTGAAATTTTTGACATTTTTGATAGTTTCCATGGTAACAGAGACCATTCCCAAAATTTAATGGCAGATACCACATTGGTACATGAAATGGAACATACCATCAAAGTTTCAATCGATTTGACCTACCATTTTAAGAAAGGAAATGCTACTTTTAAGTTTTTGGAGCATTTTGACTTGTTTTGCATTGTTTCCATGGTAACGGCAGACATTTACGAAATTCCAACGTCAAATTGCACATCTGCCAATGTTGCTCATCGTTACTGTGAAGTTTCATTAAATTTGGAGCATTTTGATATTTTTGAAATTTTTGGTGTAGTTTCCATGGCAACATAGTAGTTCCAATGATTGCCAAAATCATCCAAAACCAGTATAGAGAGGGCACCTACATTGTATTAAAATATATTGATTCTAAGTTTAAGCATATCCAAATAATTCACCAAAACCAAAAACTGGATTTTTTTCACATTTGTTCCGTTTCCATGGTAACGGCAGCCATTTGTTATGTTCTTAAGACCTACTGCAACCCGAAATTTTGTGTTCCTCATAACAGTTAACTATCATTAAGGTTGGTTCCATTGGCTCCAAAAAAACTGCCGGACAAAAATCATTGGAAGAATAATAATAATAACTAGATTTGCCATTGCAAGCAATAGCGGATGGCACCCTCGTTCCCCATTGTCAGGTGAGCCGCAGCCATTTTGAAAATCTAAAGTCAAATAGCGCATCTACACATGGAAAGTATCATTTTGTAAAGTTTCATTAAATTTGGAGCATTTTGACATTTTTGCCGTTTCCATGGTAACTGCGGCCATTTTGAAAATTCCAACTTCAAAAGCAACTCTGCCCATGCAAGTTACCATTTCTGTAAAGTTTCATCTAGCTTCCAGCAATTTGATTTTTGAAATTTTGGACATTATTGCTGTTTCCATGGTTACAGTAGATAATTCAAAATTCTAAAAGCAGACATCTCATTGCCAGATGTCATGTTATATATCAATACAGTTTCATTTACTTTGGTGCAAAACTCTCTGGGAAAATCCAGATTTTATGCATTTTCCATAGGGTCAATGCAAAACTTGCCCCAGTTTCCATGACAACGGCGGCCATTTTGAACTATCCAAATATTGTCTTGACATCTTGGCATACTGGATAACATTTTCAGAAAGTTTCATCCAGTTGGATGTTATAACGAAAGAGTTAGAATTTTTGATATTTTAGCTGTTTCCATGGTAACGGCAGCCATTTTGAAAATTCAAGGTCAAACTGCAAATCAGCACATGCCAGTTACCATTTCTGTGGAGTTTCTTCCAGTTTGGAACACTTTGATTTGTTTCGCATTTTGCTGTTTCCATGGAAACGGCGGCCATTTTACCATTCCATAGCAAGGTGCACAACTTCAAATGGGGTTCCTCATTATAGTTGAGTTCCATAAACATTGGTCCGTTCAATTCTGAGAACTCGCGTGGACAAAATGTGTGGAAGAAAAATAAAAATAATAAGAAAAAAAAGAAACGTAGAATAACAATATGTCACCCAACTCCGTTGAGGGTGCCATAATAATAAAGAAACAGAGGAAAAGCAATATGTCACCCGACATTGTCGATCGGGTGACATAATAATAATAAAAAAAAGAAACGGAGGAAAAGCAATATGTCACCCGACATTGTCGATCGGGTGACATAAAAACTAGATTTGTAATTGCTAGCAATAACGGATGGCACCCTTCCCCCATTGCCAAGTGAGCGGCAGCCATTTTGAAAATTCCATAAAAAAACATATTTAGTTTCCATGGCAATATAGTAGTTCCAAAGATTCTCAAAATCGTGTAAAACCTGTATATAGTGGACACAAACAATATATATAAACTTATGATTTTAAGTTCAGGCATTCTCAAAATATTTGCCAAAAACTAAAATTTTATTTTTTACATTTGTTCTGTTTCCATGGTAACGGTGGCCATTTTAAAAATACCATACCCCGATTGCACAATTTTATATAGTGGTCCACATTATGGTATAGTTCCATCAATATTGTTCAAGCCAATTCCGAGAAATAGCATGGACAAAAAAGTGTGGAAGAATAAATATAACTAGATTTGCCATTGCAAGCAATAGCGGATGTCACCCTTCCCCCATTGCCACTAAGCGGGAGCAATTTCGAAAATTTTAAACAAGGAATGCACATATATGCATGGCTATACATCTTCCTGTAAATTTTTAAAACATTTAGAGCATTTTTGATCATTTTAAAATTTTTGACATTTTTGCAGTTTCCATGGCAACGGCGGCCACTTTGGAAATTCCAAAGTCAAAAGTCTGATCTAGACTTGCCAGTTAACAATCATATTAAGTTTCATTATATTTGAAGCATTTTGAATTTTTTTTACTGTTTTGCAGTTTCCATGGCATCGATGGCCATTTTAGAAATTCCAAAGTCAAATGTCTCATCTTACCTTACCAGGTAACAATCATAATAAGTTTCATAATGTTTGGAGCATTTTAAAATTTTTCAAATTTTTCACATTTTTGCTGGTTCCTATGGTAACAGAGACCATTCTCAAACTTTAATGACAGATGCCACATTGGTAGATGGGAGGGAACATTCTATCAAAGTTTCAATGGATTTGACCTACCATTTTAAGAAATTAAATGCTACTTTAAGGTTTTTGAAGCATTTTGACCTTTTTTTGCATTGTTTCCATGGAAACGGCAGCCATTTTGGAAATTCCAATGCCAAATTCTACATCTACAAATGTTGCTAATCGTTACTGTGAAGTTTCATAAAATTTGGAGCATTTTGATATTTTTGAAATTTTTGGTGTAGTTTCCATGGCAACATTATAGTTCCAATGATTGTCAAAATCAGCGAAAACCTGAATATAGTCGACAACTACATTGTATTAAAATTTAATGATTTTAAGTTTAAGCATTCTCAAATTATAAACCAAACTCCAAAATTTTATTTTTTCACCTTTTTTTTAGTTTCCATGCTGATGGCAGCCATTTTTTAGTTCCAAAGTTGCACTGCATTTAGATTGGTTCCTTTGGCTCTGAGAAAACTGGCGGACAAAATTAGGTGGAAGAAAAATAATAATAACTAGATTTGCCATTGCAAGCAATAGCGAATGGCACCTTCCCCATTGCCAGGCGAACAGCAGCCATTCAGAAAATTCCAAAGTCAAAGAGTGCATCTACACATGCAAATTATCATGTTTTAAATTTTCATTAAGTTTGGAGCATTTTGAAATTTTGGACATTTTGCTACATCCATGGTTACAGTGGATAATTCCAAAATTCTAAAAGCAGACATCTCATTGCCACATGTCATGTTATATATCAATACAGTTTCATTGACTTTGGTCAAATACTCTTTAAGAAAATGCTGATTTTATGCATTTTCCTATAGGGTCAATGTAAAACTTGCCCCCAGTTTCCATGACAACGGCGGCCATTTTGGACTATCCAAATATTGTCTTGACATCTTAGCATACTGGGTAACATTTTCATAAAGTTTCATCCAGTTGGGTCTTATAACGAAAGAGTTAGAATTTTTGATATTTTAGCTGTTTCCATGGTAACGGCAGCCATTTTGAAAATTCCGAAGTCAAACTGCAAATCAGCACATGCCAGTTACCATTCCTGTGGAGTTTCTTCCAGTTTGGAACACTTTGATTTTTTTCGCATTTTTGCTGTTTCCATGGAAACGGCGGCCATTTTTTACCATTCCATAGCAAGGTGCACAACTTTACATGGGGGTCCTAATTACAGGTGAGTTCCATCAACATTGGTCCATTGGATTCCAAGAACTGGCGCGGACAAAATGTGTGGAAGAAAATAAGAAAAAAAGAAACGTAGAATAACAATACGTCACCCAACTCCGTTGAGGGTGCCATAATAAAAAAAAAAAAAAGAAACGAACAATAACAATATGTCACCCAACTCCGTTGAGGTGCCATCAAAAATAAAAATAACTAGATTTGTAATTGCTAGCAATAACGGATGGCACCCTTCCCCCATTGCCAGGGTAACGGCAGCCATTTTTAAAATTCCAAAGTCAAAGAGTGCATCTACACATGCAAATTAACATTTTTGTAAAGTTTCATTAAGTTTGGAGCATTTTGAAATTTTGGACATTTTTGCGGTTTCCATGGTAACGGCGGCCATTTTGAAAATTCCGAAGTCAAACTGCAAATCAGCACATGCCAGTTACCATTTCTGTGAAGTATCTTTGAGTTTGGAACACTTTGATTTTTTTCGCATTTTTGCTGTTTCCATGGAAACGGCGAACATCTTTTACCATTCCATAGCAAGGTGCACAACTTCACATGGGGGTCCTCATTATAGTTGAGTTCCATCAACATTGGTTCATTGGATCCCAAGAACTCGCGCGGACAAAATGTGCGAAAGAAAAATAATAAAAACTAGAATTGCCATTGCAAGCAATAGCGGATGTCACCCTTCCCCCATTGCCACTAAGCGGCAGCCATTAAAAAAAAATTAACAGTGAATGCACATATATGCATGGCCATAGATCTTTCTGTAAATTTTCGGTACATTGAAAGCATTTTAAAAAAATTTCACATTTTTGCCGTTTCCATGGCAACGACAGCCATTTTGAATTTTTCAAAGTCTAAAGTCTCATATATACATGCCAGTTAACAATACTGTCAAGTTTCATTAAATTCAAAGCATTTTGAAAATTTTTGACTTTTTTGCAGTTTCCATGGCAACGGTGGCCATTTTTGAAATTCCAACGTCAAAAGTCTCATCCAGACCTGTCAGTCAACAATCATATAAAGTTTCATCAATTTTGGAGCATTTTGAAATTTTTGACATTTTTGATGGTTTCTATGGTAACAGAGACCATTCCAAAATTTTAATGACAGATGCCACATTGGTACATGGGAGGGAACATACCATCAACGTTTCAATGGATTTGACCTACCATTTTAAGAAAGTAAATGCCAATTTAAGGTTTTTGAAGCATTTTGACCATTTTTGCATTGTTTCCATGGTAACAGCAGACATTTTCGAAATTCCAACGCCAAATTGCACATCTACCAATGTTGCTTATCGTTACTGTGAAGTTTCATTAAATTTGGAGCATTTTGATATTTTGGAAAATTTTGGTGTAGTTTCCATGGCAACATAGTAGTTCCAATGATTGCCAAAAATCATCCAAAACCAGTATATAGTGGGCACCTACATTGTATCAAAATATAATGATTCTAAGTTAAAACATCTCCAAATAATTTACCAGAACCAAAAACTGGATTTTTTCACATTTGTTCCGTTTCCATGGTAACGGCAGCCATTTTTAATGGTCTTAAGACCTACTGCAACCCGAAATTTTGTGTTCCTCATTATAGTTAACTATCATTAAGATTGTTTCCTATGTCTCCAAAAAAGCTGCCGGACAAAAATCATTGGAAGAATAATAATAATAACTAGATTTGCCATTGCAAGCAATAGCGGATGTCACCTTCCCCATTGCCACTAAGCGGCAGCCATTTCAAAAATTTAACAGTGAATGCACATATATGCATGGCTAAACATCTCCTGTAAATTTTCAGTACATTCAGAGCATTTTAAAATTTTCACATTTTGTCGTTTCCATGGCAACGGCAGCCATTTTGAAAATTTCAAAGTCAAAAGTCTCATCTATACTTGCCAGTTAACAATAATATCAAGTTTCATTAAGTTCAAAGCATTTTGAAAATTTTGACATTTTGCAGTATCCATGGCAACGGTGGCCATTTTGGAAATTCAAAGTCAAAAGTCTCATCCAGACTTGCCAGTCGACAATCATATTAAGTTTCAGAAAATTTGGAGCATTTTGAAATTTTGAAATTTTGACATTTTGATGGTTCCTATGGTAACAGAGACCATTGCCAAAATTTAATGGCAGATACCACATTGGTACATGGGAGGAACATACCATCAAAGTTTCAATCGATTTGACCTAAAATTTAAAGAAAGTAAATGCTACTTTTAGGTTTCTGGAGCATTTTGACCTGTTTTGCATTGTTTCCATGGTAACGGCAGACATTTTCGAAATTCAACGCCAAATTGCACATCTACCAATGTTGCTCATCGTTACTGTGAAGTTTCATTAAATTTGGAGCATTTTGATATTTTGAAATTTTGGTGTAGTTTCCATGGCAACATAGTAGTTCAATGATTGCCAAAATTATCCAAAACCACTATATAGTGGGCACCTACATTGTATTAAAATATACTGATTCTGAGTCTAAGCATATCCAAATAATTCACCAAAACAAAAACTGGATTTTTCACATTTGTTCCGTTTCCATGGTAACGGCAGCCATTTTTATGTTCTTAAGACCTACTGCAACCCGAAATTTTGTGTTCCTCATTATACTTAACTATCATTAAGATTGGTTCCATTGGCTCCAAAAAATCTGCCGGACAAAAATCATTGGAAGAATAAGAATAATAATAACAAAGAAACAGAGGAAAAGCAATATGTCACCCGACATTGTCGATCGGGTGACATAATAATAAAAAAGAAACGGAGGAAAAGCAATATGTCACCCGACATTGTCGATCGGGTGACATAATAATAAGAAGAAAAAAGAAACGTAGAATAACAATATGTCACCCAACTCCGTTGAGGGTGCCATAATAATAATAATAATAATAATAATTTTAATAATAATAATAAGAAACGGGACAAAACATAAAGTCTCCAAAACTCCGTTTTGGCGACTTAATAACAAGTAATCCTGTGTTAGGATGCTAACACAAAAGTCATAAAACGGCCCCAACCATTGTTCTGCTGTTTCCATGGTTATGGCAGCCATTTTGAAATTTCAAAGTAGGATATCACATCTACACGTGACAGGTCACATTACTTACAAGTTTCATAAAATTGGAGCAATTTTCAAATTTAGGCATTCGTGTTTCCATGGTTACGGTGGCCATTTTGAAATTCCAAAGTCAAATGCCACATCTTCATAAGACAGTCAACATTTGTGTAAAGTTTTATTAAGTTTGAAGCATTTTGAATTTTTGACATTTTGCAGTTTCCATGGTTACGGCAGCCATTTTGAAAATTCCAAAGTCGGATGGCACATCTTCACATGACAGGTCACATTACTGTCAAGTTTCATAAAGATTGGACCCAATCTAGATTTTTCGCATTTTGTTGTTTCCATGGCAACGGCAGCCATTTTGGAAATTCAAAGTCAAATTCCAAATCTACATACACTCGTTAACATCTCTGTAAAATTTCATTAAATTTGAAGCATTTTAAAAATAATTCACATTTTTGCAGTTTCCATGGTAACGGCGGCCATTTTGAAAATTCAAAAGTCGAACTACAGCTACATATGGTGCTACCTGTAATGATCTGTCATTATATAACATAAAAAGTACATAGGAATAATCCAACACTATCACATGACTAATCATATGACTATTGTTCTAGAATGTTCCATGAAAATTGACCCCTAAAATAATGCCAAGATGACCCAGGCTGAAATAAAAAATGTGGAATGGACACCTGGACATCGGTCTCTTATATTACACAAAACTTAAAGGTTCTACCAGTAGCGAATCAATAGTCGAAAATGACCCCACCCATGTTCCGGCCCCAAACAGTGCCAAGTTGACCCCATTTGAAATAAAAATAGTGAATGCACCCTAGGGATACTACCCCATCATCATACCAAATATAAAGTTTCCATGATTTAAGGCTTGGAAGAAAATGGTCGGACAAATTAGGTTCAGAAGAATAATAATAACAAGTAATCCTGTGTTAGGATGCTAACACAAAAGTCGCCAAACGGCCCCAACCATTGTTCTGCTGTTTCCATGGTAACGGCAGCAATTTTGAAATTTCATAGTCGGATAGCACATCTACACATGACAGGTCACAATACTTACAAGTTTCATAAAATTTGGACCAATTTTCAAATTTAGGCATTCGTGTTTCCATGGTTACGGTGGCCATTTTGAAATTCCAAAGTCAAATGCCACATCTACATAAGACAGTCAACATTTGTGTAAAGTTTCATTACGTTTGAAGCATTTTGAATTTTTGACATTTTGCAGTTTCCATGGTAACGGCAGCCATTTAAAACTCCAAAGTCGGATGGCACATCTACACATGACAGGTCACATTACTGTCAAGTTTCATAAAGATTGGACCAAATCTAGATTTTTCGCATTTTTGTTGTTTCCATGGCAACGGCGGCCATTTTGGAAATTCCAAAGTCAAATTCCAAATCTACATACACTCGTTAACATCTCTGTAAAATTTCATTAAATTTGAAGCATTTTAAAAAAATTTCACATTTTTGCAGTTTCCATGGTAACGGCGGCCATTTTAAAAATTCCAAAGTCGAATTACAGCTACATATGGTGCTACCTGTAATAATCTATCATTATATAACATAAAAGTACATAGGAATAATTCAACACTATCACATGACTAATCACATGACTAGTGTTCTTGAATGTTCCTTGAAAATTGACCCCAAAATAATGCCAAGATGACCCCTGGCTGAAATAAAAATGTGGAATGGACACCTGGACATCGGTCTCTTGTATGACACAAAACTTAAAGGTTCTACCAGTAGCGAATCAATAGTCGAAAATGACCCCACCCATGTTCCGGCCCCCAAAAGTGCCAAGTTGACCCCATTTGAAATAAAAATAGTGAATGCACCCTAGGGATACTACCCCAACATCATACCAAATATAAAGTTTCCGTCACTTAAGGCTTGGAAGAAAAGGTCGGACAAATTAGGGTTAAGAAGAATAATAATAATAATAATAATAATAATAATAATAATAATAATAATAAGAAACGGGACAAAAACATAAAGTCTCCAAAACTCCGTTTTGGCGACTTAATAAGAAACGGGACAAAAACAATAAGTCTCCAAAACTCCGTTTTGGCGACTTAATAAGAAACGGGACAAAAACAATAAGATAGATTTGCTATTGCAAGCAATAGCGGAGGATGTCACCCTGTACTGGACATTGTCACAGTAGCAGCAACCACTTAAAGTGTACCAAAGTCAAATGGCACATCTATTATACATGCTGGAATTGGCATGTCTTTGATCCCCCTTTTTTTCTCATCCCGTAGAATAGGTTTGAGTTCTAAACATAGTTTGGGAATTCTTTAGAATCTAAAATAAGACCCACGCGCGAGGAAAAACGTGGCGTCACGTGATGTGCAAGTATATTATCGTGGATTTAGCATATTTATATTCTTTTAGAGGGGACCTTGGACAGACAACATGTGTATATATTGACGGAGCGCCATACTAACTGTTCATTTGGTTCTTTAATAGCTCGCGTATCACACGATACTTGTATCTTATTTTGTACAATTAAATTACACGTTCATCGATTGATTTCAGCTAATGTGTATATTTTAGCAGGTGTGTAATTCACGGATGTGTACTGTAATGCAAGTACAGAAATGTCACTAATATGTACTCTTAGTGTTTCTCTCTCTCTCTCGGTGGCGATTTTCTCTTCAAAGCACGATTTTTGTATAGAATAGAAGCACGTTAAATTATATATTTTTTTCTTCTAGCATATTCTAGAAGATGTTTTGCAGTACAGATTTGTATTTGATCGTATGCACATACTCTTGATAACGGAATTTTGCCTCAAATTTACGAGGTGTTTTATATATAAAAAAGAAGATGTGGTATGATTGCCAATGAGACAACTCTCCGCAAGAGACCAAATGACACAGAAATTAACAACTATAGGTCAATGCACGGCCTTCAATAATGAGCAAAGCCCATACTGCATAGTCAGTTTATGTTTGTATTTTTGCTGTTTCCATGGCAACGGCGGCCATTTTGAAAATTCCAAAGACAAATAGCAACTCTGCACATCTCAGTTGACATTTCTGTGGAGTTTTATCAAGTTCGGAGCATTTTGAAATTTCTGAAATTTTTGAAATTTTGGCTGGTTTCCATGGTTACAAAGACCATTCCCAAAATGTAATGACAGATGCCACATTGGTACATGGGAGGAACATACCATCAAAGTTTCAATGGATTTGACCTACCATTTTAAGAGAGTAAAGGCTATTTTAAGGTTTTGAAGCATTTTACTTTTTGCATTGTTTCCATGGTAACGGCAGCCATTTTGAAATTGCAAAGTCAAACTGCTGTTGCATATGGTGCTACCCATTATAATATACCATCATATAACATTTTATGTCTCTAGAATTAATGCAACACTGATGTTCTAGAATGTTCCATGAAATTTCACCCCTCAAATTATGCCAAGGAGACCCCTACTGAAATAAAAAGTTCCATGTTGAAGCAGACATGTGTCTCTTAATATTCATAAAAGTAATCATAATTCCATCTACTCTACATACAGTAGCAAATTTAAGAAATGTAAAATAAATTTGACCCCACCCATCTTTGAGCCCCCCTAATTATGCCAAGATGACACCCTGGTATCATGAACATTGGGTTCTGCAACCCCCATGATGCAGACCCATACCCAGAAAAAATATAAAGTTTCCATCCTCTATAGCTTCCAAGAAAATGGTAGGACAGTTTAAGGGTTTAGAAAAAGAAGAATAAGAATAATAACTAGATTTGTAATTGCTAGCAATAACGGATGGCACCCTCGTTCCCCCATTGTCAGGTGAGCCGCAGCCATTTTGAAAAATCTTAAGTCAAATAGCGCATCTACACATGGAAAGTGTCATTTTTGTAAAGTTTCATTAAATTTGAAGCATTTTGAAATTTTTGACATTTTTGCCGTTTCCATGGTTACGGCGGCCATTTTGAAAATTCCAACTGCAAAATGCAACTCTGCCTATGCCAGTTACCATTTCTGTAAAGTTTCATCTAGTTTGCAGCAATTTGATTTTTTTTGAAATTTTGGACATTATTGCTGTTTCCATGGTTACAGTAGATAATTTAGAAATTCTAAAAGCGGACATCTCATTGCTACATGTCATGTTATATATCAATACAGTTTCATTTACTTTGGTGCAATACTCTTATAGAAAATGCAGATTTTATGCATTTTTCCATAGGGTCCATGCAAAACTTGCCCCCAGTTTCCATGACAACAGCGGCCATTTTGAACTATCCAAATATTGTCTTGACATCTTGGCATACTGGATAACATTTTATAAAGTTTCATCCACTTGGATGTTATAACGAAAGAGTTAGAATTTTTGATATTTTAGCTGTTTCCATGGTAACGGCAGCCATTTTGAAAATTCCAAAGTCAAACTGCAAATCAGCACATGCCAGTTACCATTCCTGTGGAGTTTCTTCCAGTTTGGAACACTTTGATTTTTTCGCATTTTGCTGTTTCCATGGAAACGGCGGCCATCTTTACCATTCCATAGCAAGGTGCACAACTTCAAATGGGGTTCCTCATTATAGTTGAGTTCCATAAACATTGGTCCGTTCAATTCTGAGAACTCGCGTGGACAAAATGTGGAAGAAAATAAAATAATAAGAAAAAAAAGAAACGTAGAATAACAATATGTCACCCAACTCCGTTGAGGGTGCCATAACTAGATTTGCCATTGCAAGCAATAGCGGATGTCACCTTCCCCATTGCCACTAAGTCGGCAGCCATTTCAAAAAAATTAACAGTGAATGCACATATGCATGGCTAAACATCTCCTGTAAATTTTCAGTACATTCAGAGCATTTTAAAATTTTCACATTTTTGTCGTTTCCATGGCAACGGCAGCCATTTTGAAAATTTCAAAGTCAAAAGTCTCATCTATACTTGCCAGTTAACAATAATATCAAGTTTCATTAAGTTCAAAGCATTTTGAAAATTTTGACATTTTGCAGTTTCCATGGCAACGGTGACCACTTTGGAAATTCCAAAGTCAAAGTCTCATCCAGACTTGCCAGTCGACAATCATGTTAAGTTTCAGAAATTTTGGAGCATTTTGAAATTTTTGAAATTTTGACATTTTGATGGTTCCTATGGTAACAGAGACCATTCCCAGAATTTAATGGCAGATACCACATTGGTACATGGGAGGAACATACCATCAAAGTTTCAATCGATTTGACCTACCATTTTAAGAAAGTAAATGCTACTTTTAGGTTTTGGAGCATTTTGACCTGTTTTGCATTGTTTCCATGGTAACGGCAGACATTTTCGAAATTCCAATGCCAAATTGCACATCTACCAATGTTGCTCATCGTTTCTGTGAAGTTTTATTAAATTTGGAGCATTTTGATATTTTGGAAATTTTGGTGTAGTTTCCATGGCAACACAGTAGTTCCAATGATTGTAAAAATGATCCAAAACCAGTATATAGTGGGCACCTACATTGTATCAAAATATAATGATTCTAAGTTTAAGCATCTCCAAATAATTCACCAAAACCAAAAAGTGGATTTTTTCACATTTGTTCCGTTTCCATGGTAACGGCAGCCATTTTTAATGGTCTTAAGACCTACTGCAACCCGAAATTTTTTGTTCCTCATTATAGTTCACTATCATTAAGATTGGTTCCATTGTCTTCAAAAAAGCTGCCGGACAAAAATCATTGGAAGAATAATAATAACTAGAATTGCCATTGCAAGCAATAGCGGATGTCACCTTTCCCCATTGCCACTAAGTGGCAGCCATTTAAAAATTGACATTGAATGCACATGTATATATGCATGACGTTACATCTTTCTGTAAATTTTCAGTACTTTCACAGCATTTTAAAAACACGTTTTTGACGTTTCCATGGTAACAGCAGCCATTTTGAAAATTTCATAGTCAAAGTTGTATCAACACTTGCCAGATAACATAAATGTCAAGTTTCATTAAGTTTGGAACATTTTCAAATTTTTGCCGTTTCCATGGCAACGGTAGCCATTTTGGAAATTCCAACGCAATTGCCGCTTCCACACATGCCAGATAACATTATGGTGAAGTTTCATTAAGTTTGAAGCATTCTGAAATTTTTGAAATTTTGCTCCTGTATCCATGGTAACATAGTAGTTCCAATGATTGTCAAAATCATTCAAAACGTGTATATAGTGGACAACTATATTGTACAAAATTTGATGATTTTAAGTTGAAGTATACCAAAATTATTCACCAAACCCTGAAGTTTTGGAGCATTTTGACCTTTTGCATTGTTTCCATGGTAACGGCAGACATTTTGGAAATTCGAACGCCAAATTCCACATCTACCAATGTTGCTAATCGTTACTATGAAGTTTCAAAAATTTGGAGCATTTTGATATTTTTGAAATTTTTGGTGTAGTTTCCATGGCAACATAGTAGTTCCAATGATTGCTAAAATCATCCAACACCAGTATACAGTGGGCACCTACATGGTATTAAAATATAATGATTCTAAGTTTAAGCATCTCAATAAATTCACCAAAACAAAAAGTGGATTTTTCACATTTGTTCCGTTTCCATGGTAACGGCAGCCATTTTTATGTTCTTAAGACCTTTGCAACCCGGAATTTTGTGTTCCTCATTATAGTGAACTATCATTAAGATTGGTTCCATTGGCTCCAAAAAATCTGCCGGACAAAAAAAGGTGGAAGAATAATAATAACTAGATTTGCCATTGCAAGCAATAGCGGATGTCACCCTTCCCCCATTGCCACTAAGCGGCAGCCATTTCAAAAAAATTTAACAGTGAATGCACATATATGCATGGCTAAACATCTCCTGTAAATTTTCAGTACATTCAGAGCATTTTAAAAATTTTCACATTTTTGTCGTTTCCATGGCAACGGCAGCCATTTTGAAAATTTCAAAGTCAAAAGTCTCATCTATACTTGCCAGTTAACAATAATATCAAGTTTCATTAAGTTCAAAGCATTTTGAAAATTTTTGACATTTTTGCAGTATCCATGGCAACGGTGGCCATTTTGGAAATTCCAAAGTCAAAAGTCTCATCCAGACTTGCCAGTCGACAATCATATTAAGTTTCAGAAAATTTGGAGCATTTTGAAATTTTTGAAATTTTTGACATTTTTGATGGTTCCTATGGTAACAGAGACCATTCCCAAAATTTAATGGCAGATACCACATTGGTACATGGGAGGGAACATACCATCAAAGTTTCAATCGATTTGACCTACCATTTTAAGAAAGTAAGTGCTACTTTTAGGTTTTTGGAGCATTTTGACCTGTTTTGCATTGTTTCCATGGTAACGGCAGACATTTTCGAAATTCCAACGCCAAATTGCACATCTACCAATGTTGCTCATCGTTACTGTGAAGTTTCATTAAATTTGGAGCATTTGATATTTTTAAATTTTGGTGAAGTTTCCATGGCAACATAGTAGTTCCAATGATTGCCAAAATTATCCAAAACCACTATATAGTGGGCACCTACATTGTACTAAAATATACTGATTCTGAGTTTAAGCATATCCAAATAATTCACCAAAACAAAAAACTGGATTTTTCACATTTGTTCCGTTTCCATGGTAACGGCAGTCATTTTATGTTCTTAAGACCTACTGCAACCCGAAATTTTGTGTTCCTCATTATACTTAACTATCATTAAGATTGGTTCCATTGGCTCCAAAAACTGCCGGACAAAAATCATTGGAAGAATAAGAATAATAATAACAAAGAAACAGAGGAAAAGCAATATGTCACCCGACATTGTCGATCGGGTGACATAATAACAAAGAAACAGAAGAAAAGCAATATGTCACCCGACATTGTCGATCGGGTGACATAATAACAAAGAAACAGAGGAAAAGCAATATGTCACCCGACATTGTCGATCGGGTGACATAACAAGTAATCCTGTGTTAGGATGCTAAATAATAATAATAATAATAAAAAAAAAGAAACGGAGGAAAAGCAATACGTCACCCAACATTGTCGATCGGGTGACATAATAATAACAAGAAATCCTGTGTTAGGATGCTAACACAAAAGTCGCCAAAACGGCCCCCAACCATTGTTCTGCTGTTTCCATGGTAACGACAGCTATTTTGAAACTTCAAAGTCGGATATCACATCTACACGTGACAGGTCACATTACTTACAAGTTTCATAAAATTGGACCAATTTTCAAGTTTAGGCATTCGTCTTTCCATGGTTACGGCGGCCATTTTGAAATTCCAAAGTCAAATGCCACATCTACATAAGACAGTCAACATTTGTGTAAAGTTTCATTAAGTTTGAAGCATTTTGAATTTTTGACATTGTTGCAGTTTCCGTGGTAACGGCAGCCATTTGAAAATTCCAAAGTCGGATGGCACATCTACACATGAGAGGTCATATTACCCTTAAATTTCATAAAGATCGGACTAAATTTAGATTTTCGCATTTTTGTTGTTTCCATGGCAATGGCGGCCATTTTGAAATTCCAAAGTCAAATTCAAATCTACATACACTCGTTAACATCTCTGTAAAATTTCATTAAATTTGAAGCATTTTAAAAATTTTCACATTTTGCAGTTTCCATAGTAACGGCGGCCATTTTAAAAATTCCAAAGTCGAATTACAGCTACATATGGTGCTACCTGTAATAATCTATCATTAAATAACATAAAAAGTACATAGGAATAATTCAACACTATCACATGACTAATCACATGACTATTGTTCTAGAATGTTCCATGAAAATTGACCCCTAAAATAATGCCAGGATGACCCCGGGCTGAAATGAAAAATGTGGAATGGACACCTGGACATCGGTCTCTTGTATTACACAAAACTTAAAGGTTCTACCAGTAACGAATCAATAGTTGAAAATGACCCCACCCATGTTCCGGCCCCTAAAAGTGCCAAGTTGACCCCATTTGAAATAAAAATAGCGAATGCACCCTAGGGATACTACCCCATCATCATACCAAATATAAAGTTTCCATCATTTAAGGCTTGGAAGAAAATGGTCGGACAAATTAGGGTTAATAATAATAATAATAATAATAATAATAATAACAAGTAATCCTGTGTTAGGATGCTAACACAAAAGTCGCCAAAACGGCCCCCAACCATTGTTCTGCTGTTTCCATGGTAACGGCAGCCATTTTGAAATTTCATAGTCGGATACACATCTACACATGACAGGTGACATAACTTACAAGTTTCATACAAATTGGACCAATTTTCAAATCTAGGCATTCGTGTTTCCATGGTTACGGTGGCCATTTTGGAAATTCCAAAGTCAAATGCCACATCTACATAAGACAGTCAACATTTGTGTAAAGTTTCATTAAGTTTGAAGCATTTTGAATTTTTGACATTTTGCAGTTTCCATGGCAACGGCGGCCATTTTGGAAATTCCAAAGTCAAATTCCAAATCTACATACACTCGTTAACATCTCTGTAAAATTTCATTAAATTTGAAGCATTTTAAAAAATTTTCACATTTTTGCAGTTTCCATGGTAACGGCGGCCATTTTAAAAATTCCAAAGTCGAATTAAAGCTACATATGGTGCTACCTGTAATAATCTATCATTATATAACATAAAAGTACATAGGAATAATTCAACACTATCACATGACTAATCACGTGACTATTGTTCTAGAATGTTCCATGAAAATTGACCCCTAAAATAATGTCAAGATGACCCCAGGCTGAAATAAAAATGTGGAATGGACACCTGGACATCGGTCTCTTGTATTACACAAAACTTAAAGGTTCTACCAGTAGCGAATCAATAGTCGAAAATGACCCCACCCATGTTCCGGCCCCAAAAAGTGCCAAGATGACCCCCATTTGAAATAAAAAATAGCGAATGCACCCCTAGGGATACTACCCCAACATCATACCAAATATAAAGTTTCCATCATTTAAGGCTTGGAAGAAAATGGTCGGACAAATTAGGGTTAAGAACAATAATAATAATAATAATAATAAATAATAATAATAATAAGAAACGGGACAAAAACATAAAGTCTCCAAAACTCCGTTTTGGCGACTTAACTAGATTTGCTATTGCAAGCAATAGCGGAGGATGTCACCCTGTACTGGACATTGTCACAGTAGCAGCAACCATTTTGAGTGTACCAGAGTCAAATGGCACATCTATTATACATGCTGGAATTGGCATGTCTTTGATCCCCCTTTTTTCTCATCCCGTAGAATAGGTTTGAGATCTATACACAGTTTGGGAAATCTTTAGAATCTAAAATTAGACCCACGCGCGAGGAAGAACGTGGCGTCACGTGATGTGCAAGTATATTATCGTGGACTTAGCATATTTATATTCTCTTTAGAGGGACCTTGGACAGACAACATGTGTATATATTGACGGAGCGCCATACTAACTGTTCATTTTGTTCTTTAATAGCTCGCGTATCACACGATACTTGTATCTTATTTTGTACAATTAAATTACACGTTCATCGATTGATTTCAGCTAATGTGTATATTTTAGCAGATGTGTAATTCACGGATGTGTACTGTAATGCAAGTACAGAAATGTCACTAATATGTACTCTTAGTGTTTCTCTCTCTGTCGGTGGCGATTTTCTCTTCACAGCACGATTTTTGTATAGAATAGAAGCACGTCAAATTATATATTTTTTTCTTCTAGCATATTCTAGAAGATGTTTTGCAGTACAGATTTGTATTTGATCGTATGCACATACTCTTGATAACGGAATTTTGCCTCAAATTTACGAGGTGTTTTATATATAAAAAAGAAGATGTGGTATGATTGCCAATGAGACAACTCTCCGCAAGAGACCAAATGACACAGAAATTAACAACTATAGGTCAATGTACGGCCTTCAACAATGAGAAAAGCCCATACTGCATAGTCAGTTTATGTTTGTATTTTTTGTTGTTTCCATGGCAACGGCGGCCATTTTGAAATTCAAAAGACAAATAGCAACTCTGCACATCTCAGTTGACATTTCAGTGAAGTTTTATCAAGTTTGGGGCATTTTGAAATTTCTGAAATTTTGAAATTTTGGCTGGTTTCCATGGTTACAAAGACCATTCCCAAAATGTAATGACAGATGCCACATTGGTACACGGAGGAACATACCATCAAAGTTTCAATGGATTTGATCTACCATTTTAAGAGAGTAAAGGCTACTTTAAGGTTTTTGAAGCATTTTGACCTTTTTGCATTGTTTCCATGGTAACGGCAGCCATTTTGAAATTGCAAAGTCAAACTGCTGTTGCATATGGTGCTACCCATTATAATATACCATCATATAACATTTTATGTCTCTAGAATTAATGCAACACTGATGTTCTAGAATGTTCCATGAAAATTCACCCCTCAAATTATGCCAAGGAGACCCCTACTGAAATAAAAAAGTTCCATGTTGAAGCAGACATGTGTCTCTTAATATTCATAAAAGTAATCATAATTCCATCTACTCTACATACAGTAGCAAATTTAAGAAATGTAAAATAAATTTGACCCCACCCATCTTTGAGCCCCCCTAATTATGCCAAGATGACACCCTGGTATCATGAACATTGGGTTCTGCAACCCCCATGATGCAGACCCATACCCAGAAAAAATATAAAGTTTCCATCCTCTATAGCTTCCAAGAAAATGGTAGGACAGTTTAAGGGTTTAGAAAAAGAAGAATAAGAATAATAATAATAAGAAACGGGACAAAAACAATAAGTCTCCAAAACTCCGTTTTGGCGACTTAATAATAATAATAATAAGAAACGGGACAAAAACATAAAGTCTCCAAAACTCCGTTTTGGCGACTTAATAATAATAATAAGTAATCCTGTGTTAGGATGCTAACACAAAAGTCGCCAAAACGGCCCCAACCATTGTTCTGCTGTTTCCATGGTAACGGCAGCCATTTTGAAATTTCATAGTCGGATAGCACATCTACACATGACAGGTCACATTACTTACAACTTTCATAAAATTAGATCAATTTTCAAGATTTAGGCATTCGTGTTTCCGTGGTTACCGTGGCCATTTTGAAATTCCAAAGTCAAATGCCACATCTACATAAGACAGTCAACATTTGTGTAAAGTTTCATTAAGTTTGAAGCATTTTAATTTTTGACATTTTTGCAGTTTCCATGGTAACGGCAGCCATTTTGAAAATTCCAAAGTCGGATGGCACATCTACATGACAGGTCACATTACTGTCAAGTTTCATAAAATTGGACCAAATCTAGATTTTTCGTATTTTGTTGTTTCCATGGCAACGGCGGCCATTTTGGAAATTCCAAAGTCAAATTCCAAATCTACATACACTCGTTAACATCTCTGTAAAATTTCATTAAATTTGAAGCATTTTTAAAAATTTTCACATTTTTGCAGTTTCCATGGTAACGGCGGCCATTTTAAAAATTCCAAAGTCGAATTACAGCTATATATGGTGCTACCTGTAATAATCTATCATTATATAACATAAAAAGTACATAGGAATAATTCAACACTATCACATGACTAATCACATGACTATTGTTCTAGAATGTTCCATGAAAATTGACCCCTAAAATAATGCCAAGATGACCCGGGCTGAAATAAAAATGTGGAATGGACACCTGGACATCGGTCTCTTGTATTACACAAAACTTAAAGGTTCTACCAGTAACGAATCAATAGTCGAAAATGACCCCACCCATGTTCCGGCCCCCAAAAGTGCCAAGTTGACCCCATTTGAAATAAAAAATAGCGAATGCACCCCTAGGATACTACCCCAACATCATACCAAATATAAAGTTTCCATCATTTAAGGCTTGGAAGAAATGGTCGGACAAATTAGGGTTAAGAATAATAATAATAAGATTTGCTATTGCAAGCAATAGCGAAGGATGTCACCCTGTACTGGACATTGTCACAGTAGCAGCAACTATTTTGAGTGTACCAAAGTCAAATGGCACATCTATTATACATGCTGGAATTGGCATGTCTTTGATTTCCCTCCTGTTTTCTCTTCCGTAGAATAAGGTAGAATAAGTTTGAGTTCTATACATAGTTTGGGAATTCTTTAGAATCTAAAATTAGACCCACGCGCGAGGAAGAACGTGGCGTCACGTGATGCGCAAGTATATTATCGTGGACTTAGCATATTTATATTCTTTTTAGAGGGGACCTTGGACAGACAACATGTGTATATATTGACAGAGCGGCATACTAACTGTTCATTTTTGTTCTTTAATAGCTCGCGTATCACACGATACATGTATCTTATCTTGTACAATTAAATTACACGTTCATCGATTGATTTCAGCTAATGTGTATATTTTAGCAGGTGTGTGATTCACGGATGTGTACTTTAATGCAAGTACAGAAATGTCACTAATATGTACTCTTAGTGTTTCTCTCTCTCTCTCTCGGTGGCGATTTTCTCTTCAAATAGATATAGGAAGATGTGGTATGAAAGCACGATTTTTGTATAGAATAGAAGCACGTTAAATTATATTTTTTTTTCTCTTCTAGCATATTCTAGAAGATGTTTTCATTAAGTTTGGAGCATTTTGAATTTTTTTGAAACTTTTGCTGTTTCCATGGTAACGCTGACCATTTCCAAAATTCCAAAGACACATGCCACATTGACTGATGGCATGTTACATATGAGTGAAGTTTCATTTGGTTTGGTCGTATATTCTTTGAGAAAATGCTACTTTAATGTATTTTCCCATTGGGACAATGTTAAACTTTTGGCCTGTTTCCATGGCAATGGCAGCCATTTTGGACCTTCTTAATATTGTCAGTGGTTCCACTCATTACAGGCAACATTTCCATAAAGTTTCATTTGGATTGGTCCATCAATGAAAGATTTAGCTTTTTGGAATTTTTTTACATTTTTGCAGTTTCCATGGTAACGGTGGCCATTTAAAAAATTCCAAAGTGTTCCTGCACAACTAGAGTTGGTGGTCCTCATTGTGGTACCCATTCATTAAATTAGGTCTACTAATCTATGAGAAAACGGGCGGACAAAAAAGGTGGAATAATAATAATAATAATAAAGAAACAGAGGAAAAGCAATATGTCACCCGACATTGTCGATCGGGTGACATAATAATAATAATAATAATAATAATAATAATAACAAGTAATCCTGTGTTAGGATGCTAACACAAAAGTCGCCAAAACGGCCCCCAACCATTGTTCTGCTGTTTCCATGGTAACGGCAGCCATTTTGAAATTTCATAGTCGGATAGCAAATCTACACATGACAGGTCACATTACTTACAAGTTTCATAAAAATTGGACCAGTTTTCAAATTTAGGCATTCGTGTTTCCATGGTTACGGTGGCCATTTTGAAATTTCAAAGTCAAATGCCACATCTACATAAGACAGTCAACATTTGTGTAAAGTTTCATTAAGTTTGAATCATTTTGATTATTTTGACATTTTGCAGTTTCCATGGTAACGGAGCCATTTTGAAAATTCCAAAGTCGGATGGCACATCTACACATGACAGGTCACAATACTGTCAAGTTTCATAAAGATTGAACCAAATCTAGATTTTCGCATTTTTTTTGTTTCCATGGCAACGGCGGCCATTTTGGAAATTCCAAAGTCAAATTCCAAATCTACATACACTCGTTAACATCTCTGTAAAATTTCATTAAATTTGAAGAATTTTAAAAATTTTCACATTTTGCAGTTTCCATGGTAACGGCGGCCATTTTAAAATTCCAAAGTCGAATTACAGCTACATATGGTGCTACCTGTAATAATCTATCATTATATAACATAAAAAGTACATAGGAATAATTCAACACTATCACATGACTAATCACATGACTATTGTTCTAGAATGTTCCACGAAAATTGACCCCTAAAATAATGCCAAGATGACCCTGGCTGAAATAAAAATGTGGAATGGACACCTGGACATCGGTCTCTTGTATTACACAAAACTTAAAGGTTCTACCAGTAGCGAATCAATAGTCGAAAAATGACCCCACCCATGTTCCGGCCCCAAATAGTGCCAAGTTGACCCCATTTGAAATAAAAATAGCGAATGCACCCCTAGGGATACTACCCCAACATCATACCAAATATAAAGTTTCCATCATTAAAGGCTTGGAAGAAAATGGTCGGACAAATTAGGGTTAAGAAGAATAATAATAATAACAAGTAATCCTGTGTTAGGATGCTAACACAAAAGTCGCCAAAACGGCCCCAACCATTGTTCTGCTGTTTCTGGGTTAAGAATAATAATAATAATAATAATAATAATAATAAACGGGACAAAAACAATAATATCCAAAACTCCGTTTTGGCGACTTAATAATAAGAAACGGGACAAAACAATAAGTCTCCAAAACCCGTTTTGGCGACTTAATAAGAAACGGGACAAAATATAAAGTCTCCAAAACCCGTTTTGGCGAGTTAATAATAAGAAACGGGACAAAATAATAAGTCTCCAAAACTGCGTTTTGGCGACTTAACTAGATTTGCTATTGCAAGCAATAGCGGAGGATGTCACCCTGTACTGGACATTGTCACAGTAGCAGCAACCACTTAAAGTGTACCAAAGTCAAATGGCACATCTATTATCCATGCTGGAATTGGCATGTCTTTGATCCCCCTTTTTTTCTCATCCCGTAGAATAGGTTTGAGTTCTATACATAGTTTGGGAATTCTTTAGAATCTAAAATTAGACCAACGCGCGGGGAAGAACGTGGCGTCACGTGATGTGCAAGTATATTATCGTGGACTTAGCATATTTATATTCTTTTAGAGGGGACCTTGGACAGACAACATGTGTATATATTGACGGAGCGCCATACTAACTGTTCATTTTGTTCTTTAATAGCTCGCGTATCACACGATACTTGTATCTTATTTTGTATAATTAAATTACACGTTCATCGATTGATTTCAGCTAATGTGTATATTTTAGCAGGTGTAATTCACGGATGTGTACTGTAATGCAAGTACAGAAATGTCACTAATATGTACTCTTAGTGTTTCTCTCTCTGTCGGTGGCGATTTTCTCTTGACAGCACGATTTTTGTATAGAATAGAAGCACGTTAAATTATATATTTTTTTCTTCTAGCATATTCTAGAAGATGTTTTGCAGTACAGATTTGTATTTGATCGTATGCACATACTCTTGATAACGGAATTTTGCCTCAAATTTACGAGGTGTTTTATATATAAAAGAAGATGTGGTATGATTGCCAATGAGACAACTCTCCGCAAGAGACCAAATGACACAGAAATCAACAACTATAGGTCAATGTACGGCCTTCAACAATGAGCAAAGCCCATACTGCATAGTCAGTTTATATTTGTATTTTTGTTGTTTCCATGGCAACGGCGGCCATTTTGAAAATTCAAAAGACAAATAGCAACTCTGCACATCTCAGTTGACATTTCAGTGAATTTTATCAAGTTTGGGGCATTTTGAAATTTCTGAAATTTTTGAAATTTTGGCTGGTTTCCATGGTTACAAAGACCATTCCCAAAATGTAATGACAGATGCCACATTGGTACATGGAAGGGAACATACCATCAAAGTTTCAATGGATTTGACCTACCATTTTAATAGAGTAAAGGGTACTTTAAGGTTTTTGAAGCATTTTGACCTTTTTTGCATTGTTTCCATGGTAACGGCAGCCATTTTGGAAATTGCAAAGTCAAACTGCTGTTGCATATGGTACTACCCATTATAATATACCATCATATAACATCTTATGTCTCTAGAATTAATGCAACACTGATGTTCTAGAATGTTCCATGAAAATTCACCCCTCAAATTATGCCAAGGAGACCCCTACTGAAATAAAAAGTTCCATGTTGAAGCAGACATGTGTCTCTTAATATTCATAAAAGTAATCATAATTCCATCTACTCTACATACAGTAGCAAATTTAAGAAATGTAACATAAATTTGATCCCACCCATCTTTGAGCCCCTAATTATGCCAAGATGACACCTGGTATCATGAACATTGGGTTCTGCAACCCCATGATGCAGACCCATACCCAGAAAAATATAAAGTTTCCATCCTCTACTGCTTCCAAGAAAATGGTAGGACAGTTTAAGGGTTTAGAAAAGAAGAATAAGAATAATAATAATAAGAAACGGGACAAAATAAGTCTCCAAAACTCCGTTTTGGCGACTTAACTAGATTTGCCAATGCAAGCAATAGCGGATGTCACCTTCCCCATTGCCACATTTTGGACATTTTTGCTGCATCCATGGTTACAGTGGATAATTCCAAAATTCTAAAAGCAGACATCTCATTGCCACATGTCATGTTATATATCATTACAGTTTCATTGACTTTGGTGAAATACTCTTTAAGAAAATGATGATTTTATGCATTTTCTCATAGGGTCAATGTTAAACTTGCCCCCAGTTTCCATGACAACGGCAGCCATTTTGGAGTATCCAAATATTGTCTTGGCATCTTGGCATACTGGATAACATTGTCATTAAGTTTCATCCAGTTGGGTCAAATAACGAAAGAGTTAGAATTTTTGATATTTTAGCTGTTTCCATGGGCAGCCATTTTGAAAATGCCGAAGTCAAACTGCAAATCAGCACATGCCAGTTACCATTCCTGTGGAGTTTCTTCCAGTTTGGAACACTTTGATTTTTTTCGCATTTTTTGCTGTTTCCATGGAAACGGCGGCCATTTTTTACCATTCCATAGCAAGGTGCACAACTTTACATTGGGGTCCTCATTATAGTAGAGTCCCATCAACATTGGTCCATTGGATTCCAAGAACTCGCGCGGACAAAATGTGTGGAAGAAAAATAATAAAATAATAATAATAAGAAAAAAAGAAACGTAGAATAACAATATGTCACCCAACTCCGTTGAGGGTGCCATAACTAGATTTGCCATTGCAAGCAATAGCGGATGGCACCCTTCCCCCATTGCCAGGCGAGCGGCAGCCATTTAGAAAATTCCAAAGTAAAAGAGTGCATCTACACATGCAAATTATCATTTTTGTAAAGTTTCATTAAGTTTGGAGCATTTTGAAATTTTGGACCTTTTTCCTGTTTCCATGGTTACGGCGGCCATTTTGAAAATTCCAACTGCAAAAAACAACTTTGCCCATTCCAGTTATCATTTCTGTAAAGTTTCATCCAGTTTGGAGCGTTTTCATTTTTTTTTGAAATTTTGGACATTTTTGCTGCATCCATGGTTACAGTGGATAATTCCAAAATTCTAAAAGCAGACATCTCATTGCCACATGTCATGTTATATATCAGTACAGTTTCATTGACTTTGGTGAAATACTCTTTAAGAAAATGCTGATTTTATGCATTTTCCCATAGGGTCAATGTAAAACTTGCCCCCAGTTTCCATGACAACGGCGGCCATTTTGGACTATCCAAATATTGTCTTGACATCTTGGCATACTGGGTAACATTTTCATAAAGTTTCATCCAGTTGGGTCTTATAACGAAAGAGTTAGAATTTTTGATATTTTAGCTGTTTCCATGGTAACGGCAGCCATTTTGAAAATTCCGAAGTCAAACTGCAAATCAGCACATGCCAGTTACCATTCCTGTGGAGTTTCTTCCAGTTTGGAACACTTTGATTTTTTTCGCATTTTTGCTGTTTCCATGGAAACGGCGGCCATTTTTTACCATTCCATAGCAAGGTGCACAACTTTACATGGGGTCCTCATTATAGTAGAGTTCCATCAACATTGGTCCATTGGAATCCAAGAACTCGTGCGGACAAAATGTGTGGAAGAAAATAATAAAATAATAATAACAAGTAATCCTGTGTTAGGATGCTAACACAAAAGTCGCCAAACGGCCCCAACCATTGTTCTGTTGTTTCAAGGTAACGGCAGCCTTTTGAAATTTCAAAGTCGGATAGCACATCTACACATGACAGGTTACATTACTTACAAGTTTCATAAAATTGGACCAATTTTCAAATTTAGGCATTCGTGTTTCCATGGTTACGGTGGCCATTTTGAAATTCCAAAGACAAATGCCTCATCTACATAAGACAGTCAACATTTGTGTAAAGTTTCATTAAGTTTGGAGCATTTTGAGATTTTTGAGATTTTGCAGTTTCCATGGTAACGGCAGCCATTTTGAAAATTCCAAAGTCGGATGGCACATCTACACATGACAGGTCACATTACTGTCAAGTTTCATAAAGATTGGACCAAATCTAGATTTTTCGCATTTTGCAGTTTCCATGGTAACGGCGGCCATTTTAAAAATTCCAAAGTCCAATTACAGCTACATATGGTGCTACCTGTAATAATCTATCATTATATAACATAAAAGTACATAGGAATAATTCAATACTATCACATGACTAATCACATGACCATTGTTCTAGAATGTTCCATGAAAATTGACCCCTAAAATAATGCCAAGTTGACCACGGGCTGAAATAAAAATGTGGAATGGACACCTGGACATCGGTCTCTTGTATTACACAAAACTTAAAGGTTCTACCAGTAGCGAATCAATAGTCGAAAATGACCCCACCCATGTTCCGGCCCCCAAAAGTGCCAAGTTGACCCCATTTGAAATAAAAATAGCGAATGCACCCTAGGGATACTACCCGAACATCATACCAAATATAAAGTTTCCATCATTTAAGGCTTGGAAGAAAATGGTCGGACAAATTAGGGTTAAGAAGAATAATAATAATAATAATAATAATAATAATAATAATAATAAGAAACGGGACAAAACATAAAGTCTCCAAAACTCCGTTTTGGCGACTTAATAAGAAAAAAAGAAACGTAGAATAACAATATGTCACCCAACTCCGTTGAGGGTGCCATAACAAGTAATCCTGTGTTAGGATGCTAACACAAAAGTCGCCAAACGGCCCCAAACCATTGTTCTGCTGTTTCCATGGTAACGGCAGCCATTTTGAAAATTCCAAAGTCGGATGGCACATCTACACATGACAGGTCACATTACTGTGAAGTTTCATAAAGATTGGACCAAATCTAGATTTTTGCATTTTGTTGTTTCCATGGCAACGGCGGCCATTTTGAAATTCCAAAGTCAAATTCCAAATCTACATACACTCGTTAACATCTCTGTAAAATTTCATTAAATTTAAAGCATTTTAAAAATTTCACATTTTGCAGTTTCCATGGTAACGGCGGCCATTTTAAAATTCCAAAGTCGAATTACAGCTACATATGGTGCTACCTGTAATAATCTATCATTATATAACATAAAAGTACATAGGAATAATTCAACACTATCACATGACTAATCACATGACTATTGTTCTAGAATGTTCCATGAAAATTGACCCCCAAAATAATGCCAAGATGACCCCGGCTGAAATAAAAATGTGGAATGGACACCTGGACATCGGTCTCTTGTATTACACAAAACTTAAAGGTTCTACCAGTAGCGAATCAATAGTCGAAAAATGACCCCACCCATGTTCCGGCCCCAAAAGTGCCAAGTTGACCCCATTTGAAATAAAAATAGCGAATGCACCCTAGGGATACTACCCCAACATCATACCAAATATAAAGTTTCCATCAGTTAAGGCTTGGAAGAAAATGGTCGGACAAATTAGGGTTAAGAATAATAATAATAATAATAATAATAATAAATAATAATAAGAAACGGGACAAAACATAAAGTCTCCAAAACTCCGTTTTGGCGACTTAATAAGAAACAGGACAAAATAGTAAGTCTCCAAACTCCGTTTTGGCGACTTAATAATAGGAAAAAGAAACAGAGGAAAGCAATATGTCACCCGACATTGTCGATCTGGTGACTTAAAAAGAAAAAAAAAAAAGAAACGAATATCAACAGTATGTCACCCAACTCCGTTGAGGGTGCCATAATAAGAAAGAAAAAAAGAAACGTAGAATAACAATATGTCACCCCAACTGGGACAATATCCCTAATGCGCCTTGAAATGAGGAACTCAAAAGTCACGTGTAAACAAAAAATCTCTGTGTAGTGATAGTTGACACATTTCTATGATAAACAAATGACTGAGCTGAACCATTTGTGTTAATTTAGAAAGTAGGGGAACACAGAATAAATGTGTAAAACTATGGAGCTATTAAATGTGTTCAAAGTATTAAACTTTCAAAGAACTTATTGTGTTAAAATGGGATTTTTACCACGAGGAGCCGCATCACAAAAGGATACTCGGGTTTGCTAATTTATGGAAAAAGTAATCTCACTTCGTACCCCGAAAATTTAACCACATATGTGAAAATGTCTCAGCTTCGAAACGAGCCATCATACATATCCAAGTTAACGATATGGACTGAGCAACAGAAGAAAACGTTACCATTACCGCCTATGGAGAAACTAATACGCATCTTGACCCATCTTCTAAGAATAATTCCAGAGATATCTTAAGATAATTTCACCTTGTACACCACAGAAAATTGTGAAAATGATGGTAAGTAGTTTTTTATTTATACCTAGTTATCAGAAATGGTTTAAGATAAATATTATTGATAAAGATCAGCAAAAACTCAATGAAATTTTCGCTTTTAAAATGCATTACTGGCACGGGGCTGAACACTTTTTTTAGGCACAATCATAACTTTGTTTACCTCCGAGACATCCGAAAGGAATTGTTTATTTAATTGAAAAAGGCAAGAAATAACTTAATATTATTAAATTGTAAGTAAACATGACACAATATAGTCTTTGTTATGTAATTATCACTCTGGTCTACAGGAATAACTGATAATCAAGGAGATAACACACTTCATACGAGTAAAGTGAGATACATCATCACATGTGCTTTTATCCTATGATTTGACCCCTAGTCAGTAGATTTTAATATGCAAATAAACAGAAAAAACATGTACATGTATTAATAAAATCATGAATTATTATTTTTAATGCACATGAGCAAAACACAAGATATTGTCATTTCTCAGTGAAAAAGGGGGAGGGTCAAACCTTTTTGAAAACAATATTGCTGCACCTATTCAACTATTAAGCTAGTTAGCTACTACTCATTGCTTCTAATATAAAAGGTTTAAATGAAGGTGGCTTAGCCACAAGGGAGAAGCATTTTTCTTTCTTTGTGATAAAACTTTCAAGAATTAGATTTTTCTCTCTCAATAATACTTATGTATTTAAATTAAATGATAACACAGCCTGAGTAAATTTTTTTGTCTTATTTCAGTTCCAGACATATCATTACTTTTTAACATGAGATGGCAAACTAGAGGTTTAAAAAAGTCCTGAATAACTGATAAGCATTTTGTTTTATTAGGCAAGCTCTAAATTGTTTATTTATGGTATTTATGCAATTGAAATTACAGTCGGTATGTTAGAAATATGCTAATATGAAAACTGTTGCTATGGTCTTGATATTAAATGAAAATACTTAGTTACTGACCTTTTCGACTAAATATTTCGAGTTAAATCTTGCGGCAACTGTTTCTCATGTAACACTGCAAACTATAATTAGCACTATTTTGATCTGTCGTTATTTAATGACGCCATAATACATGTGATGTCACAATGTTTCCTTTAATACCTCATGTGGATTTCTCACTGATAAAAGGTTTTCACTGAAATCCATGTAAAAAACCTTTTTTCTCAAATAGAATTATGTGAAAGGACAAGTTTTGAAAATTTGCACTTCATTGCACTGTAATTATATGATAAGAATGACTTTCCCAGTAGTTTAGAGTGGTTTCCACAGTATTATATACCAGATTTCCACTAGTAAGAATAATTATTTTGGTGTTGTTTTTTTTTTATAAAATCTACATTTTTGCATAATTTCTCTGTCAAAATGCACTTTTAGGCACAAGAAAATTTTATAGAATGCTTTAACAGGGCCTGTGTATTGTAATTTAAGGTTATCATCAGAAGTTTTGTCCTTGTTTTGACTAGTGAAGGTATACTGGAAGAAATTAATTATACATACACATTGTATTCAAAATAAATCAATATAGCGATAAAAGTGTCATTGCCTTATAGTGCCTAAACAACTTTATTTTTTTTCAGAAATGGACAAAAATGCACAGATTTATTCAGAATGTCATACCGATGAAGATCACATAAAAATATTTGGAAAAATCAGAACTATGGATTTCAATATGGGACAATATCCCTAATGCGCCTTGAAATGAGGAACTCAAAAGTCACGTGTAAACAAAAAATCTCTGTGTAGTGATAGTTGACACATTTCTATGATAAACAAATGACTGAGCTGAACCATTTGTGTTAATTTAGAAAGTAGGGGAACACAGAATAAATGTGTAAAACTATGGAGCTATTAAATGTGTTCAAAGTATTAAACTTTCAAAGAACTTATTGTGTTAAAATGGGATTTTTACCACGAGGAGCCGCATCACAAAAGGATACTCGGGGTTTGCTAATTATGGAAAAAGTAATCTCACTTCGTACCCCGAAAATTTAACCACATATGTGAAAATGTCTCAGCTTCGAAACGAGCCATCATACATATCCAAGTTAACGATATGGACTGAGCAACAGAAGAAAACGTTACCATTACCGCCTATGGAGAAACTAATACGCATCTTGACCCAACTCCGTTGAGGGTGCCATAATAATACGCAAAAGCGAATTAAAGGTATGTTCTTTCAGAAATTCAACGGAAAAGATATGTGTATTGATTGATTGATGGTTTGTGATCATGATTGATCAATTGATTGACCGTTTGTTTGATTGATTGATTGATCGATCGAATGATTAACAGTTTGTAAAATGGTGAGGGACGTTTTTCCGATTCTGCACTTGATTAATTACTTGTTTGATATCAAAACTTGATTGATTGATCTTTATCATGATTTGATCACTGTTATCATGATTTGATTGATTGATCAATACTTTGTACAGCCTAAAATGACACATGTTGCATGGGTTTATTCGTTGTCTATACCTTTTGTGCTGTTCAGTGACAAATATCTAACGCACAATTTTAAACGTAGGATTGAGAAAATACTCTATTTCCTCTTCTTACATCAGAAAAATGAATGGCAAATGAGTTATTCTAACACTAGATTTGCTATTGCAAGCAATAGCGGAGGATGGCACCCGTACTGGACATTGTCACAGTAGCATCAACCATTTTGAGTGTACCAAAATCAAATGGCACATCTATTATACATGCAGGAATCGGCATTTCTTAAATTTCCCCTTTTTTCTCTTCTGTAGAATGAGTTTGAGTTCTATACATAGTTTGGGAATTCTTTAGAATCTAAAATTAGACCAACGCGCGAGGAAGAATGTGGCGTCACGTGATGTGCAAGTATATTATCGTGGACTTAGCATATTTATATTCTTTTAGAGGGACCTTGGACAGACAACATGTGTATATATTGACGGAGCGCCATACTAACTGTTGATTTTGTTCTTTAATAGCTCGCGTATCACACGATACTTGTATCTTATTTTGTACAATTAAATTACACGTTCATCGATTGATTTCAGCTAATGTGTATATTTTAGCAGGTGTGTAATTCACGGATGTGTACTGTAATGCAAGTACAGAAATGTCACTAATATGTACTCTTAGTGTTTCTCTCTCTGTCGGTGGCGATTTTCTCTTGACAGCACGATTTTGTATAGAATAGAAGCACGTTAAATTATATATTTTTTCTTCTAGCATATTCTAGAAGATGTTTTGCAGTACAGATTTGTATTTGATCGTATGCACATACTCTTGATAACGGAATTTTGCCTCAAATTTACGAGGTGTTTTATATATAAAAAAGAAGATGTGGTATGATTGCCAATGAGACAACTGTCCGCAAGAGACCAAATGACACAGAAATTAACAACTATAGGTCAATGTACGGCCTTCAACAATGAGCAAAGCCCATACTGCATAGTCAGTTTATGTTTGTATTTTTTGTTGTTTCCATGGCAACGGCGGCCATTTTGAAAATTTAAAAGACAAATAGCAACTCTGCACATCTCAGTTTACATTTCAGTGAAGTTTTATCAAGTTTGGGGCATTTTGAAATTTCTGAAATTTTTGAAATTTTGGCTGGTTTCCATGGTTACAAAGACCATTCCCAAAATGTAATGACAGATGCCACATTGGTACATGGGAGGGAACATACCATCAAAGTTTTAATGGATTTGACCTACCATTTTAAGAGAGTAAAGGCTACTTTAAGGTTTTGAAGCATTTTGACCTTTTTGCATTGTTTCCATGGTAACGGGAGCCATTTTGAAATTGCAAAGTCATACTGCTGTTGCATATGGTGCTACCCATTATAATATACCATCATATAAGATTTTATGTCTCTAGAATTAATGCAACACTGATGTTCTAGAATGTTCCATGAAATTTCACCCCTCAAATTATGCCAAGGAGACCCCTACTGAAAAAAAAGGTCCATGTTGAAGCAGACATGTGTCTCTTAATATTTATAAAAGTAATCATAATTCCATTTACTCTACATACATTAGCAAATTTAAGAAATGTAAAATAAATTTGACCCCACCCATCTTTGAGCCCCTAATTATGCCAAGATGACACCCTGGTATCATGAACATTGGGTTCTGCAACCCCATGATGCAGACCCATACCCAGAAAAATATAAAGTTTCTATCCTCTATAGCTTCCAAGAAAATGGTAGGACAGTTTAAGGGTTTAGAAAAGAAGAATAAGAATAATAAAACAAGTAATCCTGTGTTAGGATGCTAACACAAAAGTCGCCAAAACGGCCCCAACCATTGTTCTGCTGTTTCCATGGAAACGGCAGCCATTTTGAAATTTCAAAGTCGGATATCACATCTACACGTGACAGGTCACATTACTTACAAGTTTCATAAAATTGGACCAATTTTCAAATTTAGGCATTCGTGTTTCCATGGTTACGGCGCCATTTTGGAAATTCCAAAGTCAAACGCCACATCTACATAAGACAGTCAACATTTGTATAAAGTTTCATTAAGTTTGAAGCATTTTGAATTTTTGACATTTTGCAGTTTCCATGGTAACGGCAGCCATTTTGAAAATTCCAAAGTCGGATGGCACATCTACACATGACAGGTCACATTACTGTCAAGTTTTATAAAGATTGGACCAAATTTAGATTTTTCGCATTTTGTTGTTTCCATGGCAACGGTGGCCATTTGGAAATTCAAAGTCAAATTCCAAATCTACATACACTCGTTAACATCTCTGTAAAATTTCATTAAATTTGAAGCATTTTAAAAATTTCACATTTTGCAGTTTCCATGGTAACGGCGGCCATTTTAAAATTCCAAAGTCGAATTACAGCTACATATGGTGCTACCTGTAATAATCTATCATTATATAACATAAAAAGTACATAGGAATAATTCAACACTATCACATGACTAATCACATGACTATTGTTCTAGAATGTTCCATGAAAATTGACCCCTAAAATAATGCCAAGATGACCCCGGGTTGAAATAAAAATGTGGAATGGACACCTGGACATCGGTCTCTTGTATTACACAAAACTTAAAGGTTCTAGCAGTAGCGAATCAATAGTCGAAAATGACCCCATTAATGTTACGGCCCCAAAAGTGCCAAGTTGACCCCATTTGAAATAAAAATAGCGAATGCAACCCTAGGGATACTACTCCAACATCATATTAAATATAAAGTTTCCATCATTTAAGGCTTAGAAGAAAATGGTCGGACAAATTAGGGTTAAGAATAATAATAATAATAATAATAATAATAATAATAATAAGAAGAAGAAACGGACAAAACATAAAGTCCCCAAAACTCCGTTTTGGCGACTTAATAATAATAATAACAAGTAATCCTGTGTTAGGATGGTAACACAAAAGTCGCCAAAACGGCCCCAACCATTGTTCTGCTGTTTCCATGGTAACGGCAGTCATTTTGAAATTTCAAAGTCGGATAGCACTTCTACACATGACAGGTCACATTACTTACAAGTTTCATAAAATTGGACCAATTTTCAAATTTAGGCATTCGTGTTTCCATGGTTACGGTGGCCATTTTGAAATTCCAAAGTCAAATGCCACATCTACATAAGACAGTCAACATTTGTGTAAAGTTTCATTAAGTTTGAAGCAATTTGAATTTTTGACATTTTGCAGTTTCCATGGTAACGGCAGCCATTTTGAAAATTCCAAAGTCGGATGGCACATCTACACATGATAGGTCACATTACTGTAAAGTTTCATAAAGATTGGACCAAATCTAGATTTTTCGCATTTTGTTGTTTCCATGGCAACGGCGGCCATTTTGAAATTCAAAGTCAAATTCGAAATCTACATACACTCGTTAACATCTCTGTAAAATTTCATTAAATTTGAAGCATTTTTAAAAAATTCACATTTTGCAGTTTCCATGATAACGGCGGCCATTTTAAAATTCCAAAGTCGAATTACAGCTACATATGGTGCTACCTGTAATAATCTATCATTATATAACATAAAAGTACATAGGAATAATTCAACACTATCACATGACTAATCACATTACTATTGTTCTAGAATGTTCCATGAAAATTGACCCCCTAAAATAACGCCAAGATGACCCCGGGCTGAAATAAAAATGTGGAATGGACACCTGGACATCGGTCTCTTGTATGACACAAAACTTAAAGGTTCTACCAGTAGCGAATCAATGGTCGAAAATGACCGCACCCATGTTCCGGCCCCTAAAAGTGCCAAGTTGACCCCATTTGAAATAAAAATAGTGAATGCACCCCTACGGATACTACCCCAACATCATACCAAATATAAAGTTTTCATCATTTAAGGCTTGGAAGAAAATGGTCGGACAAATTAGGTTAAGAATAATAATAATAATAATAATAAGAAACGGGACAAAAACATAAAGTATCCAAAACTCCGTTTTATGACTTAACTAGATTTGCTATTGCAAGCAATAGCGGAGGATGTACTGGACATTGTCACAGTAGCAGCAACCACTTAAAGTGTACCAAAGTCAAATGGCACATCTATTATACATGCTGGAATTGGCATGTCTTTGATCCCCTTTTTTCTCATCCCGTAGAATAGGTTTGAGTTCTATACATAGTTTGGGAATTCTTTAGAATCTAAAATTAGACCCACGCGCGAGGAAGAACGTGGCGTCACGTGATGTGCAAGTATATTATCGTGGACTTAGCATATTTATATTCTTTTAGAGGGACCTTGGACAGACAACATGTGTATATATTGACGGAGCGCCATACTAACTGTTCATTTTGTTCTTTAATAGCTCGCGTATCACACGATACTTGTATCTTATTTTGTACAATTAAATTACACGTTCATCGATTGGTTTCAGCTAATGTGTATATTTTAGCAGGTGTGTAATTCACGGATGTGTACTGTAAAGCAAGTACAGAAATGTCACTAATATGTACTCTTAGTGTTTCTCTCTCTGTCGGTGGCGATTTTCTCTTGACAGCACGATTTTGTATAGAATAGAAGCACGTTAAATTATATATTTTTTCTTCTAGCATATTCTAGAAGATGTTTTGCAGTACAGATTTGTATTTGATCGTATGCACATACTCTTGATAACGGAATTTTGCCTCAAATTTACGAGGTGTTTTATATATAAAAAGAAGATGTGGTATGATTGCCAATGAGACAACTCTCCGCAAGAGACCAAATGACACAGAAATTAACAACTATAGGTCAATGTACGGCCTTCAACAATTAGCAAAGCCCATACTGCATAGTCAGTTTATGTTTGTATTTTTGTTGTTTCCATGGCAACGGCGGCCATTTTGAAAATTCAAAGACAAATAGCAACTCTGCACATCTCAGTTGACATTTCAGTGAAGTTTTATCAAGTTTGGGGCATTTTGAAATTTCTGAAATTTTTGAAATTTTGGCTGGTTTCCATGGTTACAAAGACCATTCCCAAAATGTAATGACAGATGCCACATTGGTTCATGGAGGAACATACCATAAAGTTTCAATGGATTTGACCTGCCATTTTGAGAGAGTAAAGGCTACTTTAAGGTTTTTGAAGCATTTTGACCTTTTTGCATTGTTTCCATGGAAACGGCAGCCATTTTGAAATTGCAAAGTCAAACTGCTGTTGCATATGGTGCTACCCATTATAATATACCATCATATAACATTTTATGTCTCTAGAATTAATGCAACACTGATGTTCTAGAATGTTCCATGAAAATTCACCCCTCAAATTATGCCAAGGAGACCCTCTACTGAAATAAAAAGTTCCATGTTGAAGCAGACATGTGTCTCTTAATATTCATAAAAGTAATCATAATTCCATCTACTCTACATACAGTAGCAAATTTAAGAAATGTAAAATAAATTTGACCCCACCCATCTTTGAGCCCCCTAATTATGCCAAGATGACACCCTGGTATTATGAACATTGGGTTCTGCAACCCCATGATGCAGACCCATACCCAGAAAAATATAAAGTTTCCATCCTCTACTGCTTCCAAGAAAATGGTAGGACAGTTTAAGGGTTTAGAAAAGAAGAATAAGAATAATAATAATAACAAGTAATCCTGTGTTAGGATGCTAACACAAAAGTCATAAAACGGCCCCAACCATTGTTCTGCTGTTTCCATGGTTACGGCAGCCATTTGAAATTTCATAGTCGGATAGCGCATCTACACATGACAGGTCACATTACTTACAAGTTTCATAAAATTGGACCAATTTTCAAATTTAGGCATTCGTGTTTCCATGGTTACGGTGGCCATTTTGAAATTCCAAAGTCAAATGCCACATCTACATAAGACAGTCAACATTTGTGTAAAGTTTTATTAAGTTTGAAGCATTTTGAATTTTTGACATTTTGCAGTTTCCATGGTAACGGCAGCCATTTTGAAAATTCCAAAGTCGGATGGCACATCTACACATGACAGGACACATTACTGTCAAGTTTCATAAAGATTGGACCAAATCTAGATTTTTCGCATTTTGTTGTTTCCATGGCAACGGTGGCCATTTTGGAAATTCAAAGTCAAATTCAAATCTACATACACTCGTTAACATCTCTGTAAAATTTCATTAAATTTGAAGCATTTTAAAAATTTCACATTTTGCAGTTTCCATGGTAACGGTGGCCATTTTAAAAATTCCAAAGTCGAATTACAACTACATATGGTGCTACCTGTAATAATCTATCATTATATAACATAAAAAGTACATAGGAATAATTCAACACTATCACATGACTAATCACATGACTATTGTTCTAGAATGTTCCATGAAAATTGACCCCTAGAATAATGCCAAGATGACCCCAGGCTGAAATAAAAATGTGGAATGGACACCTGGACATCGGTCTCTTGTATTACACAAAACTTAAAGGTTCTACCAGTAGCGAATCAATAGTCGAAAATGACCCCACCCATGTTCCGGCCCCAAAAAGTGCCAAGTTGACCCCATTTGAAATAAAAATAGCGAATGCACCCTAGGGATACTACCCCAACATCATACCAAATATAAAGTTTCCATCATTTAAGGCTTGGAAGAAAATGGTCGGACAAATTAGGGTTAAGAAGAATAATAATAATAACTAGATTTGCTATTGCAAGCAATAGCGAAGGATGTCACCCTGTACTGGACATTGTCACAGTAGCAGCAACTATTTCGAGTGTACCAAAGTCAAATGGCACATCTATTATACATGCTGGAATTGGCATGTCTTTGATTCCCCTGTTTTCTCTTCCCGTAGAATAAGGTAGAATAAGTTTGAGTTCTATACATAGTTTGGGAATTCTTTAGATTCTAAAATTAGACCCACGCGCGAGGAAGAACGTGGCGTCACGTGATGCGCAAGTATATTATCGTGGACTTAGCATATTTATATTCTTTTAGAGGGACCTTGGACAGACAACATGTGTATATATTGACAGAGCGGCATACTAACTGTTCATTTTGTTCTTTAATAGCTCGCGTATCACACGATACTTGTATCTTATCTTGTAAAATTAAATTACACGTTCATCGATTGATTTCAGCTAATGTGTATATTTTAGCAGGTGTGTGATTCACGGATGTGTACTTTAATGCAAGTACAGAAATGTCACTAATATGTACTCTTAGTGTTTCTCTCTCTCGGTGGCGATTTTCTCTTCAAATAGATATAGGAAGATGTGGTATGAAAGCACAATTTTTGTATAGAATAGACGCACGTTAAATTATATATTTTTTTTCTCTTCTAGCATATTCTAAAAGATGTTTTCATTAAGTTTGGAGCATTTTGAAATTTTTTGAAACTTTTGCTGTTTCCATGGTAACGCTGACCATTTCAAAATTCCAAAGACACATGCCACATTGACTGATGGCATGTTACATATGAGTGAAGTTTCATTTGGTTTGATCTTATATTCTTTGAGAAAATGCTACTTTAATGTATTTTCCCATTGGGACAATGTTAAACTTTTGGCCTGTTTCCATGGCAATGGCAGCCATTTTGGAACTTCTTAATATTGTCAGTGGTTCCACTCATTACAGGCAACATTCCCATAAAGTTTCATTTGGATTGGTCCATCAATGAAAGATTTAGCTTTTGGATTTTTACATTTTGCAGTTTCCATGGTAACGGTGGCCATTAAAAAATTCCAAAGTGTTCCTGCACAACTAGAGTTGGTGGTCCTCATTGTGATTCCCATTCATTAAATTAGGTCTACTAATCTATGAGAAAACGGGCGGACAAAAAGGTGGAATAATAATAATAATAATAATAAAGAAACAGAGGAAAAGTAATATGTCACCCGACATTGTCGATCGGGTGACATAATAATAATAATAATAATAATAATAAGAAACGGGACAAAACATAAAGTCTCCAAAACTCCGTGTTGGCGACTTAACTAGATTTGCCATTGCAAGCAATAGCGGATGTCACCCTTCCCCATTGCCACTAAGTCGGCAGCCATTTCAAAAAAATTAACAGTGAATGCACATATATGCATGGCTAAACATCTCCTGTAAATTTTCAATACATTCAGAGCATTTTAAAATTTTCACATTTTGTCGTTTCCATGGCAACGGCAGCCATTTTGAAAATTTCAAAGTCAAAGTCTCATCTGTACTTGCCAGTTAACAATAATATCAAGTTTCATTAAGTTCAAAGCATTTTGAAAATTTTGACATTTTGCAGTTTCCATGGCAACGGTGACCACTTTGAAAATTCCAAAGTCAAAAGTCTCATCCAGACTTGCCAGTCGACAATCATATTAAGTTTCAGAAATTTTGGAGCATTTTGAAATTTTTGAAATTTTGAAATTTTGATGGTTCCTATGGTAACAGAGACCATTCCCAGAATTTAATGGCAGATACCACATTGGTACATGGAGGAACATACCATCAAAGTTTCAATCGATTTGACCTACCATTTTAAGAAAGTAAATGCTACTTTTAGGTTTTTGGAGCATTTTGACCTGTTTTGCATTGTTTCCATGGTAACGGCAGACATTTTTGAAATTCCAACGCCAAATTCCACATCTACCAATGTTGCTCATCGTTTCTGTGAAGTTTCATAAAATTTGGAGCATTTTGATATTTTGAAATTTTTGGTGTAGTTTCCATGGCAACATAGTAGTTCCAGTGATTGCCAAAATCATCCAAAACCAGTATATAGTGGGCACCTACACTGTATTAAAATATCATGATTCTAAGTTTATGCATATCCAAATAATCCACCAAACTCTAAAATTTTATTTTTTCACCTTTCTTTGGTTTCCATGGTGATGGCATCCATTTTTTAGTGCCAAATTTGCACTGCAACTCGCAAGTCAGGGTTCCTTGTTATAGTGAACAACCATTAAGATTGGTGCATTAGGCTCTGAGAAAACTGCAGGACAAAATTAGGTGGAAGAATAATAATAATAATAAAAAAAGAAACGGAGGAAAAGCAATATGTCACCCGACATTGTCGATCGGGTGACATAATAATAATAATAAGAAAAAAAGAAACGAACAATAACAATATGTCACCCCAACTCCGTTGAGGGTGCCATAATAAGAATAAAAAAGAAACGTAGAATAACAATATGTCACCCCAACTCCGTTGAGGGTGCCATAATAATAAGAAGAAAAAAAAAAGAAACGTAGAATAACAATATGTCACTCCAAATCCGTTTAGGGTGCCATAACTAGAATTGCGATTGCAAGCAATAGCGGATGTCACTCTGGTTCGCCAATTGCCACAAAACGGCAACCATTTCGGAATTTTCAATCAGAATGCAGATATATGCATGACAACATATCTATCTGTTAGTTTTGAAAGCGTTCGGAGCGTTCTTCAATTTTAAACAATTGTGCTGTTTCCATGGCAACGGCGGGCATTTTGAAAATTCAAAACTCAAATCCTACATCTACGTATGGTGGTAAACATTTTTGTAAAATTTCATCATATTTTGAGCATTTTGACATTTTTTGCATGGTTTCTATGGTAACGGTAGCCATTTTGAAAATTCCAAAGACAAATGCCACGTTGGCAAATGACATGTAACATTTCAGTAAAGTAGCACTGGGTTTGAATTAATATTCTTTGAGAAAATGCTACTTTTATTTGTTTTCCCGTAGGAATTAATGTTAAATTCTCCACCTGTTTCCATGGCAATGGCAGCCATTTTGGAAATTCCAAATACTGTGTGCACATCTACACATTCCAGACAATATTACCATACACTTTCATTAAGTTATGTCTAAAAGTAAAAGATAAACAAATGATTTATAAATTCGAAAAAATTCACATTTTTGCGATTTCCATGGCAACCGAAGCCATCTTGAACATTCCAAAGTCAGGTGCACAACTTTACTTGGTGGGTCACATTATGAAATAATTCTATCATTATCAGTCCATCCATTTCAAATGGACAAATTACTGCATAAAAGTTTCTAGAATGTTCCATTGAAATTTCGAATTTCGGAGTTTCCATGGAAACGGTAGCCATCTCGCACATTCCAAAGTCAGGTGCACAACTACGTGTGGTGGTCCTCATTATGGTGAAGTTCCATCAACATCGCCCCAAACAATTCCGAGAACAAGTCTGGACAAAATATTTTCCACCCCAAAATAATAATAAAGAAAAAGAATCGCACAATAACAACATGTCACTAAGGAAAAAAAAGAAACGTATAATAACAATACGTCACCCCAGCTCCGTTGAGGGTGCCATAAAAAAAAAGAAACGTAGAATAACAATATGTCACCCCAACTCCGTTGAGGATGCCACAAAAAAAGAAGCGAACAATAACAATATGTCACCCCAACTCCGTTGAGGGTGCCATAATAAGAAAAAAAAAAGAAACGTAGAATAATATGTCACCCCAACTCCGTTGAGGGTGCCATAACTAGATTTGTAATTGCCAACAATAACCGATGGCACCCCCTTCCATTGCCAGGATAACGGCAGCCATTTTGAATATTCCAAAGTCGAACATCGCATCTACATATGCTAGTTACCATTATGGTAAATTTTGAGAAAATTTAGAGCATTTTGAAATTTTTCAAATTTGCTGATGTTTCCATTGTAACGATAGCCATTTCCGAAATTCCAAAAGCAGACGACACATTGGCACATGGCATGTTACATATGCATACAGTTTCATTGATCTCTATGTTATTTTCTTTAAGAAAATGCAGCTTTAATCTATTTTCCCATAGGGTCAATGTTAAACTTTCGCCCTGTTTCCATGACAATGGTGGCCATTTTGGAATTTCTAAATACTGTCTGCACATCTATGCTTACCAAGTAACAATTCCATAAAGTTTCATCTAAGTAGGTCTTATAATAAAAGATTTAGAATTTTGAATTTTTTCGAATTTTAGCAGTTTCCATGGTAACCGTGGCCATCTTGCACATTCCAAAGTCAGAGGGACAACTTTGCATGGTGGTTTACATTATACCATAGCTCCATCAACTTTGGTCCGTTCAATTCTGAGAATTGCCCCGGACAAAAATAGTGGAAGAAAAATAATAATAATAAGAAAAATAAGAAAAAAAGAAACGTAGAATAACAATATGTCACCCCAACTCCGTTGAGGGTGCCATAATAATAACTAGTAATCCTGTGTTAGGATGCTAACACAAAAGTCGCCAAAACGGACCCTTAATTATTTTTCTGCGGTATCCATGGTAACGGCAGCAATTTTGGAAATTCCAAAGTTAAATAGCACATCATCAAATGCCAGTTAACATTTGTGTAAAGTTTCATTCAGTTTGAAGCATTTAAAAAAAAATGACATTTTTGCAGTTTCCATGGTGACGGCGGCCATTTTAGAAATTTAAGAGTCAATAACCACTTCTACATATGCCAATTAACATTTGTGTAAAGTTTCATTAAGTTTAAAGCATTTTGAAATTATTCACATTTTGGCAGTTTCCATGGTAACGGCGGCCATTTTAAAAATTTTAAAGTCAAACTGCTATTGCATATGGTGCTACCCATAATAATATACCATCATATAATATTTTATGTCTCTAGAATTAATTCAGCACTGATGTTCTAGAATGTTCCATGAAAATTCACCCCCTCAAATTATGCCAAGGAGACCCCCAACTGAAATAAAAAATGTTCCATGTTGAGGTTGACATGTGTCTCTAAATATTCATAGAAGTAATTCATAATTCTATCTACTCTACATACAGCAGCAAATTTAAGAAATGTAAATTTTTTTTTACCCCACCCATCTTTTAGGCCCCTAATTATGCCAAGTGGACACCCTGGTATCATAAATTTTGGGTTCTGCAACCCCCATGATACAGACCCATACCCATAATAAATATAAAGTTTCCATCCTGTATAGCTTCCAAGAAAATGGTAGTACAGTTTAAGGGGTCAGAAAGAGAAGAATAAGAATGATAATAAGAAACGCGACAAAAACATAAAGTCTCCAAATCTCCGTTTTGGCGACTTAATAAGAAAAAAAAGAAACGTAGAATAACAATATGTCACCCCAACTCTGTTGAGGGTGCCATAAGAATAAGAAAAAAAAAAGAAACGTAGAATAACAATATGTCACCCCAACTCCATTGAGGGTGCCATAAAAAAAGAAACAGAGGAAAAGCAATATGTCACCCGACATTGTCGATCGGGTGACATAATAACAAAGAAACGGAGGAAAAACAATATGTCACCCGACATTGTCGATCGGGTGACATAATAAGAAAAAAAAGAAACGTAGGATAACAATATGTCACCCCCAACTGCGTTGAGGGTGCCACAATAAGAAAAAAAGAAACGTAGAATAACAATATGTCACCCCAACTCCGTTGAGGGTGCCATAAAAAGAAACGAACAATAACAATATGTCACCGGCACTCCGATCAGGATGACATAAAAAAAAAAACGTAGAATAACAATACGTCACCCCAACTCCGTTGATGGTGCTATAACTAGATTTGCAATTTCAAGAAATAGCGGAAGGCACCCTCGTCCCCCAATTGCCAGGGTAACGGCAGCCATTTTGAAAATTCAAAAGTCAAACAGCGCATCTACACATGCCAACATTTTGCACAAACAAAGGGTTAAAATTTAGAATATCACCTTGACCTCTGACCTTGACCTCATTTTCCAAGTTCTGAGAAGGATCTCAAATCAAAAGAGCAGAACCAATAAGTCTCCAAACTTTGTTTGGGAGACTTAATAATACAAAACAATATTAGTACTAAAGCACTTGAAGAAATTATAGATTCATTGCTAAGACAGTACGTAAACAATGAAGTTAATACGATATACGAAACTCTGATGAATACACTTTATACTGAGATGTCTGAGCATTTACAATATAGACACTTACCTTACTTTACCTCTATCAAACCAAAAGTTCCAAGTGGTGAAGTTTAAACCATTTTACGGACGCCATCACGAGTTGGTTGACCGTTATGGAATATCCGTCTTTAGTTTTCTATGTTATGTTTTGTGTACTGTTGTTTGTCTGTTTGTCTTTTTCGTTTTTAGCCATGACGTTGTCAGTTTATTTTCGACTTATGAGTTTGAATGTCCCTTTGGTATCTTTCGCCTCTCTTTTTCAACACAATATAAAGAAGCGAATGAAGCATAGAAACAAACCGTCCTGGAATAACAAACTAAAACCAGTATTCAAAACTGCTAGGGATGCTGAAAAAACAATATCTGAAATACAAAAGGGGCAAACAAACGAATAAAGGAAAATCTGAAATGCGCTTTCAAAACTGCAAGACAGTTTTTTGATAAACGTTTGCGTCAGGAAGAGCTTGTACTAATGCATAACGTAACAAGGGATGAGCTGTCAAATTGACAGCGAACTGGGTTTTCTGTATTTTTAAAGCCACTTTCAGGCTTTTATGACCTTCTACATGCATATTTTTCAATCTATGAAGGACCAAAACTCCTGAACGGCAAAATGAAAATCGTCAATATCAAAATCGATCACTATTTTGTCATCAGTAATAGCATATTAAATTTTAAGAGCATTGGTTGAACGGTTCAGAAGTAACTGTACAGAAACGACATAAAGTGCAAATTTTTAATCTATCAAGGACCATAACTCCTGAACGGCAAAAATGAAAATCGTCAATGTCAAACTTGACCACCATTTTCTTATCAGTAACAGCATATTGAAATTTTAAGAGCATTGATTGAACAATTCATAAGCAATTGCACAAAAACTACATGGTGTCCCAGTTTTCTATATATCAAGAGCCATAATGACTACTCCTGTACAGCAAAAGTGAAAATTGACAATATCAAACTAGACCTCCATTTTTACATCAGTAACAATATATTAAAATTTTCAAAGCATTGGTCAAGTGGTTCATAAGTACATGTAATTACACGGAAACGAAATAAAGAGCCATTTTCCAAAAAAATTAATAGATAGGAAGAAACTTAGGAAGCACAAATGATCAGGAAGACAAGATCTACAAATAAGTCAACAAGATCAAAATCGTCAGATGACTCCTTATTAGAGTTATTTCCCTTTAATGATGATTTATACCAATTTCTTGCGTTTTTGTTTAATAACTTAAAAAACTATAATAGATATATAAAAAGTTTAAGAGGCAAAAATGATCAGCAAGACAAGATCTACAAATAAATCAAATAACCGATATCGTTAGTCGACTCCTTATTGAAGTTATTGCCTTTTAATGACAATTTTCCCCATTTTTCCCCATTTTTGCCTATTATATTGAAAACTGTTATGGATAGATAGAAACTTTAAATAGCACAAATGATCAGCAAGTCAGATCTACAAATAAGCCAAAATGGCCGAAATCTTCAGTCGACTCGTTTTTGGAGTTATTGCCCTTTAATGATAATGTTTAACATTTTTTGAATTTTTTGCTTATTATCTTGAAAACTATACTAGAGAGATGAAAAGTTTAAAGGCAAAAATGAGCAGCAAGACAAGATCTACAAGTAAGTCAAATGACCGATATCGTTAGTCGACTCCTTATTGAAGTTATTGCCCTTTAATGATAATGTTTAACATTTTTTTTGCATTTTTTGCTTATTATCTTGAAAACTATAACAGATAAATAGAAACTATAAAGAGGAAAATTATCAGCACGATAAGATCTACAAATAAATTGTCAGTTGAACTTTTAATAGAGTTATTCTCCTTTAATGATGATTTTTACTAAGAAGTGGCCATTGTTGAAGATGCAGATGAGCGTCACAGGCTCTTTAGAGCCTCTAGTTTTATCAATTGTAACTCGAAAGACCTCATCGCGTTACATTATTTAGAAAACAATATCCTACGACTCTTAGAATATAAAATATATTCCTTTGTCCCTAGCAGTCAATTTTACCGAGGTTTGAGACCACGACGATAACAATCGAAACTTAATTCAGAGGCTCTGACTTTGTATACTCATCATATTATAATTCCAGTTCAACATTTCGGAATTTTTCTAAAACTACATTTTATTTGAGTTTTTTACAAAGTCTTAAGATGGGGCATATTTCTTCCTTATCTGCAAAACTTCTCTTCCATTTGGTATCGTTAAGCAGCTACCTGTGGTTTTAAGTACTAGTAATTTTATCTCAACATATGATAAAACATCTATAGCCTATAATCATCTTTGTATATAATTCGAAACATATGTTAATAATAAGAAAAAGAAAAAAAAAAACATTTATATAAAAATCATTGCTTTACAAACCTCTACAAGTTTTTACAGCTACCATTTCCCAGTTTCCATGGCCAGAAATATTCAATGCGCGAGCCATCATTACTTTACCAAATCGTCCATGACCAAGGTCTATTCCAAGCTGCAAACGTTGTCGAGGGAATTCATCTTTTAATATGGAATTATTGATGTTCGAGAGATAACAATTCTTAAAAGAAAAAGAAAATTACAAAGTTTGTTTTCTTGTGTTTGGAAAGGTGTTTTCGTCCATCCAAAGTAATTTTGGAGCTTAACATTAATATTACGAAATGCCATACTGGTTCCAATAAAACTCTAAAGAGAATGTGACGCTCACCTAGGTCTATGTGCATCTTCTTCAATGGACACTTTCCAACATTTTAGATAAATAACCATCGCCATGACCTTACATACATGTAAAGTGATAAATGTAAACAGATAAATATAAATTACACGCGTCAAAGTATAATGTCCATTTTTTTGTTTGTTTTCATATCATAGAAAAAAAAACATAATGTACAGTATCGTGTTACCTGTAACATGTATAAGAAATATGTGTTTGCAGGTCAAAACAGTCAACAAAAAGTTTTCCTGTTGAACCTTAGTTTAATTTTTCCAGCTGACATTCTTTTATTAACTGAATTCGCTGATCATTCGTCATTTTAAAAGGTACAAGTAATTAGGTCTTTCCACTTTTCTGTGGAAAGACCTATTGGTTTTCTTCTGATTATTATTAGGTCTTTCCACTTTTCCGTGGAAAGACCTATTGATTTTTTTCTGATTATTTTTTTTTTCTTCCGCCTAATTTTTTTTTCTTTCGCTGTTTGGTTGTTTCGCAAGATGTCGATTTGATATTTGGTATATGATATCGAACAGTTTATGCGCTTTCAAAACTGACCCTGCTTAACCGAATACTTTTCTTTGTAAGAGTTATCTCCCCGAACACTGTTTTTCTTGTGTTTGCTACTTCTTCGCAACCGTAAAAGATTACGACAAATTTATTTTACCAAATTGCTCGTTATATCTTCAGGATTAAGGGTATCATTTGAACCGAAACTATTCGGAGACTCCATATGAGAGTTATTTCCCCTTATGCATTTGATATAAGTAATTTGCATTGGTTAATGAAAAACCAAAAGTGTTAGAGACCTAGGGTCTTTGGATTTGAGATCCTTGGTCCCAAAAAAAAAAAGAAAAATGGGTCAAGGTCAAGGTCAAATTCAAAATTTTGATTTTGGCTTATTCTCACTTCTTTTCATAAACCGTACAAGATATTGACAATATATTTCTATTAATATGTCATTTGCAACATGTGGTAACTTCTAAATTTTGGTTCAAAGGGTGTATAGACATTAAATGGGAGTTTTCGCCCCTCTTATATTTAGAATTATTCGTAAAGTGATATAACTCATTAACTATGCATATTAAAGACCTAGGGTCTTTTGATTTGAGGTCCTTGGTTTATGACCTTGATATTGAGCTCAAGGTCATAGGTAAATTTGACGTTCTAGATTTTGACCCTTGCTTTTACCTCATATGTATACATGATAGCCATGGGCTTTTTAGCATAAGGTTGCAAGCCATTTGACCTTGGAAAAGCCAACCGGAAGTAGCTATTTTTTGTACTTATTTGTTATAACAGTATATAGAACCATATATTTTTGGAATCAGTGTCAAGTAAACATTCAAATAATACTGGAAGTAAAATTTTTCAAACCGGAAGTAAAAAATTCTCTCCCTTATTTAAAAAAAAATGTATAGAAACCATATATTTTTGGAATCAGCGTACAATAACTTATCATTTGACGTTGGAAATGACATTTTAAACCGAATTTTACTATTTTCGTATCAAAATAGATCTTTACGGGTGGAAAGACCTTCAATTGTTCTCTGAACAATTGGTTTTTAATTTATAATAACATGGTAATCCACCAGCCCCGAGTATTATGTAACCATGGATATGAAAGTAAAATACTTCCAATTTGATTCAATTTGACACTAAGCATATAAATAATAGTTTGTCAACTTAAACTCTTATAACCATTTCCTCAAGTAAACATTGCTAGTTCTTTTCTATTGTCCGCTTAAAATAAATATTTAATTGAGTTATCGAATTCACACTAAATGGTCCTTAAAACAGAATATAAGTAATCTAAAACGGGCGACCAACATTTGCGCGAATTTGCATTCTAATTGGCATTACGTTTGCGTGAACAACACGTATTACGTTTGCGTGAATTTACTTGTAGTTTAACTGAGTTTTTATCTGTGTTTAATCCTGAAAATAACCTGGACCCGTATTGCATAAAACATATTGACTCAAGTGTTCCTCAAACTGAGATTTCACTAAGAATTCCCTTACGTAAGTAAATTCTAAGTCTTCTAACTAAGAAATACTTAAATCGGAACTTTCTCTTCGCATGTACTCATCCGTGCAAAATTTTGTTTTGATTATTTACATTGATTAAGCAATGCATACTTTTATTAAAGTCATATGAAACTTTAAATTAAAAAAAAAAGTTGAATATGTTTTATATACTTAAATAACCATGTTTTACTTAAAAACAAGTGTACATGGACTTTTTAGTAAAAGAAAAACAGAAAATCTTTTATCTGATCAAAATCTTCAGAAATGTACTCCTGTTGAATTATTGTCTTCCCGTACTCTAATTCGCCGATACCTTTTCCGTAGTAACCTTAACCACAAGACCCAGTCTCATTAGAACTTTGACATCCGCACAGCGCAAGTGCAAGGGAAATCCCATGATTTAAAGAATGTAAACAAACGTGCACTGGAAGGTAAATAGTGTTAATAGATTCTGAAAGAACAATTTAAAACATCAAATCATTTGGCAACTGTTTACAAAGTTTAATTAACAAATGATAATGCATTAAAAATATAAAAATAAAATTAACATCGCTCTATCAACTCACTTATTTTGCACGTGCTCCATGATTCTGTATTGCTTGTTTATCAATGTTACGATCCGGTAAACTTCGAAACAGATCCAAAGATTAATTAGAAGCTAATTATTGGGATCAACCGTCACTGAATGAAATATTGTTTGTCAATTATACATTTTGGGTCGTGATAAATGTGAAAAGGTGCTTAGATGATTTAGTAAAGAATATATGCATATGCATTTGTTCAATAATTTCCTTAACATTATAATTACTAGAAACTCGTTTCATATGACTTTAAAAACTGGGGTTACATTCATTGTTTTAAAAGAATTAAAAAAATACGTAACCAACTAAAATGTCCTAACAAATGCCAAATTTGCGTATACGAAAAGTATTGTTTTGATGGACGAGCATTGGGAAAAAATATTTGTAAATCAAAATTTGTCCCTCCTGTCACTACAGGAGAGATGAAAAGGGCTAGGGAGGAAATAAAAAACATATAACAACATCATAAGTACAGATAATGTCATGATGCCTTCCTTAGAGATCCGAAAGAAGTGGGACAACTTATGCATGGAGTGATGATTGCAAAATATCAAAATATTAATATTTTGAAATTATCTACTAGCAATTTTTTTTTAAAGCAAGTAAAATAACTTCAATCAGAGGATAAGTCGCTAAATTGCGAACTGTTGAAATTCGACGTTATCTTGTAGCAAATCATCAAGCTCAATAATGGTATAAGTAAGTTAAATCTTAATTACAGAAATTTTCGTATTTTTTTACAATCAGATCTAAACGCACGCAAGAACACCTTTATCGTTTTAGAAGATCCCATAAAGTTAAAAGTATCATTTATCAACACCTTAAGAAGCACAATCATCCTATTAGATATTTTCAGTTCAACCGTTAGAAGTAGTAAATAAGCAGCCTGGGGAATCTCATTCAAAATTTGTACGATCACGGAAAATAATTGAATTAAATTCGATTAAAAAATTACAGACAGCCTATCATCTCGGTCTTAATGATAATATCATGGGAATTGATAATATATCAAGAACCTATTCTGTTAACATTTTGGATATAGTTTCTAAAACTGTTCGAAAAAACCGTTCTCATGGGCGTAGAATAAATCGCAATCAGAGAAAATTTCGTACTAACAATACAAATATTTCGGACCAAATAACTATTTCATAAAACAACGGCAGACATTATCTGTTAACCAAGCTCTGTTCTTTACCTGTTAATAGATTACATCAAATTTTAGAGGATTGCAACACAATTTCATATTGCAGTCCTTAGTATGAAATCGTCAAAATTATAATTGCATATTGTTATTCTAAACTTTTTCCGAAAATTGATCGCCCTGAAGATCATAAAAAACGTTTCATTAAAATCAAATATGTCAATAAAGGTTTTGATTTTGTAAATATTGCCGGTATTTTTAATGTTCATTCCGTTAAAGAACAAATTCCTGGCTATTTTGATAATACTGAGCTCCCTCTTATTTGTTATGTTTACAAAAAATCTACCCGGAAATATGTGTTATTATATCGAAGTGTGTAAATGTATTAAAATCAGTGACAATACACCTACGTTATGAAATTGCAGTAATTCCAAATACATTTATGGCCCCAGTTCCCATGTTATAACATCGTCCATGACCGAGAGTGGAAATCATTCCTCAGTAAAGGACCTAAATATCGTCAACCGTCAATTATTAATTGGAATTAGCGTCGAAACATCATCCACGACTCACTCCGTACTTACTGCACGAAATGCATAAAACGAGAAAAAGCTGACAAAAAATCCTTAGATTCTCTTTTTTTTATTCGGTAATGAACATAGTTGATATTCGTATTAAGCATTTTAAAGAGCATTTTACTCCTAACAACAACCATAATAGCCCTATTTCTCGTAAAAGAACTCGCCAAGAAAATTGTGTTTGTCCCGGCTGATAAGGCTGCCAATAATATTATTATTGTTTGACGTAAATTTTACATTGAGGTTCTACAAAAGGAAATCACGAATTCACCAACATTCCAACTGACTCCATTTTCGGAAAATGACATCTGTAACACACTGTTACGGTCAGAAATCACCTTTAAAGTGTAGCCAACAAAAGACACAAATCAATAATAGAAGATTTATTTTACACAAGTTTACAAGAAATATTATACAAATTGAAATGTCAACTTAACTGTTAAAATATATGTCCGATCCTTTTGTCATTTCTTTATCCAGAATTCTTCTCTTCACTGTTGTGGGAATCCAAACAGAATATTATGTCCAATAAGTCACAATCTAGTATGATGTAGTTAACGTAAATAAAAGTGTCAATCCAACAAATGCAGAGAACTTCTGAGAATACAAGAATGTTAATGTCTAATCCGAAAGTCTAACTTTAGTGTCTATATATATATAGTTGTCACGGAAATCTCTAGAACACTGAGAAGGGAATCTCCTAGAAAACTGTAGAACGGAAACTTCTAGAATACGGTAAAAGTTTAAATTACACATCGTAGATTATGATCATTCCAGAATTATTAAGTAAGTCAAAAAGAAAGTTCTAATCATTCCGTCAGTATCTATGATTGTTCCAGTGATTTCTAAACTGCACAATTATACAATTATTTTGTAAACAACTATAAATATTATGTAAACATATTATACATGTTTTAAGGCCACACAAAACAAATAAGGCCAAGATAAACAAATATGATAATTACAATATCATAACAAAACATGAACTTTTAGCTACCTCTTTACAAGCAGAGCCGAATAACATGAAAGTTCCAACTATGTACTGGCTTCCGAAGCTGCACAAAACACCTTACAAATATAAATTTATTTCGTCTTCAAGCCATTGTTCCACTACTCAACTGTCTTTTCTACTTACTAGTACACTTGGTACAATCAAAAACCTGGTAATAAATTGTTCAAATAAGGTCTTTGAAAATAGTGGAATTAATTACTTTTGGGGTGTAAATAATTCGTTGGAGGTACTTGACAAATTGCATTGTTATGATATTGTAACTATCATATCTATTTAGTTGGCCTAATTTGTTTTGTGTGGCCTAAGAATGTTTACATTATATTTTGTTATATTGTGTACAAAATATTACACATTGTGTTACAACTATGCAGTTTAGAATTCACTGGAACAATCACTGATACTCATGGAATGATTAGAACTTTCTATTTCACTTACATAACGTTTCCAGAATGATCATAACAAAAGATGCGTAATTTATATTTCTAGCGTTGTCTAGAAGTTTCCGTTTGAGTATTTAAATGCAGACCCAAAAGTTAGTTAAATATAGAGATTTGGACATAGACATAGATAGACTTAGACATCGATAAACATCAACATTCTCAGCATTTGGATTGACACTTTTATTTACAAACTACATCATACTAGATTGTGACCAATTGGATATAATATTCTGTGGATTCCCGTGAAGATTTCCGGATAAAGAAAAGATAAAAGATTGGACTCATATTTTGACAGTTAAGTTGACATTTCTTTTTGTGTAATACTTTTTGTAAACTAGTGTATAATAAATATTGTTAAATTTTATTATTGATTTGTGTCTTTTGTTGGCTACAATTAAAAGTCGATTTTTCTGTTCATAACAGAAATTGGGGGCTCAAGTCCGGGATAACGTTAATATCTTATTAAAATTTTTTCAGTATTTTTTATTAGAGCTAGCCAACAAAATTCTACAAAATGGCATTTGATGCCGGTAAATTTTTGAAAACGCCAGACCTGGAAGGGTTTGATAATTTAAAGAAAGAGGAATTAGTGTTGCTTGCTAAACATCTGAAATTAGACTTTAGAGTATCTATGAGAAAACAAATTATAAAAAATTTGGTAATAGACAAATTAGTTGACTCAGAAATTTTTGGTGAAGAGGCTCTTGAACTTAAGGTCGAAAATGTTGATGCTACCAAATTAAAACAGCTTGAATTAGAACATGAATTTAAATTAAAACAATTGGAAAACGAAATCAAAATAAAACAATTGGAAAAAGAAGAAAAACAGGCAGAACTTGAAACGAAGGAAAGGTTAGAGATGGAGAAAAAAGAAAAAGAAGATGAATTTAAATTAAAACAAGATGAATTGAAATTAAAACAGGCAGAACTTGAAATGAGAGAAAGGTTAGAGATTGAAAAAATGAAAATTGAAATGGCAAAAGAAGAAAGCAACACTAAATTCCAGTCAAAATCAGAACATCTTAATTTTGAACCAGCAAAAACATACGTTTGGTTCCCAAATTTTGTGAAAAACAGTCGACAAATTTTTTCCACAGTTTGAGAAAATTGCTCAAAATTTGAAATGCCCAAGCCTTTTGGACTACAATGCTGCAAAGTGTTTTTGAGGGCAAGGCCGCTGAAATTTACTCAGCACTTTCATCATAAAATAGTTCTGATTATGACACGGTTAAAAAGGAAGTTTTGAAAGCTTATGAGCTAGTGCCAGAAGCATATAGACAGAAATTTAGGTCTTATAAAAAGTTTGATTCAAAAACCTATGTTGAATTTGCTAGGGAAAAAGAAGATCTATTTGATAAATGGCTTACGTCAAAGAAAATAAATAAAAATTTTGATAATTTAAGACAGTTGATGTTATTAGACGAGTTCAAGCAGTGTGTTCATTTAGACTTGAAAACACATTTAGATGACAAAACTGTTGATACATTACAAGATGCAGCTGTTATTTCCGATAATTATACCCTTTCACATAAGAGAAGTTTCAAAGGTCAAAATTTTAATACTTCGAGTGGAAATTACAAGAATCAAAGCATTGAGCGTTCTGATAGTAAGCCTGTTGCACAGAATAAGAATAAGAGCCAGTCTAGTTATAATATGTCTAGTCCAAAATTTGATACTTTTGAGAAGAAGTCACTGACTTGTGCTTATTGTAAGAAGAATGCCCACCTGATGGCTGATTGTTTTAGACTCCAGAAGAAGAATGAAAGAGATAATAAGCCCAAGACCAGTGCTTGTACGACACCCCGTGTTGCCAATATCTTGGAATGTCCTGCGAGTCAGGCTTTTAAGTCCAGTTTTTGTGATAACATGGAGGATTATAAACCCTTTATGTCTGATGGGTTTGTTTCTATTGTTGATAATACTACTCTTCAGCCTATTAAGATTTTACGGGACACTGAAGCTTCTCAGTCTATTGTTAGAAGGTGTGTTGCCTTTGTCCGAGGAGACTTCTGTTGGTGCCTCCGTTTTGTTACAAGGTGTGGAGTTAGGTTGTATAGATGTTCCCCTCCATCGTATTTATCTGAATTCAGATTTGATAACTGGACCAGTTGTTGTGGGTGTTCGTCATAATCTCCCTGTTGAGGGTGTTTCATTATTGCTAGGAAATGATCTAGCTAGGAACAAAGTGGTTGCTGAACCAATTGTTACCAGTGAACCAGTGGTGGATGTTAAATCACCTGAAGATGATGCTGAACTGTATCCAGCTTGTGTGTTACTAGGGCGATGGCTAGAAAACAACAAAAGAGGATTTGCAAGAAGACCAGTTTGATTACATGGACCTTTCTGACACCTTTCTAGCCAACATTGAAGGTCCCGGTAGCTCAGAGAAGGCCGTAATAAGACCACCTAGCATTAGCAAGAATGTAATTATGCCATGGCCAGACGTAAACAGCCATTCATTAGACCGAAGGAAATTTGTCGAAGAGCAAAATAAAGACCCTGAGGTTCTCCAGCTCAACAAGAGGGCTCATTCACAGGAGGAAGCAGACAAAGTGGCCGAATGCTTCAATTGAAAATTGAAGGACGAACATTTGATATGTGATTTTCTTGGACAACAGGATGCGCAAATCGTGTGTCCGCTTACTTTGTAAACTGTACAGACTAGACGAGAATCGTCTTCTTAGTCGAATATGGAGATGGTCATCTAAAAGACGGAAAGGCTGGGCATTCGAGGTCAATAAAATGGTGGACAAAGTGCAGTGTAACTTACTGGTACAGGACGCTAGCGTTTCTACGAAAACTACGATGAACTAAGTCAATAACAAGCTAATAAACTTGGACAATATGGAATGGCGTAGTGAGCTTTATAATGACAATGGTAACCAAGTAAATGGCAATAAACTACGTACATAAAAATTATCGAATTTTTAAAGACAATGTTTACGTTGAACCATATGTGCGATTAAACATTCCTAAAAACCAGAGATGATATATGTTTCGCTCAGGCTCGTTGCCTCTTGCCCTGGAGATCGGGCATTACTCCAGGCCACCTATTTCCCTTGAACAGAGACTATGCCGTTCTTGCGAACTTGGTGAAATTGAAACAGAGAAACATTTTGTAATGGCGTGTCCTTTATACTCTGATTTGAGATATGACTTATTGCTTGAATGTGCCAAATATATTGAAAACTTTAACTGTATGAACTTAGATGAACAATTTTTTGAAATCATGAACAGGGAAGAAACCCAGAATTTTTTTTGTTAGACGCTTTAGCGTCGAAAACTTTTCACATTTGACGCGTGATATTAAGGTTAATGCGAATTTTTTAATTGCAAGCGTATTTTATTGAGTAATGTGATAAATTATGTTATATTTTAACATGTATTAAGGATAATGCGAATTTTTAATTGTAAGTGCATTTTTATTGAGTAATGTGATAAATTAAGTTATATTTTAACATATATTAAATATAATTTTAATTCTCTTTTAATCATCTTTTTAAAACTTCGATTAACATGATTAATGTAAATACAAATTTTCAAAAGTGTCTCATGAGTCAATTTTATGGCTGGGTATTGATTGCATTTTTTAACTGATGATATATATTATGTATTTTACTATGTCAATCAATATGCGACACTATAATAAAATACAATTTATTATTACTATACTGGACAATTGATCTGTCAAATTAATTAGCGCAATGATCCTTTAAAAATTCAACAAGTATATTTTGGAACTTTTAATTAATTGTGTTTTAGACATTAGATGACACAACAGTACGATGAAATGGTCGGAATATATATAAATAAACTCATCATAGATACCAGGATTCTTCGAAAAATATGTAATATTTTAATTGTGGAATTGTCTTTTTTTGTTTATTTATGGTTCAAATAAAGAAATTCAAAATCTATGTTACAACTGAATTTTATTCCGCATCCAAAATATTATTCCATCTCTATATGGGTAAATTCAGTAAATAAATATACGTCATCAGGGACTGTCCATTTAGGGGTATGGAACGCCAAAACTGTCTTGTTATGCCCATTTTCATTATATGATGTGCATTTACCTTTATATTATGTACACTTGTCATTATATGATGTGGAAACACCTTTATATAATGTACAAATATCCTTATATGATGTGGAAATATCCATTATATGATGTGCACACATACTTATATGATGTGCATATATACTTATATGATGTGCAAATATACTTATATGATGTGCAAATGTACTTATATGATGTGCAAGCATTCATATATGATGTGCAAACATTCTTATATGATGTGCAAATATCCTTATATGATGTGCAAATATACTTATATGATGTGCAAATGTAATTATATGATGTGCAAAGATCCTTATATGATGTGCAAATATACTTATATAATGTGCAAATATACTTATATGATGTGCAAATATCCTTATATTATGTGCGAACATCTTTATATGATGTGGTTGTGTCATTGTATTAAGTGCTTGTAACCGTATATGATGTGGTTCGGTTTACTTCATTATATGATGTCTAAACGTCATTATATGATTTGCTTTCATCGTTGTTATGGTCAGTGAACATGATTACGATTAGAATGATTACTGTCTACGTCATAACTGATTCCGATCTGCTTCTGCGGAATTACTATAAACCCTGCTCATTTATATCTGTAGCTTTCGCTAGCAAAAGTGCATTTTATAGAAAAAATTCGTAAGGGTTCCGCGGAACCCAGTGTCTCGTCTACAGTGGAGATCACTTCTAACCTCTCATTAGAACTGTCAGAATAATCTGTCATAGAACTGTTCTAACCTGTCCTAGAACAGTTCTACCTAGAACAGTTCTACCCTAGAACTGTTCTAAGTAGAACTGTCAGAATCAGTTCTAGGTAGAACTGACTAAATCAGTTCTAGGTAGAACTGTCAGGATCAGTTCTAGGGTAGAACTGTCTAAAACTGTTCTAGGTAGAACTGTCCAAATCAGTTCTAACCGTAGAACTGTCAGCAGAACTGACTAAATCAAATCAGTCACTCACTGCAGTAAGGGCACTTTAGAATTTAGAAGAAAAAATCAGTTCCAATTATTTTACTATATAATAGCAGATTTTCTATATTTTTTACTGATCAAACGTTACATGTACAAATATCGAAGTGGATAGAAAGGTTATCCAACTCATCGGAGAAATATTTTTATAATATTGCATATAAACATCATTGTTTACGTTTCTTCGTTCCCCGTTTTAACAGTCTCTTCCTAAATATAACTCTGCATTTAATTCATGGAATTTTAATCGTAATTTACCTTGTTTGCCTTGGATTTATATTCATGATTTAAGATTCTGTTTTGACAAATGTTCAAACGAAAATTGTACAGTGGATGAATTATGGGATATTAATGAAAAAAGTGTTGTATAACGTAGAAAAACAATGTACATTTGCACCATCTCGTCAATTTAGCCAGACTTATCCATAACGATTATAAATGATATCTGGGAGTCTGGAACGTCAGAAAAATATACTCGATCAGAACATGAATGAAACATTTGCCACTGGACGTTAGGCTACAAACAAAATCAATCATTTTCTTTGCCTGCTTCAAATTATATTAACAGTATACTATTCCAAGAAGAGAACTTCTCATACATGTACTTTTCATTTTAAAATAAAGTATATGAATCAGTCATGTGAGTGTTGGATGATGCCGTTAAAAGTTTTGTTTAAAAACAAACCATCACGAACTACTGACTCAAAAAGTCACTTTAGTGACGGTTCATTATTATGGATACAGAGAGGAAATAATGGCACGCTAAATTGATGTGGACAAAGTTTTTAGATATGGTATACCTTGTGTTCCAAAGTTGGTGTCATCTTTATCATACTATCCGTCCTGACATAGAAATATCATTGGTTTACAATGAGGCCATATATATTTATTTGATAAAGTGTAAATATGTTCAGTTTTGGTTGATGCGGTCAAATAATTTTGTTAAAACGAATCAGTCTGATATATTGAAACTACTGAAATTTGTTTACGATTCAATATTTTGAATAAAAAGAGGACATGCTGGTACTCTAAATTGATGTGGAAATTTTTCCAATATTGCTGTCATTTGAATTATACAATCCATCGTGATATGTAACTATAAATGATTTACTATGCGGCTATATATATATATATTAAGATTTACATAATAAAGTGTAAATATAAAAAAGAAGATGTGGTATGATTGCCAATGAGACAACCGTCCACAAGAGACCAAAATGACACAGAAATTAACAACTATAGGTCACCGTACGGCCTTCAACAATGAGCAAAGCCCATACCGCATAGTCAGCTATAAAACTATAAAAGGCCCCGAAATGACAATGTAAAACAATTCAAACGAGAAAACTAATGGCCTTATTTATGTACAAAAAATGAACGAAAAACAAATATGTAACACATAAACAAACGACAACCACTGAATTACCGGCTCCTGACTTGGGACACGCACATACATACATAATGTGGTGGGGTTAAACATGTTAGCGGGATCCCAACCCTCCCCCTAACCTGGGACAGTGATATAACAGTACAACATAAGAACGAACTATAAAATCAGTTAAATATGGTCAGTTTTGGTTGATGCTGTCACATATGGTCAGTTTTGGTTGATGCTGCAAATATTATGGAACGCCTCCGCTGTCTTATGTGGAACTCTGATATTACTTTATGTTGTTTTATTATTACTTGATGATATTTTGTCTTTACTTAATATGGTTTTGACATTACGTAATGATGTTTTGATATAACTCAATATGGAATAGTCATTACTTAATGATATTTCGATATTACACGATATGGTTTCGTATTGACTTGATATAGTTTTGTCACTACTCAATATGGTTTTGTTATTACTCAATGTAGTTGTTTCATTACATGATGTGGTTTTGTTATTTTGTAATGATGATTTGCCTATTCTTTATATGGTTTTAACATTACGTAATGATATTTTAAAATTTGACGATTTTACACTACATGATGTGTTTGTTTCATTATTTGATGTGGTCCTGTCATTCTTTGATGTGGTTATCCCATTACTTGATGAGGTAAAACCACGTGACCAATTCGGAAAAAATATGTTCTATTTTTAAACAGATTTCAATATATCATTTGTTTAATGTGCTTTGGATGGGTATCGCTATCCATTGAGTTAAAGTTCAAATTAAAGTTCAGTGGTTGTTCAGAGTAATTTAGCATGAAAAAGGTAACCGGCAGGCAATAATAAGAAAAAAGTGTTAAAAGTTTACAGTATTTCTTACATAATTGGGATATCCCCAAACCACTTTGTCTTGTTGTATTTTTGTAATAAATTTGTAAAATATTCCACGGAACCCTATGTCTCGCCTGATATTGCTGCTGTAAGTGTAAAAGCGTCATGTTGATCGGCTGTACATTTATCTATACATTTATCGGTAAAAACAAAATTAAAAAAAAATGTTTTTCTGTAGATGCTTTTTCTTGAAATTGAGGAATAACTCCTATACTCCTATACAAGTTTTAAAACACTTCATGGAGGTTTACAAATTTATCATGTCAAAACAGTTTAATTCGGTTTTATTTAACTAAAACAAAACTGTATGGTTATCAACAATAAGCAAAACCCATACCCTATAGTAAGCTATAAAAGGTCCCGAAATGAAAAATGTAAAAAACTAGAAACCTAACGATCTATAGATAGATAGATAGATAGATAGATAGATAGATGGATAGATACTTTATTCTCTAAAAACTAATTACAAGTTTACAGAGAAACATACAATATAAATACAGATACAATAGTTGAGGTAAACAAATACAGTATGATATTCTAAAAGTACAAAATTATAATGGCATACGTGTTTAGTAACATGTATAATGAAAGGTTAAACTCAATAGAAATAAAAAAAAAAAATAGAGATGGAGACGCCGACGCCACTATCGACGACGAAATATGGGTTTGTTGGGTCTCACTGCCGCAACATTGATGTCGCAGGCTTGACACAAATCAAACGACTTGAACTTTAATGTTAACAAATGAAGCACTTCAAATCAACTCACACTAAAGTTACAGGAAACGGGGAGGGGCTCGGACTTAGCGACAAAGCATCAATACTATAAAACAAGAATTCTCCGAATTTTTTAGCGTAAATGATCATTTGAACTTATACAAATATCAATCTTTTATTTGTAATCAATTGAATTCTCTGATCTACCTCGCACTAATTGAAAAATAAACTTTTGGAATATCTGTTTCACATGTGACGACGGAAATGTTCCAGTGGTCGTAACCATAATACTGTCATCTTTTTCTTGAATGTGAACTACCAAATAAAACCAAATCACTGGGTTTGTACTTTCTCGAATAACACGGCGGGTGCCTTTCTGGAGCATCCGAGATCACCCCGATGGATTTATATTACCCAGTCATACCGATCTATTGAGTCAGCCAAATGAAACTGTTTTGTATGCCACCGCAACTGGAAGTTGGGGGTATTGTTTATCCCTGTCCGTCCGTCCGTCCGTCTGTCCGCCCCATTATGGGTATATAGTTATTCCGCCTAACTCCTCCTACAGTTTGAATCCTAGGAAGTTTTCTCTTTACTGTCTGTTTGTACATATATTGAAGGTGTGCATGTGGTGTTGGTTTTATTTTATTATCTTTTGCTCTTTTGGGAGATAATTGAACTTTTTGGTCATTTTGGGGTATAAGCGGTTAAATGAGTTGAGTGCGGGGCATCACTTTGTCTAGTTTACATTTTGTTCTCGTGTTGTGCTGTTACACAAGTGTAACAGTCCGATGTAGGGTTAGGATTTAGCGCTCACATACATGTTAAACTCCGCCACGTGCACTTTCTTTATGTACCTGCCCCAAGTCAGGAGCACGAAGTTCGATTGTTGTCGTTGTATAAATGTGTGTCATTTTTTTTTGTAGATTGTTTAGATATAAATAAGACCGTTTGTTTTTCGTTTGAATTTTTCACATGGTGCATGGTGGCCTTTTATAGCTGACTATATGGTGTGTTGAAGGCTGTACGGTTGCCTATATATGATTTCTTACATCCACTGCATTTAAACTCTGGTGGATAGTTGTCTCATTGTCAATCACACCACATCTAACTTTATTTCAACTTCTATGTTGCGTTTTGTATACTGTAACATTGTTTATCTTTTGTACGCATACCCGGAACCCTCTTTTCGGAATCCCGAGCAAAAGTCCTTGTTCCGCGATAGAAAATTTAATTACGAACTCATATAAGATAGCACAATTTCAACTCAAAATCTTAATTAATCTAAATGAGACTTAAATTCGAATCTTACTCAAACTCAAAAGTGACTCAAATTTAATGGTGTAACTAGAACTCTACCTTTAAATGTGACTCAAACTTGAAGTCCAACTCGAAACTCAATGCTAACTAAAACTTTAATTCTAATAATGACTTGAATTCGGAATCGGAGACTAACTCAAAGTTCTACTCAAACAGTAACCCTAACTTTAATTTGAACTCTAATTCGATGGATGGCCACACTCATCCAAGGCACATACAACATGGAAATTTATCTAAAAATAGAACAGTTTTTTCCGAATTGGTCACGTGATTTTACCTCATCAAGTAATGGGATAACCACATCAAAGAATGACAGGACCACATCAAATTATGAAACAAACACATCATGTAGTGTAAAATCGTCAAATTTTGAAACATCATTACGTAATGTTAAAACCATATAAAGAATAGGCAAATCATCATTACAAAATAACAAAACAGCATCATGTAATGAAACAACTACATAACGTTAAGTCACATTCACATCAAGTAATGTTAAAACCACATTGACTAATGACACAACCACATTAAATAATGGTGAAACCACATCGAGTAATGACAAAACCATATTGAGTAATGACAAAACTATATCAAGTCAATACGAAACCATATCGTGTAATATCGAAATATCATTAAGTAATGACTATTCCATATTGAGTTATATCAAAACATCATTACGTAATGTCAAAACCATATTAAGTAAAGACAAAATATCATCAAGTAATAATAAGACAACATAAAGTAATATCAGAGTTCCACATAAGACAGCTGAGGCGTTCCATAAAATATGGCCAGTTTTGGTTGATGCGGACAAATAATTTTGTTATATGAGTCAGTCTGAGATATCAAAACTACTGAAATTAGTTTACGATTTAAAATTTTGAATAAAAGAGGACCTGCTGGCACTATAAACTGATGTGAGCATAATTTTGTAGTCATTGTTTTCCAATATTGCTTTCATTTATATTAAACAATCCATCCTGATATAAAAATATAAGTGATTTACTTTGCGGCTATTAAGATTTACATCATGTACATAATAAAGTGCAAATATGGTCAGTTTTGGTTGATGCGGACAAATAATTTTGTTTTACCAGTCAGTCTGTGGTATGAAAACTACTGATATTTGTTTATGATGCAATATTTTGAATAAAAGAGGACATGCTGGCACTCTAAATTGATGCAAACGAAATTAGGTAGCATTGTGTTCCAATATTTCTATCATTTGTATTATACAATCCATCCTTGCATAAAAATATTACAGATTTACTATGCGACTATAAGAGTTACATAAAAAAGAGCAAATATGGTCAGTTTTGGTTGATGCGGTCAAATATGGTCAGTTTTGGTTGATGCTGTCAAATATGGTCAGTTTTGATTGATGCAGACAAATAATTTTGTTACATGAGTCAGTCTGAGATATGAAAACTACTGATATTTGTTTCTGATGCGATATTTTGAATAAAAATAGGAAATGCTGGCACTCTCAATTGATGCGAAAAAAAATTTGTGGTCATTGATTTCCAATATTACAGTTATTTGTACAGTCCCTCTTGACCTAAAATTATAACTGAATTACTGTGCAGCTATATCATGTATATAGATTTACATAAAAAAAAAAAGCAAATGTGGTCAGTTTTGGTTGATGCGGTCAAAAGATTTTATTACACGACTCAGTCTGAAGTATGAAAACTACTGATATTTGTTTACGATTCAATATTTTGAATAAAAAGAGGACATGCTGGCACTATAAATTGATGCGAACAAAATTTTGTGGTCATTGTTTTCCAATATTGCTGTAACTTGTAGTATATTACAGTCCCTCTTGACCTAAAATTATAACTGAATTACTGTGCAGCTATATAGGTTTGCAGAAAAAAAGAGCAAATAATGTCAGCTTAGATTGATGCGGTCAAAAGATTTGTGTTAAACAGGTCCGTCCGGGGTATGAAAACTACTCGTAAACAGATATCGCATTTGTTTACGACTCAATATTTTGAATAAAAGAGGACATGCTAGTACTATAAATTGAGTGCAAACAAAATGTTGAAGTCATTGTTTTCCAATATAATTGCTGTCATTTGTACAATACATCCTTGCCTAAAAATATAACTGGATTACTGCAGTGTGCGGCTAAATGTATATAGATTTACATGATGAAGAGCAAATATGGTCAGTTTAAGTTTAATTTAAAAACATATTTATTTATAATACATGTAATAGTGGATTGGGAAACAAGTTATTACATTTGGTTAATGAGGTCAGATAATTTTGTTATGTGAAACGAGCCATCCTGACTCCCGGAATGACAAATGTAAAACAATTCAAATAATAATGCCCCCGCCCCTAATACTAATTAACGGCCTAATTTATGTACAAAAATGAACGAAAAACAAATAATTTATGTAACACATCAACAAAAGAAAATCACTGAATTACAGGCTCCTGACTTGGAACAGGCACATACATGCAGAATATGGCGGGGTTAAACATGTTCTCTTGATTAAAAATCTGAAATAAAACCGTCAAAATAGCAAAACTCTACATAATATTAATCGCTATTTTGCCGAAGCCTTTATATTTAGACAAAGAGTTCTTAAAACTTATAAATCAATTCTAGCCGTAGAATTTATAAATCAATTCTAGCCGTAGAATTTATAAATCAATTCTAGACTTATAATTTATAAATCAATTCTAGCCGTAGAATTTCAATTTGTAATCAATTCTAACCGTAGAACTGTTCTAGAAGTAGAACTGACCAAAAATTTGGTCAGTTCTAGGTAGAACTGTCTAAAACTGTTCTAGGGTAGAACTGTCAGGATCAGTTCTAGGTAGAACTGACCAAATCAGTTCTAGGTTAGAACTGTTCTAGCTAGAACTGACTAAAAGGTGTCAGGCTGACAGTTCTACGTACTGTCCTAGAACAGTTCTCCTGACAGATTCTGACAGATTTAATGAGAGGTTAGAAGTGATCTCCACTGTACTTTTGCTGTTAGTCAAAATCTCAACAAAAATGGGGAAAAATTATCAAAAATTTTCCTATAGATACTATCTTTTGATTGTAAGAAGTTCTGTTCAAGTTTGGTAAAAATCCAAGAAGATTTATGAATCTAATAAATGTTTTAAAAACTTTAACTGCAGACTGTACGTAATGTTAACTGGAATAAAACTAAGTCCATTTATAAGTAATATACGGAAAAACAGGAAATAAATTTTTACAAAATTTCCTTCTAGATACTAGCTTTTGATCATAAACAAGCTTCTGTCCAAGTTTGGTACAAATCCAGGATAGTTTAAGAAAGTTATTAAAATTTTGAAAGCTTTAACCACAGAGTGAATGTAATGTTAACTGGCAGAAAAACTAAGTCCATTTATAAGTAAAATACGGATAAACAGGATTTTTTTTTTAACAAAATTTACTTTTGAATACTATCTTATGATCACAAACAAGCTTCTGGCCAAGTTTGGTACAAATCCAGGATAGTTTAAGAAAGTTGTTAAAATTTTGGAAGCTTTAACCACAGAGTGAATGTAATGTTAACTGGCAGAAAAACTAAGTCCATTTATGAGTAAAATACGGATAAACAGGATTTTTTTTTTCCAAAATTTACTTCTGGATACTATCTTATGATCATAAACAAGCTTCTGTCCAAGTTTGGTTGAAATGCAGGATAGTTTAAGAAAGTTATTAAAATTTCAAAAACTTTAACCACAGAGTGAATATTTGTGGACGCCGCCGACGCCGACGGAATGTAAGATCGCTATGTCTCGCTTTTGCGACAAAAGTCGCAGGCTCGACAAACTGAGACAGTACATGTCAATTTAACAAAAATCAACGTTTTAAACATCCCGGAGGAAGATTAAGATCAATTGATACAGGAGCTAGTTGAAGAATTTCCCGGCTGCGGCGAAAATATGATACTAGTAAAACAAATTTTTGGGCCCTTTATAGCTTGCTGTTCGGTGTGAGCCAAGGCTCCTTGTTGAAGGCCGTATTTTGACCTATAACTGTTTAATTTTTAACACATTGTGACTTGGATGGAGAGTTGTCTCATTGGCACTCATACCACATCTTCTTATTTCTATTTATTGCAAAAGACACCAATTAACTCAAAATCAGTTTTAAAAATATTTCATAACAATAGCTAAAAGATTATCTACTCGTGCATAATTATACCGGTATGGATGATTGATTGATTGATTGATTATGTGTTGATTGATTGGTGCGGGATTCGGACCTAAGTGTTGAAAGGCTAGTGATTCAGTAGTTCGACTACATAGACCACTCGTCAACCGAGCCCCTCCCTCCCCCCGCGAAATGGATTAAAGGAGATATGGGATGAACTTCAAATCGGTGCATTACATTTGCGTTCAGCTTTTAATTATGTTTTCGTGCATTTATTTTACAGCTTCAACTAGATGATTATGGGCTATGGGTGGATGCTTGACGCGTACGTCCAGCGGCAAATTGATATGCATATATTCATACAAGAACATGCTAATGTAATATGAATAGTAACCCTGCTTTGTACTAGACCGACACCCTGAGTCGAATTTTAAACATGCTAGTTCACAAGGTAATAGCCCACATGAAGACATGTCACTTTACCCAAACACATTATGCTGATTCCTAGCCAACCAGTCTTTGTTCTTACTCCTTAATGTCGCGTGCTTAGCGGGGAAGCAGCAAATATCAATTTTAAATTCTTTAGTTTGACCCGGCCGGGGTTCTAACCAACGACCTTCTGCAATCGAGGCGAACATGCTACCACGAAAGCACAGCCACTAGACAGTAAACCTCAATATAAAATGTTTCGTGGGATATATATAAACCTCTAGACTCAAGGAAACAGGACTTAGGTACCGACAATTGATTTTTTTTGGTGGGTGGGGGGCATGTTTTTTTTTAAATGTTTGATTCCAAATTTCTTGAAAGAGACTATTTCTATTTCAGAAGGGAAGCGAAAAAAAAATGTGTTTCCATTGAAGATAAGGATAAAAATAAAACAATAATGAAATTAAAAAAATAACCATGTTATTGAAAGAAAAGTTTATTTTTTTATTAAAGTCGAAAAATATGATGGTCTTGAACACAAGGAAATACACGTGCTCCTGCCCACACTAGATGAAGAGTCGGTGCCTAATCAATTTGATTAAGATACAATGTGCAGATCATGTGTCTAAGCTTTGGTTACAAGGATCTGACAACACTTCATTTTACTTTCTTTTCTGGTAAATATTACATCAGCCAATGAAGTTTAAAGTCAAACACTGTAGATATATAATGTCCAGCGCTGTAGATATGAATTTCCTTTACATCTCAAGCGCTGTACTTTACATCTCAAGTCGAACAAGGTTCCGTAATTATTAAAGCTTGAGGATTGAGGATGTTAAAAATATCTTCTTTTTTTTAAAATAAAGTCCAGATTTCCAACAGTTACTGTCATTATCATACCTGTAAGGCCAGGTGAACTATTGTCGTCATTAAGCATACGTCGTCCGTAAACTTTCACTTTTTCACCTTCTTCTCTGAAACCACTCAGCCAATTTTAATGAATCTTTGCAAAAATTATGTATTGAAAGTCCTATACAAAAGAACTTCGTTTAGTTCCGATTGATAAAAAATAATACCACGAGAGTCAATCTTTGAATTTGACAGGTCATTTCTTTAAAATCCTCTTCACTGAAACTGCAAAGCTATATGTTTGGAAACTCTATATAATTAATGATGAGTAGACCCCTTTCAACGATTACCATTTCCTATTGATATGTTGCCGATATACTGGTCACAGAGGCACATAGTGTATTGAAAAACAACTGGAAATAGTATTATTAAACAACTTTTTCTTAAAAAGATTGTGCAGAATGTCAAGATCTTTACCTACATGTACTTTTTATTTCCACCAAAAATTTATTCCGGCGATGAATCCTTGTAAAAGTAATTGGCTTTAAATAACAGATTTTGGGTAGAGACTGTAAACAGTTGAGATTGTCAAGCAATACACGATCTAGAGCAATGTCCAAATAGTTAGTCCTACCTTTTTCATATTGATTTTGGATATGCACTCGAGTATCTTGTTCTTAATTTCAACACATTTGTTGAAGTAAAAAATACTTTTTTGTAAACATTTGTCCTTCCAAGCATTCTAAAATTGTGAACCCTTGAATAATTTTTTTTTTCGATCAGGTCGGAGAGAATCAGTTTGCGGCGGCGGCTTTTAATATTTTTTGTTTATCTTAAAAACTACAATAGATTTTAAAAAAAGAATAGTGCAATGTGTCTGAATATGTTCTATAGTAAAGGTCCCATTTGAGCAATTTTGACTCTTATAATTTTTGTTGTTTTATTGCCCATTTTCTTGATAACTTATCTACAGAGAAATCTTTCCTTGCAAAATGGTATAGACAAGAACAGATTTTAAAATAAATAATTAAACATGACTGAAATTATGATTATGAACATTTGGACCCTTTGAACCTTAATATGGACCTATTTGAAAACGATGCTCAAAATGAAAAAATCTATTCTTCCATTGGGAGTGGGGACGTGGGAGGAAACATGGGAATTTCTCTTATTTTTTCAAGTCCCCATCTCCTAGAAGGAAAAAAAATCAAGACCCCTTTTCAAAAGACATAAAATCCCCCACCCCAAAAAAAACAACACCACCGAACATTTAAACACACACACACACACACACACACACACACACACACACACACACACACACACACACACACACACACACATTTTTCAATACTTTTGTTCGTAATAACGAAAAAAAAAACCGCATTAAGTTTCTATTGCTATCATAAGTTTAAAATATTGTGTCGGTAGTGGACCTAGAACCTCATGTGTTGAAGTTGTTTGTGACTCTAGCGAACGAAATTTGGATATGCCGGTTATGGTTTCATTGATATTTACCACACCTTCAGATGAAAAATACTCTGCTAGAAGAACATGTTGAAACTTAGGATTTAGGTCTTGACAATTGAGGCGAGCGGAGCGAGGCGTAAATATTGATGTCTTTCGAGTCAAACTATTATGTTTTACTGTAGGGGAAGTGTAGGATGAGGGTCGAACCCTGAACAATTGGGGCAAGTATGGACACACCATTCAAGCTTGATACAGCTCTGAATTTTGATATGATTAAATATCTGACACATCATAGGTTTATTACACAGAATGAATGTGGTCTAAGATTTTAAAAAGTTGAAATTGGACATTTACCTATTACACTATGGTCCAATATCCAAAATCCTAATATATTGTTAGATTCAGCATATCAAAGAACCCTAAGAATTATGTTTTGTTGAAATTAAACAAAGTTTAATTTGAACCTTTTGGACCTTAATGTAGACCAATTTGAAAACGAGGCCCACAATAAAAAATCTAAATACACGATTAGATTCGTCATATCAAAGAACCACAAAATTCAATTTTTGATGAAACCAAACAAAGTTTAATTTGGACCCTTTGATCCTTAATATGGACCTATTTGAAAACGATGCTCAAAATGAAAAACTCTAAATACACGATTAGATTCGGCATATCAAAGAACCCATATAATTCTTTTTTTATGAATCAAACAAAGATTAATTATGGAACCTGTGGATCTCAATTTCGGTCCCAACGGGGCCTAAAATCAAAAATTCATTTACACGTTTAGATTTGGCATATCAAAGGAACCCACAAATACCAAACTTTGAATTAAACCCCATTGAAATTGGCCAAGAAATAAGCAATTTGTACAGTATTAGAAAAGTATTATTTTTGAACCCTTGTTCCTTAATGGTTAAAGCGATAACCTTCAAAATTAATCCTTAACTTCTCTATTTGGTATGGAACCTCGTGTTACAATTTTATAGAGATCCATACACAAGCGATTGTCCTGAAAAAAGAAAATTGCTTGTTTTTGTCCAGTTTTGGCCCCTAATTCCTAAACAGTTATTGTCTAGCAAAAACATGTCTACGGACGACGTATAAATATAAAAAATTGAATACCACCTGTCCATTTCAAAAAAAAAGAAAAATTAAAGGCCCCTTAATTTCTTCCTATCCCATCTTTTTGGGGTTACAAATGACCGGCCCTTACATGAGTCATTATCCTATCAATGTCCAATTTTTGCCCATTTTTTATGTCTATCTTGAGAAAAGTAATATATAAAGAGAAACTTGAACAGCTAAAATGATCAGCAAGGCGAAATTTACAAAAAATGAACATACTGGAAATTTATGTATCAACTTCTTATAGAAAAAAAAAAAAACGCTAACACTCGGTATAAAGGTGTTGACAAATATAATGCCTACCCATGTTAGAATGAGCATAGAGCATGGCATAAAAGAATTATTTCTTAAATTTAATAACTTTAACCGTATGTTCATTATTGTAGACCCATCGATTAAAACTAAACTTTGCAATTCATATTTTGACAATTTTCCAACGATATCAGATGTGATTTTTTTCACCTTAAAACGAGGTACCAACATGCCAAGGTTTATCTCTTCTAAAATGTCAACAATTTTCCAAACGATAGCTACATATTTAAGCCGGGTTTATAGTAATTCCGCAGAAGCAGATCGGAATCAGTTATGACGTAGACAGTAATCGTTCTAATCGTAATCATGTTCATTGACCATAACAACGATGAAAGCACATCATATAATGACGTTTCGACATCATATAATGAAGTAAACCGAACTACATCATATAAAGTTACAAGCACATAATATAATGACACAACCACATCATATAAAGTTACAAGCACGTAATATAATGACACAACCACATCATATAAAGATGTTTGTACATAATATAAGGGAAGATGCACATCATATAAGGATATTTGCACATCATATCAGTATATTTGCACATCATATAAGTATATTTGCACATCTTAAAAGGATCTATACACATCATAAAATTACATTTGCACATTATATAAGGATATGTAAGAATGTTTGCACATCATATAAGTACATTTGCACATCATATAAGTATGTTTGCACATCATATAAGTATATATGCACATCATATAAGTATATTTGCACATCATATAAGGATGTTTGCACATCATATAAGGATATTTGCACATCATATAAGGATATTTGCACATCATATAATGATAAGTGCACATCATATAATGACAGATGCACATCATATAAAGGTAGATGCATATCATATAATGAAAATGTTCACAACAAGACAGTTTTGGCGTTCCATATGGGGGAGAGATTTCTGTATAACACTGAAGTCCTGTGCTGTTCTGATTGGTAGATAATGTTTGTAGTAAATATTTTTTGATAGATGGATCAAAACTAGAGTTAAAAAAAAATAAAAAAATGAATGCTGAATACACTTAATTTTTTTACTACAGGGTTGAAAAGTAATGGGGGTCAGTATAGGAATTAAGTGCGAATATATAGTGTTTGCAAACAAGGCCATGTGAATGCCCAAAAATGCCGCATGACCCTATGTTTTATTGTTACAAAAGATGGGGCTACATTTGTACTTTAATGAATGTTATATGAAGGCTCCTGATTTTTAAATGTAAACCAGGTATAAATTTAATTCAAGACATAGATTTGTATTAAAGTCAATGGGAGATTTTTTACTGATATTACCCCTATAGGAAAATATGTACTCTGTCACTGTACTTTTTCAAGGCCACACAATAATCACAAAGCTCATTTCCTGTAAATATTAATGCAATGGAAGCTTTTTGGAACCAGTTAAAGTTGTTTTTTATACAAAATTCAATGTTTAACTGCGGCTGGAAAGGGTGCACTGAGTATACTGTGGGAAGAAGCATGATTTATATGGGAAAAAATCAGTTTTGTGTCCATATTGAAAGAAACAATAGAAATTACACTTTTGAGTTATAAAATTGATGAAAGACATAAATATTTTCCCCATTTTACATCAAATTCTTTTCATAATGTGTAAAATCATATACAAAATCAGAATTACCTCCCTTTGACAGACTGTATTTTTTTAGCAGTGTTCTCCATGTAAACTTGCAGATCAAGTTGTTATTAAGCACTTTTTCAAGTATTTTAACTAGGGATGTCAACTCGGTGAAGATTAACTAATCGAGTACTCGCTCGGTAAAACATTAAAAAAATGAAAAAACAAAATTATACCCATTTTATTTATTGTGGGTTAGTCTTATAAACGTAAAACCCTCAATATTATTACCTAGGACTAGAAAATAGTCCAAGGAATTTTATACCATATTAGCTCATTTACTACATGTACTAATTATGTAAACTGGCAATAATCTAATCAAGTAATTAGTTAATATCATTTTGGTATTCGATACTCGGTACTACCGAACGATACTCGAGTACTCGAGTACTCGTTGACATCCCTAATTTTAACACTCGAATAATCTGACCGAATGAAGCATATTCATATTTTTTTTTACATAATTCATTGCGTTTCTTTAATTAAAAAACATTCTGGACAGCTTTTCAGGATTAGATACCCTATATCTATGAAACTGGTGTTGAAATGTTTGTATTTGGATTGCTATGTTAAATGATTGCTTTTAAATATTCTAAATTGTTACTTTAATCTTTCAAATGCAAAGTTTGGTCATACCCAGTCTTATTTTTTCATATTTAGCACATTTTTCTTCTTCAGACTGTGCAACTTTATATCCAAAATACACACTGGCCGCAGTATAGGCTGTAGTATAAATTTTCCTCTATCTTTACAAATTCAGCATTTATGAATCTTGTTTTGAAACTGGAACTTGAAAATTGAATAAATTACATGACCAATACAACAAAAAATAGGAAATGAGGAAAAAAGGTCCCTTATAGGGATAAATTCAGTAAATAAATATACGTCATCAGGGACCGCCCATTTGGGGGAGAGCTTTCTGTATAACACTGAAGTCCTGTGCTGTTCTGATTGGTAGATAATGTTTGTAATAAATATTTTTTGATAGATGGATCAAAACTAGAGTGAAAAAAAAACAAATAAAAAAATGAATGCTGAATGCACTTAATTTTTTTAACTACAGGATTGAAAAATAATGGGGGTCAGTATAGGAATTAAGTGCGAATCTATAGTGTTTGTAAACAAGGCCATGTGAATGCCCAAAAATGCCGCATGACTCTATGTTTTATTGTTGCAAAAGATGGGGTTACATTTGTACTTTAATGAATGATATATGAAAGCTACTGATTTCTAAAGGTAAACCAGGAATAAATTTAATTGAAGACATATATTTGCGTTAAAATCAATGGGAGATTTTTTACTGAATTTACCCCTTTACATCAAATACCACGTAATTGACTAAAATTTAAATGTTTAGATCATTTTAATTTTAAATGTTCCGTTTTTTGGTATTGCTTTGATATTTTTGACATTTTGTTTTAATTTATTAGTTATATAATAACATGTACGATACCAATTTTACTGCACCAGTACACTTCAAACTTATTATGATTTTTTTTCTTTGTTTCAAAATTCAACTTATAATCAGTTTCAATCATCAATCATTTTAATTTAAGCTGATAAATGTGCATCAGGGTAGTTGTAATTCATTTATAGACATTCTTTGTTTTTTAACTGTAAGTAGGCATAAACAATAGAACAACCCCTTACTAAGAACATGATGCAAAACATTATAATAGTGATTTTATGTTTTGATGATAAACAGAAATTAGTGTTTTATTTACAGATATCAATGTGATTCGTAGCTGTGCCACAGCCTGTTATTTTATTCTAAATAGACGTAGAAATTTATACTTTAAATAATGTACTTATAAATATGCTTTATAATAGACGAATTTTCTATAATGTTTTAATGTAATAGTCTCTTATAATTCTGTACAAAATGGCTCTCTTTTTATATCTATATATTTTATACTAAATGTAATGTTGTATTATATATTATTGAGAGATAATACTTAAATAAAATAATGAATTAAATTGAATTAAATTGAATTGTTTAACACGTACTTAATTACGATTTCATGCATTGCTCATAATCTTATATAGAACTTTTGTTATTCTGGTAAATATATTAGTATGCTATAAATCAAACTAAAAAGTTTAAGTCAATTCGGTGAATAGAAATTGGCAGTTAATGCTCCTTGAGAGTAGATAGGAGATGGAGGTCTTAAACGAAAACGATAAAAAGCAAGACCTTGTGCTTTACACTATTATCAATAACTTGTACAGGATGTAAACTCATGGGTTTTCATAACTGTATACCAATGTATATTAAGTTATGTTTTATTTATGTTGATTTATCAAAAACAAAATCAATGCAAGTACCGATAAAAAACAAATTTTAAAGATTTTTCTACGGCGTTAATTGATAACTTTTAAAAATACGTTTTTTCAAAGGATCGATGAGTTTACACGGATCGTATCTAAATTTATGGGCTCTAAAAACAACATCGCCGTAAAAATGGGGATGCAAAGGACGTTTTTACTAAGAATTCTACAGTAACCGCCAAAGTTCAAAACCAAATATTTGTATATATGAAAGGTTTCGGTAAAGGTTTCAAAGTTATTTGTAGTTACGAAATCCCTGACTTGACAATTAGCAAGGTATATACAATGGTTAGGTTAATTGAAATCTAAAACGTCAATACATACACGGACAAACAGCAAACGCGTTGGAAAATATGCACACCGTAAGAAGGAACAAAGGAACATCCCATCAAAACACTAGGAAAAACACTAGGAACGAAAAATCGTCTCTTTTGTCGTACATTTTGTAAAGAGTTTCTCGTGTGATACTGAAACATCCAATTATATAAAAGGACAATTACTGATGTTCATATCTAATGTTTTAAAAGTTAATACCCTTGGGTAAATTTCTCAAAATAACTAGAAGATTATTTACTTAAAGCTGTCAAATTCGTGTTCACCGATTTGACTCAAATTCTCATATTTGTTTTATAACATACTAAAACGTATATTCAAATTACAAAAAGTCTAAAATAAACAATTAACAATGCATGGACTCGATGATATGTATCAGCATTTCGTGTGTATGTTTGTCAAGACGTCATCTAATTAACCATCATGATGACTTCCGAAGACTGTTATCATCGTTTGTACCTGTATAAAAATGATTTTTTTGTGGATAGAATCAGTCAACCAAATGGTTCATCCTCGTTTCGCTTTCAATGTTGACATTCTTTTCCTTTTAATAGCTGAATACATGCGTAACCCATCTCCAGCTAAGGGGTTAAATTGGAGGTCACATGAATACGGATTCATTGAGGTTGAATAATTCATCAGCGATGTTTCTTAGCTTATTTTGACGAAATTGAACCAAATTGGCTGCTAAAAGCGAATTATTATTTCACTATATCACTTTCATTAATGATTGAACAATAAGAAATCATATTTTAATGTTTTGTATATCTCGTAGCTAAAGCCCCTTTAAAGCAAAAATATCACCAAGGTTATAGTGTTATTAAATTTATCAGTTAAATGAAATTTTGATGGATCTTTACTGAATTTGATAATAAACTGTTATTCATAACAATACGCGAACAAATCTGTTATAAAAGGGTTGCAATTGCTTCCCGCAGGAAAACCTACAAGCAGACGATTTACTTTATTGGCTAAACGTACATAAAGGTTGTCAATGAGAAAACTTTAAGCCTTAATAATCTTGTCACAGTTCCAGTAATACATATCTAGCATATTTACTTTTTTCATTACAGAAGAAGGCTGAATATGAGTTGCAGCAAATTAAATCTGCAATCAGATTTGTCGAAGGATCATTTAATAAGATAAGAGAATTTATGTTAATTAGACTATACTGGAGTGTAGTGTACATGATCGGTATGAAGATGGTGATAATATAAAGAATTGTCTTTACAGGAAAGTTTACGTACTCTTGTTTTATAGTAAAACTTAGCCATTCAAGTATATAAAACATTTTTTTTTAATTTGAAGTTTCATATGACTTTAATGATAACGCAATTATATGATTTATGTTTTGAGACGATCCCTGTACGCGTTGTGTGTGTAGTATTTAACGTGCTATTGTTCATTATGACAATAAACCTGGGATAAGCATACTGACAATATATTATGTCCCAGAATAAATCCATTATTTCTGAACGTGTACCACATGATGTTTTTTATTTCTATCATAGCCTGAGTAAATGTCGGAAAGCAAGAAGAAAATTAACAAAACGATATTTTTGTTTATTATCTTAGGTAGGAAACACAGTGATCGGAAAGCAGAAAGATAATTGAAATGAAATTAATTTGATAAAAGAATGTCCATCAGTAAATACTGATTTGAATTTTTGGAAATGATTTATTGACAAAAATGTATGCATTATGTTGACCAGCTAGCCTACACACGTCTTGGTTCATTTAAATTATATATACATAGGTATTAATTTCATTTGCGAAATGTGAATTTTCGCAATTCTCATCTAAATTCAGGACATGGTAAAGAATTTGACATGTGACTTTGAAGCATGGTCATCATTAAAGTATTCTGACCTCTAGTTGTTTCTCTTTTATTTTTATTTTTTTGAGTGACTGTCCTATTGACTTTTACCAAAAATATCCTTTTATATAAATTGGTTCTTTTGAGAGCCTGTACAGATATTCATAAAACGGCTTCTGAAAACAAGATATTCTTCAAAACTAAGTTTTCCTGTGGAATATTTGGATTGATTTAAGTAACTTCATGAAATCCATAAAATTTGAGATGTTTTATGAGAACAAAATAATTGTCAGTATATACGATATCCTAATGAATCTGGTGTGTTACTCTAAAACATAAAACAAGAAACCTTCTTATAAGTTGCATGACACTTCACCTGGAAATTGGATTTTCAATTTCTCTATACCACCTCTACCATGAGTACAGACAGCTTCAATAATGAAGATAAAATAATTAAAGGCATCCAGGAAACAAAATATGAAGATATAAAAGATAAAATAAATGCATCCAAATTATAAAGCAAACTTAGTACTTAGTGAAGTGTACCTCTGTGGCAAAAACTTATAGGAAGATTTCGTATTTTGTTCTTAACTGATCTCCGAAGTTACTTAAATCAATCCAGATGTTCTACAGGAAAACTTAGTTTTGAAGAACATCTTGTTTCAGAAGTCGTATGAATACATGAACATGCTCTCTCTCTCAAAAAAAAAAAAAAAACACTTTATATAAAAAGATATGTTTGGTAAAAAATACGCATCGTATATTCCAGGATTAAAATTTTGTACGCCAGACGCGCGTTTCGTCTACAAAAGAATCATCAGTAACGCTCTAATCAAAAAAGTTAAAGCATTGAGGATAAAAAATTTCCGAAAGGTTTTGCCAAATACAGCTAGGGTAATCTATTCCTAGGGAAATATTTCGAAAATTTGAAAGTTTATAATATTAGGACAGTCACCAAAAAAACGAAAAAGAAAAGAGAAGCAATTAGAGTTCGGAATACCTTAATAATGACAATGCTTCAAAGTCACATGTCAAGCTCTTACTGTCGTGTCCTGCTTTTAGAAAAGAAATGCCAAAATCATATCTCACGAGTGAAATTAATATTTCTGCATGCACGTGGTTTTCTTGCGCAAGAAGTAGTAAATGGACAGCACATGTTCGCACTGATATTTTGGATTAGAATATGCATTTTCGTTATCAATTATATTTATTCTAGGCTCAAGTGGTTAAAGTTCACACCGGATTTATCGTCATTTAATCCAGAATTTGTGTGAACGCAAACTGATATTGCTATCAAATCGGATTTCAAATCCGATTTGTTGTGTCGTAAACAGGGTGTATTACAATTGTAAATGAACCAAGACTTGTGTAGGATAGTTGGTCAACACAATGCATACAATTTTAAAATTATTGTCTTCCCGTACACTAATTCGCCGATATTTTCCAGTATGCAGTGACCTTAACTACGAGACCTCTCGTTAGAATTTTGGCCACCGCACAGCGCAAGTGCGAGGAGAAACCGTGATGAAAGAATGTAAACAAACGTGCACTGGAAGGTAAATAGTAATAACTGATTCTTAAAGAACAAATTTATTACAACAAATCATTTAAAAACTGTTAAGGAAAAGTTTAATCAACAAATGGGAACGCATGGAAAATATAAAAAAAAATATCATGGCTCTAACAATTCACTAATTTGTCACGCGCTCCACGTGCTCTGTGTTGATTTTATCAATGTCATGATCCGGTAAACTTCGGCAACAAACTCGAAAGTTAATTAGCTTGCGATCAACAATCACTGAATGAAATATTATTTGTCGATAATACGTTATAGATTCGTAATAAATGTAAAAAAAAATCTGTTTACAGGACTTAGTTCTGTCAAAAGGCAAATAGGTTGAAATACTTTAATCATATTTTTTACTGCAATCTAGTCTACTTTTTTACTGTCCGATCTACTGGAACAACTTAACTTTGGTTGTTGAAATATACAATGTCACGTGGTAGCCAATCCATACAGGGACCGTATCAAAGACAAAGGTTACTACCTGTATAAATGATGGAAAATTTTCGAGACGTTCCGAGAATCTTGTTTCTGAGAATATCTGAATGGCCCATAGAAGCTACCCAAACTCACCGATATATAGGTAAAAAAAACTATGAGTACTTGTTTTCAATTCTAGAAATTGGCGTAATACACCGTAGTTACCCTTTAAAATTTTCTAAATCATTTTTCGAAATGTGATATACGCATAACCATTATATTCAGATGTTTATTCAAATAGGAATCAAGTGACTTTATGCCAGACACTCTTTCCAATTTATTTTAGATGGAGGAAGATACTTTGGTCCTTTTATCAGAAAGTTTAAAAACGAGATGTCTTGATTGATATACCATATTATTACATTGCTACATGTATATGGATATGGACTATATCTAAATTCGATATCTCACAGTTTCATGTTGAAGGAACATTTTTATACTGATGTCTGATATAACTGACGTATATCTAAAATTAAACTTCTGCTGGGTTTTTATACATATAAGAAATTGAATTTTGCTCTATATTATCAAAATGGGGTGGTAAAACGTTTTGGAAGGTAAAGTAAATTAAAAATCATGAATAGCCAAGTTGATAAGTTCTATACCTCTGGTAATGTTTTATTATTTCTATTTATTAGAAAATGTTTTATGACCTTCAGGTTTGTAAATATGATGGAACAGCCTATGGTGACAATTATAGGTTTCAAAACGAGTGAGAATTGGGTATTGCTTGATATCAACTCTAGTTATTTTATTTGAATTTCGGCTAGTTTATTATTAATATCTAATTTAATTAATTTATAAATCAAGCGATATCAAATTCTCACGAGTTGTTAAACCTATTTCTCTTATAGTCAACACTCTCGTTGTGTTAAATTAAAATGCATTCCGCAAATAGTTGATCTAGTCTTTTGCACATACCAGTATAACGTCATATGTACTGTTTCGGTGTCAAACTTTAACATCAGACATTGTTAAGAATGAAAAAAAAAAAAAAAAAATGAACCAAGTCAAAAGAAGATTTTCAGGTGAAAAGTGTGAGTGTTTTGTATATTATTGAAGACATCACATATTTTCGTTGCTATGGACGAACTGTACATCGTCTTAACATTTGAACGTCATCAATGACCTAACGAATAGCCAATGAAAGATGTCGTTATATCGTCTCATGATGGTTGGTAAGTAATCAGATTAACGAACATTTATTACAACCATAAGAGAATAGCTGTTATGATATGCGTTTAGTCATTTTGAGTCCCATATAGTGGACTAAAGATATGCATCACTAATTCGTTATAAATACCATGTAATTTTATAATATTTTGTTCGAAACAAACTCATAATAATTGAGAACCTGAATGAAATATTATTTGACAAAATACGAAAGACGACATAAACATTCAAAAAAAATATTATTTCATTTTGAACATATACGTTCTTCGCAAATTGATAACAGCCTGTAAACATCATATGAATTGACATGCATATTCATTATTAAACTTGATAAAATTTGAAAAAGGACAACAATTACTTTGAAAGTAATATACGTTGCGAAAATGCATGTACATGTAACTAAAGCTTACCAAATTACCGGCATCTTTTACAACACTTTGCTCATACGCTACATTAGTACTGAAGACAGATTTAAAGCCATCACATTCATCCTGAAACAGATTTTTTTCATCAATGAACACATCTGAATAATTTGTACAATTGAACTTCTTGTTATTTTCAACATGAAAATATCTCTCCCCTTTCCCCCTGTCTACATGCTACACTTATGATAGGAAGACACATACAATACATTTTCTTAAAGTAAAGTGAGGAACCAATTTTATATGACGGATTATGGAAGTTTCAAAAGTCCCAAATATCAGCAACTCAATAAAATGTCAAATTCATAGTATCGAGTTTAGGAACATTCCAATATTGATAGAAGTGAATTTACTATAATCTTTATCTTTCTTTGAATTCCTATTAGACTGTTAATTTTCTTCAACCAAAAGTGTTGACACAGAGATATGTCTCGCCTGTCGGCATAAAATTAAGAAAAAGACAATCTGATGGACAGCAACATTGCTTATCAAAGCCATAATCTAGTAGGCAGCCCCTGAAAATGGTTGACAAACTGAGATGTACAGTAATGTAACTTTATAGAAAATATCGTTGTATATTGTAAGTAGTTTCTATCAATCTAACTTAAGCAGAAAACTTAACATTGAACATTGCTAATTAATTCAAAGTCACTGGACCATGTCCTAGGGGCAGGGCCTCAAAATAGTCGACAAACTGATATGAACTGATAGTTATGCAACTTTATACAAAATATCATTGATCTATCACAAGCAGTTCTTATCAAAATGACTTGATCAGAACACTTAACATTGAAAATTGCTAATTAATTCAAAGTCACTGGACCATGACGTAGGGAGCAGGGCCTCAAAATAGTCGTCGAATTGATATGTACTGATAGTAATGCAACTTCATACAAAATATCATTGAACTATCACAAGTAGATCTTATCAAACTGACTTGATCAGAAAACTTAACATTAAAAATTGCTTATTAATTGAAAGTGGCTGGACCATGACCTAGCTAGGGGGCAGGGCCTGGAAATAGTCGTCAAACTGATATGAACTGATAGTAATGAAACTTCGTACAAAATATCATTGAACTATCACAAATAGATCCTATCAAACTAACTTAAACAGAAAACCTAACATTGAAAATTGCTAATTAATTCAAAGTCACTGGACCATGTCCTAGGGACAGGGCCTCAAAATAATCGTCAAACTGATATGTAATGATAGTAATGCGACTTCTTACAAAATAGCATTGATCTATCACAAGTAGGTGTGGCCGAGTGGTCTAAGTAGTCGAAAAGAAGATATTTCGTATTGTTGGATCCTCAAGCTAAACTCAATTTAGAAGACTATTTTATGACATTGTCTTTTTTATCTTTTACATCTGAGAGAAGAACATTTATTGTTAGAAAAATATTTGATATCAGACAATCCTAGTATCAAAGTTACAGATAACACATGTGATATATTTTTCTTTGTCCTCATGAAACAAAGAAGTCTTTCCTAGACTATGACGAGATTCAGAATTTTAAGTAATTAACTGATATACGAGGGATATAACATACTAGCAAGAGCTCCAATAAGGAGTTGACTAATGATTTCGGCCTTTACACCAGTCTTGCTGATCATTGCTGCTATTTAACTAGTCTAACTATCTGTTATAATTTTAAAGATATAAGGCAAAAGGCAAAACAATGGTAAAATCGTCATCAAAAGGCAATAACTCCAAAAGGAAGATTCCGCCCATTTGACTTTATGGGAGATCTTAAAGTTTCTCTCTATCTATTATAGTTTTCCAAGATAAAAAAACAAAAATGAAAAAATGGTAAAATTCGCCAAAATAGGGCAATAATTCCTATAAGAAGTAGTCTGACAGTTTTGAAGTAGATAGACAAAAGATTGATCTCAACATTCTGAACTTTTCTCTCACTGTCAGATTTTTTCTATCATAGCAGTTGTCAAGATAATAGACAAAGCTTGCATTTTACCCATGCTCTATTTTTAGCTATGTCGGCCATGTTGGTTGACAGGTGGGGGTCGTCGAACACCTTTTTAAAACTACCTATCCCGATGATGATTGTAGCAACATTTCAGCAGCGCCTGCATACGGAGTATATATCTCCCAATTGATACGATATTCCCGGGCTTGTATTTCCTATCATGATTTCCTTGATAGAGGATTGCTGCTCACAAGGAAGCTATTAAACCAAGAATTCCAAATGGTGAAGTTGGAAGCATCCCGTCGTAAATTTTACGGACGCCATTACGAGTTGGTTAACCGTTATGGAATAACCGTTTCACAAATGATATCGGATATGTTCTTTATGTCGTAACTACAATACCCTTCCCTTTTAACGAATGTGACCTGCCGAATTGGACTGTTTGCCGGATTTGTAATGGCATGGGCGACGCGACGGGTGCCACATGTGGAGCAGGATCTGCTTAACCTTCCGCAGCATCTGAGATCACCCCCAGTTTTTGGTGGGGTTCGTGTTGCTTAGTCTTTAGTTTTCTATGTTGTGTCTTCTGTACTATTATTTGTCTGTTTGTCTTTTTATTTTTAGCCATGGCGTTGTCAGTTTATTTTCAATCTATGAGTTTGATTGTCCCTCTGGTATCTTTTGTCCCTCTTGTTTGGCCCAAAGTTAACGACGACGACGGACGACGACGAAAGACGGACGACGGACGCCAAGGGATGAGAAAATCTCACTTGGCCCTTTTTAGCATCGGGAACCTACATTTTTTTAACAAAAAGTGATGACCGAATGATTTTGTTCTTTTCTAACAAAGTTTCTGTATATCTACTTCATGAAGTCTGTGATCTAGCAAAATGCTAAGTATTGTTGTCATATATGGGAATCCAATTGTGTTCTGCAATCAATAATTCCATAGTAACAGCTATTGAGAGTTAACACGGCTGTCATTCGGTATATCGAGACAAAAGATCGTGAATGTATCGGAGAACAATTAATGGTCTTTCCACATTACATTTCTGAATAATTAATAAGAAGCTACCTTAAAGTAAATATTGGTATATAATCATAGGTTTCTTCATAGTGATTAAAAATATATATGGTTTCTATATACTTTTGTCTGAAATAAGGGAGATAATTTGCTACTTCTGGTTAAGAAAATGTCACTTCCTGTCTCATATGCTAGCTTTAGTCACTGATTCCAAAAATATATGGTTTCTATATACTTTTGCTTGAAATAAGGGAGATAAATTGCAACTTCCGGTTTTAAAAATTTCATTTCAGTATCATCTGATAGGTTACTTCAAACTGATTCTAAAAATATATGGTTTTAGTTACTTTTAAATGAAATCAGTGCAGAAAATGGCTACTTCCGGTTTACAAAATGTTATTACTGGTTTATCTTGTCAAGATGATATGTCTACCAACTTATGTAAAAGACCCCATGGTTTTATCATGTATAAATATATGAATTTATAGCAAAGGTCAAAATCTTGAACGTCAAATTTACCTTTGACTTTGACCTAAATTTAAAGGTAATTAAGCAAGGACCTCATATCAAATGACCATAAGTTCCTTTTATGTATAGTTAGTGAGTTATACCCCAATACAGCTAATTTTAAATATAAGAGCGGAGAAAACTTCCACTAAACATCAACGTACCCTTTCAACCATAGTTTATGTGTTACGACATGTCGCAACTAACAATTTGATAAGAATATTTTGTCGATTTCCTAAATGCTCTCTGAGGAGAAGATAAAATAAGCCTAAATCAAATTCAGATTATGACCTTAGCCTTTGACCTTGACCTCATTTTCTTTTAGGTGGATCCTGGACCTCAAATCAAAAGACCCTAAGTCTCTATCAATTAAGGTTTACCAGTTTCAAATACATATCACTTATTTCAAATGCATAAGGGGAAATAACTCTCATATGGAGTCTCTGGATCGCTTCAGTCAAAATGTTTTGTCGATTTCTTTTACGGTTGCGAAGGAGTAGAGATAACAAGCACAACAGTGCCCAAGGAGATAACTCTTACAAGGAAAAGTGATGGTAATATGTCTGTCAAAATATGTCTGTCGGAAAAATGGAAAGACCATATAACAATAATCAGAACAATATCAATATGTCTTTCCACGGAAAAGTGGAAAGACCTAATAAATAACGGTGGCCAAGCATTGTGATAGGATCGTGAAAGCAATTTCATACAATTCAACTACAAAAGTCTGTGAAAATACCCGTTGTAGTATAAACATGCGGAAAAAATCAGACAAAAGAAATTTGTCTGTCAAAATGGTTCAACTTCCTTAATAACAAGGAAAACAAGAGGCTCTCAAGAGCTTGAATCGCTCACCTGTAATGTTTTGCTTAAATCTTTCATCAATGATTATTGTTGCTTTTCAATATATATTAATGAATGGCTTAAAACTTCCATTGAAAGGTTCTTTGTATCTGTCATATTTTCTTCAAAATCAAAGAAATGCATTTTACCCCTATGTTTCATTTTAGCCATAGTGGCTATGTTTCTTGACGTACAAGAAAATAAAATACAAAGTTTATACTAGATACTCTGAAACTCATTCAGGCCAAGTTCGGCTGAAATTGATTCAGAACTTTAAAAGGAGAAGATTTTTTAAAGTAAGCAAACTAAATGAACAAATTGTAAAAAATTGATTTTAAATGGCAATAACTCCTTAAGGGACAATTGACAATTTTGGTCATATGAACTTATTTGTAGATCTTACTTTGCTGAACATTTTTGCTAATTACAGTTTATCTTTATCATTAATAATATTCAAGATAATAACCAAAATCTGCAAAATTTCCTTAAAATTACAAATTAAGTGGCAGCAATCCAACAATGGGTTGTTAGATTCATCTGAAAATTTCAGGGCTGACAGAGCTTGGCCTAATAAACATTTTACCTTCATCAAATTAGCTCTAAATGCTTTGGTTTTTGAGATATAAGCCAAAAATTGCATTTAACCCCTACGTTCTATTTTTAGCCATGGCGGCCATGTTTTTTTCAGGGCTGATAGAACTTCACCTTATGAACACTTTAACCCCATACCAGATTTGCTCTAAATGCTTTGGTTTTGAGATATAAGCCAAAACTGCACTTTACCCTATATTCTATTTTAAGCCATGGCGGCCATGTTTTTACGAAACAGAAAATAAACACAAACTTTATTCTAGATACCTTTAGAATCATTCAGCTTAAGTTTAGTTGCAATTTATCCAGTAGTTTCAGAGAAGAAGATTTTTTAAAGTTAGAAAACATGAAAAACAAATTGTGTAAAATTGTCCTTAAAGGGCAATAACTCCTTAAGGCGTCAATTGACAATTTTGATCATGGAACTTATTTGTAGATCTTACCTTGCTGAACATTATTGTTGTTCACAGTGTATCTTTATCATTGATAATATTCAAGATAATAACCAAAACTGCAAAATTTCCTTAAAATTATCAATTCAGTGGCAGCAACCCAACAATGGGTTATCAGATTCAACTGAAAATTTCAGGGCTGATAGAACTTCACCTAATGAACACTTTAACCCATGTCAGATTTGCTCTAAATGCTTTGGTTTTGAGATATAAGCCAAAAACTGCATTTTACCCTTTGTTCTATTTTTAGCCATTAGACAGTAAATAAAACACAAACTTTATTCTAGATACCCTAAGCATCATTCAGCTTAAGTTTGATTGGAATTGGTTCAGTCGTTTCAGAGGAGATGTTTCAAATAGTTTACACCAAAGGACGACGACGGACGACGACGGACTCCCAAGTAATGGCAAAAGCTCACCGTTCCTTCGGAACGGTGAGCTAAAAATGCAGTACTTTTTTAAGAAAACACTTTAGGCGACACATGACTCTATGCGATAAATTAATGAAAATGCACGTTTTGGATCTATAATTGTCACATTCTAATCAATCATGATATATTTGAAACTAAACAATTTGTTTGTCAGATAGAAAAGTAAAATAGAAGTGATTTTTCCCTTAAAAACGTTTTGATTATTAATTTAAAAGAAGGATTTTGTTGATTTAAAAAATATGGTTGCATCTACGTCATTTAATCTCTGGTGGGTAGTTGACTCATTGGCAATCATACCAAATCTTTTTACTTTTTAATATTTATCATTAGAAAATTAAATTTTGTTTAACATTGATGTACTTTAATTGATGGAAGAATATGATATCTTAATAACTTTTTGTTGGTGTAATTGAACACCTCCTCATTTTCGACAAAACCTATAAAAACTCAATTAAAACTAATATTTATTATATTAATTATATTCATATTTCTTACAAATAGTACTTAACATGTAATTCACAGAGGAAAATTAAAACATTTATGTTAATAGAATAGCACTTTCTGTTCATATTTTAAGAAAACGTTTTCTATTATATATACTAGTATATAACAACACATTAATACCTCTTTTCACTTAAAAGGTGAAAGTAACTTGACACCAAAGATGATAAAGCCACTAGGAGCTTAACTTGTCAAAATAAGTATCTCTATTTCTATAATGTTAAATGCATTTGCTAATGTCCAAAGCAAAGGGGATCTAGGGTCTCCCTGGAAATACATTGGATGTGTGCGAATTGATATACGTCATAGTACCCAACGAGGTCGTGACAATTACAACGTACGTCCTTCGGGTGTGGTGGGATCGATTTCCTAGCTTGGTTTGTAAATTTATCAATTTATGAATTGTGTTCTATTCCCGATCGTCAAAAGTCTTGATTCGCTTGCCTGGTGATGCATGCATAACAGAACACCCCCCCCCCCCTTCCCTACACACACACATAACAGAAGACGCGTATATTGCAGAAGCATCAAGTATTGCTACGAGATAATTAGTAACTATAAGGTTTTTTCTCATGCGCCATGGTATGTATCTTCAAAAATGTTTTAATCTAAAGGGATAGTTAATTCGTTTACGCTAAGAACGCAACACTGGTAATAACAGCTGACACTGTCCAACTTTAATCAAAATCATATTCCATTAACTTCACTTTCCGCTATATAAATAATGTCCTCTCACTATATAATCCATAGTGTGGTGATTATGTTGAACGTCTATCCCATCGAACTTGAAATAAAGGATACAACTGATACAGTTAAGTGTTCCTCATATCTTGACCTACATTTATAAACTGACAATGTGGGTCGGATGAGAACAAAACATTACGACGAAAGAGATGATTTCAGCTTTCCAATGGTGAACGTCTCATTTCTATATAGCAACATTCCAAACGCGCCTTCAAATGGAGTATATATCTCCCAGTTGGTACGTTATCCCAGACGTTATCCCAGACCTTGCATTTCCTATCATGATTTCCTTGATGAAGGGTTGCTGCTCACAAGGAAGCTATCAAACCATGAGTTCCAAGTGGTGAATTTGAAATCATCCCCTCGACAATTTTACGGACGTCATCGCGATTGGTTGACTGTTATGGAATATCTGTTTCAAGATGACGACGGATATGTTTCTGTTATCGTAACCACAATCCCGTCCTCTTGTGACCTACCGAATGTGTACTTATATGAACAACACGAATTTGTTTACATAGTTCTTATATTATATTATTTGTTTTACAAACAACATAAAAAAAATCTTTTAAAAGAGAGGCGAAAGATACCAAAGGGACATTAAAAGTCGAAAATAAACTGACAACGCCATGCCTAAAAAAGAAAAAGACCAACAGACAATCAATAGTACACAAAACACAACATAGAAAACTAAAGGCTGAGCAACACAAACCCCGCCAAAAACTGGGGGTGATCTCAGGTGCTCCGGAAGGGTGAGCAGATCCTGCTCCACATGTGGCACCTGTCGTGTTGCTTATGTTAGAACACACCCGGTTATAAGTCTAATTCGGTAGGTCACGTTCGGGGAAAAGGGGACGGGATTGTAGTTACGACATTTGGAACATATCCGCTACTATATGTGAAACGGATATTCCATAACGGTCAACCAACTCGTGATGGTGTCCGTAAAATTTACGAAGGAATGATTTCAACTTCACCACTTGGAACTCTTGGTTTAATAGCTTCCTTGTGAGCAGCAGCCCTCTATCAAAGAAATCATGATAGGAAATACAAGCCCTGGAATATCGTATTAACTGGGAGATATATACTCACTGTGCAGGCGCTGCTGGAATGTTGCTACATAGAAATGGAACGTTCACAATTGGGAAGCTGAAATCATCTCTTTTGTCGTAAAGTTTTGTTTTCAACCGACCCTTATTGTCAATTTCTAGATGTTAGTCAAGATATGAGGCATACTTAACTGTATCTGTTGTATCCTTTATCTCAAGTTCGATGGGATAGATGCGTTCAACATAGGCACCAAATTTTGAATTATTTAGTGAGAGAACATCATCTATATAGCGGAAAGTAAAGTTAAAGGATAATGCTAACTTCTTTTCTTTCTTCCTAAGACGTTCCTGTATGAAGTCAGCCTGATATGAATTAAGGAAGAAGTCGGCAAGAAGAGGAGCACAGTTGGTACCCATGGGAATGGCAATTGTTTGTTGAAAAACACGTCCTCCAAACGTAACAAATATGTTGTCTATCAAGAAATCAAGCATCTTGATAATATCAGTCTCAGAGAATTTTTTGTTTGAATCAGAGTGATTTTTCACAAAGTAGGATTTATCCCTCCCTAAGACAAGATACTTGTATCTACGTTGGCCATTCTTTTTTAAGAAAGAAAATAGGACCAACTCTTTCAATTTGTCTTTTAGTTTTGAATCGGGAATACTTGTGTAAAGTGTAGAAAAGTCAAATGATTTAATATTATTGCAAGATGAAAGAGTCTTAGATTGTATGTACTCCAAAAGATCTTTGGAATTTTTTAGTATCCACATCTGATTCACGTCACCTCTAGAATAGGTAGTTTCACAATAACTTTGAAGCCCGGCTTTGATTTGCTGATAAAATTGATGTTAATAATTTAGAAAGAGGTTTCGTGGAGCACTTGGAAGACAGCAATATAACGTTGTTTGTAAGGACACTTATGTAGTTTAGGTATCCAATACAGTGACGGAAGATCTAGTTCTTCATCTTTGGTCGAAATTCAAAAGGAACATAGAACAGACCTATGATTATCCAGTATTTCCTCTTTGGTAAGTGTCGTAGGGGTATATGTTGAGTTTCCAAGTGAATTGTCAATACCTAATTCATTTATCAAGCAGTTTATGTAATTTGATATACACACAAAAACGATGTTATTTGGGGCTTTATCTGCGGGGACAACAACATATTTGTCATGGAGGTAGGACAAGTGTTTTGCAACATTTGGGTCTTTAAAGATTGATGTAGCATGGGTATTCATAGACCCATTCAGTTTCTTAATTCTGATTTGAAGAGTAACTACGTTTTCTTTCTCGCGTTTAGCCCATTGCCTGGCATAATCCTCAACTGAATCCATCAGTATTTTGAAGTTGTTTTCCAATTGATGGATTTAGGCTCACGATATTTTGGGTCTTTGGATTACACATTTCGCAGAGAAGTGTTATTGACAATGTTTAGGTCACCAGTAATAACGTGGCCAGCCGGATAATATATGAATTGGGAACTAGCACAGGTGCAATCAGGAGGTTTAGACTTGAAGTCGTCAATATTGAGATCCAGCAACACGTGTTTGTAATTGAAAATTTTAGTTGCAATTGGTTTGGTATAGGTATAAGAAATTATAGGTACAGAGTGATTTTTAAAATAGGGAGGTATTTTCGAGTGAACTGATTTATGATTAAAGATATTGCCGAAGTTGATGGCATCGAGACCTTTGTTGGCAAAGGAAAGTTTAAGAAAGGACCTTTTCTCCTTTTTATCTTTTCCAATGCGAACTGGTTTAAAAAGTCTGTGACTTGCAATATCCGAAATGATAGCTGTAAGTTTGTATTGGTTTGTAATGAGGGTTTCTAACATAAATTGTACAGAGAATGAAGTTTTGAAAGGGGTAATGAATAAAGCTTCGTGCGAATGTGATGAATACCTAACGGCTTTTGTACAAATGGCAGCAGTTCATTAATAGAGACATCATAGAGAGTAGGTGATGTATAATGACCATGACCGTGACTGCGTCTACGTCGAGGTGTAGAGTTGAAAATGTTCATCACATTCACCGAGCTACAGGAAGGACTAGATAGAATACCTATACCATCAATTTTGTCACTGGAACCATATGGTGTCGCAGTTCCCAATTGTCGAATCCAGTAGTCTTCTTTTTGTCTACGGAGAGTTGTTGCAAGATGAGGATTGTTAGTCCTGTGGTATATTTTTTCGATGATGCTAACTTGCATAGAAAGGTTTATAAAAGCATATATAATTTAATGTGCATATTGATAAAGAAAAAGGTACAATGAAAAGCTTCTTGGAGCTGCCCCCTATTTTAGTGAACAAATGAAAACAATTGTTTTTATGAAATATATGATTTTTAACCAATATTGATATCGAACTAACAGTTAAGTCCGATTAATTCAAACTTTTAACAATAACAAAGACACGTTTTTCTGTGTTTACTAACGCTTAACATTTTCTCTGATATTCTGAGATATAAAAAGTATTGCTTTTTATACTTTTATTGAACTCAAATATGTTGAATTTGGAGGTACAATTTTCTAGCAGGTTATCGGCATTCTACTTCACAAATAATACAAGATGGTCTTGAGTTATAGAATCTAGGTGCTGAAGTTGCGTATCTTTTTATTTACTTAAAAGTATCCCTTTGTTAATTTGACGGACCCCATCACAAGTTGGTTGACCGTTATGGAATATCCGTTTCACAGATGACGACGGATTTGTTCCAATTGTCGTAACTACAATCCCGTCCCCTTTTCCCCGAAAGTGACCTACCAAATTAGGCTTAACACCGGGTTTACATGAGCAACACGACGGGTTCCACATGTGGAGAAGGATCTGCTTACCCTTCCGAAGCCGCTGAGATCACCCCAAGTTTTGGTGGGGTTCGTGTTGCTCAGTCTCTAGTTTTCTATGTTGTGTTTTGTGTACTGCTGTTTGTCCGTTGATCTTTTTCTTTTTTAAGCATGGCGTTGTCAGTTTATTTTCGACTTGTGATTTAATTTTTTTTAGAATTTGTACTTTAACAGCAATAACTTTTCTGTAGGCGTCTTTGTCATTTTTATTTTTGTTTGATATACTTAGTCAATTGTGTTGTACATGTATGTCTGTGATGTATGGTTACACACTTTTTGGCTGCTGGATCCCAATTATTGTCACATAAACCAATCATGTCTGTTTGGGTTGCTCACCAAATTCGTTCAATATAAAGGAACTTTAAACAACTGTCATAAAAGAGTGAGGTTTTATTTAGCTAGCAGTAAATCCAGGTTTAGCCCACCGTTTTCTTCGGGAAATGCCTGTACCAAGTCAGGAATATGACAATTATTTTCCATTCGTTCCGTCGGTTGATATAATCTAACGTTTGATTTTGTCAGGTTGTATGGACTTCCCCGTTTTTGAATTTACCTTGGAGTTCGGTATTTTTGTTAATACGTTTTTGAAAAGATTCGATCAACTTTCATTTTTAATCAGAAACCTATAAATTTCAGTTTTGAGCTTAGGCACATTGAAATCAAATACCAAAATGCAAAGCCTTCTGATGAGTTCCATTACAAACGATCACATTTTAAACAGTGTAAATCGGATGAAACTTACAAAACCAAACATACGCTAAAATTCGTTCATTGCATTTTCAATATCATTATGAAATATTTTCACTGATATTTTGAAGTATTGATACTTTTATCTTGCATTAAATTCAAATTTCAGTGATTCGATCCTATTTCAATCCTTTAAATTTCATTTTGGTCTTGGGAGTCTGGACATCACAAAATCAAATGCAAAATGCAACATATTATCAGAACCAGATTAGTCAGGTAATTTCCAAGTGTTTCACCTCAGAGATATCCTTCATTGTTAGCGTTTTGTGTCTTCCTGAAGTATATACATTACTATTTCAATGTAAAACAGTTTTCCACATTCGCCCTAGGCAATTCAACAGAATTTAAGATTTTAGGGCGGCATATACGTCTGCTGGCGCTCACCATAATTCGCCCATGCACATGTCATTATCAACATTCGTCAACTAACCTACAATGTCCATACTTTTATATGGTAATAAAATCATAGTTTTGACAACCGAACTTTTTTTACGAATATACATATCCACAATCCAATAACCATAAATCGGCCACATTAGCCTTTATCCCAATAATAGTGTCTATCAAGAGCATCTCCACAAAGAAAAACAGAATACTGGCAAGAAAAAGCGTTTCTATTTCATTCAACAACTCTTAGGGAACAACCATTCTATATCATTGTTGGTAGAGGAGGAGTTATGGGTATGGGAAAGGGATTGGGCAGGAGGATGTTTTTCGACGAAATAATCATATTTACCTTCTGCGAGTTTCGCTATCTTTTTTGCACGGGCTTGAACATTTATTTTCAACATTTGTTGGGGCAAAATATTCATTTGCATCCTGTTTTGTGCAATGCTATTTTTCAGTTCTTACCGGGCAAGAATATTCATTTCCACACCCATATCCCCAGAATATCAAATCGTCGTCTCTTCTAAATTCGTTTTAGGTATTAATTTGAATACTTTGAAAAGTTCAATCAAAATAGCTATCTTAACTGCAGTAAGTCTGGAAAGGTTACAGAGGCTTGACACATTTTCTGACATTAAATTAAAGAACAAGATTGTTTCGTATATTTTCTCGCAAAACAATCATACAATGTTGTAAGGAAAATAACGCTGTCAAGTGTAAAGATATATTTTTTCTGGCCTACTGATATTGAGAAAAACCCACAATGATGTTCAAAGGAGGGAAAACAAACGTATCATATAAAGTTATCTAATGTAAAAGTGTGTTGACTGTCAGTAGTTAGTTAAAAAGATTCTAACCAAATTAAAACGCACTTTTACTAACAAATTACATGTTATTTACACTTGTTACTAGCACACACACACACACACACACACACACACCCACGCCCATCCATCCATCCCGGTCCCTTCCCCACACACACGCCAGATTGTTATACTGTTATTGTGACATTTTAAGTACAGTCATTTAAAAAACCAAGCAGGGATTGAAACATGTTTGAATGTAATATGATCACAAATAAAAAATCTAGTATCGTTTTTTTTTTTAATATTGGTCTGGTCAATTGAAATAGAAATTCTATAAAATTCATTACAGAAGGGAGAAAACTCTTGAAATTACGGTGGAATCTATGACATACTTAAGAACACAATATCTCGAAAGACCAAACAGATTTTCAAAAACTGATTTCATATTTTTCAAGTATATATTATGTGGCAGTAGCTAAATGAAATGAAACTCCATCATTATAATGGACAATGTCTGGTGAAAAGAAACAGCCGTATTTCAGATGTGTACGGGGAATGCTTCTGTATTTTACTTGTAGTGTTTACTTTAAGATACTTTAAAGAAAAAGCAAGGTTTTATACTACCTACAAATTTTGTAAATAATTTTCAAGCTACATGTCATACACATTGGTAAAAAAAAGCAGAAGATAGAAAAGGGATATTCAAACTCATCAGTCGAAAATAAACTGACAAACGCCATGGCAATAAAACGAAACATGACAAAAAGTAAAAGTCAATTTCAATACTAGATTTGTAATTGCGAGCAATAACGGATGGCACCTCGTCCCCCATTGCCAGAGTAATGGCCATTTTGAAAATTATAAAGTCAAACAGCGCATCTACACATGCCAATTAACATTTTGTAAAGTTTCATGAAGTTTGGAGCATTTTGAATTTTTGACATTTTGCTGTTTCCATGGTAACGGTGGCCATTTCCAAAATTCCAAAAGCAGACGCCACATTGGCACATGCCATGTTACATATCCATACTGTTTCATTGAGTTTGATGTAACATTCTTTAAGAAAATTAAGCTTAAATGTATTTTCCCATAGGGTCAATGTTAAACTTTTCCTCTGTTTCCATGACAATGGCGGCCATTTTGGAATTTATAAATACTGTCTGCACATCTAGGCATACCAGGTAACATTTTCATAAAGTTTCATCCATCTAGGTCTTATAATGAAAGATTGAGAATTTTGAAAAAAATCACATTTTTGCAGTTTCCATGGAAACGGCGGCCATCTTGGACAATTCCTAAGTCAGATGCACCACTTCACATGAGGGTCCTCATTATAGTATAGTTCCATCAACATTAGTTCAAGCAAGTTGCAAGCAATAGCGGATGTCACCCTTCCCCCCATTGACACTAAGCGGCAGCCATTTCGAAAATTTTAAACAGTGAATGCACATATATGCACTGTTAAACATCTTTCTGTAAATTTTCAGTACATTTAGAGCATTTTGGAATTTTTCACATTTCAGCCGTTTTCATGGCAAGGAGAGCCATATTGGAAAAGTCTCATCTATACTTGCCAGTTAACAATCATATTTAGTTTCATTAAGTTTGGAGCATTTTGAAATTTTTGACATTTTTGCAATTTCCATGGCAACAATAGCTATTTTGAAAATTCTGAAGTCAAAAGTCTCATCTATACTTGCCAATTAACAATCATAATAAGTTTCATTAAGTTTGGAGCATTTTGAAATTTTTGACATTTTTGCTGGTTTCCATGGTAACAGAGACCATTCCAAAATTTTCAATAACAGATGCCACATTGGTACATGGGAGTGAACATACCGTCAAAGTTTCAATGGATTTGACCTACCATTTTAAGAGAGGAAATGCTACTTTAAGGTTTTTGGAGCATTTAGACCATTTTTGCTTTGTTTCCATGGTAACAGCAGTCATTTTGGAAATTCCAAAGCGAAATGTCACATCTACAAATGCCGCTCATCGTCACTGTGAAGTTTCAATAAGTTTGGAACATTTTGAAATTTTTGAAATTTTTGGTGTAGTTTTCATGGCAACAAAGTAGTTCCAATGATTGTCAAAATCAGTCAAAACCTGTATATAGTGAACAACTACATTATATTAAAACTTAATGATTTAAGTTCTCAAATTGTTTACCAAACTCCCAAATTTTATTTGTTCACTTTTTTTTCAGTTTCCATGGTGATGGCAGCCATTTTTTAGTTCCAAAGTTGCACTGCAACTCGAAAGTCAGGGTTCCTCATTATAGTAAACAATCATAAAGATTGGTTCCATTGGCTCCAAAAACTGCCGGACAAAAAGTTGGAAGAATAAGAATAATTTTGATATTTTGATCAGTTTCCATGGCAACATCGTAGTTCCAATGAATCTCAAAATCATCCAGAACATGTATATAGAGGACAGCTACATTGTATAAAAATATGATGATTTAATGTTTAGGCATATTCAAATTATTTATCAAAAACTAAAATTTCATTTTTTCACTCTGTTACTGTTTCCATGGTAACAGTGGCCATCTTGGAAGTGCCAACCTCGACTGCACTTCTGCCAATGGCTATTAACATTATGGTATAGTTCCATTACAATTGGTCCATACGATTCCAAGAAATAGTGTGGACAAAAGTGTGGAATAATAATAATAACTAGAATTGCTATTGCAAGCAATACCGGATGTCACCCTTCCCCCATGCCACTAAGCTGCAGTAATTTCAAAGATTTCAGACAATGAATGCACACATACGCTTGCATGGCTATACATCTTTCAGTAAATTTTCAGAACATTTGGAGCATTTTGAAATTTTACACATATTTGCTGTTTCCATTGCAACGGCAGCCATTTTGGAAATTCCAAGGTCCAAAGTCTCATCTGCACTTTCCAGTCAACATACATAATAAGTTTCAGTAATTTTGGAGCATTTTGAAATTTTGGACATTTTTGCTGTTTCCATGGTAACGGTAACCAATTCCAAAATTTTAATGACAGGTACCCCATTGGTACATGAGAAAGAACATAACATTAAAGTTTCACTCGGTTTGAACTACCATATTAACAGAGGAAATGCTACTTAAGGTTTTAAGAAGGGTTTATTGAGCATTTTGACCTATTTTGCATTGTTTCCATGGAAACGGCAGCCATTTTGGAAATTCCATCTCCAAATGCCACATCTACAAATGTTGCTCATCATTACTGTGAAGTTTCATCAACTTTGAAGCATTTTGAAATTTTGGAAATTTTGCTGCAGTTTCCATGGCAACATAGTAGTTCCGATGAATGTCAAAATCATCCAAAAACCTGTATATAGTAGACAACTACTTTGTATTTAAATTTGATGATTTTAAGTTTAAGCATACCCAAATAATTAACAAATCCCCCAAATTTTATTTTTTCACCTTTTTTCAGTTTCCATGGTAACGGCGGCCATTTTTTAAGTTCCAAAGGTGGCTCGCAAAATTTCAGATGGTGGCCCTCATTATGGTAGCCATTTATTAGGATTGGTTCACTAAACTCCGGGGAATCCCTCGGACAAAAAAGGTGAATAATAATAATAACTAGATTTGTAATTGCTAGCAATAACGGATGGCACCCTTCCCCCATTGCCACTAGATTGCAGCCAGTTTAAAAATTTTAAACAGTGAATGCACATATATACTGATGGCTATACATCTTTCTGTAATTTTTTAGAACATTTAGCCGATTTACAAATTTTACGCATAATTTTTCCTTTTTTACCTTGTTTCCATGGTAACGGCAGCCATTTTGGAAATTCCAACGCCAATTGCCGCTTCCACACATGACAGTCAACATTATTATGAAGTTTCATTAAGTTTAAAGCATTCTGAAATTTTTGAAATTTTTGCTCCTGTATCCATGGTAACATAGTAATTCCAATGATTGTCAAAATCATTCAAAACCTGTATATAATGGACAACTATATTGTATAAAATTTGATGATTTTAGTTAAAGCATACCAAAATTATTCACCAAACCCTGAAGTTTTTGGAGCATTTTGACCTTTTTCCATTGTTTCCATGGTAACAGCAGCCATTTTGGAAATTCTAACTCCAAATGCCACATCTTCCAATGTTGCTCATCGTTACTGTGAAGTTTCATTAAGTTTGGAGCATTTTGATATTTTTGAAATTTTGGTGTAGTTTCCATGGCAACATAGTAGTTCCAATGATTGCCAAAATCATCCAACACCAGTATATAGTGGGAACCTACATTGTATTAAAATATAATAATTCTAAGTTTCAGCATATCGAAATAATTCACCAAAACCAAAAACTGGATTTTTTCACATTTGTTCTGTTTCCATGGTAACGGCAGCCATTTTTTATGTTCTTAAGACCTACTGCAACCCGAAATTTTGTGTTCCTCATTATAGTGAACTATCATTAAGATTGGTTCCATTGGCTCCAAAAACTGCCGGACAAAATTAGGTGGAAGAATAATAATAATAATAATAAAAAAAGAAACAGAGAAAAGCAATATGTCACCCGACATTGTCGAACGGGTGACATAATAATAATAATAAGAAAAAAAGAAACGAACAATAACAATATGTCACCCCAACTCCGTTGAGGGTGCCATAATAATAGGGAAAAAGAAACAGAGGAAAAGCAATATGTCACCCGACATTGTCGATCGGGTGACATAACTAGATTTGCCATTGGAAGCAATAGCGGATGTCACCCTTCGCCCATTGCCACTAAACGGGAGCCATTTTGAAAATGCAATTTTGGTGTTTCCGTAGCAACGGCAGACATTTCGGAAATTTAATTTCAAAATTGTTATCTGTACTTGCCAGTTAACATTTATAGTAATATTCATTAAGTCTGGACCATTTTGAAATTTTTGTTGTTTCCATGGTAACGGTGACCATTTCCAAAATTCCAAAGACACATGCCACACTGACTGATCACATGTAACATGTAAGTGAAGTTTCATTTGGTTTGATCCCATATTCTTTGAAAAAAAACTTTAATATGTTTTCCAATAGGGTCAATGTTAAACTTTTGGCCCGTTTCCATGGAAATGGCAGCCATTTTGGAACTTCTAAATATTGTCAGCGGTGCAACATTTCCATAAAGTTTCATTCAGATTGGTCTTTAATAAAAGATTTTGCTTCTTTGAAATTTTGGACATTTTTGCTGTTTCCATGGTTACGGCGGCCATTTTGAAAATTCCAACTTCAAAATGCAACTCTGCCCATTTCTGTAAAGTTTCATCCGGTGTGCAGCATTTTCATTTGTTTTGAAACTTTGGACATTTTTCCTGCATCCATGGTTACAGTGGATAATTCCAAAATTCTAAAAGCAGACATCTCATTGCCACATGATTTTATGCATTTTTCCACAGGGTCAATGTTAAACTTGCTCCCAGTTTCCATGACAACGGCGGCCATTTTGGAGTATCCAAATATCGTCTTGGCATCTTGGCATACTAGGTAACATTTCCATTAAGTTTTATCCAGTTGGGTCTTATAACGAAAGAGTTAGATTTTTTGATATTTTAGCTGTTTCCATGGTAACGGCAGCCATTTTGAAAATTCCAAAGTTCAACTGCAAATCAGCACATGCCAGTTACCATTCCTGCGGAGTTTCTTTCAGTTTGGAACATTTTGATCTTTTTCGCATTTTGCTGTTTCCAAGGAAATGGCGGCCATTTTTACCATTCCATAGCAAGGTGCACAACTTTACATGGGGTTCTTCATTATAGTAGAGTTCCATCAACATTGGTCCATTAAATTCCAAGAACTCGCGCGGACAAAATGTGTGGAAGAAAATAAAATAACTATATTTGCCATTGCAAGCAATAGCGGATGTCACCCTTCCCCATTGCCACTAAGCGGCAGCCATTTCAAAAAAATTTAACAGTGAATGCACATATATGCATGGCTAAAAATTTCCTGTAAATTTTCAGTACATTCAGAGCATTTTAAAAATTTTCACATTTTTGTCGTTTCCATGGCAACGGCAGCCATTTTGAAAATTTTAAAGTCAAAAGTCTCATCTATACTTGCCAGTTAACAATAATATTAAGTTTCATAAATTTCAAAGCATTTTGAAAATTTTTGACATTTTTGCAGTTTCCATGGCAACGGTGGCCATTTTGGAAATTCCAAAGTCAAAGTCTCATCCAGACTTGCCAGTCAACAATCATATTAAGTTTCATAAATTTTGGAGCATTTTAAATTTTAAAATTTTTGACATTTTGATGGTTCCTATGGTAACAGAGACCATTCCCAAAATTAAATGGCAGATACGACATTGGTACATGGGAGGAACATACCATCAAAAGTTCAATCAATTTGACCTACCATTTTAAGAAAGTAAATGCTACTTTTAGGTTTTGGAGCATTTTGACCTGTTTTGCATTGTTTCCATGGTAACGGGAGAAATTTTCGAAATTCCAACGCCAAATTGCACATCTACCAATGTTGCTCATCGTTACTCTGAAGTTTCATTAAATTTGGAGCATTTTGATATTTTTGAAATTTTTGGTGTAGTTTCCATGGCAACACAGTAGTTCCAATGATTACCAAAATCATCCAAAACCAGTATTTAGTGGGCACCTACATTGTATTAAAATATAATGATTCTAAGTTTAAGCATATCCAAATAATTCACCAAAACCTAAAACTTGATTTTTCACATTTGTTCCGTTTCCATGGTAACGGCAGCCATTTTTATGTTCTTAAGACCTACTGCAACCCGAAATTTTGTGTTCCTCATTATAATTAACTATCATTAAGATTGGTTCCATTGGCTCCAAAAAATCTGCCGGACAAAAATCATTGGAAGAATAAGAATAATAATAACAAAGAAACAGAGGAAAAGCAATATGTCACCCGACATTGTCGATCGGGTGACATAATAAGAAAAAAAAAAAACGTAGAATAACAATATGTCACCCCAAATCCGTTGAGGGTGCCATAACTAGAATTGCTATTGCAAGCAATAGCGGATGTCACCAACCCCATTGCCTGAGTTATCGCAGCCATTTTGAGAATTCAAAGTCCAATGGCAGATATATATATATATATATACCAGTTAACATTTCTGTAAAGTTTAATTAAGTTTAGAGCATTATGTGATTTTTCTCATTTTTGCTGTTTCCATTGCAACGGCAGCCATTTTGGAAATTCCAAAGTCAAAAGTCTCATATAGACTTGTCAGTTAAGAATCACATTAAGTTTCATTAGATTTGAAACATTTTGAATTTTTTTGACTGTTTTGCAGTTTCCATGGCAACAATGGCCATTTTGGAAATTCCAAAGTCAAAAGTCTCATCTAACCTTGCCAGGTAACAATCATAATAAGTTTCATAAAGTTTGGAGCATTTTGAAATTTGTGAAATTTTGACATTTTTGATGGTTCCTATGGTAACAGAGACAATTCGCAAAATTTAATGACAGATGCCACATTGTTACATGGGAGGGAATATACCATCAATGTTTCAATGGATTTGACCTACCATTTTAAGAAAGTAAATGCTACTTTAAGGTTTTAGAAGCATTTTGACCTTTTTTGCATTGTTTCCATGGTAACGGCAGCCATTTTGGAAATTCCAATGCGAAATTCCACATCTACAAATGTTGCTCATCGTTACTGTGAAATTTCATAAAATTTGGAGCATTTTGATATTTTTGAAATTTTTGGTGTAGTTTCCATGGCAACATAGTAGTTCCAATGATTGCCAAAATCATCCAACAACAGTATATAGTGGGCACCTACATTGTAGTAAAATATAATGATTTTAAGTTTAAGCATTCCCAAATTATTAACCAAACTCAAAAATTTTATTTTTTCACCTTTTTTCAGTTTCCATGGTGATGGCAGCCATTTTTTAGTTCCAAAGTTGCACTGCAACTCGGAAGTCAGGGTTCCTTGTTATAGTGAACCATCATTTAGATTGGTTCTTTTGTCTCTGGGAAAACTGGCGGACAAAATTAGGTGGAAGAAAAATAATAATAACTAGATTTGTAATTGCTAGCAATAACGGATGGCACCCTTCCCCCATTGCCAGGTGAGCGGCAGCATTTTGAAAATTCCAAAGTCAAAGAGCGCATCTACAGACGTCTATTGACATTATTGTAAAGATTCTTCAATTTTGGAGCATTTTGAAATTTTTGAATTTTTTGCTATTTCCATGGTAGCGGTTACAATTTCCAAAATTCCAAAAATAGGTGCCACTTTGGGACATGCCATGTTACATATCCATTAAGCTTTATAAGGTTTGATCCAATATTCTTGCAGAAAATGCAGCTTCAATGTGTTTTCCCATAGGGTCAACGTTAATCTCTTGCCCTGTTTCCATGACAATGGCGGCCTTTTTGGAACTTCCTAATATTGCATGCACATCTAGGGATACCAGGCAACATTTCCATAAAGTTTCGTCAAGTTGGGTCTTATAATGAAAGATTTCAAATTTACATTTTTTTTTCACATTTTATCAGTTTCCATGGCAACAGCAGCCATTTTGATGATGCCATACCCCGATTGCAAATCTGCACATGGTGGTTAACATTATGGTATAGTTCCATAACAATTGCTTCATACAATTCCAAGCTATAAGCCGGACAAAAAAAGTGGAAGAAAAAAATAATAACTAGATTTGCCATTGCAAGCAATAGCGGATGTCACCCTTCCCCCATTGCCACTAAGTGGCAGCCATTTCAAAAAATTTGAATGCATGGCAATACATCTGTCTGTAAATTTTCAGAACATTTAGAGCATTTTCAAATTTTCACATTTTGCTGTTTCCATGGCAATGGCCCCCAAAAAGTACCAAGTTGACCCCATTTGAAATAAAAATAGCGAATGCACCCTAGGGATACTACCCCAACATCATACCAAATATAAAGTTTCCATCATGTAAGGCTTGGAAGAAAATGGTCGGACAAATTAGGGTTAAGAAGAATAATAATAATAACAAGTAATCCTGTGTTAGGATGCTAACACAAAAGTCGCCAAACGGCCCCCAACCATTGTTCTGCTGTTTCCATGGTAACGGCAGCCATTTTGAAATTTCATAGTCGGATAGCACATCTACACATGACAGGTCACATTACTTACAAGTTTTATAAAATTGGACCAATTTTCAAATTAAGGCATTCGTGTTTCCATAATTACGGTGGACATTTTGAAATTCCAAAGTCAAATACCACATCTACATAAGACAGTCAACATTTGTGTAAAGTTTAATTAAGTTTGGAGCATTTTGAATTTTTTGACATTTTTGCAGTTTCCATGGTAATGGCAGCCATTTTGAAAATTCCAAAGTCGGATGGCACATCTACACATGACAGGTCACATTACTGTCAAGTTTCATAAAGATTGGACCAAATCTAGATTTTTCGCATTTTTGTTGTTTCCATGGCAACGGCGGCCATTTTGGAAATTCCATTGTCAAATTCCAAATCTACATACACTCGTTAACATCTCTGTAAAATTTCATTAAATTTGAAGCATTTTAAAAATTTTCATATTTTTGCAGTTTCCATGGTAACGGCGGCCATTTTAAAAATTCCAAAGTCGAATTACAGCTACATATGGTGCTACCTGTAATAATCTATCATTATATAACATAAAAAGTACATAGGAATAATTCAACACTATCACATGACTAATCACATGACTATTGTTCTAGAATGTTCCATGAAAATTGACCCCCTAAAATAATGCCAAGATGACCCCGGGCTGAAATAAAAAATGTGGAATGGACACCTGGACATCGGTCTCTTGTATTACACAAAACTTAAAGGTTCTACCAGTAGCGAATCAATAGTCGAAAATGACCCAACCCATGTCCCGGCCCCAAAAAGTGCCAAGTTGACCCCCATTTGAAATAAAAAAATAGTGAATGCACCCTTAGGGATACTACCTCAACATCATACCAAATATAAAGTTTCCATCATTTAAGGCTTGGAAGAAAATGGTCGGACAAATTAGGGTTAAGAAGAATAATAATAATAACTAGATTTGCTATTGCAAGCAATAGCGAAGGATGTCACCCTGTACTGGACATAGTCACAGTAGCAGCAACTATTTTGAGTGTACCAAAGTCAAATGGCACATCTATTATACATGCTGGAATTGGCATGTCTTTGATTCCCACCCCCCCTGTTTTTCTCTTCCCTTAGAATAAGGTAGAATAAGTTTGAGTTTGAAATTTTTGAAACTTTTGCTGTTTCCATTGTAACGCTGACCATTTCCAAAATTCCAAAGACACATGCCACATTGACTGATGGCATGTTACATATGAGTGAAGTTTTATTTGGTTTGATCTTATATTCTTTGAGAAAATGCTACTTTACTGCATTTTCCCATTGGGACAATGTTAAACTTTTGGCCTGTTTCCATGGCAATGGCAGCCATTTTGGAACTTCTTAATATTGTCAGTGGTTCCACTCATTACAGGCAACATTTCAATAAAGTTTCATTTGGATTGATCCATCAATGAAAGATTTAGCTTTTTACATTTTTACATTTTGCAGTTTCCATGGTAACGGTGGCCATTTGAAAATTCCATAGTGTTCCTGCACAACTAGAGTTGGTGGTCCTCATTGTGGTACCCATTCATTAAATTAGGTCTACTAATCTTTGAGAAAACGGGCGGACAAAAAGGTGGAATAATAATAATAACTAGATTTGCCATTGCAAGCAATAGCGGATGGCACCCTTCCCCATTGCCAGGCGACCGGCAGCCATTTAGAAAATTCCAAAGTCAAAGATTGCATCTACACATGCAAATTATCATTTTTGTAAAGTTTCATTAAGTTTGGAGCATTTTGAAATTTTGGACATTTTTCCTGTTTCCATGGTTACGGTGGCCATTTTGAAAATTCCAACTTCAAAAAACAACTTTGCCCATTCCAGTTATCATTTCTGTAAAGTTTCATCCAGTTTGGAGCGTTTTCATTTTTTGAAATTTTGGACATTTTGCTGCATCCATGGTTACAGTGGATAATTCCAAAATTCTAAAAGCAGACATCTCATTGCCACATGTCATGTTATATATCAATACAGTTTCATTGACTTTGGTGAAATACTCTTTAAGAAAATGCTGATTTTATGCATTTTCCCAAAGGGTCAATGTAAACTTGCCCCAGTTTCCATGACAACGGCGGCCATTTTGGACTATCCAAATCTTGTCTTGACATCTTGGCATACTGGGTAACATTTTCATAAAGTTTCATCCAGTTGGGTCTTATAACGTAAGAGTTAGAATTTTTGATATTTTAGCTGTTTCCATGGTAACGGCAGCCATTTTGAAAATTCCAAAGTCAAACTGCAAATCAGCACATGCCAGTTACCATTCCTGTGGAGTTTCTTCCAGTTTGGAACACTTTGATTTTTTTCGCATTTTGCTGTTTCCATGGAAACGGCGGCCATTTTTACCATTCCATAGCAAGGTGCACAACTTTACATGGGGTCCTCATTATAGTAGAGTTCCATCAACATTGGTCCATTGGAATGCAAGAACTCGCGCGGACAAAATGTGTGGAAGAAAAATAATAAAAACAAGTAATCCTGTGTTAGGATGCTAACACAAAAGTCGCCAAAACGGCCCCAACCATTGTTCTGCGATTCCATGGTAACGGCAGCCATTTTGAAATTTCATAGTCGGATAGCACATCTACACATGACAGGTCACATTACTTACAAGTTTCATAAAATTGGACCAATTTTCAAATTTAGGCATTCGTGTTTCCATGGTTACGGTGGCCATTTTGGAAATTCCAAGGTCAAATGCCACATCTACATAAGACAGTCAACATTTGTGTAAAGTTTCATTAAGTTTGAAGCATTTTGAATTTTGGACATTTTGCAGTTTCCATGGTAACGGCAGCCATTTTGAAAATTCCAAAGTCGGATGGCACATCTACACATGACAGGTAACATTACTGTCAACTTTCATAAAGATTGGACCAAATCTAGATTTTTCGCATTTTGTTGTTTCCATGGCAACGGCGGCCATTTTGGAAATTCCAAAGTCAAATTCCAAATCTACATACACTCGTTAACATATCTGTAAAATTTCATTAAATTTGAAGCATTTTAAAATTTTCACATTTTGCAGTTTCCATGGTAACGGCGGCCATTTTAAAATTCCAAAGTCGAATTACAGCTACATATGGTGCTACCTGTAATAATCTATCATTATATAACATAAAAAGTACATAGGAATAATTCAACACTATCACATGACTAATCACATGACTATTGTTCTAGAATGTTCCATGAAAATTCACCCCCTCAAATTATGCCAAGGAGACCCCTACTGAAATAAAAAGTTCCATGTTGAAGCAGACATGTGTCTCTTAATATTCATAAAAGTAATCATAATTCCATCTACTCTACATACAGTAGCAAATTTAAGAAATGTAAAATAAATTTGACCCCACCCATCTTTGAGCCCCTAATTATGCCAAGATGACACCCTGGTATCATGAACATTGGGTTCTGCAACCTCCATGATGCAGACCCATACCCAGAAAAATATAAAGTTTCCATCCTCTATAGCTTCCAAGAAAATGGTAGGACAGTTTAAGGGTTTAGAAAAGAAGAATAAGAATAATAATAATAATAATAATAATAATAAGAAACGGGACAAAACAATAAGTCTCCAAAACTCCGTTTTGGCGACTTATCATTAGATTTGCTATTGCAAGCAATAGCGAAGGATGTCACCCTGTACTGGACATTGTCACAGTAGCAGCAACTATTTTGAGTGTACAAAAGTCAAATGGCACATCTATTATACATGCTGGAATTGGCAAGTCTTTGATTCCCCCTGTTTTTCTCTTCCCGTAGAATAAGGTAGAATAAGTTTGAGTTCTATACATAGTTTGGGAATTCTTTAGAATCTAAAATTAGACCCACGCGCGAGGAAGAACGTGGCGTCACGTGATGCGCAAGTATATTATCGTGGACTTAGCATATTTATATTCTTTTAGAGGGACCTTGGACAGACAACATGTGTATATATTGACGGAGCGGCATACTAACTGTTCATTTTGTTCTTCAATAGCTCGCGTATCACACGATACATGAATCTTATCTTGTACAATTAAATTACACGTTCATCGATTGATTTCAGCTAATGTGTATATTTTAGCAGGTGTGTGATTCACGGATGTGTACTTTAATGCAAGTACAGAAATGTCACTAATATGTACTCTTAGTGTTTCTCTCTCTCTCGGTGGCGATTTTCTCTTCAAATAGATATAGGAAGATGTGGTATGAAAGCACGATTTTGTATAGAATAGAAGCACGTTAAATTATATATTTTTTCTCTTCTAGCATATTCTAGAAGATGTTTTCATTAAGTTTGGAGCATTTTGAAATTTTTGAAACTTTTGCTGTTTCCATGGTAACGCTGACCATTTCCAAAATTCAAAGACACATGCCACATTGACTGATGGCATGTTACATATGAGTGAAGTTTCATTTGGTTTGATCTTATATTCTTTGAGAAAATGCTACTTTAATGTATTTTCCCATTGGGACAATGTTAAACTTTTGGCCTGTTTCCATGGCAATGGCAGCCATTTTGAATTTCTTAATATTGTCAGTGGTTCCACTTATTACAGGCAACATTTCCATAAAGTTTCATTTGGATTGGTCCATCAATGAAAGATTTAGCTTTTGGATTTTTTACATTTTGCAGTTTCCATGGTAACGGTGGCCATTTAAAAATTCCAAAGTGTTCCTGCACAACTAGAGTTGGTGGTCCTCATTGTGGTACCCATTCATTAAATTAGGTCCACTAATCTATGAGAAAACGGGCGGACAAAAAGGTGGAATAATAATAATAATAACAAGTAATTCTGTGTTAGGATGCTAACACAAAAGTCGCCAAACGTCCCCAACCATTGTTCTGCTGTTTCAATGGTAACGGCAGCCATTTTGAAATTTCATAGTCGGATAGCACATCTACACATGACAGGTCACATTACTTACAAATTTCGTAAAATTGGACCAATTTTCAAATTTAGGCATTCGTGTTTCCATGGTTACGGTGGCCATTTTGAAATTCCAAAGTCAAATGCCACATCTACATAAGACAGTCAACATTTGTGTAAAGTTTCATTAAGTTTGAAGCATTTTGAATTTTTGACATTTTTGCAGTTTCCATGGTAACGGCAGCCATTTTGAAAATTCCAAAGTCGGATGGCACATCTACACATGACAGGTCACATTACTGTCAAGTTTCACAAAGATTGGACCAAATCTAGATTTTCGCATTTTAGTTGTTTCCATGGCAACGGCGGCCATTTTGAAATTCCAAAGTCAAATTCCAAATCTACATACACTCGTTAACATCTCTGTAAAATTTCATTAAATTTGAAGCATTTTAAAAAATTTTCACATTTTTGCAGTTTCCATGGTAACGGCGGCCATTTTAAAATTCCAAAGTCGAATTACAGCTACATATGGTGCTACCTGTAATAATCTATCATTATATAACATAAAAAGTACATAGGAATAATTCAACACTATCACATGACTAATCACATGACTATTGTTCTAGAATGTTCCATGAAAATTGACCCCCTAAAATAATGCCAAGATGACCCCGGGCTGAAATAAAAAATGTGGAATGGACACCTGGACATCGGTCTCTTGTATTACACAAAACTTAAAGGTTCTACCAGTAGCGAATCAATAGTCGAAAAATGACCCCACCCATGTTCCGGCCCCCAAAAAGTGCCAAGTTGACCCCCATTTGAAATAAAAAATAGTGAATGCACCCCTAGGGATACTACCCCAACATCATACCAAATATAAAGTTTCCATCTTTTAAGGCTTGGAAGAAAATGGTCGGACAAATTAGGGTTAAGAAGAATAATAATAATAATAATAATAATAATAATAATAATAATAATAAAAACGGGACAAAATATAAAGTCTCCAAAACTCCGTTTTGGCGACTTAATAAAGAAACAGAGGAAAAGCAATATGTCACCCGACATTGTCGATCGGGTGACATAATAATACGCAAAAGTCGATTGATCAAAAGCGAATTAAAGGTATTTTCTTTCATAAATTGAACGGAAAAGATATGTGGATTGATTGTTTGATGGTTTGTGATCATGATTGATCAATAAATTGATTGATTGATCGTTTGATTGATTGATTGATCGACTGATTGACAGTTTGTAAAAGGCGAGGGACGTTTTTTCGAATTTTGCACTTGATTAATTACTTGTTTGATATCAAAACTTGATTGATTGATCTCTTATGATGATCTGATCACTTTAACCATGAATTAATTGATTGATAAATACTTTGTATAGCCTAAAATGGCATATTTTACATTGGTTTATTCATTGTCTATACGTTTTGTGCTGTTCAGTGACAAATATCTAACGCACAATTTTACACGTAGGATTGAGAAAAATACTCTCCTCCTTTCACATTAGAAAAAATGAATGGCGATTGAGTTATTCTAACACTAGATTTGCTATTGCAAGCAATAGCGAAGGATGTCACCCTGTACTGGACATTGTCACAGTAGCAGCAACTATTTTGAGTGTACAAAAGTCAAATGGCACATCTATTATACATGCTGGAATTGGCATGTCTTTGATTCCCCTGTTTTTCTCTTCCCGTAGAATAAGGTAGAATAAGTTTGAGTTCTATACATAGTTTGGGAATTCTTTAGAATCTAAAATTAGACCCACGCGCGAGGAAGAACGTGGCGTCACGTGATGCGCAAGTATATTATCGTGGACTTAGCATATTTATATTCTTTTTAGAGGGGACCTTGGACAGACAACATGTGTATATATTGACGGAGCGCCATACTAACTGTTCATTTTGTTCTTTAATAGCTCGCGTATCACACGATACATGTATCTTATTTTGTACAATTAAATTACACGTTCATCGATTGATTTCAGCTAATGTGTATATTTTAGCAGGTGTGTGATTCACGGATGTGTACTTTAATGCAAGTACAGAAATGTCACTAATATGTACTCTTAGTGTTTCTCTCTCTCGGTGGCGATTTTCTCTTCAAATAGATAAAGGAAGATGTGGTATGAAAGCACGATTTTGTATAGAATAGAAGCACGTTAAATTATATATTTTTTTCTCTTCTAGCATTTTCTAGAAGATGTTTTCATTAAGTTTGGAGCATTTTGAAATTTTTGAAACTTTTGCTGTTTCCATGGTAACGCTGACCATTTCAAAATTCAAAGACACATGCCACATTGACTGATGGCATGTTACATATGAGTGAAGTTTCATTTGGTTTGACCTTATATTCTTTGAGAAAATGCTACTTTAATGTATTTTCCCATTGGGACAATGTTAAACTTTTGGCCTGTTTCCATGGCAATGGCAGCCATTTTGGAACTTCTTAATATTGTCAGTGGTTCCACTCATTACAGGCAACATTTCCATAAAGTTTCATTTGGATTGGTCCATCAATGAAAGATTTAGCTTTTGGAATTTTTTACATTTTGCAGTTTCCATGGTAACGGTGGCCATTTAAAAAATTCCATAGTGTTCCTGCACAACTAGAGTTGGTGGTCCTCATTGTGGTACCCATTCATTAAATTAGGTCCACTAATCTATGAGAAAACGGGCGGACAAAAAAGGTGGAATAATAATAATAATAATAAAGAAACAGAGGAAAAGCAATATGTCACCCGACATTGTCGATCGGGTGATATAACTAGATTTGCTATTGCAAGCAATAGCGGAGGATGTCACCCTGTACTGGACATTGTCACAGTAGCAGCAACTATTTTGAGTGTACCAAAGTCAAATGGCACATCTATTATACATGCTGGAATTGGCATGTCATTGATTCCCCCTTTCTCTTCCCGTAGAATAAGTTTGAGTTCCATACATGGTTTGGGAATTCTTTATAATCTAAAATAGACCCACGCGCGAGGAAGAACGTGGCGTCACGTGATGCGCAAGTATATTATCGTGGACTTAGCATATTTATATTCTTTTAGAGGGACCTTGGACAGACAACATGTGTATATATTGACGGAGCGGCATACTAACTGTTCATTTTGTTCTTCAATAGCTCGCGTATCACACGATACATGAATCTTATCTTGTACAATTAAATTACACGTTCATCGATTGATTTCAGCTAATGTGTATATTTTAGCAGGTGTGTGATTCACGGATGTGTACTTTAATGCAAGTACAGAAATGTCACTAATATGTACTCTTAGTGTTTCTCTCTCTCTCTCGTGGCGATTTTCTCTTCAAATAGATATAGGAAGATGTGGTATGAAAGCACGATTTTGTATAGAATAGAAGCACGTTAAATTATATATTTTTTCTCTTCTAGCATATTCTAGAAGATGTTTTCATTAAGTTTGGAGCATTTTGAAATTTTTGAAACTTTTGCTGTTTCCATGGTAACGCTGACCATTTCCAAAATTCCAAAGACACATGCCACATTGACTGATGGCATGTTACATATGAGTGAAGTTTCATTTGGTTTGATCTTATATTCTTTGAGAAAATGCTACTTTAATGTATTTTCCCATTGGGACAATGTTAAACTTTTGGCCTGTTTCCATGGCAATGGCAGCCATTTTGAATTTCTTAATATTGTCAGTGGTTCCACTTATTACAGGCAACATTTCCATAAAGTTTCATTTGGATTGGTCCATCAATGAAAGATTTAGCTTTTGGATTTTTTACATTTTGCAGTTTCCATGGTAACGGTGGCCATTTAAAAATTCCAAAGTGTTCCTGCACAACTAGAGTTGGTGGTCCTCATTGTGGTACCCATTCATTAAATTAGGTCCACTAATCTATGAGAAAACGGGCGGACAAAAAGGTGGAATAATAATAATAATAATAAGTAATTCTGTGTTAGGATGCTAACACAAAAGTCGCCAAAACGTCCCCAACCATTGTTCTGCTGTTTCAATGGTAACGGCAGCCATTTTGAAATTTCATAGTCGGATAGCACATCTACACATGACAGGTCACATTACTTACAAATTTCGTAAAATTGGACCAATTTTCAAATTTAGGCATTCGTGTTTCCATGGTTACGGTGGCCATTTTGAAATTCCAAAGTCAAATGCCACATCTACATAAGACAGTCAACATTTGTGTAAAGTTTCATTAAGTTTGAAGCATTTTGAATTTTTTGACATTTTTGCAGTTTCCATGGTAACGGCAGCCATTTTGAAAATTCCAAAGTCGGATGGCACATCTACACATGACAGGTCACATTACTGTCAAGTTTCACAAAGATTGGACCAAATCTAGATTTTTCGCATTTTTGTTGTTTCCATGGCAACGGCGGCCATTTTGGAAATTCCAAAGTCAAATTCCAAATCTACATACACTCGTTAACATCTCTGTAAAATTTCATTAAATTTGAAGCATTTAAAAATTTTCACATTTTGCAGTTTCCATGGTAACGGCGGCCATTTTAAAATTCCAAAGTCGAATTACAGCTACATATGGTGCTACCTGTAATAATCTATCATTATATAACATAAAAGTACATAGGAATAATTCAACACTATCACATGACTAATCACATGACTATTGTTCTAGAATGTTCCATGAAAATTGACCCCTAAAATAATGCCAAGATGACCCCGGGCTGAAATAAAAATGTGGAATGGACACCTGGACATCGGTCTCTTGTATTACACAAAACTTAAAGGTTCTACCAGTAGCGAATCAATAGTCGAAAAATGACCCCACCCATGTTCCGGCCCCAAAAAGTGCCAAGTTGACCCCATTTGAAATAAAAATAGTGAATGCACCCTAGGGATACTACCCCAACATCATACCAAATATAAAGTTTCCATCTTTTAAGGCTTGGAAGAAAATGGTCGGACAAATTAGGGTTAAGAAGAATAATAATAATAATAATAATAATAATAATAATAATAATAATAAAAACGGGACAAAACATAAAGTCTCCAAAACTCCGTTTTGGCGACTTAATAAAGAAACAGAGGAAAGCAATATGTCACCCGACATTGTCGATCGGGTGACATAATAATACGCAAAAGTCGATTGATCAAAAGCGAATTAAAGGTATTTTCTTTCATAAATTGAACGGAAAAGATATGTGGATTGATTGTTTGATGGTTTGTGATCATGATTGATCAATAAATTGATTGATTGATCGTTTGATTGATTGATTGATCGACTGATTGACAGTTTGTAAAAAGGCGAGGGGACGTTTTTTCGAATTTTGCACTTGATTAATTACTTGTTTGATATCAAAACTTGATTGATTGATCTCTTATGATGATCTGATCACTTTAACCATGAATTAATTGATTGATAAATACTTTGTATAGCCTAAAATGGCATATTTTACATTGGTTTATTCATTGTCTATACGTTTTGTGCTGTTCAGTGACAAATATCTAACGCACAATTTTACACGTAGGATTGAGAAAAATACTCTCCTCCTTTCACATTAGAAAAAATGAATGGCGATTGAGTTATTCTAACACTAGATTTGCTATTGCAAGCAATAGCGAAGGATGTCACCCTGTACTGGACATTGTCACAGTAGCAGCAACTATTTTGAGTGTACAAAAGTCAAATGGCACATCTATTATACATGCTGGAATTGGCATGTCTTTGATTCCCTGTTTTTCTCTTCCCGTAGAATAAGGTAGAATAAGTTTGAGTTCTATACATAGTTTGGGAATTCTTTAGAATCTAAAATTAGACCCACGCGCGAGGAAGAACGTGGCGTCACGTGATGCGCAAGTATATTATCGTGGACTTAGCATATTTATATTCTTTTAGAGGGGACCTTGGACAGACAACATGTGTATATATTGACAGAGCGGCATACTAACTGTTCATTTTGTTCTTTAATAGCTCGCGTATCACACGATACATGTATCTTATCTTGTACAATTAAATTACACGTTCATCGATTGATTTCAGCTAATGTGTATATTTTAGCAGGTGTGTGATTCACGGATGTGTACTTTAATGCAAGTACAGAAATGTCACTAATATGTACTCTTAGTGTTTCTCTCTCTCGGTGGCGATTTTCTCTTCAAATAGATAAAGGAAGATGTGGTATGAAAGCACGATTTTTGTATAGAATAGAAGCACGTTAAATTATATATTTTTTTCTCTTCTAGCATTTTCTAGAAGATGTTTTCATTAAGTTTGGAGCATTTTGAAATTTTTGAAACTTTTGCTGTTTCCATGGTAACGCTGACCATTTCCAAAATTCAAAGACACATGCCACATTGACTGATGGCATGTTACATATGAGTGAAGTTTCATTTGGTTTGACCTTATATTCTTTGAGAAAATGCTACTTTAATGTATTTTCCCATTGGGACAATGTTAAACTTTTGGCCTGTTTCCATGGCAATGGCAGCCATTTTGGAACTTCTTAATATTGTCAGTGGTTCCACCTCATTACAGGCAACATTTCCATAAAGTTTCATTTGGATTGGTCCATCAATGAAAGATTTAGCTTTTGGAATTTTTACATTTTGCAGTTTCCATGGTAACGGTGGCCATTTAAAAATTCCATAGTGTTCCTGCACAACTAGAGTTGGTGGTCCTCATTGTGGTACCCATTCATTAAATTAGGTCTACTAATCTATGAGAAAACGGGCGGACAAAAAGGTGGAATAATAATAATAATAATAAAGAAACAGAGGAAAAGCAATATGTCACCCGACATTGTCGATCGGGTGATATAACTAGATTTGCTATTGCAAGCAATAGCGGAGGATGTCACCCTGTACTGGACATTGTCACAGTAGCAGCAACTATTTTGAGTGTACCAAAGTCAAATGGCACATCTATTATACATGCTGGAATTGGCATGTCATTGATTCCCCCTTTCTCTTCCCGTAGAATAAGTTTGAGTTCCATACATGGTTTGGGAATTCTTTATAATCTAAAATAGACCCACGCGCGAGGAAGAACGTGGCGTCACGTGATGCGCAAGTATATTATCGTGGACTTAGAACATTTATATTCTTTTAGAGGGACCTTGGACAGACAACATGTGTATATATTGACGGAGCGGCATACTATCTGTTCATTTTGTTCTTCAATAGCTCGCGTATCTCACGATACATGTATCTTATCTTGTACAATTAAATTACACGTTCATCGATTGATTTCAGCTAATGTGTATATTTTAGCAGGTGTGTGATTCACGGATGTGTACTTTAATGCAAGTACAGAAATGTCACTAATATGTACTCTTAGTGTTTCTCTCTCTCTCGGTGGCGATTTTCTCTTCAAATAGATAAAGGAAGATGTGGTATGAAAGCACGATTTTTGTATAGAATAGAAGCACGTTAAATTATATATTTTTTTCTCTTCTAGCATTTTCTAGAAGATGTTTTCATTAAGTTTGGAGCATTTTGAAATTTTTTGAAACTTTTGCTGTTTCCATGGTAACGCTGACCATTTCCAAAATTCCAAAGACACATGCCACATTGACTGATGGCATGTTACATATGAGTGAAGTTTCATTTGGTTTGACCTTATATTCTTTGAGAAAATGCTACTTTAATGTATTTTCCCATTGGGACAATGTTAAACTTTTGGCCTGTTTCCATGGCAATGGCAGCCATTTTGGAACTTTTAATATTGTCAGTGGTTCCACTCATTACAGGCAACATTTCCATAAAGTTTCATTTGGATTGGTCCATCAATGAAAGATTTAGCTTTTGGAATTTTTACATTTTGCAGTTTCCATGGTAACGGTGGCCATTTAAAAATTCCATAGTGTTCCTGCACAACTAAAGTTGGTGGTCCTCATTGTGGTACCCATTCATTAAATTAGGTCAACTAATCTATGAGAAAACGGGCGGACAAAAAAGGTGGAATAATAATAATAATAATAAAGAAACAGAGGAAAAGCAATATGTCACCCGACATTGTCGATCGGGTGACATAACTAGATTTGCTATTGCAAGCAATAGCGGAGGATGTCACCCTGTACTGGACATTGTCACAGTAGCAGCAACTATTTTGAGTGTACCAAAGTCAAATGGCACATCTATTATACATGCTGGAATTGGCATGTCATTGATTCCCCCTTTCTCTTCCCGTAGAATAAGTTTGAGTTCCATACATAGTTTGGGAATTCTTTATAATCTAAAATAGACCCACGCGCGAGGAAGAACGTGGCGTTACGTGATGCGCAAGTATATTATCGTGGACTTAGAACATTTATATTCTTTTAGAGGGACCTTGGACAGACAACATGTGTATATATTGACGGAGCGGCATACTAACTGTTCATTTTGTTCTTCAATAGCTCGCGTATCTCACGATACATGTATCTTATCTTGTACAATTAAATTACACGTTCATCGATTGATTTCAGCTAATGTGTATATTTTAGCAGGTGTGTGATTCACGGATGTGTACTTTAATGCAAGTACAGAAATGTCACTAATATGTACTCTTAGTGTTTCTCTCTCTCTCGGTGGCGATTTTCTCTTCAAAGCACGATTTTTGTATAGAATAGAAGCACGTTAAATTATATGTTTTTTTCTTTTCTACAATATTCTAGAAGATGTTTTGCAGTACAGATTTGTATTTGATCGTATGCACATACTCTTGATTACAGAATTTTGCCTCAAATTTACGAGCTGTTTTATAAATAAAAAAGAAGATGTGGTATGATTGCCAATGAGACAACTATCCACAAGAGACAAAATGACACAGAAATTAACAACTATAGGTCACTGTACGGCCTTCAACAATGAGCGAAGTCAGTTGACATTTTGTGAAGTTTTATCAAGTTTGGAGCATTTTGAAATGTTTGAAATTTTTGCTGGTTTCCATGGTTACAAAGACCATTCCCAAAATGTAATGACAGATGCCACATTGGTTCATGAGAGGGAACATACCATCCAGGTTTCAATGGATTTGACCTACCATTTTAAGAGAGTAAAGGCTACTTTAAGGTTTTTGAAGCATTTTGACCTTTTTTGCATTGTTTCCATGGTAACGACAGCCATTTTGGAAATTCCAAAGCCAAATATCACATCTACTAATGTTGCTCATCATTACTGTGAAGTTTCATAAGGTTTGGATCATATTGATATTTTTGAAATTTTTGGTGTAGTTTCCATGGCAACATAGTAGTTCCAGTGATTGGCAAAATCATCCAAAACCAGTATATAGTGGGCACCTAAATTGTATTAAAATATCATGATTCTAAGTTTATGCGTATCCAAATAATCCACCAGACTCTAAAATTTTATTTTTTCACCTTTCTTTGGTTTCCATGGTGATGGCATCCATTTTTTAGTGCCAAAGTTGCACTGCAACTCGTAAGTCAGGGTTACTTGTTATAGTGAACAACCATTAAGATTGGTGCATTAAGCTCTGAGAAAACTGCAGGACAAAATTAGGTGGAATAATAATAATAATAATAATAAAAAAAAGAAACAGAGGAAAAGCAATATGTCACCCGACATTGTCGATCGGGTGACATAATAATAACTAGATTTGCCATTGCAAGCAATAGCGGATGGCACCCTTCCCCCATTGCCAGGTGAGCGGCAGCCATTTTGAAAATTCCAAAGTCAAAGAGTGCATCTACAGATGTCTATTAACACTGTTGTAAAGTTTCATAAAGTTTTGAAATTTTGAAATTTTTGTTGTTTCCATGGAAACGGCAGCCATTTTGGAAATTCCAAAGTCGAATACCAACTCTTGATGTGCCACTTAACATTTCTGAAAATTTTAGAATGTTTGGAGCATTTTGAAATTTTGGACATTTCTGCTGTTTCCATGGTAACGGTGACCATTTCCAAAATTCCAAAGACACCTACCACATTGGCACATGATAAGGAGCATACCATTAAAGTTTCAATGGTTTGATATACCATGTTAATAGTGTAAATACTACTTTAAGATTTTTCCCATAGGGTTTAATGCTAAACATATTTAGTTTCCATGGCAATATAGTAGTTCCAAAGATTCTCAAAATCGTGTAAAACCTGTATATAGTGGACACCAACAATCTATATAAATTTGATGATTTTAAGTTCAGGCATTCTCAAAATATTCGCCAAAACTAAAATTTTATTTTTACATTTGTTCTGTTTCCATGGTAACGGTAGCCATCTTGATGATGCCATACCCCACTGCACAATTTGATATAGTGGTCTACATTATGGTATAGTTCCATCAATATTGTTCAAGCCAATTCTGAGAAATAGCATGGACAAAAAAGTGTGGAAGAATAAATATAATAATAATAATAAGAAAAAAAAAAGAAACGAACAATAACAATATGTCACCCCAACTCCGTTGAGGGTGCCATGATAATAACTAGATTTGTAATTGCTAGCAATAACGGATGGCACCCTTCCCCCATTGCCAGGCGAGCGGCAGCCATTTTGAAAATTCCAAAGTCAAAGAGCGCATCTACACATGCAAATTATCATTTTTGTAAAGTTTCATTAACTTTGGAGCATTTTGAAATTTTTGACATTTTTGCTGTTTCCATGGTTACGGCGGCCATTTTGAAAATTCCAACTTCAAAATGCAACTCTGCCCATGCCAGTAACCATTTCTGTAAAGTTTCATCCAGTTTGCAGCAATTTGATTATTTTTGAAATTTTGACATTATTGCTGTTTCCATGGTTACAGTAGATAATTCAAAAATTCTAAAAGCAGACATCTCATTGCCACATGTCATGTTATATATCATTACAGTTTCATTGACTTTGGTGAAATACTCTTTGAGAAAATGCTGATTTTATGCATTTTCCCATAGGGTAAATGTAAAATTTGCCCCCAGTTTCCATGACAACGGCGGCCATTTTGGAATATCCAAATATTGTCTTGACATCTTAGCATACTGGGTAACATTTTCATAAAGTTTCATCCAGTTGGGTCTTATAACGAAAGAGTTAGAATTTTTGATATTTTAGCTGTTTCCATGGTAACGGCAGCCATTTTGAAAATTCCAAAGTCAAACTGCAAATCAGCACATGCTAGTTACCATTCCTGTGGAGTTTCTTCCAGTTTGGAACACTTTGATTTTCTTCGAATTTTTGCTGTTTCCATGGAAACGGCGGCCATTTTTTACCATTCCATAGCAAGGTGCACAACTTCACATGGGGTTCCTCATTATAGTAGAGTTCCATCAACATTGGTCAATTGGATTCCAAGAACTCGCGCGGACAAAATGCGTTGAAGAAAATAATAAAACTAGATTTGCCATTGCAAGCAATAGCGGATGTCACCCTTCCCCATTGCCACTAAGCGGCAGCCATTTCAAAAAAATTAACAGTGAATGCACATACATGCATGGCTATACATCTCCTGTAAATTTTCAGTACATTCAGAGCATTTTAAAAATGTTCCCCCTTTTTTGCTGTTTCCATGGCAACGGCAGCCATTTTGAAAATTTCAAAGTCAAAAGCCTCATCTATACTTGCCAGTTAACAATAATATCAAGTTTCATTAAGTTCAAAGCATTTTGAAACTTTTTGACATTTTTGCAGTTTCCATGGCAACGGTGGCCATTTAGTCAAAAGTCTCATCCAGACTTGCCAGTCATCAATCATATTAAGTTTAATAAATTTTGGAGCATTTTGAAATTTTTGACATTTTTGATGGTTCCTATGGTAACAGAGACCATTCCAAAAATTTAATGGCAGATACCACATTGGTACATGGGAGGGAACATACCATGAAAGTTTCAATCGATTTGACCTACCGTTTTAAGAAAGTAAATGCTACTTTTAGGTTTTTGGAGCATTTTGACCTGTTTTGCATTGTTTCCATGGTAACGGCAGACATTTTCGAAATTCCAACGCCACATTGCACATCTACCAATGTTGCTCATCGTTACTGTGAAGTTTCATTAAATTTGGAGCATTTTGATATTTTTGAATTTTTTGGTGTAGTTTCCATGGCAACATAGTAGTTCCAATGATTGCCAAAATCATCCAAAACCAGTATATAGTGGGCACCTACATTGTACTAAAATATAATGATTCTAAGTTTAAGCATATCCAAATAATTCACCAAAACTAAAAACTGAATTTTTTCACATTTGTTCCGTTTCCATGGTAACGGCAGCCATTTTTTATGTTCTTAAGACCTACTGCAACCCGAAATTTTGTGTTCCTCATTATAGTGAACTATCATTAAGATTGGTTCCATTGGCTTCAAAAAATTGCCGGACAAAATTAGGTGGAAGAATAATAATAACTAGATTTGCCATTGCAAGCAATAGCGGATGTCACCCTTCCCCCTATTGCCTCTAAGAGGCAGCCGTTTCGAAAATTTTAAACAGTGAATGCACATATGTGCATTGCATGGCTTTACATCTTTCTGTAAATTTTCAGAACATTTGGAGCATTTTGAAATTTTTACACATTTTTGCTGTTACCATGGCAACGGCGGCCATTTTGGAAATTCCAAAGCCAGAAGTCTCATTTATACTTGCCAGTTAACATTTATATTAAGTTTCATAAAGTTTGGAGCATTTTGAAATTTTTGACATTTTTGCTGGTTTCCATGGTAACAGAGACCATTCCAAAATTTTAATGACAGATGCCACATTGGTACATTGGAGGGAACATACCATCAAAGTTTCAATCAATTTGACCTACCATTTTAAGAAAGTAAATGCCACTTTTAGGTTTTGGATCATTTTGACCTGTTTTCCATTGTTTCCATGGTAACGGCAGACCATTTTGAAATTCCAACGCCACATTGCACATCTACCAATGTTGCTCATCGTTACTGTGAAGTTTCATTAAATTTGGAGCATTTTGATATTTTGAAATTTTTGGTGTAGTTTCCATGGCAACATAGTAGTTCCAGTGATTGCCAAAATCATCCAAAACCAGTATATAGTGGGCACCTACATTGTATTAAAATATCATGATTCTAAGTTTATGCATATCCAAATAATCCACCAAACTCTAAAATTTTATTTTTCACCTTTCTTTGGTTCCTATGGTGATGGCATCCATTTTTAGTGTCAAAGTTGCACTGCAACTCGCAAGTCAGGGTTCCTTGTTATAGTGAACAACCATTAAGATTGGTGCATTAGGCTCTGAGAAAACTGCAGGACAAAATTAGGTGGAAGAATAATAATAATAATAAAAAAAAGAAACGGAGGAAAAGCAATATGTCACCCGACATTGTCGATCGGGTGACATAATAATAAAAAAAAGAAACGGAGGAAAAGCAATATGTCACCCGACATTGTCGATCGGGTGACATAATAATAATAAAAAAAGAAACGGAGGAAAAGCAATATGTCACCCGACATTGTCGAACGGGTGACATAATAATAATAATAAGAAAAAAAAAACGAACAATAACAATATGTCACCCAACTCCGTTGAGGGTGCCATAAAAAGAAACGGAGGAAAAGCAATATGTCACCCGACATTGTCGATCGGGTGACATAATAATAATAACTAGATTTTTAATTGCTAGCAATAACGAATGGCACCCTCGTCCCCATTGCCATGGTAACGGCAGCCATTTCGAAAATTCCAAGTCAAAGAAGGCATCTACACATGCCAATTAACATTATTGCAAAGTTTAATTGAGTTTGAACCATTTAAAAATTTTTGACATTTTTGCTGTTTCCATGGTAACGGCAGCCATTTTGGAAATTCCAAAGTCAAATGGGACATCTGCATATGCCAGTCAATATTTGTGTGAAGTTTCATTAACTTTGGAGCATATTGATTTTTTGGACATTTTTGCTATTTTCATGGAAACGGCGGCCATCTTGAAAATGCCATACCCCGATTGCAAATCTGCACATGCTAGTTAACATTATGGTATAGTTCCATAATAATTGGTTCATAGAATTCCAAGATATAAGCTGGACAAAAAAAGTGGAAGAAAAATAAAAACAGAAAAAAAGAAACGTAGAATAACAATATGTCACCCCAACTCCGTTGAGGGTGCCATAATAAGAAAAAAAGAAACGAACAATAACAATATGTCACCCCAACTCCGTTGAGGGTGCCATAAAAACATAGAATAACAATATGTCACCCGAACTCCGTTGAGGGTGCCATAATAAAAAGATTTAAATATAGTGTTAACGTTCCAGTTGAAACGATTATAAACCGTTATTATTCCATATTGATAAAACTTTAGTAGGTTTTTCTATATGAATGGGATTTTGAATAAATAAGCATATTCACCTGCGGAAAAAGTATATTCACCGCGCAAAACGTCGCGTGCTTTTACGTGTATAATTTTGGTTTAAAATCGTTTGATGTACAATTGGTTTTTGGTGAATAATTTCCATTCCATTCATTTCTCTCGGAATATGGAATAAAACAATTACTGTCTTTTGTTTCGGTAAATATGTGGTTTAATTGACTTTTGAAAAACAGATATTCACTTCGGCCGTTGGCCTTAGTGAATATCAGTTTTTCAAAAGTCAATAAAACCACATATTTACCTCACCAAAAGACAGTAATTGTATAATGTTATTATACCAGTTATTTACCTACAACATTTGTTTTGTCAAGAATTTTCTAGTATTAGAATTGAAGAACAACATTAATGCGTTTAAAATGAAAATAGCACTTTATAAATTATCATTCTAATAAAAGCACACACCTCTTGCAATGTTCGTCTCCTACAATAGATGGCTGTCAATATCAATAGAACAATTGCTAAAAGTCCACCTGCACACACTCCAATAACTGTATACAACGTTTCGGAGGTAATTTCCATTGATAATTGATCTGTCTCTCTTTCTTCGCTAGAACCAAGGTCCATATTATCTTAAAAAAAACATGCGGCAACTATTTCAAATGATAATCATGATTTATACGATCAATATAAATGATATTCTTAGTGACAAGACCAATTAGGGCTATTGGCAAAACAAAAATTAATTGACAATTTCACACTACGACTAATTTTAGTGAATAACTCTACCTTGACATTGCCTTTTTTAATAACTCTTAGGAAATTCCATTCCTTTTCTGTTTGTTGTTTGTTTGCAACATTTTTATTTCTATACAGTCCAACCCATTTCGTCTCTGTTGTAACGCGTCTTTGTAATAACCATGTAATAAAAAGTCATTTAAGATAAACATCTAAACGTGTTTTCGGGGACTAGGTCCATTGATAAACATTCCATTATTTAAATTGACACGAAAAGATATTTGTCTAACTTTATAATTTCTTCACAAAAAGTAAGATTTTAAAGACGCCCCCCCCCCTTCTCAAATTTTCACAAAAGTTATATGCACAGCTACATTTGAAGCCCCACGATTGTTTATAATAGTATTCCATGGCCAGTTCTTTTCATAATTTTGGAGATTTTGCGAAAAAAGTTTTTTACTTCACAAATTTTCCAGTTTTTCTCAAAATAATTGCACATAATGTTTAGCACCGGGAATCAATTTGGAATAGTATAGTTTTTCAGTCCTTTTTTATTAACTTTTGTTAAAATTGTAGTACAAAGATACATTTTTTATGCTTAAAAAGTTATTTGTTAACAAAACACAGCTACATATAAAGCACAACAACTTTATAAGTTGTGTTCTAGTCTAATCAGACTTTTGAAGATTTTGCGTTCACGTAATTCTCAAATTAAAAATTAGAAATAAGTTTTTTTTCAAACATTACTTTTCCAATTCTGTTTAAAAATAATAATATGCATTGATATATGATACACAACAATTGCACAAAATTACACAAGACATGGTGAAAACAAAGGGCACCAGAAAACTCGATGAGGGACCCTTATGATATCAGTTGGCCGATGCTTTTTTTTCTTCAAATCCGCATATACAGATTGGTGTAGGTATTATCTGAGAAGCATGTGTGTTTGGTGACCAGGCATTTTGACTGATCCGTTAAGTTATGATAAGTTTTATGAGTAAACTAGTCTGAATTTGGGACTACTGTTGAATCTTAGTTGTTAAGGGTTCAATCAGTTTGCTTGAAAAATCAATTAATAAAGTTAAATGAGAAATTAGATCATGTAAGTTAGTTTCTGTACAGGTAATGAACTCATCCATCTGCATTTTGAAATGTGTTTGCATAATGTGCCTGTTTTACATACAGAAAATCTCCCAGTGATGGCTGTTATATTATGATTTTTTTTCTTTTGAATCGAAACATACAAAAAGAACATGTGGTAAAATTGCCAATAAGACAACTATACACCAAGGACCAAATGACGTAGATGTGAGCAAAAATGGGCAACAAAATTACCTACAATTATAATGAGCAAACATGTACAGTATAGTAAGCTATAACGGTTGCACTTTGTTAAAAAAAAACATGCCTCTTTTGGAGATATATAATATTCATAGAAGTTTTGTTTTGTTTACCTACTGGTTCCCGGATATGATCTCTATGTTTCATCTCGTGGAGACATAAATTGGAAATGTTACCAGTATAAATACACATGGATAGCGGCTTAATTGAATTTTGTAGAAGACCCAAAGTGAAGGGAGGGGTAGTACAGAATGTTAGTACAAGTATAAACTCTGAGAAGTTCGAGGCATATAAATGTTGAAAATATGCCGCACAGCCCTATATTTTGACCTTTGAAAAAAACATAGTAGTGGATATGAACTTTCGATTCTAGGATATATTTTTTTACGAAACTTCATAGTAAAAGTGGCACAGTTTTATCCCTTAAAGGAGTTCCTATGGGAAATTGTATTGTCTATATTTACAAAAGTGCAACCTATAAGGCCCAAACATGACAAAATGTAAAACAATTTACACGACAAACCAACGGTCTGATTGCATACTCTTAATGACAATATGTATGTTTACTCGATCGCCGCGCATGGAAGTGTTTTATTTGAAAACTTATTTTGTTAAAGGGGTTGACACGAAACACATAATCATACACAGTCTATGGAAAGTGCGAATCGAAAAAAAAAGTTTTTTATGTGGAGTAGCGATATTTTCTAATATGAAATTGTGAATATGCAGACTCTTCACGAGAAAAAAAATTATTTTGGCTATGAAAAATATGTTTAATATTTAAATATATCAATAGATGAGGTGCGGAATGACTTAACACGACAAACAGGAGAGTTTTATGTATAATTATAAATCAATATAAAGTCTGAAATTGATAATTACCTATATTTCAAGGTCGTTTTAAGGGAAAAAATCAAGTGCATAAGTAAAACGAGAAACAAGGCTAGATATCAGTATGGATATATCAACTGTCAACATAAATATAAACCGAAATTAAGTCATGAAATATGTTCAATAGTTAAATAATAGTAAAAGTTTATGTCCGTGGGAAAAATTGTAGTGCTATGTTTTTCTTATGTAAATAAATGATTTAATGTAATTGCACTTATTTTTCTATTGCAACTACAACTTTGAATGAAGACAATTTCGTTTTTTGTGTTTGATATCTTAAAACCAAAAACGAATGGACGCAAATGTATACGGACCAATATATCCATGATGCCTTTACTTCTTCAACATGACTTTCAATATCAATCACATTATACCCCAATTTTCATAACTACCAACCATCACATTTCTTTCAATTTGATCCGGTTTGTCATTCCAGATATATTTATGACATTTACTTTCTAATTTTTGTATATTTTTCAGTAAGTACACATATGCTAGCTAACAGGTTGGTTAGTTATATAATAAAAGAATTGATAATTAATCTTTTTCATGACATAGTGAGATTTGTTTTTTTCAAAGAAATAACAGTTTATCCATTTTTTCAGTCTTATTTTCAACATTTAATCTCTCACATTCTCCTTTGTATTATCCAAAATAAATTCCGAAACCGAAAGTTTTCACAGGTTTATCAAGTAAAATCAAAACATTTGATTTATTTGAGCTTTACCCTTCTATTTCCCATGTTCAATTGAAAGATCGAATACATCGTCTCAATGAACAGAGCTTTTTCTACAAAAACTGGAATCGTAAATATACAAGTTTCTTGTTTAAGGTCATGGAAAATCTTGTTTTTGAAGAACCGCACTGATTTCAAAAACATATACACCACGAGATCGATCTCATTGGACTTATATCGACAAAATTTTTCTTGGGCTAATGGATTGATTCTTCTGTGGGTTGCACATCCTACTTGCCGACTAATATTTGTAGTCATAAGAAGCAAAATTCATACAAAACCTTCTCAAAGACATAAAGAAAAAAAGTCTTGCAAAATGTTTTAATTTCACTTTAAGGGGGTACCCAACACTTCGATTAAAACAGATTTGGCTCGTTTAATTTTCATAAAATTTTGACAAAATATTAACTTTGACCTGTTTACAAAAATATAAATATATAAAGAAATTTGAACTACAGAATCTACAGGAGAAATTTCATTGGATTTATAGCAGTTTGACAAATGTTTATCATTGAGAAGCTGTGATTAAAACTTTCAGCTGAGTTTAAAAGAGTTAACTCCTTAGGTGTTCTGTACCCTTTATATATATAGTTGATGTCCTGTCAGCCAAAACCCACATTTCAGTGAGTGCTTCAATCTCATATATCACAATTAACTTAAGATTAAAAACACAATCAAAGGTGTTAGACATTAGAAGGTCTGCTTCATTTCTTAACCTTTTCCTCGATATTGACACAGATCGACAAAATAAAAACTGTAACAGACATGATGATTTCAACTTCCCATTTCTCAACAGTAACAATACTCTCTGTCCCATCGTATGGCGTTTACATACATCTATCTCAACTGCTATGTTACGATACTGATTAATACTTTAATCTGGGAAAACATGATTGATTTATTAGTTATGTCACCCGATCGACAATGTCGGGTGACATATTGCTTTTCCTCCGTTTCTTTTTTTATTAAGTCGCCAAAACGGAGTTTTGGAGACTTATTGTTTTGTCCCGTTTCTTATTATTATTAAGTCGCCAAAACGGAGTTTTGGAGACTTTATGTTTTTGTCCCGTTTCTTATTATTATTATTATTATTATTATTATTATTATTATTATTAACCCTAATTTGTCCGACCATTTTCTTCCAAGCATTAAATGATGGAAACTTTATATTTGGTATGATGTTGGGGTAGTATCCCTAGGGTGCATTCGCTATTTTTATTTCGAATGGGGTCAACTTGGCACTTTTGGGGCCGGAACATGGGTGGGGTCATTTTTCGACTATTGATTCGCTACTGGTAGAACCTTTAAGTTTTGTGTAATACAAGAGACCGATGTCCAGGTGTCCAGTCCACATTTTTATTTCAGCCCGGGGTCATCTTGGCATTATTTTAGGGGTCAATTTTCATGGAACATTCTAGAACAATAGTCATGTGATTAGTCATGTGATAGTGTTGAATTATTCCTATGTACTTTTTATGTTATATAATGATAGATTATTACAGGTAGCACCATATGTAGCTGTAATTCGATTTTGGAATTTTAAAATGGCCGCCGTTACCATGGAAACTGCAAAATGTGAAATTTTTAAAATATTTCAAATTTAATGAAATTTTACAGAGATGTTAACGAGTATGTAGATTTGGAATTTGACTTTGGAATTTCCAAAATGGCCGCCGTTGCCATGGAAACAACAAAAATACGAAAAATCTAGATTTGGTCCAATCTTTATGAAATTTGACAGTAATGTGACCTGTCATGTGTAGATGTGCCATCCGACTTTGGAATTTTCAAAATGGCTGCCGTTACCATGGAAACTGCAAAAATGTCAAAAATTTCAAAATGCTTCAAACTTAATGAAACTTTACACAAATGTTGACTGTCTTATGTAGATGTGGCATTTGACTTTGGAATTTCCAAAATGGCCACCGTAACCATGGAAACACGAATGCCTAAATCTTGAAAATTGGTCCAATTTTTATGAAACATGTAAGTAATGTGACCTGTCATGTGTAGATGTGCTATCCGACTATGAAATTTCAAAATGGCTGCCGTTACCATGGAAACAGCAGAACAATGGTTGGGGCCGTTTTATGACTTTTGTGTTAGCATCCTAACACAGGATTACTTGTTATTATTATTAAGTCGCCAAAACGGAGTTTTGGAGACTTATTGTTTTGTCCCGTTTCTTATTATTATTAAGTCGCCAAAACGGAGTTTTGGAGACTTTATGTTTTGTCCCGTTTCTTATTATTATTATTATTATTATTATTATTATTATTATTATTATTAACCCTAATTTGTCCGACCATTTTCTTCCAAGCATTAAATGATGGAAACTTTATATTTGGTATGATGTTGGGGTAGTATCCCTAGGGTGCATTCGCTATTTTTATTTCAAATGGGGTCAACTTGGCACTTTTGGGGCCGGAACATGGGTGGGGTCATTTTCGACTATTGATTCGCTACTGGTAGAACCTTTAAGTTTTGTGTAATACAAGAGACCGATGTCCAGGTGTCCATTCCACATTTTTATTTCAGCCCGGGGTCATCTTGGCATTATTTTAGGGGTCAATTTTCATGGAACATTCTAGAACAATAGTCATGTGATTAGTCATGTGATAGTGTTGAATTATTCCTATGTACTTTTTATGTTATATAATGATAGATTATTACAGGTAGCACCATATGTAGCTGTAATTCGACTTTGGAATTTTAAAATGGCCGCCGTTACCATGGAAACTGCAAAATGTGAAATTTTTTAAATGTTTCAAATTTAATGAAATTTTACAGAGATGTTAACGAGTGTATGTAGATTTGGAATTTGACTTTGGAATTTCCAAAATGGCCGCCGTTGCCATGGAAACAACAAAAATGCGAAAAATCTAGATTTGGTCCAATCTTTATGAAACTTGACAGTAATGTGACCTGTCATGTGTAGATGTGCCATCCGACTTTGGAATTTTCAAAATGGCTGCCGTTACCATGGAAACTGCAAAAATGTCAAAAAATTCAAAATGCTTCAAACTTAATGAAACTTTACACAAATGTTGACTGTCTTATGTAGATGTGGCATTTGACTTTGGAATTTCCAAAATGGCCACCGTAACCATGGAAACACGAATGCCTAAATTTGAAAATTGGTCCAATTTTTATGAAACTTGTAAGTAATGTGACCTGTCATGTGTAGATGTGCTATCCGACTATGAAATTTCAAAATGGCTGCCGTTACCATGGAAACAGCAGAACAATGGTTGGGGCCGTTTTGGCGACTTTTGTGTTAGCATCCTAACACAGGATTACTTGTTATTATTATTAAGTCGCCAAAACGGAGTTTTGGAGACTTTATGTTTTTGTCCCGTTTCTTATTATTATTATTATTATTATTATTATTCTTAACCCTAATTTGTCCGACCATTTTCTTCCAAGCCTTAAATGATGGAAACTTTATATTTGGTATGATGTTGGGGTAGTATCCTAGGGTGCATTCGCTATTTTTATTTCAAATGGGGTCAACTTGGCACTTTTGGGGCCGGAACATGGGTGGGGTCATTTTCAACTATTGATTCGTTACTGGTAGAACCTTTAAGTTTTGTGTAATACAAGAGACCGATGTCCAGGTGTCCATTCCACATTTTTATTTCAGCCCGGGGTCATCTTGGCATTATTTTAGGGGTCAATTTTCATGGAACATTCTAGAACAATAGTCATGTGATTAGTCATGTGATAGTGTTGAATTATTCCTATGTACTTTTATGTTATATAATGATAGATTATTACAGGTAGCACCATATGTAGCTGTAATTCGACTTTGGAATTTTAAAATGGCCGCCGTTACCATGGAAACTGCAAAATGTGAATTTTTAAAATATTTCAAATTTAATGAAATTTAACAGAGATGTTAACGAGTGTATGTTGATTTGGAATTTGACTTTGAATTTCCAAAATGGCCGCCGTTGCCATGGAAACAACAAAATGCGAAAAATCTAGATTTGGTCCAATCTTTGTGAAACTTGACAGTAATGTGACCTGTCATGTGTAGATGTGCCATCCGACTTTGGAATTTTCAAAATGGCTGCTGTTACCATGGAAACTGCAAAATGTCAAAAATTCAAAATGCTTCAAACTTAATGAAACTTTACACAAATGTTGACTGTCTTATGTAGATGTGGCATTTGACTTTGAATTTCAAAATGGCCACCGTAACCATGGAAACACGAATGCCTAAATTTGAAAATTGGTCCAATTTTTGAAACTTGTAAGTAATGTGACCTGTCATGTGTAGATGTGCTATCCGACTATGAAATTTCAAAATGGCTGCGGTTACCATGGAAACAGCAGAACAATGGTTGGGGACTTTTGTGTTAGCCGTTTTTATTATTAAGTCGCCACTTTTGTCTTAGCATCCTAACACAGGATTACTTGTTATTATTATTCTTCATAACCCTAATTTGTCCGACCATTTTCTTCCAAGCCTTAAATGATGGAAACTTTATATTTGGTATGATGTTGGGGTAGTATCCCTAGGGTGCATTCACTATTTTTATTTCAAATGGGGTTCAACTTGGCACTTTTGGGGGCCGGAACATGGGTGGGGTCATTTTCGACTATTGATTCGCTACTGGTAGAACCTTTAAGTTTTGTGTAATACAAGAGACCGATGTCCAGGTGTCCATTCCACATTTTTATTTCAGCCCGGAGTCATCTTGGCATTATTTTAGGGGTCAATTTTCATGGAACATTCTAGAACAATAGTCATGTGATTAGTCATGTGACAGTGTTGAATTATTCCTATGTACTTTTATGTTATATAATGATAGATTATTACAGGTAGCACCATATGTAGCTGTAATTCGACTTTGGAATTTTAAAATGGCCGCCGTTACCATGGAAACTGCAAAATGTGAATTTTTTAAAAGCTTCAAATTTAATGAAATTTAACAGAGATGTTAACGAGTGTATGTTGATTTGGAATTTGACTTTGAATTTCCAAAATGGCCGCCGTTGCCATGGAAACAACAAAATGCGAAAAATCTAGATTTGGTCCAATCTTTGTGAAACTTGACAGTAATGTGACCTGTCATGTGTAGATGTGCCATCCGACTTTGGAATTTTCAAAATGGCTGCTGTTAACATGGAAACTGCAAAATGTCAAAAATTCAAAATGCTTCAAACTTAATGAAACTTTACACAAATGTTGACTGTCTTATGTAGATGTGGCATTTGACTTTGGAATTTCAAAATGGCCACCGTAACCATGGAAACACGAATGCCTAAATTTGAAAATTGGTCCAATTTTATGAAACTTGTAAGTAATGTGACCTGTCATGTGTAGATGTGCTATCCGACTATGAAATTTCAAAATGGCTGCCGTTACCATGGAAACAGCAGAACAATGGTTGGGGCCGTTTTGGCGACTTTTGTGTTAGCATCCTAACACAGGATTACTTGTTATTATTATTATTATTCTTCCACCTAATTTTGTCCTGCAGTTTGCACCAATCTTAATGGTTGTTCACTATAACAAGGAACCCTGACTTGCGAGTTGCAGTGCAACTTTGGCACTAAAAAATGGATGCCATCACCATGGAAACCAAAGAAAGGTGAAAAAATAAAATTTTAGAGTTTGGTGGATTATTTGGATATGCATAAACTTAGAATCATGATATTTTAATACAGTGTAGGTGCCCACTAAATACTGGTTTTGGATGATTTTGGCAATCACTGGAACTACTATGTTGCCATGGAAACTACACCAAAAATTTCAAAAATATCAAAATGCTCCAAATTTTATGAAACTTCACAGTAATGATGAGCAACATTGGTAAATGTGGAATTTGGCGTTGGAATTTCAAAAATGTCTGCCGTTACCATGGAAACAATGCAAAACAGGTCAAAATGATACAAAAACCTAAAAGTGGCATTTACTTTCTTAAAATGGTAGGTCAAATTGATTGAAACTTTGATGGTATGTTCCCTCCAATGTACCAATGTGGCATCTGTCATTAAAATTTTGGAATGGTCTCTGTTACCATGGAAACCAGCAAAATGTCAAAATTTCAAAATGCTCCAAACTTTATGAAACTTAATATAAATGTTAACTGGCAAGTATAAATGAGACTTCTGGCTTTGGAATTTCAAAATGGCCGCCGTTGCCATGGCAACAGCAAAATGTGTAAAAATTTCAAAATGCTCCAAATGTTCTTAAAATTTACAGAAAGATGTAAAGCCATGCAATGCACATATGTGCATTCACTGTTTAAAATTTTCGAAACGGCTGCCTCTTAGAGGCAATAGGGGGAAGGGTGACATCCGCTATTGCTTGCAATGGCAAATCTAGTTGTAATTGGCTTTGAACTAGCTTTCAGTAACTGCACGTACTATCATATCGGTGATTTGTGTCAATTCTTTTTATGCTAGTTGTTTTTGTGCTTCGTACCGATCTTTTGAGTCAGGTAAATAAGAACTGAATTTCACATTTTGTTCTTATGTTGTGTTGTGACATTACTGTCCAGGGGTAGGGGGTTCAGCGCTCACAAACATGTTTAAAAAACTTATTAAAGATACAGGCTTATAATTTTGTACGCCAGATGCGCGTATCGTCTACATAAAACCTCACCAGTGACGCTCAAATCAAATAAGTCAAAAGGCCAAATCAAGTACGAAGTTGAAGAGCATTGAGGTCCTAAATTTCAAAAGGTTTTGCCAAATACAGCTACGGTTACCACTTAACTACTCCCCTTTCTATTATCAGCACGTCATGAGACAATGTCAATGACGACGTCGTCAAGGACATTCGCCTGAGGATAGACAGAAGGCATGAAAACATTAGCGAACTTTTATAGTGTTTTATTGATAAATATAATTAACAGTTTGTCAAAGCGGCTCCAAAAATCCAGTGTCGCTCACCTAAGTCTATGTACATCTTTATCAATATTTTAAACTAGAATATTATTCAGGATTTAATCTCTTTTTGGGTTGAAGCTGTATTGTTGATTTTTTTTCTGTTTACCGTTTCTATCTTTTACAGTCCCCAAAACACAAAAAGTGTAAAAATCGTCATTTTAGGACAATTACCCCTATAAGAAAACAACTCACATATTCCTCTACATATTAGCTGACATATTTGCAGATTTTGTCTTGCTGATCACTTTTGAAATTCAAAGTTTCTATCTATTATTGTTTTCAAGTTGATAGGCAAAAACGAAAAGAATGGTAAAAAAAAAATCGCCATTTAAGGTGGTTAACTCCCATAAGGAGTCAACTGACGATTTCCGCAATTTGACTTTTTTGTAGATCTTGTCTTACTAATCATTTTTTATTTGCTTTTTAATAAATAGAATAAAGTTTCTATCCATCTATTATAGTTTTCAAGATAATAGGCAATAAATGAAAATGTTAAAAATCGTCAATTAAGGCTATAACTCCTATAAGGAGTCAACTAACGATTTGTGTCATGTTTAATTTATTTGTAAATCTTTTCTAACTGATCATTATTGCCTTGAAAGTTTTTCTCTATCTATTATAGTTTTCAAGATGATTGGCAAAAATGCACAAATAAAATAAATGGTATAAATCGTCATTAAAGGGACGGGTTATATATCTGACATGAAGACAAGCCCCTATAGTTTTCAGATGCGGATCCAGGATTTTGGGACCCCAAACAAGGCAACGTCAGGAGTTCCCCCCTCCCCCCTCCTTAAAACCGCCTCTGGTGTTACAATGACGGACCTCGCCGTCTAGGTACAGTTACCTTTCTCACGAGTGAAAGGATTTTGATAGCAGTTTTCCTCATAAATTCCGTGACGAGTGAAATAAAAAAAAATACTTTCATAGCTTTGTTTGGGAGTGATGTATACACGTTGTCTTTCTTCCACAATATAAATTCGTTTTCATCTTTTTAACGACTTTGACGTTTTCGTTGGTTATATATCCTACATTTCTACTTATTATTTATAAACCCCTTTAACACCTTCTTATACGTGTATGTAGACTCATCCACATCGCTTCTCATTGGCTGACCTAGTATTTGGAAGTTGATTGGGCGGTAAATTATAAATGTGTGTGTGTATTGTATGTGTAGGTGTACATTGCCTATCACGCGTGACGGTGGAATGTGTGGTTTGAAAACATTCTTGTGATTTCTTTCAAGTTTAATGGGACATATAGTGTCTTATAATTATAAATATATCTGAGTGACATCACAACTGGAGTAAAATTAATGACACAGGACAAAACAGGCATATAATTATGACATACATGTGTGAATCAAGTCGGTTTGAAGAAGAAAATGAAGTCTGTGTCAAGGTAGGATATATAGGCATATATATTTTTGTTTGAATTCTATTGGCGATTTTTATCTTTACTTTGTTTTGATTTTGCGGGTCATATTTCCTCATCTGAATGCGGACCTCACGTGTTTCTTTTCTCATGGAGCCATATACAAAGGCTTAAATGTAAAGTCCTAACTAAGCTAGTTGTGGGTGCAATATTTTGAAGAGAAATTATAGTGTCTTTTCCAAATCCGGCATGCAATATTTTGGCACCGCGACTTAAAGTTCTGAAACTCAGGTCTGATCCTCAGTTTGTAGCCATTATTTCTAAATATTCATTAAATATAATAAAAAAGAAGATGTGGTAAAATTGCCAACGAGACAACTTTCCACAAGAGATCAAATAACACAGAAATTAACAACTATCGGTCACCGTACGGCCTTCAACAATGAGAAAAACCCATACCGCATATTCAGCTATAAAAGGCCCGAAATGACAAATGTAAAACAATTCAAACATGAAAACTAACGGCCTAATTTATGTAATTAAATAAATTTGGTAATAGGGAATCATTTTCTAACTGCAGAAACAATACTATACATTTAATTCATGCCAAAATGTAAAATGAAATCTTGATAAAAAAAATAATTTGATATATTCGCAAGAAAAAGTACAAAGCGTTCAATACTTAGGCTACTGCATACAGCGCAATCATTCAATAACAAGGGTTAAGACAATAGAGTACAAATATAAGCTTTGTGTCAAAATGTATAGTTTTGGTTGTTAAGGACTGTAAACAATAAAATTGACATGTATTGTCATTCTAAAACATTTTACACCCTCAGAAATTGATTTAGAATCTAAATATCAATGGATTTGTGGTCTGAAAAGTCTAGAATTATGCAATTCTCAGCTTTGTAAGTATGCCATAAGGTAGCAATGTACAGTTAGGAAAAAAAATTAAAATTTGCCCTCATAAATTTTACCATCCCCCTTTCCTTGCTTTCTTACAAATTAAGCTTACTGTTTGTGTCATATATATGTGCATATGTATGTAATCAGTATATTCCATAGATTTAATATCCAGTAGTTGAAATGGTTAAAGATAATTTCTTTTTGGTGTATCCATGGCAACAACTGCATGTATTTGCTATAAAATATCACAAAAAGGGGGTAAAGATGTAACAAATTTCCCCCAACTCAGGCCAAAAGTAGAATTCCAATCCCTTGAAGTGATACCTTTTCTGAAACTGTTTACATATATCTTTCAAGAGATCAAATAAAAATCATATGTCTTTCCTCTAATTTTATTGTAAAATTGCGTCAAATAGTCCGTGCGAAAAAAAAAGTTTTTGTAAACATTGCAAAAATTTCTGCACCTGGCTATGAAAATACGGACAGTCAAACAGAAAATAGCCCATAAACCATGTAAAAAACAATCTTGATGTTCTTATAAACCCACTGTGAAGGCTAAATTAGTCATCAGCTGTCTAAAAATGAATTTTATTGCACAATTACTTTCATATTTGAAAAATCCACCGTGGCCAAAATGCGAAACTACACTCCTAGCTGTGTATTGCTACCTTATTTAATGAATCGATAAGTTTACCCGGATCGTATCTAAATTTCCGGGCTCGGTAAACAACATCTCCGTAAAAATTAGGATGTGATATCCCGTTTGAAATAAGTTTTCTACAGGTACAACCATACTTCAAAACCAAATCTTTATATCTATGGAAGAATTTAGTAAAGGTTCTAAGTAATTTGTGGTAACGAAATCCCTGACTTAATAATTTACCAGTAATACATAGATTACGTTTATTGAAATCCAAAACGTCACAACAGACACGGGCATAGCGAACGAGTTGTGATATATAAAGAACCTTTGTGAGCTCGCTCACATACCCCACGGTCCCACATTGTCACTGGGCAAACATAATCTAAACAGATTCCTAAGTTCAAAGACTCATAACTCCTATAAAAGTCAACTGATAAGAATTTCTTGTGGATATGCACATCTACATATTATGTCCTTATTATCTATAAAGTTTCATGAAATTCTGTTGTGTGGTTTCCGAGGAGTTTCGATGCCAAACAGTTGCAGTAGTATATTTAGACAAAATTCTAAGTTCAAAGGGGCATTACTCCTAGAAAAAAATTGAATCATAATTTCCTGTCAATATGCACATCTACATAGGATGCACTAATTATCTACAAAGTTTCATGAAATTCTGTTGAGTGGATTCAAAGGAGTTGCGATGACAAACTGTTACAGCAGTATATTTAGCAAAATTCTAAGTTCAAAGGGGCATGACTCCTTGAAAAAAAAATTGAATAATAATTTCCTGTCGATATGCACATCTACATAGTATGTCCTAATTATGTACAAAGTTTCATGAAATTCTGTAGTGTGGATTCAGAGGAGTTGTGATGACGAACTGTTGCAATAGTATATCTAGGCAAAATTCTAAGTTCAAAGGAGCATAACTCCTTGAAAAAAAAATTAATCATAATTTCCTGTCGATATGCACATCTACACAGTATGTCCTAATTATCTACAAGGTTTCATGAAATTCTGTTATGTGGTTTCAGAGGAGTTGTGATGACAAGAACAGTATTGACGGACGGACGGACGGGTCAAAAACATTATACCCTACGGAACTGTGTTCCGTGGGGTATAATAAAGTTCGGAGGATGTAAAAAGACTGAGACGTAACATTATTTCGTCCGTTACATTTTCTAATTTTGTCAAGTCGTAAACATGAAATAGAAGAGGTTTTAAAGTTGGAAATTTCTCTATTATCTCGTCAGTTAGTTTTGATGTGGTTGACAAATGCTGCATTTTTTATCAGTAAGATACGGGTAGTCTGGGTCATTCAAGGGGGTTGACTTAGTTTGGACTGGCAGTATATATTTTTGCACTGTTGAAACAAGTTATGACTTATTGAGTCCCGCAACTGTTAAACCGCGACAGCGTAACCAAAAACTGCAACTCTGACACCTTCAACAAATGTGGCAATTTTCCTTGCAGCGATGCGCCCGGTATTTCATCTTCCTTGTGCTGAGCACCCATGGGAAATGATCTGGGTTTTCTAGTACCGGCAGTGGCGCATCAAATTTTAATTCTTGCGCAGCGTCTACCTGCCATGCAGTCTTGCCGATCATTTTTGCTGGACAAATTTTTTGTCTATCTATTATAATTTTGAAGATGATAGGCAAAAATGTAAAAAAGTTAAAATTCGTCATTTAAGGGCAACAACTTCTACAGGAAGTCGCCTGATAGTTTTGATGTTAGAAGACAGAAGGTAAAACTCATTTTGAAAAAGGGGAGACATCGTTAGGAATAGGACTTGTAAAAAGCCTCTGCTTTAACCATATATGTAGCTAAATAAAGAGACCAATCCCCCTAACCCCATAAATCCGCCTCTGGGCTTTGTTTTAAAGAAGGTATACTATTCTTCTTAGAATAAAACACGGATTCAAAATGAAATTATTCAGTACGGATTCAAAACGAAATCAGTATGGTAACTTGGCCATTCGTATACTTAATAAGTAATGATGGCAAAATATCTTATCATTGAATGATAAGGTCATAATTATAAATTAATTGTTACAAACCTTTCAACTCTTCGATATACTAAGGATTGTCTACACCAGGAATAGAATACCTTAGCTCTGTATTTGGCAAAACCTTTCGGAGATTTGGGTCTTCAATGCTCTTCAACTTCATTCTTTATTTGGCCTTTTGAACTTTTTTGATTCGATCGTCAACGATGAGTAATTTGTAAACGAAACGTGCGTTTGGCGTATATAATGTTATGATGAGTTTATTTCCTACCGTTTCATTCTAAGAATTCTCTCTTTTATTTTTGTTTATCCTTCGAAGTTTATTCTAAATTATCTAAGAATAAGTAAGGTTGCGTCCAGCTTTATCTAAAACACGACATATCGTTGGATATTATTTTGTGTAGAAAATAAATGGGTGCCTTCTATCCCTCCCGCTATTTTAAGGGAGAATAACATCTTAATTTAGAATCATAGTTGAAACTGAAATTTCACTAGATAAAAATAGAACATATTAACTGAATGATATGGAAATTCTAGTTTCAAGGAAGTTTGTGTGATTGAATTTTTAAAAAAATCAGGAAATGCGTTTTTAAAACCGAATTAAAAACTGTTTTGTAGTTTGCCATATAATATATATTATCATGTCGAATTTTCCTTGACAATTTCAAGTTGCGGCTTTTACATATAATAGCTATAAGTCAGAGTTTGAAGTTACTAAAAATAGAGGTTCCGCAATGTAAATATTACTAACACATGTTTCATGTTGGGGTTTTTTTTGGCTGCCAGTCGTTCTTATAGATCTATAAAACTAATACAGATTTCGTTAAGTATTGTGAGCATATATTGCGTAAACTCATTCAACGGCAAGTTAAACATTCTTTCGTAATTTTACATCTTGTTAAAGAAACGGGAAATGCAATCAAGGCAGAAAATCATGACCATTTGGTGAAATAACATTGCAAACTTATAAAAGGATATATACGTGTGTTACCACTAAAAGTGGATTTGGGTGTACACTAGACTTTCGTGCAGAAGTTTAAGCTTGATAGCCGAACCTGCAGTTGAAATGATATCTGAGGATATGCAGAAGATATAGCTTACTCAAAAATGAATAAATACCTAGAAATAATATTAAAAAAAAACAGTGCAAGATGTGTCAATGCGAAAACAATATTTCCAACTGCAGCTAGTAAAATATTGTGGATTTATAATTCATCCAAATCTATGTAAACCGGGACAAAACGTTACTCAATAAGTAACTTATTATATTTGATTCGTTAAAAAGCACGACAAAAAAATGCGCGAACAATTTTGGAAGGTTAATAAATCGATTGCTGGTCTATAATTTATATACACATTGAAGTCCGCTATGATGAAATTTTAAAACTACCGAAGGCCGACAGTGGCTTGCATTTATACTGCCGAATTGCTAATCTTTTTATGTATTTATTGCATTTCCGAAAAAAAAAATCCTGAAAAATAATTGTGGATAAACTGTATTTCATATCAATTTAAATTCTTGAACATTTTTAAATATCAAAATGTCAGATAATACTGACGCTTATCTTACAGGCGTGACACAATAGTTAGTATAAGTCGCGACGTCACTGTGTACACCAATAAACGTTGCCGAAAAAAATTATGAATGTTCTTATTACCTGTCAATTTCATGATGACCGATTTGGCTCAAATTCTCATATTTTATTCATAACATACTAAAACGTAAATCCAAATTACAAAAAGTCCAAAAGAAACACTTAACAATGCATGGAATCGTGATTAGGTATCAGCATATTAGACAAGATGACATCTAATTTAAACAGTGGAGAGTACCTTCGAAGACTGTCGATAGTCATTCGGCCAGACAATATAAACATACATATAAATGTAAATAGACGGCTTGCATTTATAATGCCGATTTGCTAATCTTTTTATGTATTTATTGCATTTCCGAAAAAAATAATCCTGAAGACTAAGTGTGGATAAACTGTATTTCACTTGAACATTTTTAATTATCAAAATGGCAGATAACACTGACGCTTATCTTACAGGCGTGACACAATAGGTAGTATAAGTCGCGACGTCACTGTGTACACCAATAAACGTTGCCGAAAAAAATTATGAATTTTCTTATGAAATTTTGACTTTCACGCAATAGGGCTCTATTATGATTTTCGAATATATATCTTTTGTATTTTAGAAATATCAAGCTATAAATTTCAACAGCTCGTATTTGAAAAACTTAAACGGTTACCCAATTTTTTACCCAATTTTCTGATGTAAATTTGTAAGCACCATTCATATGTGAAATAAAAATCTGTGAAGTAGTTTATTACAGACACTTTGTCTTAACTCAAATTCTCATATTTGATTCATAACATACTAAAACGTAAATCCAAATTACAAAAAGTCCAAAAGAAACACTTAACAATGCATGGACTCGTGATAATGTATCAGCATTTTAGACAAGACGCCATCTAATTTACACAATCGAGAGTACCTTCGAAGACTGTCGATAGTCATTTGACCAGATAATATAAACATACATATACATTTAAATAGACGGAAAAAACACGCGGAGTTGTGTAATTACGAATTTTACAGGTCTGTTGATTTCATGTCATATATTTAAAATAAAAGAAGAATGTGTCTGAGGACAAGAATGCCCCCGCTCAAGCTTTGCAACTTTCCAAGTTAAAAAGAGGCATAACTCTAAAACGGTAAATGACTCACTGCCAAAATTCGAACTCTGTCTTCGTGTTGTGGTTCTTAGCATTGTGTTTGAGTTTCATAAAATTTGCATAAGGGAACCTTTAGTTAGTGAGGAAACGAAAAAAAAAATGCAATTTTTCCAGTTATAAAGGACATAACTCTAGAACGGTAGGTGACTCACTGCTCTAATTTGAACTCTGTCTGTGAGTTTTGGTTCTTAGCATTGTGTATGAGTTTCATAAAATTTGAATGAGACAAACTTAAGTTAAGAGTGCGGAAATGTTTCTAACACTTTTCAATGTTAACATTGAGTCTTTAATCTTTTCTCTTCAATAACTGAAAACGCTAAGGGAATGCGTATCCTATCTTCAGCTAAAGGTCAAGTTAGGGTTACATGAATACGGATTCAAATGAGGTTGAATTATTGACTTGCAAGCATTATCGATTTTTTTTTAATCTTAATTTGATCAAATTGAACCAAACACTGCTAGCAGCGAATTAGTATTTCAATATTTCGCTGTAATGAGTGTTCACATCGAATATGTACGTATATGTTAAATACATGTTACACCTTAATGGTATTGATCTTAGATCTTTGATACGACCTCTCTATTTCACCTGTAAAATGTAAGTGTCATTAGTCGATTTCGAGAGTTGTTGAAAAGGTCTTGTAGTATTGAGTTTTTTCTTGTTAAATGAAGTGCAAGATTTCGGTTTAAATCAATAGTTTAAAATTTACCTGTATTTTAAAACAATAAACCACTAGTATTGTATTACATTAAAAGTTTTGATAGAGACATTGACACTGAATAAGGCTATCTGTTCAGCCGAATATTTGTCAATACGATTTTATAACATCTTTGTATATTAAAATCTTATGTTAGTATCATTGAGCAAAACGTTAGACCTACATGTCTTTATATATATATTTATTTAACTTAAAATACAAGATTTAAAGGTAGATTCTGCAAAATTGATAGACCCATGGTGAATACTGACATTCACTGGAAAAGGGGTATTTTGGATAGAGGCAGACATTTTCCTTTCAACATACCACCTACGATTCTTTAAAAGAATGTTATAATAAACATTATTTTGACTAAATAACAAACATTTGCAGTATAAAAAGTATATGACTTATAGCGTAAGGTACTGTTTCATTCCTAAATAAGCTACTTACTTTTGCAGTCATAATTGTTATTTTCAATTGTATATCCATCCTTGCAGGAACATAAAAATGACCCATTTAAATTCGTACATATTTGAGCGCAGGTCTGTGTTTCTGGTTTGATACATTCATTTATATCTGTAATACAAACATCCAATATAATGAATATTTCTAAAGTTCACGAAGATGAAGACTGTATAAAATGTTTTTATTTTTATAATAGTTTTGACATCATAAGCAGCTTGTGGTCCTGATATTCATAGATATGTCTTTTATCAAAACCAAAATGGAAAATCTTTATTTCGCCAAAAACAATCGTTAAATTCATTAAATATGTATAGCCTATATAAAGAATTTCAAGCGGTAGATAAATCAACCGATTTCGTCAAGAAAACATTTTGAAAAATATTTTTCGAGCATAAATATATTTTCACAACTCAAACTCCATCAGGCAAAAGTTGATCTTAGAGGAATTCGACTATTCTCTTTATGTCCCTATTAAGTTAGTAAGCTCCTAACGTATTCGGGTATTTAAACATACTAGACTTTCAAATGTTTGGGTTCGAGTTTTCCGGTTGAGGGTTTATCCAGAAAAGTGCCTCGGAAGACCAAATTGATAAAGGGTGATCTTCATCATCTAAGAAAATTATTTCTACTTACAGTCTAAATTGAATGTATGGTACAAGACAAGTATTTAATGACCAGAACAAGCATTTTGGAATATGTTTCTATTTAAATATTATGTGATATTTGATTTGAATTAATTGTTTGGTGTTAAACGTTACTTTCAGCACTAATGTGCTATTTCGTGGCGGTCAGATTTTATAAGTGGATGATGCCGCCCGGAGAGAACATCCGACCTTCGGTGACAACCCTAGTCAATTACGATTGGATTCGGGCGCACATGCCACGTGCGGGATTCGAACTCACAACCTGAGTTTTTACAGGTTGGTGATACAGTAGTTCAACTTCTTAGACCACTCGGCCACCGAGGCCCCTAATATGTTATAATATGTGTGATAAATATTTCCATCCTACAGTCCGTGTAACGTAAAAGTTAACAATATGAACGATGCCCGAATCATGTACGGACGATGCCCGAACGATGTACGTACGCTTCCCGAACGGTGTACGAATGCAAACGAAACGCTGACCGAACGTTGTACGGACGCTGAACGAATGAAAGAACCTTAGTGAGCGCGCTCACATACCCCACGTCCCCACATTGTCATTGGAGAAATAAAATAAGTGTAAAAAAAAATTGTATCAGAAAAAAAAATTGAATCATAATTTCCTGTCAATATGCACATCTACATAGTATGTCCTTATTATCTACACAGTTTCATGAAATTCTGTTGTGTGGTTTCAGAGGAGTTGCGATCACAAACTGTTGCAGAAGTACATTGGGGCAAATAAGTTCAAAGGGGCGTAACTCCTGGAAAAAAATTGAATCGTAATTTCCTGTCGATATGCACATCTACGTAGTATGTCCTTATTATCTGAAAAGGTTTCATGAAATTCTGTTGTGTGGTTTGAGAGGAGTTGCGATGACAAACTATTGCAGTAGTACATTAAAGTAAATAAGTTCAAAGGGGCGTAACTCCTAGAAAAAGAATTGAATCGTAATTTCCTGTCGATATGCACAACTACATACAAATGTAGTATGTCCTTATTATCTAAAAAGGTTTCGTGAAATTCTGTTGTGTGGTTTGAGAGGAGTTGCGATGACAAGAAACAGGAGTGACGGACGGACTGACGGACGGGTCAAAAACATTATACCCTCCGCAACTCGTTGCGTGGGGTATAATGATGTACGAACGAAACCATGTACCATTAACCATACCATAAACGATAACATAAGCGCCCTTTTATCGTATCTCGTATGGTTTTGCTTCCATCGTTTCGTTCAGCGTATACCGTATCGTTTAGCGTACATCGTTTCGTTTAGTGTATATCGTATGGTTTAGCGTACATCGTTTCTTGGCGTGCATAGTTTCGTTTAGTGTATATGTTTATTTTAAATATAAAACATGAATTGTGTTCTGTTAAATCTTTTTATATAGGTGATGATAGGCGTAAATTTAGATTGGATGCATATTTCAGTTTTAATCAATCATTAAATAAATTATAATTTAATCTGACTCGATGTTGATCCAAAATAATTTACATAAAAGTTTGAAAAATAAACATGATAAACACTGAAATAAATTTAAACAAATTAAAAGATACAATTATGAATTTAGTTAGCCGTGGAAATACGTACTTGGTGAATGTGCGGGTAAACTGCAGCCTGCAGGGTTTTCAGTCAACATTTTTTGAAAATAACCTAAGGTATTAACATTTTTTTTACCTAAATGAACAATTTATTTAGATGGAATTCGGAATTAATCTTATGTTCTTACAAAAGTATATTCGGGGTCTTAAGGTTGACCTTTTGTTCAAAAGGTTTGTTAATTATTTTTATGTATTCTCTTTTATCGCATGTATTTTAACATCGACTGAATAATAGTTATCAAAGGTACCAGGCTTACAAAGTTGAAGAGCATTGAGGGCCTAAAATTCCAAAAAAGTTGTGCCAAATACGACTAAGGAAATCTATGCCTGGGATAAGAAAATCCTTAGTATTTTGAAAAATTCATACTTTTGTAAGCAGGAAATTTATAAAAATGACCATATAATTGATATTCATGTCAACACCGAAGTGCTGACTACTGGGCTGGTGATACCCTCGGGGACGAAACGTCCACCAGCAGTAGCATCGACCCAGTGGTGTAAATAGTTATCAAAGGTACCAGGCTTACAAAGTTGAAGAGCATTGAGGACCTAAAATTCCAAAAAAGGTGTGCCAAATACGACTAAGGAAATCTATGCCTGGGATAAGAAAATCCTTAGTATTTTGAAAAATTCATACTTTTGTAAACAGCAAATTTATAAAAATGACCATATAATCGATATTCATGTCAACACCGAAGTGCTGACTACTGGGCTGGTGATACCCTCGGGGACGAAACGTCCACCAGCAGTGGCATCGACCCAGTGATGTAAATAGTTACCAAAGGTACCAGGCTTATAATTTAATACGCCAGACGCGCGTTTCGTCTTCATAAGACTCATCAGTGACGCTCAGAATAACAGTTTTATCTATATATCGTAATTAAACCATTTTTTAGATTATAGATATATTTTTTATTCATCTATCAAATCAGTCGAAAAACAAATATTCGAGAAATTTCAAATGGAAACAATTACCGGTTATGTGCCTCATCAACCCGAAACATAAATCCCTACCAATGTACAAACAATTACGTATTATTTTTACTACTAATGCACTTGACTTTAGACAATCATCAAAAAAGAGCGTGTCCGGCAAATGAAACATTTCTAATTCGTAAGTGATATTATAATTTAGCGTTTTCATTTTATATTTTCTAACAACAAAAAACTAGACCATTCCTCTATTCTTTAATTTTTTAAGACCATTTTCCTCTATTCTTTATTTTGCCCGTTATACTCTATTCTTATTTTATATTTTATTTTCTTTATTTTCCTGTATCTATATACCTCCTTTATTCGAGCAACCCCACCCTAAATATACATATGATACACAGGGTCTATAGGTCATCGCTTGTGCCGTGATACACATGTTTGCATAACAAAGGATGCCCTTGTTCATATTTATAACAAGGATGTCCTTGTTCATATTTATAACATTTTAAATGTCCTCCTAATAATACATCTAATAGTTGCCACTGGACGTCAAACAGCTAACTATAAATTCATCCGTCATCTTCTTAGTTTTGTTATAATGTGTAAATCAAACAACATGATGAAACAATTGAAGATTTTCACTGATCAAATAATGAGAAATAATTGTAAACAAAACCACTCAATCACATCCCTACGCCACAAAGTTTAGCCATTTTACATGTAATCAAATTATTTTCATTAATTTATTTCAAAATAATTTTATATAATATAGATAAATATCACCATGTTTGCCAGTAAGAAAGCTTCATAGAACAGGAAAACAACAATGTCTTATAGAAATACTTCCAGGCCCTATTTTCCAATTTCTGTTGTAATGTGGTTTAATGCAAAAAAGGTAACTCCTGAATACTGATTTGTACCCATCAAGCATTTGGGATTAATAACAAATCTATGGTAGTCTCTTTTTCTTTACTTTCAAAGTATTCGACTAAATCATGTTTTGCTTATGAAAATTGCTTATTGCTGACGAATGTAAAATATTGATCTCTAGATTTTCAATTGTGTAGTTGTTGGGTTACTGTCTGATCTCGCAAACCTGACATTTAATTGTCATTATTTTTTTGCATCCAATTGCACCAATTTATTAAAAAAATATTAATGCGACACCGTACGAGAGTTGTTACTTTACATAAACTACTAGTATCTTTTTTTTTCTATAACGAAATACGAAACCACTTCTCGCAATTCGCCTTGTAGTAATTGTGCTTCTCTTTTGACAAAATATGGCCTTGTCTCAAAAACAAAAAAAATACAATATAATATAGAGTAATATATAAAACTGGACTAGAGTAAAGAGTTTGAAAGTAGGAATTCTGAATTTTAATTGAATGTTCTAAATCTTTTTGTATTTCTGATAAATGATTGTACAGACTCAAAAATTTCTTTGTTTTTGCTGAAATGAAAGGTCAACGTCACCAGCCAATATGGATATAGTAGATCTTTCTAATTTTGAAAACAATATTTCTCTTGCTTCATTGTGAAAAGGGCACTAAAAAATAGTGAATACTATCCTCAACAGGATGACCACAGCTGCATTTGGTTTAATATTAACAAGGTTTAAATCTGCATTTGAAGAACTACACATATATCTCAAACGTGTACATGTATCAATGATATTAATATTTCTATCACCACAACTAAAATAGGAAGTTCGTACTGTGAATAAATACTCAGTTGACTATTGTTGTACTCAATCTTACTAAAGTTTTCTTTATTATATTTAATAAATATGTATCCTAGATACGATAATGTAGTTTTCTTTTTTATATTACACCTGATCATCTATGATGGGAAAATGTCTAATGAGAGAATTTAACCATAGACTGAATAACGTAGAAATGACCAATTAAAGGTCACTGTGCGGCCTTCAAAAATGAGCAAAATCCATACAGCATAGTAAGATATACAAGGCTCCGAAAGGACAAATATAAAATACACTAAACGTCTGCTCAGCGGTTGCAAAGTACTTTTTCTAAATCAATTAAGTTTTGAATCAGGATAATACAGTCACAATAGTATACAGTAAATAGCCTTTCATGTTAAAAGACAATGTCATAATACTATGACAATGTCATTTACGACACGCGACACGTCAAACTTTGTTCAACAGAAAAGATGATTGGACGTTTCGTGAAAATGTGTCACGCCCTCATGAATTGGCGTACGTCCTATCAAATACCTGCAGAAAGCTTCCCTTGAAATAATTTTACACACAAGTAATTGTGTATTATATTTTCTTAACAAAACAAAAAAAAAAAAAGTATTTTGCGTTAAATGTGCAATGAAGCCACGGATTCGTAATCTTCAAAAATAGTTCACAAACGGTTGATAAAATGTGGAAAGTCTAAAAAGAAAGATATGTCCAGTGCGCGTTTATAAAACGGGCTCTATTTGGACATTTTGAGATACTATGAGTACTTGTTTTATGTGTATAGGATTTTAGAGGTGAACACAACTTTTAATCAGTTGGATTTTCAATTTTACTAAAAAAAAATTTGTTGGGTGATCTTCTTTTCTTTCAATTTATATCATGATTCTTTGATATTTCCCATCATCTTCTGATTTTTTTTTAAGATGAATAATTTAAAACTTGTATACCAAACATTTAAAATATTACTCTGCGTTTATAAATAGCATTGAAAGTACAACATCTTATAAACGATAAACATTGATAGAGGTAAATGAGCCACTCTTTCTCAGGTTGAGATGGAATATATTAGTTATTTGATTTAAGAGTTTAACACTCGAAACCCCTGAAATATCGTCTCATGACAAGCACGAAAAATTGCAAAACTGAACTTCCAACAGCGGGCGATGATTTCTAATTATACAATATTCTTGCAATGGATTTTTTTAATGCAATGTAGAACTTATCAATTTAGACATTTCTTATCCCGAATTACTTCTTTGTTAAAACTATAATGCATTATTTCATGGTCAACCGACCCGAAAAGTCAAATGAAATACCATAATGGTAATTGTTTCATGATATATTTTAGCTATCATTTGTGACTTTCAGCAAGTGACATTCCCTGTTGACCATATTAAACAGTGCACAATAATAAATTAACATATACGTTTATACATGAGCTTAAGAATGATTGAATGGACTAGTTTTATTGTTTCTACTGTTCCCCTTTATCAATCGATGGGCATTCCATTCCCTTTTGAAATTACTTAATCGAATATGAAGTCACATGCACGAAGAAGTTTGTCTGACGTGAAAATACGTAGTCCCATATCTCACGGCTACATGGACACACAAAAGTGTAAAATAAAAAGGCATGACTACATTTACATGGAGATTATATACATTTAAGGAAAAATGCAGGACAACATTATTTTTCATCTTAGACCCCCCGTAAAAATCTAATGATAGCTTCCTAATGTTGATTTCGACAACGAGCTTCGTGACCGCAGAGAAAAAGTCAAATGTAAGTCAGTGTGACTTTATCCACCAGCAACATATGTCCACAAGCTTCGGGTACGTGAGGAGACTTTCTTGCTATAAGACGGTTGACATTTTCTTCATTATGAACTAGAACTATTTTCGACCTTGGCATCTTATTTTTAAAATTACGTCATTGATGATCTGATCACTACAACGTTTTTACAAAATATTCGTTCCCGTGAAAATTAAGATTTGTTTAACTGACAAATGTCATCAAGGTCTCTTCTCAGGATATAAGCCATCTGTCTGGCAGGCTTTAAAGTCGACAAGATAACAGGTCAATGTATTCAAGTCAATTTAAGATTGTTGCAATTCTAAAGTACAATGGGTAAATCAATCTTATCTTTGATGTGCCACATGGGCATCCCTATAAAGTAAGACAGTCCATGCGTGACCCATGGCATTAGAAAATTTTAGGCATTTCATTGGATGTTTTCTATCACAATCCAGGCCAGCTATAGTAACCTATATAAATTTACGTGTCTGAAGACGAGTTTGTATAAAACATTTTGTTTGATTTTAATTTTTGAAAATTTAACTAAACTCTAGCACAGACCTTTTACGAACGTCGGGCTGGGACTTTATTATTTGTGTGAATTCGGGATTAACACGTATTAAACTCTGGAATATATGATTACCTTTTCGGGATTCGGTGAACAAATGCGTCAGCAAACACTGTTGAGGAAAAAAAATCAAAAAAATCATTCTGTATCATAATTTTAATTCGTTTAATATTTACAACTCTTAAAAAATTTCAAAACCAGCTGATTTTTTTTTTTTTTTTTTTGGTATTTCTTCATGTTGAATAACTTTAAAAAATGGGGATGTACACGACTTCCCAAATTTGATCTAAAATTCAACTACGTTACTCAACACTTTTAATACTGGAACAATACGAGATATCAATATATTTTTTTTCATTAAATTCGATTATCGCTATTTTGTGCATTTTTCCTTTGATCTTTTTTTGTGATAATTTTTCATATCATGCTACTCGCTTGAGATGGAAAATTATCGCTAGAAACTAAGGAGGCACGTGGCGTTGCTAATGAAATTGACACGAAATTGACAACGTCGTCATAGGTAAAATAGCGATAAACAGATTATCATTGGTCATCTCAACTTGATTGCTTTTCTCGCTTTCGCCGTCCCGGCTCAAGCGAGAAAATCAATCTCGTTGAGATGATCAACGATAATCTATAAATATTGGGAGCTATCTGAAGTCAGTTCATAGGACCTCAGTTTTAATACAGGCGTGGTCATCCATTACTTTTCTCCAATCAACTGTCCTTTATAATAAAGATTGGCGTGCAATTGTGTCTGTGTCAATTTAGATAAATATATTCATATTTCTGGACGTACATATGCCGGGGTTGAGGCTATTTAATTCGATAGTAGTAGATGAAAAAAAAAAAAGATTTTCTGGTTGTATCTATATATAACTGCATGCTGGGTATCACATAATTATTACTGTTTCGCAAATTATAATTAGATATTTGACCAAAAAAAGAGGCATTAAATCGTAGAGGCAGTCCCATTATGTGAAGAATAAAACATATTGAACTTTCTGGACTTTCTTCTGTCCACTAGCAGATGTCGGCCTGTGTCACTGAAAATATATATTCCCGACTAGCAAACACGGACGACCCAGTGACTAATTATCCTACTTCCGACTTGACGTCATGTTCTAAATTGTCGGAATCTTGTCGCGTACAACTATCCCATAACTCACATGCATATTCCATAATTGGTCTTATGAGTGTTTATACGAGTAAGATAATTTCTAGTCAGTGCATATTTCAATTTTTTAAGAAATTTAATCTTGTGCTTGCACAATTCAAAACGTTTTCTATATGTGTATATAATTTACCATTGGAATCAAATTTAAAGTAATCCCTAAGTGTTTATGACAGAAGACAATTCTTCTACTTGATTTTGAAGTTCTATTTTAATATCATCTGGGAAAAAATTACAGGAGAATAGCATATTTAGCATTTGTCTTGTTAGGATTAAAATCAATAGCCAATCTTTAGACCATTTGTTCTAAATCGCTATTGATATCCTCTATTGTGTAAGGATTATTACATAAATTAGAAAGGGATTTTTCATTAGCACACAATCGAGTTAGACTTATCAAATTACCAGCTATGTACATGTAATATATATGAATAAGGAATAGAAGGGGACCTAATACAATGCCTTGTAGAACTCCTGCATTAGTATTCGCAAAAGGCGAATATGAACTTAAAACACAAACGCTTTCTTGTCTATTTGAAATATAACTAATTAAGTGTTTAAATACATTTTTAAATACACTTTTTTTCAAATACTTTGCTCACTGCTGATAAAAATGAGATTGGCCTATAATTGGAAATCAGTGATTTGTCTCCGGTTTAGAAAAAAAATATATATATATATTTTTGGGAATGAATTACACACAGTTGTAAAATCTTAACTGACGTCACTTTGGAATTTTAGAGTTGTGCCAGTTTATATCTCTAATTACTATTTTCATTTTAGGCATGTCTTTGAGTCGTTTTTGGAAATTTTAAAATTTATTAGCGTCTCTACATATGATGTTCAGGTAAAACTGTTTCACTTTTTTATTGTATAGAAATCAAGATTGCTTTAGTTTAATAATCAGAATAGTTTGATCTGATTCATTTTACATCGTGCTCATATTGATGAAGGATATCTGTTATCCGAAATATTTATAGTTACATTTGTTCGTTTATTGTCATTTTTGGTGATGTTGTACCCTTTTAGACTGGTTATATATTATATTTTGTAGTGTACTGTATCATATTTATATGATCCATCGCCCCGTAAGATTTATCGTTGACTATTATTCAGTCATATATATATATATATATATATATATATATCAAAATCAACACATTTTAAAGATTTTGTGAAAATACAATGGTTATATGCATTTTACTTTTACATAAAGCACAAATTACTTTACATACATTGTCAGATCAAAATATCTTAAATACCCCAGTCCAGAGATACTGTGTATATTCGACTGAATATACCATATCGATAATTTTACATCCGTACTTGTTACGTAATAAAATCTGTGTCCAGGTAAAAGAACCAGCAGGTGGTATATATTCTAAAGTGTTTATCGCCTTCCATTATACATCTGACGATGACATTTAGCTTAAGGGCCATCTTGTTTTCGCGAAGAAAAATAAAAATTTTAAAATTATATATATATATATATAACATTCTGTTGAAATATCATGTTAAAGGTAAACTGATAAGCATAACATCCTCGCAAATTCTTGTTGAGATCCAGGGACACAGATGTCGGCATGAATAAGAATACACTAAATTCTTAAACAATATATTGTAAAATGGACACCAAGCACATTTTGATAGTGTACTAATAGGTTTTCTTGTGTATTTTCTATGTTCTGGAAACTTCAACATCCCATCAAAAATACTTAAATTAAAGTCCTAAGTTTTATAAATTAAATGTTTTTTTTTTAAATATTATCTGCGAGGCTGCATGCACATTGCACCTATTGTTTTCGTATATTTCTTTTCCGCCATGCATAAGTTTAATGTTATATATATATATATATATATATATATATATATATTCATAGATCAATTTATAAACTTTATGCTAAAAATAATTAACCGACACGGAGCGATAGCGCGGAAACTGAAAATGCTTCGGAAAGAGGATTGTTTGCAATTCATTTTGAAAAGAAAACTGTGAATTATTTTGATATCCTAATGATAATGTTTCTTTTGACAGCATATATTTTGTTGATTATTCAATATATTTATATGGTATCCGGCATTTATATACATACATGCATAATAATTATCCCTTGGATATATTTTAGTTGATTGATTGTTGGTTGTTTAATGTCCAGTGTGAACTATTTCATACATTTCTATGAAGAAAGAGTTTCTCATTCCAAGGAAGATTTAAGGATTTTTGTGCAAAATGGAATTTAAAGTATTAACTCCGTGTTTCAAAGTCAAACAAGATTATTATTATTTTCTTCATATTTCTTAAAAGAATTATTTTTAACCATATAATTCAAATCTGGTTTGAATTTGTTTTGTGCTCAATGGAATTTACTACGAGAAATAAAATTTTATTTACAATTTTGGGATCAAATGTGATGAGGTTTATTTTAGGTATTTGCCATACAGGGAAACAATTAACTGGTAAGTTGGAGACAATTCAGACTTCGTTTAGATGAGACACGTCTTCAAAATTAATACAATTTAAATTTTGGGAGTTAAAATTGAAAAGTGAAACTTTTTTAATGTGTACTTTGCACTTAAAATTCATATACAAACGTCTTCTATTACTCTTCCGTCGGAGCAAATTCTTCATGGAAATCTATATGCAATAACCCTTTCAAACATGATTTGTTTTAAACCGATTTAAACGTACATTAAACGGAACTTAAACTGTAGGAGATCACGATGGGTTTAATGGCAATAAGACAGCAATCAAACAACAAAAAACACATCTAAGGACATCTAGTGGCCAACATATATAGTGTCAGTCACCAATAGAAAGGTGTATACCATGCCAATTTCTAATTTATCCCGAATTTCTGTATCATTGTGAATAGATTTATCCAGAAAATATAATACATGTATTACATGTCTTTGATTTAACCTGAGACTACTATAACACATATAGTAGTCTCAGATTTAACAGAAACAGTAATAAAACATCTGGCATTAAAACGCGATTCTCCATATAATGGAACAATTGGGGAGAAAGCCTGGATATGAAAAGTTAAACAATTTAAAGGTTATCCATGCAATCTTAAAGTTTTACTAGAAAGAGGTCTAGTTTCCCTTCTTTACCCTACAAGAAAACTTTCCTGGGAGCCGTTGATTTACTATCTGGTGAATTTTTCCAAAACGCTCATGTATGATATTATTATGTCGTCATGTGTTTAAACAGTCATTGGCCAATCAAATCGGTATGCATGTTAAATAAATATTAAATATTATAATCATAAAAATAATGCTTAAAAATGATTCAATTATACTATCAATCTAAAAATTATTAAACATGAACATAAACCCTTATTACAATACGACATTTATAAGCAATTATGACAAACCAATCAAAAATTTGTTGTTTGGGATTATTCATGGTTGACTAGTTGTATAACCAGTGGCACGTGTCCTAATTATTAAAGACAATATAAGGGACAGAAAAGTATTAAACAGAAATAACCGGTTTTTCAAAACCATATTTTCAAAAATAACTGCATGATTTAAACAGCTTAAAAGTGTTTTATTTATTTTATCTTTGTGCGTATACGATGAAGTGTCCTGAAAGGGCTCTCTTTACAAAACAATCTTACTACAACAATTGATAGCAAGTTACACCCCAGTTCTATTGTTATACTTCACAGTTTCTATTTCTGACACATTTGTAATTGAATAGATCTATTGTTACGAATAACAATGGATTTTGAGCACAGGATGTGACGAGCGGGGTTTCTGGAAACCCCTGCTTCGTCATCCCGAAAACACAGTCCATTGTTGTTCATAACAATAGAAATTGTTTTATTTTAATAGCATGAACATAAGAGATTACTAATAGTGTTCACTGCAAGTTGTTTCCAGACATAAAATGATATTAAAAAAACATATTTCAGGAAATTCCAATAGCGAAAAAAATATTAGCATCTATTTTGAATAAAAAAAAAATCATTTAAATACTCCTTTGCTAGAAGCTACAATTTCAATCCCATATGGCAATGTCTTAAAGAACATGCATGTAAAGAACTTTTATTTGAATTATACATTAAAACATATAGTTTTCATTTGGAATAAGTCTTAATCATAAAATAAATATTAATGTTTGGATTGTTGAAGACTAATGATGGCACCATGTGGCGGATCCAGCCATTTTAAAATGGGTGCCAACCTAGGATAAAAGGGGTGTTCCAGCCATATGTCCCCATTCAAAAGCATTGATCGTAAAAGGGGTCCCAACCCCGAACCCCTTTTGGATTGCCCCAAAAGGGGTTCCTAAATATGCAATCTGTATTTTAGTATGTTAAGCGTGTCCGGTCGTCGGGTTTCTAATCTAGACACACCTATCCCTTAATATGTTCGAATATGAATGTTTGTTTAATGTTGAGAAAGGGGGTCTTTATTTTGGTAAAACCGTAACATGTAAACTACATTTATGATTACCTTCATTAAACTGATACATGTAAGTACTTTGGGTTATAAATGTTGCGTCATCTTCAGTCTCTTCTGCCAAATTCAACGCCGGACTCAAAATGTCGTCCGTCTTATACCCGTCATACAAGGAGCATGATGTATTTTTTTTTTTTTTTTAATAAGAATCCACGATACGGGCAACCTTGACCTGCTGATCAATATTAGCACATGGACTTAACGGAAATATGCAAAACAGCAACTTTGACATTTTTAAAATCTACGCACTTGTCAAAGTGTGAATGAAGAGCGTCAAAGTAAGGTTACTAGTGGGGTTTCATTTAAAAAAACAAAACATTTTTTTCTTATTAATCATGGTTTGATATTGTCAATAAAAATGATATCCGTTCGTTTTCATTTAATATTCAATGTAAACAAATATAGGACTTAGCATCGGTGTAAGTTAGTTATACACTTCGGGATACGGCGTGTCTGGATAAGAAACTCCGGAGTGTATAACTATTACTTATACTTTAATGTTCATGACTTACGAGTATTTTTCTCGTTAGATTTCTTGTGAAATTGATCGATGAGCGGCATTTTACAAATACCATAAAAAAGAATATGGCGTTAACGTCAGTGGACAAGCAACCCAACGAGAAAAATAAAATTTAAGAGGCATCTATAACTAGTTTTGAGTTGGAGAAATCATTCAATCATGCCATGTGATTATTTTTAGGTTTGTGCGTTTTTCGATTTATGAAGAAGTCAGTTTTAGAAAAAAATTAAGTGATTGACGCCAAAAAGGAATACAAGATGTATGAAATAAAGTTATAACATAAGTTTACAACTACGTACCTAGGTGCATTTAATAAAGTAACATTTGAACTTATTATATCATTATCATTTTTTTAATTGTCATTTTATTTCTATGTATATTTAATGTTACCCGATATGGAGTACTCCTAAAAGATAAAATTCACTTGAATGAGTATTTCTAGTGTATATGCATATTTCACATGTACAATATACGGAAATGACACGGCTGGGTATTGTAAAGTTACTGAAGGAAGATTACTGTCAAATTCATATCCCCGGGCGAAGAAATTACCGGTTTGTCAGAACGGTTAGGTGTAATTTGTGCCAACTATCATATTGAAAAGAGGGACGAAAGATACCAGAGGGACAGTCAAACTCATAGATCGAAAACAAACTGACAACGCCATGGCCAAAAATAAAAAGACAAACAGACAAATAATAGTACAGATGACACAACATAGAAAACTAAAGACTAAGCAACACGAACCCCACCAAAAACTGGGGGTGATCTCAGGTGAATCGCGCCCATCTCTTCTTTTCTTATAATATGAATTGCGCCAATAAATGGAACTTAATTGTGCCATATTTACCTCTCAATGATTAACCTATTTACATGTAACATTAGAATGCTCACTTGAAAGGATGTCTGATTTTTTTTTAAAGGTAGAGTCTGATAGAGGGCGTGAAACCTGTCGTGGTTTTGAAGATTATAAAGTCCGCCAGGCTTTTATAGAGCAAAATGGAGAAATTAGATGACAAAATAATGCGCTGTTAAACCATGCTTTGCAAGGCTATTTTCAGATGACTCGTGCACAATCATTTTGAATGGTGAATAAGATCACATACACGAATTAAGAATTAAGCATTCAGAAACTGGCCCCCGTAAATAGGAGGAGGGAGTCCAGTGATTAAGTAAATATCAAATTAAAAGTATATAAGTCTATAACATTTGCGCAATTATATGCTTGTTTTATTGGCGCAATAAATGCTGCAGTTTTCAAAATATAGTGACGCAAAAGAAGAATTGGCGTAATAAGGTTGTGGCGCAAATTAATTCTTTTTCAGCACAAATGGATATCGTCCTTTAAAACACCGTTTGTACACTAACAAATGTGTAATTATCTTTTACGCTGTCTATTAAAAAAACAATGTTATTTCAACTGATCGGGCGGAGCTTACTTTTTAATTTGCATAAGGACAGTCTATTTGAAGATGTGTGTGATAAGGATGATTGTCATTATAATTATTATTTATTTCTAATCACCTATCAGTGTCATCAAACGAATTTACAAAAGAATCAGTGTATGATATGGGACGAATAGAATAATTTAAAATAAAACGTATTTATATGTGCTATAGCTAAGCATTTTGAAGTATCGGCTATTGTATTATTCCAATTAAAAAATAACTAATAGTGAGATTAATATTAATATTTGTTACATTTAATATTTAATATACATATAAAAGTAAAAGTAAAATCTTGAAGGAAAATTCTTATTGCTGTTCAATAAAGGAAATCAATTAGGTCTAAGTACCATTTTCAAGTTATCCGACTGCCTCCGCAATATCCACAATTTCCAAACTGGGGCAATTATTACATGTTTTAAACTTCGTTTTATAAAAAAATCAATTCACATAAGTTTACCTTTTTTAACCGGATCAATGACCATAACTGGACACTTCATTGATGAGTTTATCCCAAAACACCTGTCTTTAGATGGATTGGTCTATGATAAGCGAACCAGTTAAACCCCGCCCAGTCAAGTGAAATAAATCAAGTAAAATAGCATGAGATTAAAAGTTTTGGCAATTTGTGTAGGATTTTAATTTTAGAAAGTAATGAGCAAGTAAGAAGATCGTCAAAAACCTCAAGTGAATCAGAAAATGAGCTATGCACGATAAAAGGAAATAGTTTGATGCGTCGATATGAAACTTTACAGATGAATGTAATATTTGTAAAATTGCATTAAGTCTTTCAATAACAACCGTTTGTAGAACTGATTATTTTGATCCTTCAAATATGTGTAAAATAATTAATATTTATATTATTTAGTAACTTTCATATATACAATTGCAGTATGTTTATAAATACTGTAGATTTGTATTTGATCATTGATTGCATGCATAACGTCCAGTGACAAATATTGTATATATTCGTACAAAGAACAAATCAACAACTTTCAAAATACAATTGATTGGTTATTTCAGGTGATTCGATGTTTATGATTTGCGTTAAAGTTTGTGAAACTTGGACAGAAGCTTACCTCTAAAATAAAGAAATATAAAAAAGGAGTTATTTTTTTCATTCTGTATGTTACTCATACATGGACTTAAGCACTTTTTACAGTCAAAATAACAGTTTTAAAACCTACATCAGTAATCACAAGTGATGCTGGTTCGATAAAAGTCTTCACGAGTTTTTATATGTTCCTGGCAATCTTCGGTTTATATCAGACTCTGACATTGAGGGGAACAAATACCATGGATGTCTTGTCTTTTCTAAATTATGACACTTAAACCTTTGTTTTGTAAGAGTTACAAACTACATAGGTTTTTCGTCTTCGTCATTTATATATAAAACGTGTATCTCATATAAAGCCTCATTTATAGAACATTATATATATAATTTATTGTGTCAAGGAAATATTTAGATCAAAGAATTATTTGGTGAAGGAGGAGGATTAAAGAGAGAGAGATTTTGCGGTATCATGTTACTCATGTCAAAATGTGATAGAAGGAAATGTATCCCCTTCGTTTTATATAGCAAGGTATTCCATAGTTTAATTATATTGGTTGCAGATTTTTTTCTATCGGTAAGAAATGGTATATAATTTCGAAATCTTCAAAAAGTTATAGTACATGTGAAGTAGTTTTTTTGCATTAATAAACGTTTCTCAATCAAGATAAAACGTTTACAACCAATACATTTTTTACGACTAATATAAATAAGGTTTATGTAAAATAGCGGTCCGTAAAATAGATAGTTCACGTTCTATAGACTATGGGTATTGTTTCGGTTAGTTTTTTATGAACATTTTATAAGATATTTGTTTGGTTGTTTTGGATATACAAGTACGCAACCAACCATTAATCAATACAATCTAATAATATTTTTTTTTGTCCCGCATATTTTTTATTACTATTTGAACTCAAAATAAGAATTGAAATCTGAAATAAATCCCTAACATATATCATACGCTCAACAAAACGATATACCATACGATAGATGAAACGATATCACATACCATACGGTAAATGAAACGCTAAACGCTAAACCATACCATGTACCATACGACAAATAAAACGCTTAACGATACCATGAACCATACGATATACAAAACCCTAAACGATGACATTTACCATACGATGAACGAACGATGAACGAACGCTGACCGAACGTTGTACGAACGCTATACGAATGATGTACGAACGATGCCCGAACGCTATACGAAAGATTCCCGAACGCTGTGCGTACGATTCCCGAATGAAAAAGTGTTAACTTTACGTTATAGGGACTGTAGTAGTCAGCATTTCTGTGTTGACATGAATTATCATTGGTATTGTCATACTTATAAATTAACTGTTTACCAAACTTTTAATTGTTCGAAATACTAATGATTTTGTTTCTCAGGAAAAGATTACCTTAGCTATATTTAGCAAAACCTTTCGGGATTTTTGGCTTTCGATCCTCTTCAATTTCGTATTTTGTTCGGCCTTTTAACCTATTTTTCGAGCGTCACAATGAGTGTTTTGTAGATGAAACGCGCATCTGGCGTACAAAATTATAAGCGTGGTATCTGTGATGATTTTATGGTAACAAAATCAATACAAAAGATAATAGTTTTCTTGTGAATAATGCTTTTGGGGAAAAATTACTGGATTGGATCAATATCCAAATAGTGAATTTCATGTTTTAGAGTAATATATATATATATGTTGGTGTTAACCGTCAACAGTTAGTTCGCTACTGAGAGTTTGTGTCAAATAAAGTGAACACAACTATGTCCAGGCAATGATAGAGATCCGCGTACTACATTATGATAAAAGATATTTTATAGTCGCCATCACTTTTGTTTAATTTTTAGTCTGTACCTTAACCTGTGTATTTTTCGTCTCAGTGGTGTTTGAATGATGATTATCTCTTAATTTGCGTGTGCCATGTTGGGAAACATCACAGACTTTAGTGTGAAAACTCCTGCTAAAACGTATTGCTTTTTGTTGTTTTTCGTTTTGCCATTGTCTAATCGGTTTTTCCTCAATTAATGATATTTGATAAAAACATCAAATTCCAATTACAATAATCTTCGCACACTGTCGTTTGAAATATTGACTAAACTACATTTTTCTTATTTTCAGATGTAAAACCGAAAACTGACAAACCTGTGAAATTTCGATAACAGATACTCAATTCACTAATTTAACTAAACATCTTACTTCACCAGGAGTAACTATGATCTGAATTGAAAATCAAGTTATCTTGCTGTTGTTTATCGTTCCCATAGAAATATAATCCCGCTGGTCATGTTATTAATGGAGACATTTGCATCGTAAACAATTAAAGCGTTGTTTGCAAAAGGTTCAAAACATCGAATTTCCTAGCCCATCAACTGGAAGAACTGTAGGTTACCGATGGATGCAATTCGGTGCAATCAATTTAGACAATATCTTTTATCATAAATACTGCTTGATAAAGAAATTAGGTATTAATAATTACTTGGAAATTTAACACATACCACCACTACACTTACTAAGGTTTTTCTACCTTTGTGTATAGATTGCCATATTTGGCACATCCATTCGGAATTTCCCGTGTTTAGGTGCTTTTACTTTGTATTTGATTTGGACTGCCAACTGTTTTTTATTTCAGTGTTAATGATAACATTATGTACACGAAACGTGCGTCTGGTGTACCAAATTATAAGCCTTATATTATTGATGACTTTTAACCAAGGAGGAACAATAATAGGTCTGTTCTATATTCCTTTGGAATTTACACCAAAGATGAAAAACTAGCCTTCCTCCACTGTACTGGATACCAAAAATACATAAGTGTTCTTGAAAACAACTTAATATTGCTGGGTAAGTTGAATGCTCCACGAATCTTCTTTCCAAATTATTAACATCTATTCTATCAGGAATCAAAGCCGGGCTTCAGAGCTGCTGTGAAACAACATACCTTTGGGACGATGTGAATGAGATGTGGATACTAAAATATTACAAACGTCTAGCAGAATACATACAATCTAAGTCTCATTCTTCTTGCATTAGTATAAACATTTGACTAATATAACCTTTACACTAGTACTTCTCATTCTAAACTGTACGACAGATTGAAAGATTTATTGTAACTCTGATTCATAAAAAGGACAACGTTGATACAAATATCTTGCTTTAGGAACGGATCAACAATTATCCTTTGAAGAAAAATAACAACTCTGTTTAAAAAAATAATTCTCTAAAACTGACATCATCAAGATCGAAGCTTTATTAACTAATGACAACATATCTTTTACGTTTGGAGGACGTATTTAGCAATAGACAATCGACATTGGAACCAAATATGCTCCTCTTCCTGCCGACTTGTTCTTTTTTATATATGAGGCACATTTAATACAGGAGCTTCTAGGAAAAATAAAGAAGCTAGCATTATACTTTAACTTCACATTCCGTGATATAGATAATGTCCTCTCATTGAATAATTCAAAATTTGGTTTGGTGCCTATGTTTAACTGATATATCCCATCGAACTTGAAATAAAGAATACCACAGATAAAGTTTAATCTGCCCCACATTTTGACTTACATCTAGAAATTGATAATTAGTGTCTGTTGGAAACTACACTTAACGACAAAAGAGATGAATTCTGCTTTCCAATAAGAACTTTCTATTTCTATGTACCAATATTCCAGTAGTGCCTGCATAAAGAGTACATTTCTCCCAGTTGATACGATATTCCAGACCTTGCGTTTTCTATCATGATTTCCTTGACAGGGGATTCCTATTGTAGAAAAGTTGAAGTAATCTCTTCGGAAGTTTTACGGGCGCTGTCAGGAGTTGATAGACCGTTATTGAATATGTGTGTCGAAGATGACCACGGATAAGATCCAATTGTCAAAGCTATTCTCTCGTCCTCTTTGGCTTAACTGTGACATCGTTGGGTGAGACCTAGCACCGGATATGTATGTATCATGTGCAAAACGACTGAGACAACGTATGGGGCAGGATATGCTTGTCCTTCCGACACATCTGAATCGACCCGGTTTTTAGTTGGGTTCATATTGCTCAATCCTAAGTTTATATGTAGTGTTTAAAGTATAATCTGCACCATACCAGAGCAACGTAGAAACAAGAGAGGTAGATTTTTTATAATGTAAAGAGGATGTTCATTCAGCACAGTATAATAATTATGTGCATCCTTTTAACCATGTCTGCGTTCACAGATGTCAAAATGGGACTTTATTCCGATGATACATTCTAATTATGTACGGCATTCGTTAAGATAAAGTTTATGTACATGCGAATCAAATTTGATCATAGACTCCAATATCACCTTCATAACTGTTATGTTCGGTCACAAAAGTGCAGACCATACTTTAGTTTTCAAAGGTATAGAATCCTATTTTTATTGATGACTCCATTAATGATTTCACAGGTCAACGTTTAGGACTAATAACATACATAATTGATAAACTAAATATTATTTAGTAAGCAAAGCAACACAACGGATTGATTTAATGATTGTTGTTTGCTTAACTTCCCATGGAAAATATTTCATTGATATTCAGGTTAGGGGCAAAATTAAGGTTACATGGTAACAATAATAATGTTATGTCCAGTATATCAGAAATGATCGCATTGTAAGAATAAATACTCAAAATCGACTGTGTTTTTTGTGATAAAAGTTTTCAACCATATTTATGCAATCATAAGATTTCAGTATAATGGATCACAATTTATTCCACAACTTCAACTTACTCTAACGAAGAAATTACTAAGTAGTCTAAAAGTTTAAATGTCTGCGACAAGAATGCAATAAAGAGAATTTAATCAAAACTTGATAAAACTATAAGTTCTGTGTACCATATAAAAGTGCAAATGTTTATTTCTTTGAACCCAACCGTTGTATCGGCAACTAAAATAGATTAAACATGTAAGAAAAGATGTAAAAATAAATAATAAAAAAGCTTCAAACCTTTGTTAGAAAGGCGGTTAAACACTCGTAAAAAACTAGCTACCTAAATTATCTAAGGATCCTTGGAAAACATGGAGGTTCATGGTAGCATGACGATAAAATGTGACACATCGTTTTCCAACCTACCTTCACAGTAAGTCAAACTTTCATTTGTAAAGGCATATCCATCATTGCAGACACATATGTATGAACCAATGCTATTTTTGCAGCCCTGGTTGCATGGTGGGTTATAGCTGCATTCATTAACATCTAAAATGATCAATAACAAGTCAAATTAGTAACACGATTTTACCTCTCACTTTTGAAATTTATTATATAATTATTGTAATAAATATGGCTATTTAAAAAAAAATATGCATTTTACATTTGTCATTCAGGGCCTTTCATAGCTGACTATGCGGTATGGGTATGCTCATTGTTGAAGGCCGAACGGTGACCTTTAGTTGTTAACTTCTATGTCACGTCTCTGATGGAGAGTTGTCTCATTGACATTTATATAACATCTTCTTATTCTTAAAATAAGATATTTCTGTGTCATTGTTAGATGACATAACATAGTTGTTTGACCACCTTCAAGTATCGATTGTAACATGTCAGAGCATGACGGGATAAACAAAATAGAATTTTTAAATAATATCCACTCGACTATGATAAATAGGAGGTGATCGGACGACCAAAGAGGAATGAACGGTAATAACCACTGGACGTCCAGAAATATGTAATAATCGACAATTCCAAAATGATAACTCGATTTTAATTCAAACGATTTATGCATTTGTTTTCTTAAATGCACTACCTTTTTACTGACAATACTTTTATTGCTATATATAAATAGTTTTTCTTGTTACTTCTGCTACTGTTGAAGAAGATAAAGCATTTGCTATTTATCTCAGTATATATTGAAATTACCACTGGCGCCGTTATCCAGTTTACTCATGAGTTACTCTCTTGTCACAAAATCAAAATAGTAGATGCACAACGTCATGTCCTGTAGAAGTATATGTGCAAGAAAGTTGGAATTCTGTCAAGTTTTAAACAATGAGCAAATGCCATACCTTAGAATAAGCTTTAAAAAGATCCGAGGATAAGATGACTAAATGAAAAACGATCGACCTGATTTAAGCTAAAACATTTTGCATTAAACGAAACAAGATTTGACAGACAGCAACCAACGACAACCATCGGACTACATGCTTCTGATTTACGACATGTATATAAAGAATGTGGCAGTTAAAACATGTTTGTGAGAGTCGAATCATCCCCTAACATGGGACAGTGTGTAACAGTACAGCATACAATCAACTGTAATATTGCTTTTAAATTTCATACGACACGGGCATTGCAAAGGAGCTGGAAAAAATACACACAAAAATAAGAATATAGAGGCAAAAGAAACAATTCTTTAAAAAGATATGTAAGAACTGTAAGAAAGATATCAAAATTAAATAAAGGCCAATTATTGCTGTTCATATCAGTTTTATTTAAGATCAGTTTTTGAACAATTCTGCTATTATTTAAACAGAAATACAATAGAGAATGGACACGGGGAATGTGTCAAAAAGACAATAACCCGAACAAAGAGCAAACAGCCCAAGCCACCAATAGGTCTTCGATGGAGCGAGAAAATGCCACACCCGAAGGCGGGCTTCAGCTGCCCTATATACAATAATGTCTACTAGTTCAGCGAAATAGAAGACAAACTAAACTCCAAAACATACAAATGAAAAAAATGAAATTCAAAAACACACAAGACTAACAAAGGCTAGAGGTTCCTGAATTGGGACAGGCGCAAAATGCGGCGGGGATAAACATGTTTTGTGAGATCTGAACCATCTCCTCATACTATTACCCAATGTGGAATAAACAAACACACATCAAAACGCACAATAAAACTCAGTTTAAAAGAAATCCGAGTCCGATGTTAGAATAGGTAACAGAAGAAACTATAACCCAAATCACATTGATAAACATAAATTAACAAAGGACTACTAGCAGTTACTGCTCCAGACTTCAACTAAATTGATTGAAAGGTTATGTCTTCATCATATGAAAATCGATCACAATTCCTCCCGTCAGAGGTTTTGTATCATGCCATCATAAATTATACTAGAAGAATATGACCCGTATCATGCCAACAACTGGTTTTAGAATAAATGTGTTTATTTCCGATGCAAAGACCCTATGAGTGAATCAATATTTATTCCAAATCGAGACACTGACATACAGTCAACTCGGATGATGGCTGGCGAATAAAGCATACAGATTCCAATCTCCCTGTCGACAGCTACATGTAGAAGTAACTTGCAGCTGCTTTCCTAGATCGAGTGTCAAATATTTTGGCCACATTTAAGGCGATAACATACTTAACAGTTAATCAATTGTGTAGGTCATGTAGGCACAGAGGGTCAATAGGGACAACTGAAAAAAGTTAAATGTGTTTTGCATTGCCTCAAGGCTGGATAATGCATTCTATGAATTTTTGTATTCCGATCAAACGTTATTGTGTATTAAACAATCAAACAGACACGAGATTGAGGAAGTTTAGAAGAATATTATCATGTGACCCTTGCTTGTGGGATGTTAAGCTAGCTATAAAACCAGGTTTAATCCACCTTTTTCTTCGGAAAATGCCTGTACCAAGTTAAGAATATGGCAGTTGTTTTTCACTTGTTCCGTTGTTTGATACCGTTTGATTTTGTCAGTTTTTATGAACTTCCCCTTTTTTAATTTGCCTTGGAGTTCAGTATTTTTGTTATACTTTTTTTGTGTAAACAGTATACGGTGGTTGTTTCTTTCCCTTAAAAATTTATAGCGTAGACCTTTCTTACTTTGATTAGTTTAATAGTGCAAATTTCAAAAGCAAGACCTCATTCATTTTCTTAATCAAGCCATGATCTAACCAATGCATAACATATTAAATTCATGTATTTATACAATAATTATAATAGCAATTGTTTTAGTTGACTTAATGAATCGTTCTTATGGAAGAGGTTATTCACAGAAGCCTATTTTGGTTTGCTATGCTTAATCAGCAATGGATCCAGGAACTTTAAAAAAGGGGAGTGGTTACATTTGACTAAGGGGAACAGGAAGGAGCCAAACCTTATATTATGCTAATTTTAACTTGATTTCACAACAATTTAAACATATTGGGACTTGTGAACCACAAACCTTTTTACCGGTTCATTTTCCTTACAACTTAAAAATCGTGTTTTAACACTTATTTGATTTTTCGGGCCAGCAACACAATACAAAAGATTATCACGCATATACATCTATTGACATTTACGATATTGAAAATTCTATAGGAAACACTTTTTGGTTTGCTTGACTTCAGAAAGTAGAATAAAGTGCCTGCTTAAAGTCAAGGGCGTAGTAGCTGGAAGGGTGACAAGGGATCCCATTTTGGGATCCCATTTTTTTTGGCAAGAACACATTATTGATTGTAAAAAATGAAAACTCCTAGACCATTATAATAAAGAAAAGATACCTTTTCTTTCAATTTTATTTTGTCTTCATTCTCAGAAGTTTGCCGTCCCACCCCCTCCCCCACTTTTCAGTCATATACCACGCCGTTGAAACTTATTACAAACACTCGACTGCACGAAAATATATATGACTGACACTTTTATGCCCCACCTACGATAGTAGAGGGGCATTATGTTTTTCGGTTTGTGCGTCCGTTCGTCCGTCAGTCCGTCCGTCCGTCCGTCTGTCCCGCTTCGGGTTAAAGTTTTTGGTCAAGGTAGTTTTGATGAAGTTGCAGTCCAATCAACTTGAAACTTAGTACACATGTTCCTTATGATATGATCTTTTTAATTTTAATGCCAAATTAGAGTTTTGACCCCAATTTCACGGTCCACTGAATATAGAAAATGATAGTGCGACTGGGGCATCCGTGTACTATAAACACATTCTTGTTTTTATTAATTTACATACAGCACCTGCATATGGAGTATATATATCTCCCAGTTGATACGATCTTCCAGGGCTTGCGTTTCCTATCACGATTTCCTCGATAGAGGATTGCTGCTTACAAGGTATTAAACCAAGAGTTCCAAGTGGTGAATTTGAAATCATCCCTTCGAAAATTTTACGGACGCCATCACGAGTTGGTTGACCGTTATGGAATATGTATTTCATAGATGACGACGGATATGTTGAAATCGTCGTAACCAAAATCCCGCTCTCCTTTTCCATGAATGTGACCTACCGAATTAGACTTATCACCGGGTTTCTACTTATATGAGCAACACGATGGATGCCAAATGTGGAGCAGGATCTGCTTACCCTTCCGGAGCAACTGATATCACCCCCGATTTTTTGGTGGGGTACGTGTTGCTCAGTCTTTAGTTTTCTATGTTGTGTTTTGTATACTTTGCTTGTCTTTTGGTCTTTTTTCTCTTTTTGCCATGGCGTTGTCAGTTTAGTTTTCGATTTATGTTTTTGAATGTCCCTTTGGTATCTTTCGCATCTCTTTTATAACATGTAGTTTTGTTATCTACATCATTAATAAATCCACTGAACTGCGCCAAAATTCCGCTTTAAGATTTAAATGTTCAGTCTTTTTGTCTACTTTAATCAATTATGTTGATGAAAAAATTCATATATAACTATATATGAGGCGGAAGATACGACCAAGAAGACATTCAAAACTCATAAGTCGAAGAGAAACTGACAACGCCTTCGCAAAAAAACGAAATACGCCGAAAAGACAAACAAGTCCACACAACGACCTTCTAAAAAAACTTAAGACTGATCAACACGAACCCAACCAAAAACTGGGGGTGATCGCATGTACTCCAAAAGGGTAAGCAAATCCTGCTCCACTAAATATATGCTTAAAAATTTCATCCTTGTTGAGAACTTAACTTTACATTTAAATGAGATCTTGAAATATATATCATAGAAATCGCTCTATTTTGGAGGAACGTATGTCTAGAGTGATTGATTTGTTTGTACGTGCGAAATTATAGTAAAGATTTATTTGACTTTAATGCCAATATCCACTGCATCTAGTTCACAAACCGAGCCATTTCAAAAAGTATGTCAATGTTTACTAAATGCAACAATTTCACAGCTCCATGTGTGGACTTTGAGAATCTTACAATATTATGGCTAATTCTAAACAGTTGACCAAGTTATTAATACCTGAAGATAGCCAAATAACGCAAGTTTAACAGAATTTGGCAAATTATGAGTATTTATCCAAAATGTATAAAAGACAGTCACGAAAAATAAAATTAAGTTGGAACTAAAGTTGTATATTGACTTTCTCATACATATTATTTCCTTTTGAGTAGTGAATCTTTGATGAATTTACAAAGACATGTAAAATTTATAATTTTGTATCAAAATTACTTCAAAATAGCATCATTAAGCACCGAATTCTATTTTTATTTTATTGAATCAGATTGAATATTGTTGGAACAGTATACGAAAATCATATATATAGACCTTTCAATATTCACCTCAAAATTGCACCTCAATGGCAAAATGAATCGGTATCCATATACCATCGCTGTTGACATGTTTAACTAAATATGTATTATTTTGTGAAACATATCCTTACAAGCATTTGACAAAAACAATTTAGGAAAGGGACAGTACTTTAGTTCTGTTCTAAGCGTGATTTGAAATTATTTTATCTGTAGTTATCAAACATTTCTTCAATAAAATTATATAATATTCAAGCATCTAGGTAAATAAATATTATAACAAACAATGGTAATTCCAGTCATGATGTATAATAACTCTTGAAAACTAGATCAAAAATTAAAATATAGGCTTTTAAGAACTTAAAAAAAAAAAATACGGACGCACACCTAAAATATTGTTGAAACAATTATTCTATATAAGAACCTTTGTACGAAATTAAAAACCAATTGTTCATAGAAAAATTGAAGGTCTTTCCACATGACGATGACATTAGTGTTTTGATAAGAAAGATAAAAAAATAAATAGGCAAAAATAAACTCTTAACTAGCTTTCAGTAACTGCGAGTACTCTCAAATCGTACTTTCGTGTTAATTAGACATGTTGACACAATTTGTAATGCATTTCTGTAATTCTATGTTTACTTATTTTGTGTTATATCTCGTCTCACTATTTCTAATATGTACCATCTTTGATAAGTATTTAGTTTGACGATAAATTTTCACTTCTGTACTCGTACTCCGAACAACAAATTTATTAATTTTGTAAAAAATGTTTACTTCCGTACTCCTAACAACAAATTTATTATATTTAAATTTGCCTGTGTACGTTGATTTATTTAACGCCATTTTGTCCCAGGTAAGAGTTGTCTTATTGACACTCTTCCTACATCTTTTTTATTACTACCTGTAACGTCTATTATATATAGGCACCTACGTTTTAATATTGTATTTATATTGTGTCATAGATCAAACTTATTCGTTCAGTGTATGTTTACTTGTTTTTGTTTAAATGTCTTTTTGATCGAGTTAAGCCATTTCAATTGATATTTTATAGTGTGTCTTATTATGTTGTAATTTTACACTATTGTCTCAGGTTAGGGTGAAGGTTGGCGCCTGTTAAAACGTTTGAACCTGCTGCATTTTTATGCACCTGTCCTAAGTCCGGAGCCTGTTGTTCAGTGGTTGTCGTTTGTTGGTGTGTTTCATAGGTGTTTCTCGTTTCTTATTTAGATTAGACCGTTGGTTTTCCTGTTTGAATTGTTTTACACTAGTCATTTTGGGGCCCTTTATAGCTTGCTGTTCGGTGTGAGCCAAGGCTCCGTGTTGAAGGCCGTACTTTGACCTATAATTGTTAACTTTTTATACATTGTGACTTGGATGGAGAGTTGTCTCATTGGCACTCATACCACATCTTCTTATTTATCTTGAAATATAAGAAAACAGGTAACCTCAACACTGATCCCAAAAAGTTATGGTTTCAATGTTTTTTCACTTAAAATATGGGACATACTTATCTACTTCTGGTTTAGAAAACTTCACTTCTGGTGTTTTATGAAAGGACATTTTATGCGGATTTCAAAAATATACGGTTGCAATGGACTTATAGATAAAAACACGGTAATAACTGTCCTTTTCTAGATTTAAATATTTCAGTTCTACACGGGAAACTCTTCACAAACGTTTACGACAAAAGGTACAATTGTTCGATCCCTATTGTTAATTTTCCTTTTTTTTTTGGACGGTGATGTTTATTTGACACCATCTTACGGTGTTTATATATCACAACTCGTTCGCTATGATTGTGTCTGAAGTGACGTTTTGGATTTCAATGAATGTAATCTATGTATTACTGGTAAATTATTAAGTCATGGATTTCGTTACAAGTTACTTCAAACCCTTACTAAATTCTTCGATGGATAGGATCTGCTAGCCGGGCTACCTCCCCCATTGGATGCAGAGCTTGAATGGCATCATTTATTCCATTTGCAGATCTACCGTCACCATCTGTTGTTGCATACTTTACAAGAATTCCTTGTACAGCTAGCTGGTTACCAATCTGTTTCCTAAGTTCATACTTTGACAACGGAGCTGCATGATGTAGATCAGCCGTGCACTCATCATGTCCATTTGGATATTCAACTTTAAATCCATTGCTGCGTAACCATGCTTCTGTCCAATACATCTGATTTAATGATGCGGTTGCAACAATGTACTTGTGATCTTTCACCGTCTCAATTCCGACTACACATGCTTAGATCGCATTCTGACCAGGTTTCTTTTTACTTGTTATAGTATTACAAGAGTAACGCACATCGACAGTTAGGTTTATTTTTATTTTCTGGGGCTCCTCTCTTTCTGTTGACAGTTTTAACTATCTCCAACTTGTCAACCATGTCCTATTAGTTAAGTTCAGACACTTTGCTTGATGTTCTGTGCATACATCAACTGTCAAGATGAAGAACAGGAATAAAAGCCCTGTTCATTGATAATTTTCTATGTTTTCTATGTATTGTGTGCGATTTTGTCCCATGTACATTTACTCCATATCCTTTCATTTTCTATACTACTTTTTGAAGGTGGTGGACAATTTATATTTGAAAGTAGTTGTTGTGCCATAGTATTTGCAACTGCTGGATCTGGACCTGACTTCTGCGATGGTACAGTTTTGTATAGTTTGTACATTGGTGTAAGAAATTGACAATGTACACAGCCAAGTTGGAACTTCCAACATACTTCTGAATTATAGTATGCAAATGACAGAGTACCACATGGTGCAGAATGCAGATGTATTGCATTACTAATCATTGTCATGAGTTCCTCATTGTCAATATAACTCATTCCGACAAATACATTATTTTTTGTCTCTGTTTTCAGATCAACAGTTGGAGTCTTTTTTAATAGCAAGACACACATCGGACCAGGATTTCCTTCACAGTCTGGAGTTGTTAATAGCATTCCATCCAGTCTGGATTTGACGACAAGATCATACTCCTTGGATTCTATGCGCTCATAGGTAGTGTTAGTTTTAGCAGTGTTCCAGGAAACTTCAGTACCTGTATTCCATGGAGTGTAACCTTTTGTGAAAGCTGAATTTTTTAGGTTGTTTGCGTTTAGATAAACCAGATTTGTTTTTATTCCATGGAGAGTTACCATTTTTGAACATGATGAAGATTTTTTAAGTCATCAGTTAAAAATCACTTAAAGAAGTTTGATGCTGAATGTTAGTTACAAACTATTTATTGTTCCTATTATGTAATATGCCTTCAAGTGATGTTTGATACATTTATCTAGATTAATCAAGAATTAATTGACCACAGTTGTATGTTCACTTATTGTAGTCTGAGCAGGCCTAGGGGCATCCTTTAAGAATCTATTTTTGCATATTAAACAAACGTTATTTCCATATTCAGTGTATGTAATGTGCGAATCCTAAAATGTCATTTTTACTGTATCCGTGATGAATTTCTGATGTAGAATGATCAATAAACAGACGACAAATTCAAGATTTTTGAATAAAATAAGAAATAATATATAATGTGTACTGTTTTTATAAATTCATGATATAGGTTTGAGATGCGGACGGGTTTTCATCGCGCCTACAGCCATCCAGGTGCAAAATTGATTCACAAATAGATAAATATTAAGAATAGTTCACGAACAGAGCGTGCAGGAGATTTAAATGTAGCAGTTAAGTTTCATTTGCAGAAAAATGTACCTTTAACATAATTATTAATGTTGTTTAACTTAGAACAGGTTTTGTTATTCAGCTTATTGATATTGAATCAAATTCCACTATGCAGTTTTCGTTATGCGATTCATGTTACTGTCGAATAATGATACTAGACTTTCATTTTCACTGTAGGGCGATTCATTTCTATTGTATATGCGATGTATTTTCACAGAAGGAAATGAATTAATTTTCATTATATAAAGTCTTAATTCAGTCGACTCTCTAACAAAATTTATGAAGTCAGAAGGATTGATTATATATGCATACTTAGTGAGTGAAAGTCTGAGGTAATATATCAATAAATTCCTTAAACATGGTATTTATTGCTAATATAGTCAATTCTATTTTCTCAAATAATTTGTCCTGATCTATATGTAGGATAAAATTTATTCTTTCCTATGACACGTCATCATTAAATACATATATCTTGGACAGTTAATTAAGCCAATCCACGTCACCGAAAAAGCAAAGTTTCTGTTTCGGTCTAAATTTACATCGCATACTAATAAATTAAACGTCATTAGAGCTAATTCCCTAATGCTTGTAGTTAAAAGGTGTGGTTGGCCTTGATTGTGTAAATGTTGCATCAGCATTGTAATTAAGATTGAGCAAACGTTTATACAAACAAAGCAAGCAAGCCAACCAAACCTTTAAACTACAAGCGTTAGGAATATAGCTCTAATGGATGCATATGAGATAACAAAGAGCATTCACAAAACGATCTTCATTTCACGATTGAATGAGTGGAAACGTTTTCATCTTGCACAAACAATTGACGCTTGGATGACTGGATAATTGATATTTATCATGCCATTGTGTATAAATCTTATACAGTAAAGAAAGTTTGAGCAACAGTCGAGTCGCCTTAAATATGCTTGAAATAAGTCGGTGTTACAAATAAGCCAATAAGCAATTGTGAGAATACAAAGAAATATTGAAAACAGTTTATTGTTACATGTTTAAATTGTTCTATACCACGGGGTATAACTGTCGTACAGTTGATTCCGAACGTTAACGCTACATCGCAAGCAATGTTGGTAGATATACCGTTCTTATATTTACACCAAAGACTAATTGACTAACTGTTCAGTTAAGTATTGTTTATGAAATCAAATTTTACTGCTCCTGGCAGCAGGGTATATCATTTATATTACATGAACACCATGTGGCTATTTTAAATAGACAGGTCTGTGAATTACTTGTAAACATCGCGAAACAAACACTATGTGTAACTCAAACTTGATTAAACTACAAATAGAGCATAGTTGGTTGGCTCTTTCACTAAATGCGACCGTGTATTTTGTGCTTTTGTGTTTTTAAAATACATAATACGAATGAGAAACCCGTTGTTTTAATTTCATTTGATGACATTTACTTGAAAAACTGACCACATAATTTTGACACTGTACGATTCATTCTCTTTGTAGTTTGTTTGTTTTCTTTCTTTAGTACCGTTCGTTGTACATTCTTGTACTGTTCGTTGTGCAAAAGCCTATCAATACGGTAGAAATATGTATGACACGGCATAACAAATGTTCAAAGCTTTTTTAAACGAGTTATAAAACTTTTTAAAGAAAATTCGTTGTAGAAAAACGTTATATTCATGGATGTTCTGCACCAGTAAATTTTCGGATCCATGACAAGCTAATAGCAAACTCACCAACAATATTTGAATATTCATGATATGAACGTGGTTATACCCGTGTATATTCAAGTAAGCATCTACGACTAGCTGTAAATATCATCAATATTAAAGTCATTTAAAAACTATTTTCAGTTGTTGTATGTCGAATAATCATATAAAACGACAATGAAAATTCATCGCACTTCCAAAAATTACACATCAGAAATGACTGCACTTACAGTGATAATTCATCGCATCTATAGTTAAAATGAATCGCATTCAGTAATCAATATTATGGATTATGCTGCTTAAATAAAACTTTTTTGGACTTTAATCCTGTTATTATACATTAAAAAGTTATATTCTAATGAAATTCTGTTAAAACATTCATTCAAATCTATAATTTTGTATTTTCAAAAAGTAAACAAACGCAGTTTTTCCCATCATCCTTTATTCTACAATAGACATACTCGCATACAACAGTGAAAATGAACTAACTGGATTCGCACTTTATATACACTGATATTGGTTGATAACATATGTTTTATTTTGGATAAGTAAGTCTATCAAACATATATTTATTGAAATGTAAATGAAATGGAATTTAATTTTGAATTTATTTTCAGAACATATCGTTTAATGGTTATATCTGAGTGATTCGCATTACATATGTCTTGAAAGCGAAATGTTTAAGTATATTAGAATCATACTGTCTACACGATTTTAAAACGGAAAAGCATTCTAAATGAATGGTGTGAGCAGTTTGCACAGAATATATATATTCATATATAAAAAAAACATGGTATTTTGAAGAATTGGGGAAGACATCTTAAAGCATCGCAGTTACTGGCCACTTTTCCCCGAACACATATTTACCCTTCATAACATATATCCGGGATAAGAGTACTGACATATGATTTAAAATTATTTAGATTTACAATAATTTGTAATTATGAAAAAGGTTAAATCTTAAAAAATAAAACATTGTTTAGTCATTATTTCTGTTTACTGTGTCTGGAAAACACAGTTTGGGGTAAAGAAGAAAATATTCTGTCCAATCGAATGACCGTTTAAAACGTAAAAATATTCAAAATGTATGATGTGAGCACTTTTCACAGAATAAGGGTACCGACATATTAGGTAGAATTGCAAGCTAAACTTTTTAGATCAATTTCGATAATGGTATAATCTATAAAAAAAAAGAATGTATAGCGTAGTTCTATCTCTATTTCTGTTAATTGTGTCGTATTTTTATCAGTCTTGAAAGCAGATTCGGGCGTACAGGAAACATCCTGTCCGCTCGACTGTCCGTTTTGATCGTTTTTAACAAGTATGATGTGCACAGTCTGCATAGAATGTAAGAAACAATATCGTTTTATTTTGGAAAGAAAGGAGAGACAACTGAGGAAATCTACTAATCCTTTTCCATTTGACAAATATTTTCCCTTCTTAACATTTTTTCCGGCATAAGGGTAAAGACATAAAAAGTAAAATTGGGAGGCTTTTTTTCCAACCAACTTATAGATAAAGGTAGAATCTAAAAGATTATAGTAGTGTTTAATCGTTTGTTTTAGTCTTGGATACAAGGTTTTGGGTATATAAGAATCATTCTGTTCTTTAATATTTCTTTTAGAACGTTAATATAGTTTATGTGCGTAGTTTGCACAGAATATTAAAAAAAAACCAGTATTGTCTGTATTGTGTCATTTTTTTTTCAAAACAACTGAGATCATTGGAGCTACTACCCCTTTCATTGCGACTAATACTTATATAACTTCATAACATATTTCCTGGATAAGAGTATCGACATAAAACGTACAATTGCAGGCTATATTTTCAAACTTATTCGGATGTCCGTTTAGAAGTTTAAGTATTTAAAAAGGTATGATGTGAGTAGTTGTACAGAATATAAGAAACAGTATTGTGTCATATTTGGACAGAAAGTGGAGATAACTAAAAGCATCGCAGCTACCACCCCTTTCCCTGCAACACAAATTTTCACTTTACATCATATTTCTGGGATAAGCGACACAAAAAGTAAAATTGCAGACTTATTCAGAAGAAGGTATGATCTGAACAATAATAATATGGTCTTATCGTTTTTTCTGCTAACAGTGTCAAATTTTACATGTTTTGCAAACAAGTTTGGAAGTATTTAGGAATTATCCTGTCCACACAGCTCATGGCTCACTTCAAAGCGTAATTTCTTTATTTATATGATGCTAGCCGTTTCGCAAGTTTACAATTTTTCATCCCAGAAAAAAGGAGATACAACCAACAGCATCGCAGCAACTACACACTTTCTCTGAAACATACTTTTCTTTCATAAAATGTTGCCGGGTTAAGAGTACTGACATTAAAAGTAGAATGGCAGATTAAAGCCAGACTAATTCAAATGAGGGTATACTTTAAATAGTCTTATCTTTATATATGTTTAGTGTTTCCTATTTTATACTTGTTTTAAACGAAGTTTACGGGTCGAAAAGAATTAGCCTGTCCACACGACTGTGAGTTCTAAACGTAAAATGATTTGTGAGATGTGTCCACAGAAATTTTAAAAAAGTTGTTTGGTTGCCACCTCAATTTATAGTAAGCCTTTTCTTAGGAGACCGAGGGCTTGGTGGTGGTAGAGTAATTGTATTTTTTGTAGTTCTGCAAAAACAGCTGTTGGTCGTATTTCCGTCAAATAAGTATTCAACTTGTATTTCCGGGTTAAAAGTATTGACATACAGTAAAATAGTAGACTATATTCAGAAGCATCTATATAGTCTGTCTCATATGTTCGCGAGAAAATATGTTGCTGCATTTATCGGATAAGAGTTTTTTCATTAAACTAAAATTGCAAGCTACCTAAGAGCATGAATCGCTCACCTGTCAAAAATATCTCTTGCACTGTTGATCCTTTTTAAGTTCCGACTGATCTATTAAAGTTTTCGAAATTAAAGGGAAAACCTCAAAAATAAGTCAAAAATCGTCATTTTAGGGGGATTACTCTTGAAAGAATTCATTCAAAACTCCTGTTACTAGTAATTCAAAGATTTCGGTCATATAAGTATTTTGTAGATCTTGTATTAATGAATATTCATGCTGTCTACAGTCTCTTTTTCTTTATCTTAGTTTTCAAAATAAAAGGAAAAACTATGAAAATAAGTCCAAAATCGTCATGTAAAGGGCAATAACTCTAATAAGGAGCCATCTGATTATTTTGGTGTAAATTGAAATTTTTGAGCATTTTTGCGCATGACTGATTTATTTTCTAAATATTAGACAATTAATTCATATTACTGCCATGTTCTTTTTTTTTAGCCATGGTGGCCTTGTTGGTGAAATTTCAGGAACAAAAATACAAACAAAAGAATATATAAATATCGTGCTCCGTATATATTAAGGATATCCTGAAATACTTAAGGACCTCCTGAAATAAAGCAATTTTGACCGATTATTTATGAAACTAAGAGTGATTCCTATATTTACATCTCAAAACTTTGCACAACTATTTCTGTCCGTTTAGTGGTCGACCATTCGATATTCGGGAGGGGGATTCTTTTATTCTGAAAACTATGATAAAGAAAGAGAGACAGCATGCATATTCATTAATACAAGATCTTATGCATTTTGTGTTATAGATAATTCATTTACATTCTTTCGTATGCAAGGTTATTAATTGTTTACTCTTACCAGGCCAGGATATTAATTTTCAAAGTCTCCATGCCTAGTCCCCCTACCCCCTCAAACAAAATCAAATGATTGTCCCCTTAATGATACAAAAAGAAAATTAGTTTTCGAACTTCAAAACTGCAAGATCATTGAGGAAATAAAATATTAATTTTTAGTTGATTCAATATTGGATATGCCTTTCTGTGGTCAAATATTTTTCAAACAATTAGTCCATAGTAAAACATTATATTTTCTGGATAAGAGTAAACGCGTTTCCCTTTAAGAGTATTACGTTGCAGTTGTCTCCCTTTTCCGTGAACTACAACTTTTTGAATGAATTCTCCCTTTACAAATAAGAATTATTTCAATATTTGTGCATTTTTCTAGAATTATCACAATACTATCTATCGAAAAATGTTTATTAGTTTACTATAAATCTTATCTTAAAAAAAAATACTATACAAATTTTGCTTTGTTGAAAAAATATTATTGAACATGTTTGTTCCCTGGTTAAGGGTAATGGGATAAAGGCATATTTCCGGGTTAAGGGTAATTCCCGGATAAGTGTATGACATACGTCTTCAAATGGCAAATTAGTTGGTGAATTTCTTCGAAACACATTTTTATTTGTCGGTACAAAATTTTGTTGGACTTGATGAAAAAAGTTGGGCAAATAGGCTTCAAACCACATTTAATTCCCTTTGCTCGTGGTTCCTACAGCAAAAATATGTAATTTCTCCGAGATTTTTATGCCCCCGCAACTGAAAGTTGGGGGCATATTGTTTTACCCCTGTCCGTCCGTCCCATTATGGGTATATAGCTATTCCAGGTAACTTCTCCTACAGTTTGAATGCTAGGAAGTTTTCACTTTGCTGGCTGTTTGTACATATATTGAAGGTGTGCATGTGGTCAGGGTTTTGATCTTTATTAATATTTGATTTTTTGGGAGAATGTTGAACTTTGTCATTTTTTGGAGTATTTACTTGCATAGGAGGTGCATAGCGTTTCCGGATAACTCCTCCTACAGTTTGAATGCTAGGAAGTTTTCACTTTGCTGTGTTTGTACATATATCGAAGGTGTGCATGTGGTCAGGTTTTTGATTTCTATTAATATTTGCTCTTTTGGGAGATAGTTGAACATTGACATTTTTGGAGTATATACTTGCATAAGAGGTCCATAGCGTTTCCTGACAACTCCTCCTACAGTGAACCATAGACCTTTTTGCTCCCATGCTCAACTTTGTGTATTTTAAAATAACACTTTGTATCTGCGGGGGCATCATTTGTGTCTCCCAGACACAATAATATCTCAAAGAAAGTCCCGAATTGACTGTGTTATAATACAGTTACTTCAGAGTGGAGGGCGGGGCATCACTTTGTCTAGTTTTTCTGTGCTTTTTATTTGAAAAAAGTGAGTGTTTCTTTGTTGATTTTGGGTAGAATAATGTTTGAATGAATTGTTATGATACCCAAAACTTGAATATTTGAAAGTGAAAGTATCAAATTGTCTTCAGTTCAAAGGTCAAATTTTTTGTGTTTACTTTTATTCCTTTGGTTAGGTGAACCCCGTGGATGTGTATTGAAGTGTTATGGAAGAAAGAAGAGATGGATTTTTTCTAGCATTGTAATATTTTCCTGAGAAAAGGATGATCTTCATGTGGAGCAAATACCATTTTGTTTGAAGCGGTGTTTTTTTTACGGCCAGCCAACATTACTATTCCAACATTATAAGGCAACCAAGGAGAACCGATATTTGTTTCGTAATAATTGCAAGATGACGTGAATATCATATGAAACTAATAAATTCGTACCGTGATGCAAAGCAATAATGTAACATATGTGAAATGTGAACAATGTGCATATGGGTTTTGCTCATTGTTGAAGGCCGTCCGATGACCTATAGTTGTTAACTTCTATGTCGTGTGGTCTCTGATGGACAGTTGTCTCATTGGCAATCATACCACATCTTCTTATTTTTATAGTTGAGAAAATCATGGAAGCTGAGCGCCTTCCTCTTGTCAATACACTATAGAATGCAAAGGTTGGTGATCATTATACTAGTATACAACAAATCAAAAGTTACAATTTTTAAAAGATAAAGTACCATTACCTTGTATAATATGAATAGCCATAGCAGATCCAAGAGTATTGTACACTCTACAGGCATACACACCAAAGTCATCAGTGGTAATAGACGAAATAGTCAGCAAAGAATCCTGTTCTATAGGGTTTAAACCCGTTATTTCAGTCTTGTATCTACAAATCAAATTTAATAAACATATACTTAACGTTGTTATTGAAATAAATAAGAATAAATGTCAAGATAATGACCTATCAGATACAAATCTAAGTTTAAGTCCTGCTGCATCGCTTTTATCAGGAATATTAGCCTCGGCCTCTGCTTTAAATTGTTAATTATCATCAAGTTGCTTATTTGATTTTCGTATATTAAGGAATGCGTTTTAACCATCTTTAATACATAAATACACAATCTCAAGATTATATATATAACGCAAATTTGATGATCTAACATTGTTGGACTAAATTTGAGACGAATTATATATATATATATGGTGTTAGCCCTGTATAACCACGTGTTATCCGATGGAGAATGTCTGTCATAAAGTTGTCACATGTTTAGACGTGTATAAAATTAAAATTTGATGTGGCGGCATGGTAATTCACATTATCATCCTTTACGACAGACAAAATAGCTGATCTGAAAAGTACATCATCTACTTGCCACTATACATCATGTACTGTGTTACAATCCTAGATAAAGCCGACGAGGAAAGGCATTACATCGACCACCGAAAGCTATATTTTTGTGTAGCCTAGGTGGTCGAGTGGTCAAGGGCGCTGGACACGGTGCAGGCGGTGTTGCAACGATGTCACAGACGCAAGGCTTCGAATCCCGCTGAGTGAAGAACAAAAATTTGCTAACGCAAATTTGATGATCTAATATTGTTGGGCTAAATTTGAGACGAAATATATATATATATATATATATATATATATTATGGTGTTAGCCCTGTATAACCACGTGTTATCCGATGAAGAATGTCTGTCATAAAGTTGTTACATGTTTAGACGTGTATAATAAAATTAAAATTTGATGTGGCGGCATGGTAATTCACATTATCATCCTTTACGACAGACAAAATAGCTGATATGAAAAGTACACCTACTTAGATATAAGAAGATGTGGTATGATTGCCAATGAGACAACTTTCCATCCAAGTCACAATTTGTAAAAGTAAACCATTATAGGCCAAAGTACGGCCTTCAACACGGAGCCTTGGCTCACACCGAACAGCAAGCTATAAAGGGCCTCAAAAATGACTAGTGTAAAACTATTCAAACAGGAAAACCAACGGTCTAATCTAAATAAAAAACGAGAAACACTTATGAACCACATCAACAAACGACAACCACTGAACATCAGGTTCCTGACTTAGGACAGGTGCAAACAAATGCAGCGGGTTTAAACGTTTTAATAGGCGCCAACCTTCACCCTACCTGAAACAACAGTGTAACATCACAACATAGAAAGACAAACTATAAAATATCAATTGAAATGGCTTAACTCAATCAAAACACATATTAACAAAAACAAGAGAACATACACTGAACTGTATAATAAAATTAAAATTTGATGTGGCGGCATTGTAATTCACATTATTATCCTTTACGACAGACAAAATAGCTGATCTGAAAAATACACCATCTACTTGCCACTAAACATCATGTACTGTGTTACAACCCTAGATAAAGCCGACGAGGAAAGGCATTACATCGACCACCGAAAGCTATATTTGTGTGTAGTCTAGGTGGTCAAGTGGTCTAGGGCGCTGGACACGGTGCAGGTGGTGTAACGATGTCACAGACGCAAGGGTTCGAATCCCACTGAGGCAAGAACAAAAATTTGCTAACGCAAATTTGATGATTCAACATTGTTGGACTAAATTTGAGACGAATTATATATATATATATATATATATATATAAACGCCTAAAAAGTGTACAAAACAACACCATCTTGGATAGTTTAGGATGTTTTTCGATTTCTTTCGAAAATTGCAAGACTACAAATGATGTGTATCTTCTACAGTGTAAATGTGGAAAATTATATGTTGGCGAGTCAGAACAGCCATTTCACAAACGTATGAACGGCTATCGTAGCGACTATGAATGCAAGCCAGACCTTCCTCTCATTCGACATTTGAGATCCCCTGGCCACACTAAGGCAGATCTCAATCGACTGACCATTACAATCATAGACCACAACACTGTTTGGTTAAGGGAGGATAGACTCATTCGGGAAAGATTTTGGATAAGAAAATTAAAAACTTTGGCACCAAATGGGATCAATGAAAAGGTGTAGTTCTAAATCGGGCAGTGCTTTTCATTTGGGTTATATTACATATTACTACGCAGTCTCTGTTGCTATTCCTTTACCTTTGTCAAATCTAAAATTCCAGAATTGTACCAGTTTACATCGCAGGGTACTGTTCATATGGGATGTATAAGTACGCAGCCACGTTCAATTACTTAACCTTTGTCAAAATTATTATTATTATTATTATTATTTTTTAATCATTATCAACTGCTATTTATTTGGGATGTTTAAATACGCAGCCTGTGTAATTACTCTACCGTCGTCAAATTTGAAATATTATACCAGCTCAAATCGGTCAGTGCTGTTCATTGGAAATGTTTTTGTACGCAGTCTTTGTTGTAATATCTTAACTGTCGTCACCTTTGAAATTTTAGAAATGTACCAGTTTATATCGCACATTACTATTTTTATTAGAAGCATATCTATGCAGTCCCTGTTGTAAATACCTATATAACCTACGTCATTTTTTAAATTTTAGTTCGGTTGTAATTGTATAATTTTCAAGATTGTTATAGTTAAATCAGAATGGATTGACATGATTCGTTTAACATCATAATCATACTGATGAAGGATATCTGTTATCCGAAATATTTATAGATACTTACATTTATTGTTTCCTTTTTTTAATATTGGTGTTTTTTTTTTTTAGGCGTTTATATAATTTATTTATTGTTTACATGTATCGTTACTCGTATCAATCCAGCGCCCTCGTAAGAAAGATCGTTGACTAATATCTAGACGTTTTATATACATATATATTATAAATTGAGGTAAATTATAAATTATATTGCCTTCCAAATACCGTTTCGATTCCTAACATCACTGAAGAGATAATAATTGTCGAAATCCGGATATGGTGTATCAATTTTTGCACCTTATGTTTGCGGTATACCATCTTTTCCGCAAGTTTATTGTCTTTCTGTTTGGTATTAAATTAATATAATTAAGATCCATTATGTTACATCTGGTGATCCGTTTATTTGGCAATCGCCATGGCAGTCAGCACGGTTTTAGAACATCCGTTGTACGACCTGCTAGTCAAATGCGTTTTGTTAAAATATACTTTTTCACCTTTTTGGTCTTTTGAAAAATGTTGTTTGTGTTGTAGTAAGACCCCTCTACCAAGAAATTTGTTGTGCATGCACACGTATAAAAATTGCGGTTTTTATCCAACGCAATCATGGGTTTGAACGTTGTTTTCAATTTAGACTTGTTTATATTTTTTCGTTTGGGCTTGTATTATATTTGCCTTCGGGTTTATATGATCCGTTCATCCTATTTCGACTCTTCAAAATTCAAGAGTCTATCCTAAATTGAGGTAAATTATATGGCCTTCCAAATACAGTTTCGATTTCTAACATCAGTGAAGAGACATTAATTGTCGAAATCCGGATATGGTGTACAAATTTTTGCACCTTATGTTTGCGGTATACCATCTTTTCCGCAAGTTTATTGTTTTCTGTTTGGTATTAAATTAATATATAAGATCCATTTTGTTACATCTGGTGATCCGTTTATTTGGCAATCGCCATGGCAGTCAGCACGGTTTAAGAACATTCGCTGTTCGACCTGCTAGTCAAATGCGTTTTGTTAAAATATACTTTTTCACTTTTTTGGTCTTTTGGAAAATGTTGTTTGTTCTGTATTTAGACCCCTCTACCAAGAATTTGTTTTGCATGCACACGTATAAAAATTGCGGTTTTTATCCAACGCAATCATAGGTTTGAACGTTGTTTTCAATTTAGACTTGTTTATATTTTTTCGTTTGGGCTTTTATTATATTTGCCTTCGGGTTTACATAATCCGTTCATCCTATTTCGACTCTTCAAAATTCAAGAGTCAATCCTCAATTAAGGTAAATTATATGGCCTTCTAAAAACCGTTTCGATTCCTAACATCACTGAAGAGACATTAATGGTCGAAATCCGGATATGATGTACAAATTTTTGCACCTCATGTTTGCGGTATACCATCTTTTCTGCAAGTTTATTGTTTTCTGTTTGGTATTAAATTAATATTTAAGATCCATTTTGTTACATCTGGTGATCCTTTTATTTGGCAATCGCCATGGCAGTCAGCAGGGTTTAAGAACATACGTTGTTCGACCTGCTAGTCAAATGCGTTTTGTTAAAATATACCTTTTCACTTTTTAGGTCTTTTGGAAAATGTTGTTTGTGCTGTATTTAGACCCCTCTACCAAGAAATTTGTTTTGCATGCACACGTATAAAAATTGCGGTTTTTATCCAACGCAATCATAGGGTTGAACGTTGTTTTCAATTTAGACTTGTATATATATATACATATATATATATACAAAACTCGTCTAAACATCAGCCCAACAATGTTAGATCTGTAAAGTTGCTTTCGCAAATTTTTTGTTCTTCCCTCGCCGGGATTCGAACTCATGCTACTGAGATATCGTGACACCAAATCGCCTGCACTGTATCCGATGCGCTAGACCACTCGACCACCTAGGCTTCACAAAAATAAAGCTTTCGGTGGCCGGGTGTTACCTTTCCTCGTCAGTTTTAATCTAGCGTCGTAATACAGTACATGATATATAAGGCATGAAGATGGAATTGTTACAGATCAGCTGAAATATCTATTGTAAAGGATCCTACAAATTAATGCAAGATACAGTCACAGAAATAATTATATTTATAAGTACGTCTGAACCAGTGTCTAGCGCATCGGATACAGTGCAGGCTATTTGGTGTCACGATATCTCAGTAGCATGCATTCGAATCCCGGCGAGGGAAGAACAAAAAATTTGCGAAAGCAAATTTACAGATCTAACATTGTTGGACTGATGTTTAGACGAGTTGTATATACAGAAAGTACACAGCCATGTATCACCATCACTGCTGGTGATCCGATGGATAAATCTGTTGTAGAGTTGTCACTGGTTCAGACGTACTTATATATATATATATCTCAGTCGACTAACTATTACCATCATAGACCACAACAATGCTTGGTCTAGGGAGGAGAGACTCACTCGGGAAAGATTTTGGATACATGAGAAAATTTAAAACGTTGGCACCAAATGAGATCAATGAAAAGGTGTAGTTCTGATCGCGCTGTGCTATTCATTTTGGTTGTATAACTACACAGTCTTTGTTGTAATTCCTTTACCATCATAAACTCTGAAATTCTAGAATTATACCAGTTTAAATCGCACGGTGTAATTCATTTGGGATGAATAAATACGCAGCCTCTGTGTAATTATTTAACCTTCGTCAAAATTTGAAATTTAAAAATTATACCAGTTCAAATCGAACAGTGCTATTCATTTTGGGATGTGTAAATACGCAGCCTCTGTTGTAACTACTTACCCTTCGTCAAATTTGAAATTTTACTATTATACCAGTTCAAATCGGTCAGTGCTATTCATTGGGAATGTATTTCAGTCTCTGTTTTAACTTAACTTTCGGCACCTGTGAAATTTTTAAATTGTACCAGTTCATATCGCACATTACTATTATTTTATGTGCATATCTATGCAGTCTGTTGTAAATACTTAACCTACGTCATTTTTGAAATTTAAGAATTATACAAGCGTTGTTCGATTTTTAATTGTATAACGGAAAAGATTGTTGTAGTTAAATCAGAATATATATGATTTATTTTACATCATCATAATGATACTGATGAAGGATATCTGTGTTCCGAAATATTGATGAATACTTACATTTATTGTTTACTTTTCTAATATTGGTGTTGTTTTGTGTTCTTTTTCAGGCTATATATATATATCACAGATCTGCTATGGCTATTTACTTATTTCTGTGACTGTATCTTACGATCTTTTACGATAGATATTTAGCTAATCTGCAATCAATTCCATCTTCATGCCTAATATATCATGTAGTGTTTCACAATAGATATAAGAAGATGTGGTATAAGTGCCAATGAGACAATTCTCCATCCAAGTTTAATTTAAACCATTATAGGTCAAAGTACGGTCTTCAACACGGAGCCTTGGCTCACACCGAACAGTAAGCTATAAAGGGCCCCAAAAATTACTAGTGTAAAACCATTCAAACGGGAAAACCAACGGTCTAATCTATATAAAAAACAAGAAACGAGAAACACTTATGAACCACATTAACAAACGACAACTACTGAACATCAGATTCCTGACTTAGGACAGGTGCAAACAAATGCAGCGGGTTTAAACGTTATAATGGTACCAAACCTTCACCCTTTTTCTGAAACAATAGTGTAACATCACAACATAGAAAGACACACTATAAAATATCAACTGAAATGGCTTAACTCAATCAAAGGACATATTAACACCAGTGAACATACACTGAACAAATAAATTTGACCTATGATACAATGTTAATACAAAATAAATAAACTAAGGGAAGAATAATAAAAGTAACATGTTATATCGGTATAAAATGTTAAACAATTTATGAAAAACAATATGCTCGAACAAAAATATCAGCCATTTGCAATTACTTTAAACACAGGTAAATGAAAATAATTTTGTTGTTAGGTATACGTGTACAGTTCCAATAGAGAAAGGAAATATTTTTACAAAATAAATAATTTTGATGTTCATAGTACGAACTGAAAATTTATAGTAATACCAAACACTTATCAAAGCTGGTATATAGACCAGATATAACCCTGAATAACATTAAATAACAAAAAAAGCATTACAATTAGTATCAACAGGTCAAATAAACAAGAAAGTACGATTTGAGAGTACTCGCAGTTACTGACAGCTAGTTAAAAGCCAAAACAATTAATAATAAAAAATCATCCATCAGAGACTTAAATCAACTAAAACACATCCCAGGAATTTAGTATTTTAACGTCATGGACAGTCAAAGAAGACATGACTTGTGTAATGCCAAAAATAAATGTATCGACAGACAGTAGGATAGTTAGGAGTTTAACCTCTTTATAGATCAAAATGAACGTGGGTGTGTCTTTATAAATCCCGTTTGAAAATAATACAAATTTAGCTATGTCTTAATTTGCTGATGACGAAATCGATATTAGTGCCAATGTAACATATATTCAAAGATCTAATTACAACATTGGTAAGATAACCTTTACTAATAAGTTTGTTTAAAGGTTCGATGAGTTTACACGGATCACATAGTGATTTTCGCGTTTTAAGTACAATATAAAAGTAAAATTTAGGATGTGAAATACCGTTTGTAATCAGTTTTCTACAGGTACAGCCAAATTTACTAATCAAATCTTTGTATCTATGAAAGAACTTAGCAAAAGTTTTACGTAATTTATGGTAACGAAATCCCTGACTTAATAATTTGCCAGTGATGCATTGATTACGTTCGTTAAAATCTATGACATCACTACACACACGGGCATAACGAACGAGTTGGGATATATAAACACCGTATGATGGAGCCAAAGGAACATCGCCGTCTAAAAAAGGAAAATTAACAATAGGGAATGAAAAATCGTCTCTTTTGTCGTAAATTTTCGTATGGAGTTTTCCTTTAGAGATTGAAATGTCCAAATCCAGAAAAGGACAACTACTGCTGTTTATGTTAGATTTAGTTAAAGTAAGTTCTATTGGGTAAATTTCGGAAGTATATTTAGAGAACTCTGGATTATTTAACGAAAAAGTATAATCTAGATAACGGAAGGTATTGTTGAATGTATCAACCAAATGTAACAATGATGTGTCTTTACTGAGTTTGGTCATAAACTGAGATTCATAGCAATACAGGAATAAATCTGCTATTAAAGGGGCAGAGTTAGTGCCCATAGGAATACCTACTACTTGTCGATACACTTTATCGCCGAAACGTACATATATGTTGTCCAGGAGAAAACTTAAAGCTTCAATCATATCTTCACATTTCCAGTAAGTGTATCTAGCATACTTTCCTTTTTCGTTACAGAAAAGGCTTTAAACGAGTCACAGCAAATAAATTTGTAATGAGATTTTTCAAAAGACCATTTTATTAAATATGAAAACTTTTTCTTGATAAGATTGTGTGGAAGTGTAGTATAGAGAGTAGAAAAATCATAACTGTCAACAGAATTAAAAGGACCATCAAAAGCATGTATTTTATCTAAAACCTCTAAAGAATTTTTAACACTTCAAACATAATTAATACCATTATTTTCATAAGCTTTATTACAAAAGTTAATAACAAGTTCTTTGATAGTAGTAAGGGAGGTAGTTAGAAGCACTGATAGATTGGTAGTAGAACACTTACTAGATGCGGAGATGAAACGGAATTTAACTGTTTTTTTTTTTTTTTTTTTTTGTGCAATTTAGGTAACCAGTACATAGTAGGGACTTTCAAAGAGGGTTCTAACAATAGGGTGATGGTCTTTTTTTCAATAAGAGAAAGACGATTGCCCAATTCCAGGTATTGTGCCTTAGCAGTTGCCTGAAATTGGGTCATGGAATTAGTCAATGCCTTTAATTTATATCTTCTTTAATAGAAGATTCTTACGGATTGACTTGACCAAATAGTCTTGTCCTTATGCCAATAAGGTGGTGTACTTAAAGGGTCAAAAGCAGGCATGGCTGGGTAAAGTGGGTTGGGATAGTTAAACGGCCACCTAGAACCGTGAAAAGCATCGCTCCTCAAACCCAAAGGGACTGCACAACTACTTACCACAATGCTGTTTACAGGTCTACTAAATGTATAAGTGGTCTGGGGACGAGTCAATCTCAATTGAGACCCAAATGGGTTTTTTTGTGAGCCAGTGAGGGAATCAGTTTGACAAGTAACAGTAGGTTCCAGGACATGACGGAACCATTCACAGTTTTATCAACTACCGCAGCAACAGATATGGAAAACAGCGAATTGTCATTTAAAGTCCTATCCCAAAACTCATCTTAGGTGGTAGCTGAATTCCACGGAGAAAGACCTAGGTCTTCTTCTCGTTTATTATTCATAATAACTCTAACTGTATTACCTTACTATAATACTTAATATCCAATACAATTGTACAACATGCTTTCAAACTTTCCACAATTCGAGTTCAAATACTCATGCGCATTTTGCCTGTGCGTTTGCTGCAACAAAAACTGGAAAAGTGATGCAGGTAAAGGGCACGCATGCGCCACATAGGGTAGGGTTGTCTATTGGGAGGTTTTCTTTGTGTTTTGTCTCTTTCCGGTTCTTGTGAGCTGCAAGTAACTGTTATCTAAATTTGTGATGGTAACATATTTACTGTAATAAAATCTTATTTTATAGGGAGTGTAGATTACACTGTATACGATTATACAATATTGATGTGGTCATTATACTAACATGACCAGGCGAAATATAAAGATATCTACCAAACTTCTGAATCATAATAGAGAAGGCTTCATTGCTCGTGTTTCGTTTAAAAGATTAAAAAAAAATTCATTTCATTTTGTACTAAAGTTCATAAAGACATATATATTCGCTTTGATTTAGCCTTTTAGTGGAAAAGCGGCCTAATAACCAACCAATCAATCAAGACATGAACAGTGTTTGGCAAAAGAGGCTTACACAAATGTACACTTCTAAACTGCAGAAAATTATATTGCCAGCTAAGCGTTAACATATATTATAAACATTAATGGAGGTATGAGTAGCTTTAACTGCTTTGATGAGCTATAACCTGAATTTCACCTCTACAATATAGCGGATACTTTTCATTAACAAAGTCCAATTTATTGTTGATAAGCACAGTAGGTAAATAGTCATGATTGGTGCGTGATTTTTCAAGTGGTTTGATGTGGTTTTTATCAATGCTTGTAACCAGTTTTTTTTTCTCTTGAATATAGAGTAAAATGTTAAGAAAAATACGTCCCTTCTGGAAAGACGTGAAACCGAATCTTGAAATATATGTTAAGTACGAGGCAAGCTGGTATTTGTGATAACAAAAATAGTATTAGTAGCAATACAGTATTGTTATAAAAGTCAAACATATCTCTAAAATGGTATCGAATCTTGAAATATATGTTATGTATGAGGCTAGCTGGTATTTGCGATAACAAAAATAGTATTAGTAGCAATACAGTATTGTTATAAAAGTCAAACATATCTCTAAAATGGTTTGATTAAAAAATATATAGAGAAGCCCTTAATATACACATATGAATGTTAAAACTAAAGGAAATGCTTTCATAGAATCTATATACCTTTACATTAACAGACACTTTTATTGCATTATCGATCTTTTGTGGATTTGAGCAAGGAGGTTATATTAGAACGAGAGAGCATACTATGCTTGATATAAAATCAGCATCCCTTGGTACCAATTCGACGAGAAGAAAATGATAAAATATAAAGAAACCGACATGCTTATCACCAACTTGATAATGCCTTTTAATTTATTGAGCTGTTGCCGCGAACATTTCGGGTAATACAGAGAATCGCTTATGTCACGTGATTGCAACCGGTGACTGGGTCATTGAGATATAGGTGTATTTGACGTAACAAATCAGTGTACAGGTGTTTATTCTGTGCAATATCATTTGTCGCAAAATTCGAAGTATAGCGAGTCAGAAATGACAATGTTATGAGGGTTCAAAGTAATTAAAGAATGCAATTTCTATTCAACACCACTTTACTTTATACAAATATTTTTGCTCCATCTGTCTGGACCAGTCAATGAGAATTGGAAGGTAATATTGTAACAACTGGAATTACTAAAATTTATTTTCTGTAACAAACTGTAATTTAACATTTGATCCTGAGAAACGAAAACAACAACAACGTGTGCATATAAACTTTAATTAAGAAAACATGTAATGGAAAATATGTGTGACTGTAAGAACATTAACGTAAACTACTCATATTGTGACATTTGTATCTTTTACAGTTTTTCTATTTTCTTTGTCAAGTGCCCCTTCCACTTGTTTACTAAACTCGTTTTACTTTTTAACATACTTTTCATAGATTGTAAGGTGTCTGCCACAAATATTCATATACCTGAGATTATGCTTCAACCACCACAAGTAATGAAAGTGATTTAGAACGGCAATATTTCAGATATTTCATCGTTCTCCACTATTTTCTCCATTCCTGTAAAAGCCATTACTGATCATGTGACCGCTAGGAAAATATTTTTGGTGTTGCCAATACATACTTTAAACATATAAAGTAATATTCCAGAGTAAGAAATACAAGTAATTCTTTTAATAATTTTATCTAAGCTCTCCCAATTTTACCTGAAATGGAAAAGTTTAGAGGAACTATATTTTTAACCAGTTTACTGCTGGAATTTAGAATAAATACACGCGTCGTCTGCTAAACCTAGGCACTGCCAGAACTTTGAAAACGTTCTTGTTTATAAGTTTTCTACCTATTTTTTGATGAAATTAAATACAGAAAAATTTAGGACTATGTCATTTCTATTTTAAAACTAATAGGTAGGCATTTTTGTGTACATCTTATATTTTAATTCTTATTGTGCCGTTTTTCCTGTCAGGATCTTGTTCCTGCGGATAACTTGTTAGCTCAAGTCTAGCTATAAGCTGTTTAACCAGAAGCTATTCAACAGATATAATATTCTGCGACTCTTTTCACAAAAATCTTACGATTAAAATTGATCGTAAGTTAAACTGAAATGTGTATGACTTACGAGTATTTTTACTCCTAAGATTTTTTGTGAAAAGAGTCGCTGGCCATTCTGAACTGTTTATGCCTATATCCTATGTCTGTTATGTTTATCATTTTGTTGAAGTTAAAGAATAAAAAGAAGCGGCAGTTATCCCCCCTTCCCCCCACACACACTGAGTGACCTAAAATTTCTCGAATCATTCCACTCCAATGCATGTTATATTGATTAGTCATCAGCATTTGTATAGATGTAAATAAATAGAATATACGCTTACATCTTGTGCTTTGCAATTGAACCATAATATGAAATGAACATCGCCTGGCATCCATTTGTTTTCGGAGTTAGAAACCCGAGATGCAGAATTCCTGGAGAAAGAATGAGCCAAATAATTGTCAACAGGCTCTTCCACAATTACTCGGCCTGTAGCGGCGGTTTGTACACGGGATGTCAATTTTCCATACATCCCGTGGTCGTACCCACAGCCTATTCGTGTTTATTTTACTTCGACGTTTGGTGGAATATTTGTATAATAAATTTGGAAATACGTTAACGTTTCCAGTTATATTTTTATCGCAATTTCGTAGTCAGTTCGTTTTCTGTTGTATTGATCTCGTTTATTATTCATAATAACTCTAACTGTATTACCTTACTATAATACTTAATATCCAATACAATTGTACAACATGCTTTCAAACTTTCCACAATTCGAGTTCAAATACTCATGCGCATTTTGCCTGTGCGTTTGCTGCAACAAAAACTGGAAAAGTGATGCAGGTAAAGGGCACGCATGCGCCACATAGGGTAGGGTTGTCTATTGGGAGGTTTTCTTTGTGTTTTGTCTCTTTCCGGTTCTTGTGAGCTGCAAGTAACTGTTATCTAAATTTGTGATGGTAACATATTTACTGTAATAAAATCTTATTTTATAGGGAGTGTAGATTACACTGTATACGATTATACAATATTGATGTGGTCATTATACTAACATGACCAGGCGAAATATAAAGATATCTACCAAACTTCTGAATCATAATAGAGAAGGCTTCATTGCTCGTGTTTCGTTTAAAAGATTAAAAAAAAATTCATTTCATTTTGTACTAAAGTTCATAAAGACATATATATTCGCTTTGATTTAGCCTTTTAGTGGAAAAGCGGCCTAATAACCAACCAATCAATCAAGACATGAACAGTGTTTGGCAAAAAGAGGCTTACACAAATGTACACTTCTAAACTGCAGAAAAATGATATTGCCAGCTAAGCGTTAACATATATTATAAACATTAATGGAGGTATGAGTAGCTTTAACTGCTTTGATGAGCTATAACCTGAATTTCACCTCTACAATATAGCGGATACTTTTCATTAACAAAGTCCAATTTATTGTTGATAAGCACAGTAGGTAAATAGTCATGATTGGTGCGTGATTTTTCAAGTGGTTTGATGTGGTTTTTATCAATGCTTGTAACCAGTTTTTTTTTCTCTTGAATATAGAGTAAAATGTTAAGAAAAATACGTCCCTTCTGGAAAGACGTGAAACCGAATCTTGAAATATATGTTATGTACGAGGCAAGCTGGTATTTGTGATAACAAAAATAGTATTAGTAGCAATACAGTATTGTTATAAAAGTCAAACATATCTCTAAAATGGTATCGAATCTTGAAATATATGTTATGTATGAGGCTAGCTGGTATTTGCGATAACAAAAATAGTATTAGTAGCAATACAGTATTGTTATAAAAGTCAAACATATCTCTAAAATGGTTTGATTAAAAATATATAGAGAAGCCCTTAATATACACATATGAATGTTAAAACTAAAGGAAATGCTTTCATAGAATCTATATACCTTTACATTAACAGACACTTTTATTGCATTATCGATCTTTTGTGGATTTGAGCAAGGAGGTTATATTAGAACGAGAGAGCATACTATGGGGGGGGGGTTTTTTTTTTTTTTTAATTCTTTTAATAATTTTATCTAAGCTCTCCCAATTTTACCTGAAATGGAAAAGTTTAGAGGAACTATATTTTTAACCAGTTTACTGCTGGAATTTAGAATAAATACAGCGTCGTCTGCTAAACCTAGGCACTGCCAAACTTTGAAAACGTTCTTGTTTATAAGTTTTCTACCTATTTTTGATGAAATTAAATACAGAAAAATTTAGGACTATGTCATTTCTATTTTAAAACTAATAGGTAGGCATTTTGTGTACATCTTATATTTTAATTCTTATTGTGCCGTTTTTCCTGTCAGGATCTTGTTCCTGCGGATAACTTGTTAGCTCAAGTCTAGCTATAAGCTGTTTAACCAGAAGCTATTCAACAGATATAATATTCTGCACTCTTTTCACAAAAATCTTACGATTAAAATTGATCGTAAGTTAAACTGAAATGTGTATGACTTACGAGTATTTTACTTTAAGATTTTTTAAAAGAGTCGCTGGCCATTCTGAACTGTTTATGCCTATATCCTATGTCTGTTATGTTTATCATTTTGTTGAAGTTAAAGAATAAAAAGAAGCGGCAGTTATCCCCTTCCCCCACACACTGAGTGACCTAAAATTTCTCGAATCATTCCACTCAATGCATGTCATATTGATTAGTCATCAGCATTTGTATAGATGTAAATAAATAGAATATACGCTTACATCTTGTGCTTTGCAATTGAACCATAATATGAAATGAACATCGCCTGGCATCCATTTGTTTTCGGAGTTAGAAACCCGAGATGCAGAATTCCTGGGAAAGAATGAGCCAAATAATTGTCAACAGGCTCTTCCACAATTACTCGGCCTGTAGCGGCGGTTTGTACACGGGATGTCAATTTTCCATACATCCCGTGGTCGTACCCACAGCCTATTCGTGTTTATTTTACTTCGACGTTTGGTGGAATATTTGTATAATAAATTTGGAAATACGTTAACGTTTCCAGTTATATTTTATCGCAATTTCGTAGTCAGTTCGTTTTCTGTTGTATTGAAAATTATGAAGAAATGGAAATTACGACCGCATTTAAATTATAATAAATGAAACACAATTACTGTTGTATTTTTTAACAAAATAGAAATGTCACACGGGGAAAGGGACGATAATGAGAGGCAACCAAAATTAAAACTTCGAGAGTAATCTGGAGACAGAGAAATTGTTCCAACGGATCCCAGATCCGAGCGGAAGCACTATCGCCGGTGACGACGAGGAAGCTTAAGTGGACTAAGGTGACTATCGAAACGAAGGCGCGAATGTTTAACCTAACGAACACATAAATAAACTAAACCAAAGAGACTTCCCAGACAGAAACCTAAACTACCCTGAGTATCAAAGCAATCAATGTTGCAGTAACCAGTATGTTTACCAAGAATATCAGGAGACGCCGTGGTGAAACTACCATACAACCTGGGCCATACAATGGAAAGGACAGTTGGGAAGAATACATATCACGTTGAAAACTGTGATGATCTTGGAAAATGGGTGAATCTGAAAAGCCCTGTTGCTTGCTGCTAGCCTACAGGGACTAGATAGAACCTTCTATATTAGCCTTACTAGTACTGAAAAGAGGTCATATTACTTATTAGTAAGAAACCTTGAGCAGAGATTTGGAAACGCTAGACACCAAAATATTCATTTAAAGTCCTATCCCAAAACTCATCTTAGGTGGTAGCTGAATTCCACGGAGAAAGACCTAGGTCTTCTTCTCGTTTATTATTCATAATAACTCTAACTGTATTACCTTACTATAATACTTAATATCCAATACAATTGTACAACATGCTTTCAAACTTTCCACAATTCGAGTTCAAATACTCATGCGCATTTTGCCTGTGCGTTTGCTGCAACAAAAACTGGAAAAGTGATGCAGGTAAAGGCACGCATGCGCCACATAGGGTAGGGTTGTCTATTGGGAGGTTTTCTTTGTGTTTTGTCTCTTTCCGGTTCTTGTGAGCTGCAAGTAACTGTTATCTAAATTTGTGATGGTAACATATTTACTGTAATAAAATCTTATTTTATAGGAGTGTAGATTACACTGTATACGATTATACAATATTGATGTGGTCATTATACTAACATGACCAGGCGAAATATAAAGATATCTACCAAACTTCTGAATCATAATAGAAGGCTTCATTGCTCGTGTATCGTTTAAAGATTAAAAAAATTCATTTCAATTTGTACTAAAGTTCATAAAGACATATATATTCGCTTTGATTTAGCCTTTTAGTGGAAAAGCGGCCTAATAACCAACCAATCAATCAAGACATGAACAGTGTTTGGCAAAAGAGGCTTACACAAATGTACACTTCTAAACTGCAGAAAATTATATTGCCAGCTAAGCGTTAACATATATTATAAACATTAATGGAGGTATGAGTAGCTTTAACTGCTTTGATGAGCTATAACCTGAATTTCACCTCTACAATATAGCGGATACTTTTCATTAACAAAGTCCAATTTATTGTTGATAAGCACAGTAGGTAAATAGTCATGATTGGTGCGTGATTTTCAAGTGGTTTGATGTGGTTTTTATCAATGCTTGTAACCAGTTTTTTCTCTTGAATATAGAGTAAAATGTTAAGAAAAATACGTCCCTTCTGGAAAGACGTGAAACCGAATCTTGAAATATATGTTAAGTACGAGGCAAGCTGGTATTTGTGATAACAAAAATAGTATTAGTAGCAATACAGTATTGTTATAAAAGTCAAACATATCTCTAAAATGGTATCGAATCTTGAAATATATGTTATGTATGAGGCTAGCTGGTATTTGCGATAACAAAAATAGTATTAGTAGCAATACAGTATTGTTATAAAAGTCAAACATATCTCTAAAATGGTTTGATTAAAAAATATATAGAGAAGCCCTTAATATACACATATGAATGTTAAAACTAAAGGAAATGCTTTCATAGAATCTATATACCTTTACATTAACAGACACTTTTTATTGCATTATCGATCTTTTGTGGATTTGAGCAAGGAGGTTATATTAGAACGAGAGAGCATACTATGCTTGATATAAAATCAGCATCCCCTTGGTACCAATTCGACGAGAAGAAAATGATAAAAATATAAAGAAACCGACATGCTTATCACCAACTTGATAATGCCTTTTAATTTATTGAGCTGTTGCCGCGAACATTTCGGGTAATACAGAGAATCGCTTATGTCACGTGATTGCAACCGGTGACTGGGTCATTGAGATATAGGTGTATTTGACGTAACAAATCAGTGTACAGGTGTTTATTCTGTGCAATATCATTTGTCGCAAAATTCGAAGTATAGCGAGTCAGAAATGACAATGTTATGAGGGTTCAAAGTAATTAAAGAATGCAATTTCTATTCAACACCACTTTACTTTATACAAATATTTTGCTCCATCTGTCTGGACCAGTCAATGAGAATTGGAAGGTAATATTGTAACAACTGGAATAACTAAAATTTATTTTCTGTAACAAACTGTAATTTAACATTTGATCCTGAGAAACGAAAACAACAACAACGTGTGCATATAAACTTTAATTAAGAAAACATGTAATGGAAAATATGTGTGACTGTAAGAACATTAACGTAAACTACTCATATTGTGACATTTGTATCTTTTACAGTTTTTCTATTTTCTTTGTCAAGTGCCCCTTCCACTTGTTTACTAAACTCGTTTTACTTTTTAACATACTTTTCATAGATTGTAAGGTGTCTGCCACAAATATTCATATACCTGAGATTATGCTTCAACCACCACAAGTAATGAAAGTGATTTAGAACGGCAATATTTCAGATATTTCATCGTTCTCCACTATTTTTCTTCATTCCCTGTAAAAAACCATTACTGATCATGTGACCGCTAGGGAAAATATTTTTGGTGTTGCCAATACATACTTTAAACATATAAAGTAATATTCCAGAGTAAGAAATACAAGTAATTCTTTTAATAATTTTATCTAAGCTCTCCCAATTTTACCTGAAATGGAAAAGTTTAGAGGAACTATATTTTTAACCAGTTTACTGCTGGAATTTAGAATAAATACACGCGTCGTCTGCTAAACCTAGGCACTGCCAGAACTTTGAAAACGTTCTTGTTTATAAGTTTTCTACCTATTTTTTGATGAAATTAAATACAGAAAAATTTAGGACTATGTCATTTCTATTTTAAAACTAATAGGTAGGCATTTTTGTGTACATCTTATATTTTAATTCTTATTGTGCCGTTTTTCCTGTCAGGATCTTGTTCCTGCGGATAACTTGTTAGCTCAAGTCTAGCTATAAGCTGTTTAACCAGAAGCTATTCAACAGATATAATATTCTGCGACTCTTTTCACAAAAATCTTACGATTAAAATTGATCGTAAGTTAAACTGAAATGTGTATGACTTACGAGTATTTTTACTCCTAAGATTTTTGTGAAAAGAGTCGCTGGCCATTCTGAACTGTTTATGCCTATATCCTATGTCTGTTATGTTTATCATTTTGTTGAAGTTAAAGAATAAAAAGAAGCGGCAGTTATCCCCTTCCCCACACACACTGAGTGACCTAAAATTTCTCGAATCATTCCACTCCAATGCATGTTATATTGATTAGTCATCAGCATTTGTATAGATGTAAATAAATAGAATATACGCTTACATCTTGTGCTTTGCAATTGAACCATAATATGAAATGAACATCGCCTGGCATCCATTTGTTTTCGGAGTTAGAAACCCGAGATGCAGAATTCCTGGAGAAAGAATGAGCCAAATAATTGTCAACAGGCTCTTCCACAATTACTCGGCCTGTAGCGGCGGTTTGTACACGGGATGTCAATTTTTCCATACATCCCGTGGTCGTACCCACAGCCTATTCGTGTTTATTTTAACTTCGACGTTTGGTGGAATATTTGTATAATAAATTTGGAAATACGTTAACGTTTCCAGTTATATTTTTATCGCAATTTCGTAGTCAGTTCGTTTTCTGTTGTATTGAAAAATTATGAAGAAATGGAAATTACGACCGCATTTAAATTATAATAAATGAAACACAATTACTGTTGTATTTTTTTTAACAAAATAGAAATGTCACACGGGGAAAGGGACGATAATGAGAGGCAACCAATATTAAAACTTCGAGAGTAATCTGGAGACAGAGAAATTACGTTCCAACGGATCCCAGATCCGAGCGGAAGCACTATCGCCGGTGACGACGAGGAAGCTTAAGTGGACTAAAGTGACTATCGAAACGAAGGCGCGAATGTTTAACCTAACGAACACATAAATAAACTAAACCAAAGAGACTTCCCAGACAGAAACCTAAACTACCCTGAGTATCAAAGCAATCAATGTTGCAGTAACCAGTATGTTTACCAAGAATATCAGGAGACGCCGTGAGTGGAACTACCATACAACCTGGGCCATACAATGGAAAGGACAGTTGGGAAGAATACATATCACACGTTGAAAACTGTGATGATCTTGGAAAATGGGGTGAATCTGAAAAAGCCCTGTTGCTTGCTGCTAGCCTACAGGGACTAGATAGAACCTTCTATATTAGCCTTACTAGTACTGAAAAGAGGTCATATTACTTATTAGTAAGAAACCTTGAGCAGAGATTTGGAAACGCTAGACACCAAAATATATGGCTCTAGGGATTTGAAACCAGAACCAGACAACCTAATGAATTTATTGCAAATTTTGGAGATGGTTTACGTCAAATGGCACAGAAAGCATACAGTTACCTAAATACAAGGGCCCAAGACGTCTGCGCACTAAAGGTATTAAAAATATTTTCCTTGAGATGAAATGCCGTTGCAAAGATGAAGAATGTCGTTCAGTAACTAAAGCAATAGACCTAATAGAGAGATATGAGGCTTTTATCAAGGGAAGATAATTGATAAAAACAAAATTACTAGAGAAGACCAATACAAAATAAAAAAAACCCAGCCATGATTTCCCATCTAAAGAAAATCAACCATATCAGGCCATTTGAGAAACTGTATAAGAATATATATAGATATATAAGTCTGAAAATTACACTCAACAGTGTTAGAATTAGATTTTTATGCTGACAAATGTTTGTCCCTCAACGGGATTCGAACTCACACCTTTGAAACACTACAGCACCAATCGCTTAGCCTCATGTCCAGCGCTCTAGATCACACGACCACATCCGCTATATAAAAATATAACTTCAATAGTCGTAGTGTTACCTTGTCACGGAAGGCGAATTTAGAGATAGACATTAGACATGTGTTTTAAGCGTGTGAAGATGTAATATCATTATTATTTACACAATGTATTTTTATTTGTCAGCAATTTAACTCAAGTAACACCAAATGAAAATCTAACCTCATAAAAACAGACAAAAAAGACAGCTTGCAGTTCCATGCTAATAGGTACCACATGAATACCTTAACTTACCATTTGGTTCCATTCTATATTTTACAGAATGAGACCATTAAACTTGGATGAACGCTGGATATGCCACCAATAGTTTCCAAAGCTGAAAACATTGAAAAGGCACCTTTCCATATACCGTATATCGGGGTTTTTTTCGCGTGTGTTTAATTTTCGCTTTGTTCGCGGCTCCTATATTTGACTCGCGTAAATTTCCCTGCATATTCCTATATTTACAGTGGTTCGTTTAACGTTTTATAGATAAAACTGCTAATTATCGAGTTTACATTAAATTTATATGTACACTTGTGACTTATTTAACCCAAAAGGTGACAATATATTTTTATATAAAATCAGTCTGTTGTGTTGATTGGTAGATCAAAAGAGTGTGTATAATTAATTGAGATATCTGTGTTTATAATAATAAAATTTGCTAATCATACATGTAATATCTTTTGACAACACAGAAGTAAGTTACTTGTTCAAAAATGTTAATTACCGACGTCTATTGATTGTTGTCATATAAACCCGAACATTTTGCATTTCGTGTAAAAATTAATTTAAGATAAACCACGTTTTAACGGATATTTACACAAATATGCTTTCAAAATGATCTGTTATACTAGCACAAACTTGATTAAAAACTTCATGTTTTACCATGCCACAATGGATATGATTTAAACGATTAATAAAGATCTCCGAATGTGTATTTTAGTTTGTAGTACACGTATATATATGTAATCGATTATCTGTCAGTCATTTACATTTATGTTTTACTTTACATCTTAAACAATACAATACGGTGTTTTTTTCGCGTGTATTTTTCCATTCAGCGAAAATTATACACAGCGAAAATTTAACCTGCCCATTTTGCCATCAAATCGCGAAAAAAAGCCGGCGCGAAAAAAACCCGATATACGGTATATGTTTAGAGTGTTTTCCCTATGAAAAAAGGTTTTCCAGAATCAGTGACCTGAATAGCCACGTGGAGGAAAACACCGAGACGTGGGGAAACAAGTGGAAAAAAACTTTCTATCTATCAGAGGCTAACGGGTACTTGTTTTATGTTTACCAAGAAAATTACAGGAGACTGGTCACCAAAGTCACCCTAAAGGGCAGTGCAGTAGCTGTGCAGGCCAGAAACCAGGTAATCGAATGGCTGGGAAGGTGCAAGTCTATAAAAAGACAAAGACAATCCTGGGTAGAGGACTGGGCTTACCATTCCAGGTTCAGGGACAGGGACTCGGACCTACTGGACACCCTTAAATTAGCCACCAGGAAACCATCTATTGAGTCAGCAGTTAGCGAGTGGCAAGAAAATGAACCAAGCATTCAGCTAGAGGAGTTACCTGCTTTTATATCAGAGGAGGAATACGATCCCTTACTCCCTTCTGTACTCATTCTACATGGAATCCAGATAAACGCAGAGGCACCCTTGATTGCCCTCTTTGTGGTAAGGATAGTTTCTATCTGGATCAAGATAGAAATAGATCCAGTATCAAAATGGTGGAAAAGTACCATGCTCCTTCTATGGTGAAGAGTTTTACCAGAAGCAGCAATTATGAGCAGACGCCTTAAACATCAATCTGGCTTTCATCACCAGGATTGATAGGAGACCAGACATAGTCACCGGTACCCCAGCAGTGACCAAAGTCAAACCCAATGTAATACCAACCAATCAGTCATCAAAACCCACTGTTATGTCTACCAACCAGCAATCAAAACCCACTGTAATGCCAAACAACCAGTCATCAAAACCCACTGTTCTGACAACCAAACAGTCATCAAAACCCACTATAATGAAAACCAACCAGTCATCAAACCTACTATCAACAAACCAATCCCCCTCACCAACAGTACTTGACAAAGAAACCACCAACCAATCAGCTACAAATCAAACAGAGACCACCCCTGAAAATCCACTAACAACCGAGTAAACAACTAGTCAGCAAAAGGCCAGGGAGATCCTAACCCTATGTGCCATGCAAGCCATCCTACCAGCCAGAAGGAACCGGAAGTCTACCTCCATTAAAGTACCAACTGGTGCCACATTTCTGGAGTGGCCACCCAGGGTGTGAAATCCTTACGCCTGACCGTAAGTTGTTGGTCTGGGAACTTGCAGCCTCAAAATTAGGAATACCTTTCTACTGTTAATTCCCAAACTTAGAAAGAACAAAAACAATTTCATGGCTCTCTAAAAGGACAAAGGAACAGAAAATTAAGGATAAAGAAAACCATGTGAGAAAATGACAGTATTACAATTATGAAGTGTTAAGAAATGTGATCAACAAAGACCAGCCATAATTATGTGTAAGTGTTGACAACTGTATGAAACCAGACACCTAAACAATAACAACATGTGGATATAAACTTTAATTGAGAAAATCTGCAATGGAAAATATTAGTGACTGTATGAACATTAACGTTAACTCCTCATATTGTGACATTTGTATCTTTTATTGTTTTTCTATTTTGTTTTGCAATTGCCCCTTCCACTTGTTTACCAAACTCGTTTAACTTTATAATATTTTTTCATTGGAAAGGTTGGAAGGTGTCTGGCACAAATATTCATATACCTGAAATTATGTTTCAACCCATCATAAGTCATGAAAGTGATAAAGAACGGCACTATTTCAGATATCTCATCGTTCTCCACTATTTACCTCCATTCCCTGAAAAGAGCCATTTTTCTGATAATGTGACCGCTAGGGAAAATATTTTTGTTGTTGCCAATACATACCTTAAAAATATATTGTAATATTTCAGATCAAGAAATACAAGTAATTCTTTTAATAATTTTATTAAAGCTCTCCAAATTTTACATGAAAAGGAAAACTTCAGAGGAACTACAATGTATATATTTGACCAGTTTACTGCTCCTTATTTCTTTATTATTTCATTTGATTTTTCAATATTTTTCATTTTGCTTCCCTTTAAGTGACGTGTCCTAACTAAATGCAAAGGAATAACAAAACAATAAAAAATAAAGAAATATAATCACAAAATCACTTTGACCACGCCAAATTAATATTTTTTTATACTCTGAGTATAATTTAGATTTTGTTAAAAGCCAGTACTCTATTGGCTCAATAACACCGTCATATGTCAGAAAAATTTATACATACACTTTGTACATAAATAAAAATAAGATGTGGTATTTTCCAAGGAGACAACTCTCAATCAGAGTTCAAATGACGTAGAAATTAGCAACTATAGGTCAACATACAGCCTTCAACAATGAGCAAACCCCACACCACATAGCAAGCTATAAAAGGTGACATGACAAATGTTAAACAGTGTACATTAATACTAGGATTGCCAGACGTGTAGATAGGTACCTCACTAATGTGAAATTGTTTTCGATAACACACACGGTATCTTTAGATCCATTTTCCTAAAGAACCAGACAACTTCTTTCTCTATAGGATTTTCAAACTTTAAAAAAGGAAAAGACGTCAATTTGTTCATAAAGATACCATGACAGGCAAAACGTGTACATTCTTTATATATGAAGATTTTTCCTGCAACAATGTTTACGAATGTGTTATGTGGTAAATTTTTATTCAATAGTCATAGGTTAAACGCAGTAATTCAGGTCGGTCAAATCGTTACTTTTGCAGATGCAGAATATGTCTTGTTCAGGCTCTAACGCTTAGGCACAGCTAATAAATAGATCGTCGCCAATGAATAAATGATGACTAAAATAAGTCAACATGAAACCTATGGTGTGTATTTTGTAAAAATATGCGATCCTGCACTATCCCTTCTAGCTCAGATATGTTATTAGGATCCAGTCTTCCACTGCGACTCTTTCGATTTGCACAATTGACACCCATGTATCGAAAAGGCTGTAACATTTTATGTGTAATTGACGTCTATCGCGCAAGTCAATATGGTCGCTCACTCCTTAGTTAAAAGCTTCAGTCACACATTCAGGATTATTAATGTCGTCTTCGCCGATACGCTGTAGTACTATTCCCGATTAAAATTTGTCAAAAGTATGACCAAGATCCTCTGATTTGTGCCTGGAAATTGAAACTATTTATTTAAAATTAGTACATCATTTATTTAATAGCGATAAAATCAGATATTGTTAAGGAAGCGTCCCGATTCAGCCGTTCCAGTCGAATTCGTCCCGATCATTCCGTTATCAATTCGATTCTGATTAGATTTGTATCTTTCATACCAAAAATTCACATACGTCAAGATCTGGACGAAATCTAGACTCAATCGACAAGAAACGGGAATGAAAACTTTCTCGAGATCATGCCAATTCCACAGGACACCGTCGAGACAACAGAGGATATTGTTACGATTTTGATCCGACACAGTAGAATCTATCACAAAATAGTCACGATTGTAATCCGACTACACAAAATCGGCTGAGTATACTGAAAGGAAACGGACGCACCTATCTGTCGGGAGTGCTTGGCTGACCTCTCTGGACCATTCCCGATCCGTAGGACTGCGTATGCGTTCAGACAATGATAAGACATTCCAGATTTTAATTATCCCACTTTCTTTTCGTGTCGTCTCGCTGTTTGGTCTCAAACTTTAGCCGTGAAAGCTGCAATACTAAAGGCTAACTTTGGATTTTACAGTAAATAGCAGAAAAATTGTTAACTAAAATTGCAAATGTTAGGGTTGAGAATTTATGAGGATTAAACACATTTTTCTAAATGTTATTGATGTGTAAACTGGGCCGCTGAATTACAAACTTTACATAAATTTCTTCGAACTTTTATTCAGTTTGTTAGTAAATCGACACAGTTAACACATCAATAATCTTTAGAAAAAAATGTTTAATCCTATAAAGAAAGAAAGAAAGAAAGAAAGAAACACATAAAACAAATAAAATATAAACAAATAATAAGCAAAACAATAAATGTAACTGGAAACTGCCGTTTTTGAAAATAAAATAATTTGAAACCACAATACGATGATGAATAAAAATAATTATCGGTATAGAATAGAACAAAAACCAGTTAGAAAATATTTACATAATATATAAATATATATTTTCCAAAAAAATAGATACTGTTCTAAAAATAGAGAAGAAAACACATTTTAAAAAACAAAATTGACATTAGTTTCAAATGATTTGTGTTATAACAGGTCGATAACACTACCTTATATGGATATGCATAAATTAGGATACTAATGTCCTCGCAAATAAATGTTTATTTACGTATGATGCAATCTTTTTTACCTGGGTTTTTGACCAATCCACTAAATGCGTAACAATGCATGATGGACGTTTTTACGATCAACCGAGAACACGTATTATGTACTGAAATACAACACATTTTTCATGCATTGCGGGATAAACAATTTCGCTTAATTTTTTATCTTTTGTATTTACATTTATAGTTCGTAATCTAAAGTATTCTTTCCATGCTCATATTAAGGAATGGTTGTTTCTATAACGAGTGTTTGAATTACCCGAAATATAGCCAATAATATTATTGATGATTAAACAAACATTTCAGATAATCGTCAACAAGGCAGCAAAGAAACAACAGTGAAAACACAATTACCCATACGATGAACTTTCATTCAGATAGCTAAAAAATAAGGGATCCTGGAATTTTGAGTGGGTTCGTAAAAAAGAGGAAGACTTAAGAGTGTGTCAAATATCTGTTAGAGTCACTAAAATGTCCCAGTTTTTCACATAATTGGTGTAATGATATTGTACCTACTTTTATGAATAAAAAAGTCGTTTAAATCGAGGAAGGGTATGTATCTATCAGTTTGTCTCTAAGAAAGAAACACAAACACCTTTCAGAAAGATTGGTTTTCCATTATCTTGAAAAAAATATTTACTATAGAATTCTGTTTAGTATTTATATATTTATAATTTTATATATTGTCAGGTACAGTACATGTATAAAACCTATATCAACTATCACAATTCATCGAAACTGTTGAAGACATTTCTTAATTCTTGTCTGACAATATTACCAAAATCTATAAGATATAAAAAGAAGAGGTATGATTGCCAATGAGACAACTGTCCACAAGAGACCAAAATGACACAGAAATTAACAACTATAGGTCACCGTACGGCCTTCAACAATGAGCAAAGCCCATACCGCATAGTCAGCTATAAAAGGCCCCGAAATGACAATGTAAAACAATTCAAACGAGAAAACTAACGGCCTTATTTATGTACAAAAATGAACGAAAAACAAATATGTAACACATAAACAAACGACAACCACTGAATTACAGGCTCCTGACTTGGGACAGGCACATACATACATAATGTGGCGGGGTTAAGAGTTGTTTTTTTTTTTCATATTTCAGTTTTTTGGGTTGTTTTTCTATCTCAAACTGTTTCCCATATGCAGATAAGTCTGAGTCTGTCGTTAAATCAATATTGCCGGGCAGCCTGTAACGCCACAACGGAAACATGCTTGAAATTAAGCAGTGTTTCAGTGCCATGCTCTTTGTGTTTTTTGAAGCAGCAATGTTTTTGGAATGGCCTTATACGGGATAAATAATCCAAGAGCATATATATAGAGAGGCGTGTAACCCATTCCTTCAAACCGTTTTGACAGGTTTCAAAGAGCTCAAATGATATTTATACTGGACAGTGGTCACTTCATTGGAAATTTCACTATTTTACGTGAAATTAATGCACAGGTACAATGCATAACAATGGACAAAGCCTGTTCAACTACTTTTACAAGGCGAAAAAGAAAGTCGAATCGTGTAGCCAGTAAATAATATTTTTTTAAATCTGAGCATGCAATAGAAGATTATGTTGTATAAATTTTACATTTAATTGTAGTTCATTAAGTCGGTTGGTCAGTTTTTCAAGGTCATGTTTACCTTCTATTTGGGAAATTACTATATAAATATAAACTACGTCAGGAAATCTAGTGGTCCTGACCTATATAAAGATAAATAATTACTATACTATATATAAAAATATTGTTTGTGGTGAACCGTTTGGGGTAGGAATATACCTCCACATTTCTCAAGAGAAAGGAGAGATATACAAATAATGTGAATACACAGAACCCCGATCCAATCCATCATTTGCTTAAATGCTACATATTTAATTGTTTTCCCTTCCTAAAATCGTCTCATTTTTATACAATTTCCATTTAAAAGGTGGAAATCCTCATCTTTTAATACATTATTGTAAAATTAAAAGCTCGATGATTGGACAGGATTTTACTTATAGAAACGCACTGAATGATGTTAGTGGTCTTCGGAATACCCTCAACTGACAGAAACATCTAAAAAGAAATATATAGGCCATCGCTTCACAAGCAAATCTAACCAATTTAAACACTAACGTATTGGTGAGAACATTTTTCTTTCAATTCTAAAGTGGGTTACAAATATATATCTATATCTAGGCTGTAATGTTGATTGAATTTTGAGATCAGAAAAGCTAGTGTGTCAACAATTACCTCTCTTGAATGCATGCGGTTTTATGTATCCTGATAAATTGAACCGTCACACCCTTTAAAATGTTACCCGTAAGTAAAGAACACCTATAAGGTAATATGACACAATTATGTATGTTTATGTTTGTTTCACAGATCTATGGTTTAATGAAGCTGAACGGGTCACTGTCGTCCTGGGTACGCTGGGTATGTTTTATGTAAGGAAAAGTACCCATGTTGAAATAAAATCTGTTAAAGGTATCCAGGTTAAATTTACCCCGATCTTAAAAGCGTATCCAGGTTGCTTTTTTCGGAATCGTTTGGTAATTAAGTTGATGATGCTGAACCAGCACTTGCATCATGGAAGCAAAGACATATATAATTATATGTCTCTGATGGCAGTCATTACAAAATTAAACGAAAATGATTTCAAGTCTAAGCATTTTGTGCCAAAATTCTCATGATCTGGGTACTTTTCTTCTTTCCAGTTACCCTGGGTACTACGACACAACATAAATAAAAAGTCTGGGTACCATTTCATCAAGTTTAAGTACCCAGGTTTTTTTCTTATGGTACCACGGCCGACAATGACCTGTTTTGCTTTAATGAAGTTCTTCCACAATTTAGTTTTTGTTAAGTGATTGTGCGAAGTAAGTCTTTCCGCCAATTAAATAATGACAATGGTTTATATTTTGACATTTCTCTCGAGAAGATATGTTTTTTTAGTTATTTCGGTGAGCATTATTAAGTACTAAATTTTAATGTCCTTCCGTCTTGATTCTACCCAAAGACAATAAGTAAGAATCCCTTTTTGGAGAAATATAATTATTGTAAAGAGAAATAAGCATGCGAACCGAGACAAGATTTTGGTCACAATCATTTTCATTCGGATTTACTATTTATTAAGAAACGTTATCACGAACATATATTTCACTTGTCAAGATCTTTCTTATTGGTATTAATATCATATGTCACATTATTTTAAAAATTATTCAAAGCACAACCAACAGGAAACTCCCAAATCATGTGCAGTTCATCTTAATAATGCGAAAATTAGGAAATAATATTTTCTCTTTTTTTGTTGGAACTTCAGAATAAAGAATTATGGACCAGAAAATAGAGGAGATAAACAAATTAGAATAGGAATTAATGGGTGCTACATTCTAAAAGTAAAGTACATAAGACATTCCAGATTTTAATTATCCCACTTTCTTTTCGTGTCGTCTCGCTGTTTGGTCTCAAACTTTAGCCGTGAAAGCTGCAATACTAAAGGCTAACTTTGGATTTTACAGTAAATAGCAGAAAAATTGTTAACTAAAATTGCAAATGTTAGGGTTGAGAATTTATGAGGATTAAACACATTTTTCTAAATGTTATTGATGTGTAAACTGGGCCGCTGAATTACAAACTTTACATAAATTTCTTCGAACTTTTATTCAGTTTGTTAGTAAATCGACACAGTTAACACATCAATAATCTTTAGAAAAAATGTTTAATCCTATAAAGAAACAAAGAAAGAAAGAAACACATAAAACAAATAAAATATAAACAAATAATAAGCAAAACAATAAATGTAACTGGAAACTGCCGTTTTGAAAATAAAATAATTTGAAACCACAATACGATGATGAATAAAAATAATTATCGGTATAGAATAGAACAAAACCAGTTAGAAAATATTTACATAATATATAAATATATATTTTCAAAAAATAGATACTGTTCTAAAAATAGAGAAGAAAACACATTTTAAAAAGAAAATTGACATTAGTTTCAAATGATTTGTGTTATAACAGGTCGAGAACACTACCTTATATGGATATGCATAAATTAGGATACTAATGTCCTCATAAATAAATGTTTATTTACGTATGATGCAATCTTTTTACCTGGGTTTTGACCAATCCACTAAATGCGTAACAATGCATGATGGACGTTTTACGATCAACCGAGAACACGTATTATGTACTGAAATACAACACATTTTTCATGCATTGCGGGATAAACAATTTCGCTTAATTTTTTATCTTTTGTATTTACATTTATAGTTCGTAATCTAAAGTATTCTTTCCATGCTCATATTAAGGAATGGTTGTTTCTATAACGAGTGTTTGAATTACCCGAAATATAGCCATTAATATTATTGATGATTAAACAAACATTTCAGATAATCGTCAACAAGGCAGCAAAGAAACAACAGTGAAAAACACAATTACCCATACGATGAACTTTCATTCAGATAGCTAAAAAATAAGGGATCCTGGAATTTTGAGTGGGTTCGTAAAAAAGAGGAAGACTTAAGAGTGTGTCAAATATCTGTTAGAGTCACTAAAATGTCCCAGTTTTTCACATAATTGGTGTAATGATATTGTACCTACTTTTATGAATAAAAAAGTCGTTTAAATCGAGGAAGGGTATGTATCTATCAGTTTGTCTCTAAGAAAGAAACACAAACACCTTTCAGAAAGATTGGTTTTCCATTATTTTGAAAAGAAATATTTACTATAGAATTCTGTTTAGTATTTATATATTTATAATTTTATATATTGTCAGGTACAGCACATGTATAAAACCTATATCAACTATCACAGTTCATCGAAACTGTTGAAGACATTTCTTAATTCTTGTCTGACAATATTACCAAAATCTGTAAGATATAAAAAAGAAGATGTGGTATGATTGCCAATGAGACAACTGTCCACAAGAGACCAAAATGACACAGAAATTAACAACTATAGGTCACCGTACGGCCTTCAACAATGAGCAAAGCCCATACCGCATAGTCAGCTATAAAAGGCCCCGAAATGACAATGTAAAACAATTCAAACGAGAAAACTAACGGCCTTATTTATGTACAAAAATGAACGAAAAACAAATATGTAACACATAAACAAACGACAACCACTGAATTACAGGCTCCTGACTTGGGACAGGCACATACATACATAATGTGGCGGGGTTAAGAGTTGTTTTTTTTTTTCATATTTCAGTTTTTTGGGTTGTTTTTCTATCTCAAACTGTTTCCCATATGCAGATAAGTCTGAGTCTGTCGTTAAATCAATATTGCCGGGCAGCCTGTAACGCCACAACGGAAACATGCTTGAAATTAAGCAGTGTTTCAGTGCCATGTTCTTTGTGTTTTTCGAAGCAGCAATGTTTTGGAATGGCATTATACAGGATACAAAAAATCCAAGAGCATATATATAGAGAGGCGTGTAACCCATTCCTTCAAACCGTTTTGACAGGTTTCAAAGAGCTCAAATGATTTTTATACTGGACAGTGGTCACTTCATTGGAAATTTCACTGTTTTACGTGAAATTAATGCACAGGTACAATGCATAACAATGGACAAAGCCTGTTCAACTACTTTACAAGGCGAAAAGAAAGTTCGAATCGTGTAGCCAGTAAATAATATTTTTTAAATCTGAGCATGCAATAGAAGATTATGTTGTATAAATTTTACATTTAATTGTAGTTCATTAAGTCGGTTGGTCATTTTTTCAAGGTCATGTTTACCTTCTATTTGGGAAATTACTATATAAATATAAACTACGTCAGGAAATCTAGTGGTCCTGACCTGTATAAAGATAAATAATTACTATACTATATATAAAAATATTGTTTGTGGTGAACCGTTTGGGGTAGGAATATACCTCCACATTTCTCAAGAGAAAGGAGATATACAAATAATGTGAATACACAGAACCCCGATCCAATCCATCATTTGCTTAAATGCTACATATTTAATTGTTTTCCTTCCTAAAATCGTCTCATTTTTATACAATTTCCATTTAAAGGTGGAAATCCTCATCTTTTAATACATTGTTGTAAATTAAAAGCTCGATGATTGGACAGGATTTTACTTATAGAAACGCACTGAATGATGTTAGTGGTCTTCGGAATACCCTCAACTGACAGAAACATCTAAAAAGAAATATATAGGCCATCGCTTCACAAGCAAATCTAACCAATTTAAACACTAACGTATTGGTGAGAACATTTTTCTTTCAATTCTAAAGTGGGTTACAAATATATATCTATATCTAGGCTGTAATGTTGATTGAATTTTGAGATCAGAAAAGCTAGTGTGTCAACAATTACCTCTCTTGAATGCATGCGGTTTTATGTATCCTGATAAATTGAACCGTCACACCCTTTAAAATGTTACCCGTAAGTAAAGAACACCTATAAGGTAATATGACACAATTATGTATGTTTATGTTTGTTTCACAGATCTATGGTTTAATGAAGCTGAACGGGTCACTGTCGTCCTGGGTACGCTGGGTATGTTTTATGTAAGGAAAAGTACCCATGTTGAAATAAAATCTGTTAAAGGTATCCAGGTTAAATTTACCCCGATCTTAAAAGCCTATCCAGGTTGCTGTTTTCGGAATCGTTTGGTAATTGTTGATGATGCTGAACCAGCACTTGCATCATGGAAGCAAAGACATATATAATTATATGTCTCTGATGGCAGTCATTACAAAATTAAACGAAAATGATTTCAAGTCTAAGCATTTTGTGCCAAAATTCTCATGATCTGGGTACTTTTCTTCTTTCCAGTTACCCTGGGTACTACGACACAACATAAATAAAAAGTCTGGGTACCATTTCATCAAGTTTAAGTACCCAGGTTTTTTTCTTATGGTACCACGGCCGACAATGACCTGTTTTGCTCTAATGAAGTTCTTCCACAATTTAGTTTTTGTTAAGTGATTGTGCAAGTAAGTCTTTCCGCCAATTAAATAATGACAATGGTTTATGTTTTGACATTTCTCTCGAGAAGATATGTTGTTTTAGTTATTTCGGTGAGCATTATTAAGTACTAAATTTTAATGTCCTTCCGTCTTGATACTACCCAAAGACAATAAGTAATAATCCTTTTTAAGAAATGCAAAAACTGTATTACTGAAAACAGAAATAAGCATGCGAACCGAAAAGATTTGGGACACCACTATTTTCATTCGGATTTACTATTTATTAAGAAACGTTATCACGAACATATATTTCACTTGTCAAGATCTTTCTTATTGGTATTAATATCATATGTCACATTATTTTAAAATTATTCAAAGCACAACCAACAGGAAACTCCCAAATCATGTGCAGTTCATCTTAATAATGCGAAAATTAGGAAATAATATTTTCTCTTTTTTTGTTGGAACTTCAGAATAAAGAATTATGGACCAGAAAATAGAGGAGATAAACAAATTAGAATAGGAATTAATGGGGTGCTACATTCTAAAAGTAAAGTACAGCATGCATACTAGAAACAGCATCAAATAGTTGCCCCTCTGGCTATATATATATAGAGGTGTCATTATAATATGTAGGATTCAAATCATACAATCTGACGTCATATTAGATTTTAGAATAAGGTTCCAAATCTTCTCCTTCTTTAAAAGAGAAGCAAAAGATACCAAAGGGATATCCAAACAAACATACTGACAATGCTATGGCAAAAAAAAAAAAATACGACGAAAAGGCAAGCAACAATACAGAAAACACAACATAGAAAACCAAAGACTCAGCAACACGAACCACGGGGATGATCTCCGGTGCTCCAGAAGGGTAAATATACAATATATATGTACCATCAAGAAAGTTGGTGATAAATTACTGTTGCACCATGGCCTATTTACAAAAATTAATCAATAAAGTAAATAAAGCAGCTTATATGCGCCTCTAATTGAAGTTTTTCTGTTCTCAAATCTACGTCCAGTTCTTGGATAAGATCTCACGCCTTTTAACAAATTTATTTGTAACATATGAAATAAAAAGTTTATAATTTAAGTAAATTTATCAAAATTATGATTTCATTATTTCATCATTCGTTTAGATCTAAAAAAAGTAATGATACCAATTTCATTTGAAATACTACTGTTGTATGTCCATTGCCAAGATAATAATTCTTTATCTTACCTCCTATACATTTCTAGGAATATCATTGGTTAAAAGTGTTCGCGTGGAGGCCCTGTATATTTAATATGGGGTGAGTGAGCGTGGTTTTTTTTTAATACACGGTTAGTAGTGTGTTACGTCCCTTCATAAAAACAACACGGTATTGAGTAAAAATTTGAAACGTTACGCCCGGACAACAGATGAAGAAATTGATGATGAACGATTGAAAATAAATGCACAAAACACTTTAAAAGCTAACAAGTTGTTATTGTTGGCATTTGTTTTTGTATAGACCAATGGCAGAAGGTTTTTAGTATTGAAGACTTGATCGCTTAATATGCCACTAGTCTAAATGACACATGTAAAGATAGTCGGTAAAACAAATTCGTTACATAGTGTGCTAGTGACCTAATACGATATATATGGGGTCAGTAAATTCCATATGGGATGAGAGTCTAATGACTTAATACGATATATATATCGTATTAAGTCACTAACACACTGCGTAACTAATATTCTCTTATGTTTGTGGCCTGTTATCTATTTCTTGCATGAAGATATATATATCTCGTATCACACTGCACGAAGTTTGATACGAAAAAGTGATACGAAAACTGCATCATGAGACGATATTTCGACATTTCCATTGGCTATTCGTTAGGTCATTGATAGCTTTCAAAGGTTCAAACGATGTACATTTCGTCCATGGCAACGGACATATGTTATTTCTTCAATAATATACAAAACACTCACACTTTTCGCCTTGAAATCTTCTTTTTGTCAAATTTTATTACATTCTCAAGCGTACAAAAAGTTTTAAAATGTCTGATTTTAAAGTTTGACGCCGGAAAAGGACATATGACGTCACTCATGGTATGTGCAAAACACTAGATCAACGATTCGCGAAATTTTTAATTTAACAAAAAAAGAGCGTTGACCATAAGGGAAATAGGTTTAACAACTCATAAGAGTTGGATATTGCTTGATATCAACTATCGTTATTTAATTTAAATAGTAATAATATACGTGCCAAAGGCTCGTGTATAAACTCGAGTTGATATCCAATCCTCACTCGTTATGAAACCTATAAATATATTGAAGTTGTATACATGACGTCTTGGGATTTCATGAAGATTGTCCTAAGTTAGGAATTGTCGTATTCCATATCTAAATATTTTTTTATTACCAGTAGTTGGATAATTTTGGGTAAATTAAATGTAGCTCTACTTCCATATTCATTACTGTAAATTCAGAAGTTTTCGCGTGCATTTATTATTGCGAATTTTGTAGAATGGACTAATATGCGAGATTAATAATTGGGATCTCATGAAAATCTGCATACAGTTATATGTATCAGATATACGAATGCAAGTTTTTATTATTGCGATACTCATTCAGGTTCATTATTCGCATTAATAAAAACCTTGCAATAATTTCTGAATTGACAGAACTTTCAGTAAAGAATCGACACATTATATAAACAGCTGTCTATCATTGAAGAATATATGTTGCCCTCTATAGATTATTAGTTACATAGTGTGTTAGTGACCTAATACGATATATACGGGGTCAGTAAATTCCATATGGGGTGAGAGCGACGCTCGAACCCCATATGAATTTACTGACCCCTGCATATATCGTATTAGGTCACTAACACACTATGTAACGAATTTATCTTACCGACTATCTTTATGTGTTGCATTTAGACTAGAGTTGTCTCATTTGCAATCATACTACATCTTCTTATTTCTATACTAAAGTGTTCAAGTGTTCAATTTAAGAACCTAATTCCATTGGTCTGGACACAAAAATAATGTCAACAATAACAATTCATTATCAACAACCTTGATATAACAATATTAAACAGAACTTTCAATACATTTAAACAATCAAATAGTGCCAAAGTCGTAACTCCACTACTAACCGTGTATTGAAATAAGCCCCGCCTCCCTACTAACCTAATATGGATTATACACGGTCTCCACGCGGACGCTTTTAACCAATCATATTCCTAGAAATGTATAGGAGGTAAGATAAATCTTTGTTGTCTTTGTTGAATGGTTGCTGTTGCAATTTCTACATAAGGAAATGCCTGTACCAAGTCAGGAATATGACAGTTGTTTTCCATTCGTTTGATGTGTTTGAGGTTTGATTTTGCCATTTGATAAAGGACTTTCCGTTTTGAATTTTCCTTGAGTTCGGTATTTTGCTATTTTACTTTTGTATTGATGTTTATCTTAGCTCCTTTACATTTCTATGAATATCATTGGTTAAAAGCGACCTCGTGGAGACCGTATATATTTAATATGGGGTAAGTAGGCGTGGTTTATTTTACACGGTTAGTAGTGGTGTTACTTACCTTTAAAAAAAAACAACACGGCGTTGAAGAAAATCTGACCAATGGAAGTAAGTTATTTGTATTGAAGACTTGATTACTTTTATAGCCACTAGTCTAAATGCCACATGTTAAGATCGTCGGAAAAAATTCGTTACACAGTGTGCTAGTGACCTAATACGATATATATGGTGTCTTTTCACCCTATATGGAATTTACTGACCCCAAATATATCGTATTAGGTCATTAGCACACTGTGTAACTAATAACTTACCCACATCTCCTTTTATCCATATGAATATGAAAGTAATAAGGCAACGTAGATCGATTGGATCAACGTCTTTCACACTGAATATCAATGTCTATACGAATTGTTGTTTGTGTATTCATTTATGCATGCACGTTCTATTACATGTAGTATGTATTGGTTGATTATTTGGGACAAAATGTTGTATCTTTTCATAATTCAACTGAATCATTATGATTTGTTACATGTACAATTATATACTACATATATATATATAAATATTGTTTGTGGTGAGCCAAATTGGTAAGAAAATACCCTAATTTTTAGATCTTTTGCTAAAATTTTCCATTTTCACTGTTTGTTCTTTTCTAAAAGCAACCCATTTTGTTTAATTTCCTTTTTTTTTGCATTAGAAATCCCCATCCTAAATATATTATTTTTACAATCTTGACAATTATAATTGTGCTAATTTGTTGAATTACTGGAACGATCCCAAATAATGAGCAACCACACAATTTAATTTCTCTGCTTAAAATCAATCCTTTAGTAATTAATAACAGTTAACCAGTTTTACAAAATATATATATTATTCATGCCATCATTAGGTTTGTTTGTATTTTCCCTGAAATATGGTTTATTGAAATTCTTCCACAATTTTGTTTTTGAAGTAAGTAATAATCCTTTTTAAGAAATGCAAAAACTGTATTACTGAAAACAGAAATAAGCATGCGAACCGAAAAGATTTGGGACACCACTATTTTCATTCGGATTTACTAATCAGATGCGGATTCAGGATTAAAGAAGGGCCCCAAATTAATTCTGCCTCTTTATTTATCATGAAATTTTATGTGTAACTGTGTATCTTTTACATGTCATGAATTTTCATATTGATATCATATTTTAAACAAGTGGCTATATGATGAATTTTGCAAAGACAAATTCATAATTGATATAGTATCTGAGGTCATTAAATAATCATGTGACATTATTTTGTAAACAAACCAACAAGACATGTGTAGAACTTCTCAAATCATGTGCAATCCATTTTATTGTTTTATGCTATTTGATGATAGTGCGAAAGACGAATAACTGAATAACCTCCTCTTTTGTTGGGAACGCTAGAAATTATTTGCAAAATCGTGTTAAGCAATAATGCTTACGGTTGTCTTGTAGGGATTTAGAATAAAGAATAATTTATAGACAAGAAGATAGAGAGAAAACAAAATTATAAAAAAATAAGAAAGAATAGAAATTAATGACAGGCTTCCCAAAATTCATCAAAGGACTGTCACCATTTGGTCAGATAAACGGCAATGGTTTATTTGACCGACCGGGAACCAGTCAGACCAAACATTCGAAGAAACCTATTGGTATAATCAGAAATTAACCGGTTTTCACAAAACAGGTTCTAAATTTTACTCTGTATCTGCAATTTAGCGCATGCATGGTAAAATCAACACAAAGTCATAGATATAAGAAGATGTGGTGTGAGTGCCAATGAGACAACTCTCCATCCAAGTCACAATTTGTAAATGTAAATTATTATAGGTCAAAGTATGGCCTAATGTTTTTAAAGATTTCTTGGTTTTTATAAATAAAAAATTGTGAGTTTAGAAAAAAAAGTCAAAGTACAATATTTAAAATTTGAACACAATAATTATATTATGGGGACAAGAGAACTGTATCTAAAAGGTTTAGATATAATTTTGTCTGCAAAATATATGATGACACATTGTTTGTTTAGGGAGCGACCATTCAACAGTGAAAGGGGGGTTATAATGGTTTTTGTTTCATTTTCATACGTCCTGTCTTCGTATTATGGTATACCAATGTCCGTTCGTCCGTCAACACTTGGTACGATAACTCAAATTTGCTTTAACCAATACTCATGTAATTTTAACACAACATTAGTACTGACATGAGAATGCCTCCTTACTATATTGATTTTTTTTTGTTTCGACGGGACTTCAACCGTTTTTTTTTTTTCAATTTTTCACCTATAGCACACTAAGTCCAGTATGGCTGGATTCATTTTCTTAAAACTATTCATCATTGTTGAGATTGATAAAGAGGAACCTCCCTTTCGATTTTTTCATTTTCTGTTTTCCGTTTAAGAGTTAATGGACTTTAACCGTTGGAATTGAGGCAATTGTATACATATCGCGCACTAATTCCAATATGCCTGGATTGATTTCTTTATAACTGAACGTTATTGTTGGGATTGATAAAAGGAAGCTGATTTTTGGTTTTCCGTTTCAGTGTTGGGACTTCAATTGCCAAAATTTATTACAAATTTATTGGAATTGATGAACATATCACACCTTTAAATTTTTAAAAGTTTTCGATAAGTCATTCAAGGGTTATAGGTCTTTGAGTGTCAGATAAATAAAGGCCTTTTTTAAATGCACTAGCTATAATATGCTCGGATCAAATTACTACAAACTTATCAAAGTTGTCGGGATGGTGTCTTCCTCGAATGCCAACATTTTATATGTTACCTATTCCTTGAATGCCAACAAAAATATTTCAATGGATGTTTATGTAATAACAATAGGTGTTTTTATAAGTATTTAACTGTAAAAAAAAATAGTGAAATTGATAAAATTGCAACATTTTATCACTTTTTGATAAGACAAAATAGTAGATTTTAGGGTTAAAATTATTACGAATTTCAAAGAAATAAAGAAAATAGAAACATTGTTTATTACTTTTTATTAAAAAAAAAGATATTTGGGAATGGAATGTTTATTAACATAAGACATATTAGAAATATTGAAGACATTTTAGTTAAATACAATTCTTACAAACTAAAAAAGGATATTAGAGATTTATTTAATTTTATATCATTAAATATTATATAGTTAATATGAACTATATGAGGATTTCAATTGAACAATTAATTAAACTTTAAAATTCATAAGAAATAATTAAGTAAATTTGATAACTTCCATGCTGGAAACTCTACAAAGTTTCGAGAAAATCCATAAAATAGGGTAACAAGAATTCCGATAAGTTGAAGAATATATGTTGCCCTCTATAGATTATTAGTTACATAGTGTGTTAGTGACCTAATACGATATATGCAGGGTCAGTAAATTCCATATGGGGTGAGAGCGACGCTCGAACCCCATATGGTACTGACCCATATATCGTATTAGGTCACTAACACCTGTAACAATTTATCTTACCGACTATCTTTATGTGTTGCATTTAGACTAGAGTTGTCTCATTTGCAATCATACTACATCTTCTTATTTCTATACTAAAGTGTTCAAGTGTTTAATTTTAAGAACCTAATTCCATTGGTCTGGACACAAAAAATAATGTCAACAATAACAATTCATTATCAACAACCTTGATATAACAATATCAAACAGAACTTTCAATACATTTAAACAATCAAATAGTGCCAAAGTCGTAACTCCACTACTAACCGTGTATTGAAATAAGCCCCGCCTCCCTACTAACCTAATATGGATTATACACGGTCTCCACGCGGACGCTTTTAACCAATCATATTCCTAGAAATGTATAGGAGGTAAGATAAATCTTTTGTTGTCTTTGTTGAATGGTTGCTGTTGCAATTTCTACATAAGGAAATGCCTGTACCAAGTCAGGAATATGACAGTTGTTTTCCATTCGTTTGATGTGTTTGAGGTTTTGATTTTGCCATTTGATAAAGGACTTTCCGTTTTGAATTTTCCTTGGAGTTCGGTATTTTTGCTATTTTACTTTTTGTATTGATGTTTATCTTAGCTCCTTTACATTTCTATGAATATCATTGGTTAAAAGCGACCTCGTGGAGACCGTATATATTTAATATGGGGTAAGTAGGCGTGGTTTATTTTAATACACGGTTAGTAGTGGTGTTACTTACCTTTAAAAAAAAACAACACGGCGTTGAAGAAAAATCTGACCAATGGAAGTAAGTTATTTGTATTGAAGACTTGATTACTTTTATAGGCCACTAGTCTAAATGCCACATGTTAAGATCGTCGGTAAGAAAAATTCGTTACACAGTGTGCTAGTGACCTAATACGATATATATGGTGTCATTTTCACCCTATATGGAATTTACTGACCCCAAATATATCGTATTAGGTCATTAGCACACTGTGTAACTAATAACTTACCCACATCTCCTTTTATCCATATGAATATGAAAGTAATAAGGCAACGTAGATCGATTGGATCAACGTCTTTCACACTGAATATCAATGTCTATACGAATTGTTGTTTGTGTATTCATTTATGCATGCACGTTCTATTACATGTAGTATGTATTAGTTGATTATTTGGGACAAAATGTTGTATCTTTTCATAATTCAACTGAATCATTATGATTTGATACATGTACAATTATATACTACATATATATACATATAAATATTGTTTGTGGTGAGCCAAATTGGTAAGAAAATACCCTAATTTTTTAGATCTTTTGCTAAAATTTTCCATTTTTCACTGTTTGTTCTTTTCTAAAAGCAACCCATTTTTGTTTAATTTCCTTTTTTTTTTGCATTAGAAATCCCCATCCTAAATTAATTATTTTTACAATCTTGACAATTATAATTGTGCTAATTTGTTGAATTACTGGAACGATCCCAAATAATGAGCAACCACACAATTTAATTTCTCTGCTTAAAATCAATCCTTTAGTAATTAATAACAGTTAACCAGTTTTACAAAAATATATATATTATTCATGCCATCATTAGGTTTGTTTGTATTTTCTCCCTGAAATATGGTTTATTGAAATTCTTCCACAATTTTGTTTTTGAAGTAAGTAATAATCCCTTTTTTAAGAAATGCAAAAAACTGTATTACTGAAAACAGAAATAAGCATGCGAACCGAAAAGATTTGGGACACCACTATTTTCATTCGGATTTACTAATCAGATGCGGATTCAGGATTAAAAGAAGGGGCCCCAAATTAATTCTGCCTCTTTTATTTATCATGAAATTTTATGTGTAACTGTGTATCTTTTACATGTCATGAATTTTCATATTGATAAACAAGTGGCTATATGATGAATTTTGCAAAGACAAATTCATAATTGATATAATATCTGAGGTCATTAAATAATCATGTGACATTATTTTTGTAAACAAACCAACAAGACATGTGTAGAACTTCTCAAATCATGTGCAATCCATTTTATTGTTTTATGTTATTTGATGATAGTGCGAAAGACACGAATAACTGAATAACCTCCTCTTTTTTGTTGGGAACGCTAGAAATTATTTGCAAAAATCGTGTTAAGCAATAATGCTTACGGTTGTCTTGTAGGGGTTTTTAGAATAAAGAATAATTTATAGACAAGAAGATAGAGAGAAAAACAAAATTATAAAAAAAATAAGAAAGAATAGAAATTAATGACAGGCTTCCCAAAATTCATCAAAGGACTGTCACTCATTTGGTCAGATAAACGGCAATGGTTTATTTGACCGACCGGGAACCAGTCAGACCAAACATTCGAAGAAACCTATTGGTATAATCAGAAATTAACCGGTTTTCACAAAACAGGTTCTAAATTTTACTCGGTATCTGCAATTTAGCGCATGCATGGTAAAAATCAACACAAAGTCATAGATATAAGAAGATGTGGTGTGAGTGCCAATGAGACAACTCTCCATCCAAGTCACAATTTGTAAATGTAAATTATTATAGGTCAAAGTATGGCCTAATGTTTTAAAGATTTCTTGGTTTTATACATAAAAATTGTGAGTTTAGAAAAAAGTCAAAGTACAATATTTAAAATTTGAACACAATAATTATATTATGGGGACAAGAGAACTGTATCTAAAAGGTTTAGATATAATTTTGTCTGCAAAATATATGATGACACATTGTTTGTTTAGGGAGCGACCATTCAACAGTGAAAAGGGGGTTATAATGGTTTTTGTTTCATTTTCATACGTCCTGTCTTCGTATTATGGTATACCAATGTCCGTTCGTCCGTCAACACTTGGTACGATAACTCAAATTTGCTTTAACCAATACTCATGTAATTTTAACACAACATTAGTACTGACATGAGAATGCCTCCTTACTATATTGATTTTTTTTTGTTTCGACGGGACTTCAACCGTTTTTTTTTTTTCAATTTTTCACCTATAGCACACTAAGTCCAGTATGGCTGGATTCATTTTCTTAAAACTATTCATCATTGTTGAGATTGATAAAAGGAACCTCCCTTTCGATTTTTTTCATTTTCTGTTTTTCCGTTTAAGAGTTAATGGACTTTAACCGTTGGAATTGAGGCAATTGTATACATATCGCGCACTAATTCCAATATGCCTGGATTGATTTCTTTATAACTGAACGTTATTGTTGGGATTGATAAAGGAAGCTTTGATTTTGGTTTTCCGTTTCAGTGTTACGGGACTTCAATTGCCAAAATTTATTACAAATTTATTGGAATTGATGAACATATCACACCTTTAAATTTTAAAAGTTTTCGATAAGTCATTCAAGGGTTATAGGTCTTTGAGTGTCAGATAAATAAAGGCCTTTTTAAATGTCATGCACTAGCTATAATATGCTCGGATCAAATTACTACAAACTTATCAAAGTTGTCGGGATGGTGTCTTCCTCGAATGCCAACATTTTATATGTTACCTATTCCTTGAATGCCAACAAAATATTTCAATGGATGTTTATGTAATAACAATAGGTGTTTTATAAGTATTTAACTGTAAAAAATAGTGAAATTGATAAAATTGCAACATTTTATCACTTTTGATAAGAAAAATAGTAGATTTTAGGGTTAAAATTATTACGAATTTCAAAGAAATAAAGAAAATAGAAACATTGTTTATTACTTTTATTAAAAAAAAAGATATTTTGGGAATGGAAATGTTTATTAACATAAGACATATTAGAAATATTGAAGACATTTTAGTTAAATACAATTCTTACAAACTAAAAAGGATATTAGAGATTTATTTAATTTTATATCATTAAATATTATATAGTTAATATGAACTATATGAGGATTTCAATTGAACAATTAATTAAACTTTAAAATTCATAAGAAATAATTAAGTAAATTTGATAACTTCCATGCTGGAAACTCTACAAAGTTTCGAGAAAATCCATAAAATAGGGTAACAAGAATTCCGATAAGTTGCGAACATAATTAACACATAACAACATTATTTTATGAATCACTTACAATAATAAAAAGGATGTAGTATTATTACCAAGAAAAATTTCCTGAACAAACTGAACAAAATAAAACAAAGCAATGATCAGTAATCTAACATGTGATACATAGTCAAGAAATTCCATCATCAAATATGGGAGGATATTACAGCACACACAACTATAGAAATATTGAAAAAAAAAAGTCCAAAGAGGCTATTGTAGAATTTGGGCAAACTGGAATTCTTGACAATATGCACATGTTGACTTTGTGATGCAACACTTTTCAAAGTTTCATTTAAGAGAATCCATATTTGTTCAAGAGTAACAGCAAAATATGTTTTTCAACAACTTGACAAACATGAATTATATTTCGCTACCTGTAAGTTACCTATCTGTTTAATTAGTATGATTGTTTTGATAGGCATGCACTTTTGTTGTGATAACTTCTACACCTATTCTTCAAACGCCAACATTATTTTACAGGTAAATTGTCGGTAGATCAAAGGATGTTGGCATTCAAGGAATAAACCGTCGGGATTAGTGAATGTACACAAAAATGTACTCTAGATTTTGAAAATTTTCTGGTACATATAAAATTTTGTTTCTTTTCATAATTCAATTAAATCATTATTATTTGTTACATGTACAATTATATACCACATGTATATATATATATAAGTATTGTTTGTGGTGAGCAAAATCGGTCAGAAAATAACCTGATTTTTTACAAGAGTAAGGGAAGATGGTTAAATAATATTGATACGTGGAACCCAATTCGAATTCTCGATGCCAAAATAATCGTTAAATGTGTAAATAAAAAGAAAGTACTGAAAATGCTGGAAATTTACTGATAAGAATACCATTGTTGCGACATACCCCAGAAAAGACTGTCCAAATGGAGCGCCAAAATTCTAATTTTGCATAATAAAATGTGTATATGTAAACTGCCACTTGTATTGATATTTTTCTCGTATCTGTACAGCATACAGCCAATGCACAAGTAGGAGAAAACTGCAGATATTTATGCATTACAATGTGCAGTGCTTGAAAAGAACTAGGATAGAACACATTACAAATTGATTATCAAAGAAATTGTAATGTTAAATTGACAATTTAGATAATGGGCTGATACAAATTAATTCTGCCTCTTTTATTTATCATGAAATTTTATGTGTAACTGTGTATCTTTTACATGTCATGAATTTTCATATTGATAAACAAGTGGCTATATGATGAATTTTGCAAAGACAAATTCATAATTGATATAGTATCTGAGGTCATTAAATAATCATGTGACATTATTTTGTAAACAAACCAACAAGACATGTGTAGAACTTCTCAAATAATGTGCAATCCATCTTATTGTTTTATGCTATGTGATGATAATGCGAAAGACAAAAATAACTGAATAACCTCCTCTCTTTTTGTTGGAACGCTAGAATTATTTGCAAAACTCGTGTTAGGCAATAATGCTTACGGTTGTCTTGTAGGGGTTTTTAGAATAAAGAATAATTTATAGACAAGAAGATAGAGAGAAAAACAAAATTATAAAAAAAATAAGAAAGAAAAGAAATTAATTGCAGGCTTCCCAAAATTCATTAAAGGACTGTCACTAATTTAGTCAGATAAACGGCAATGGTTTATTTGACCGACCGGGAACCAGTCAGACCAAACATTCGAAGAAACCTATTGGTATAATCAGAAATTAACCGGTTTTCACAAAACAGGTTCTAAATTTTACTCTGTATCTGCAATTTAGCGCATGCATGGTAAAATCAACACAAAGTCATAGATATAAGAAGATGTGGTGTGAGTGCCAATGAGACAACTCTCCATCCAAGTCACAATTTGTAAATGTAAATTATTATAGGTCAAAGTATGGCCTAATGTTTTAAAGATTTCTTGGTTTTATACATAAAAATTGTGAGTTTAGAAAAAAGTCAAAGTACAATATTTAAGATTTGAACACAATAATTATATTATGGGGACAAGAGAACTGTATCTAAAAGGTTTAGATATAATTTTGTCTGCAAAATATATGATGACACATTGTTTGTTTAGGAGCGACCATTCAACAGTGAAAAGGGGGTTATAATGGTTTTGTTTCATTTTCATACGTCCTGTCTTCGTATTATGGTATACCAATGTCCGTTCGTCCGTCAACACTTGGTACGATAACTCAAATTTGCTTTAACCAATACTCATGTAATTTTAACACAACATTAGTACTGACATGAGAATGCCTCCTTACTATATTGATTTTTTTTGTTTCGACGGGAGTTCAACCGTTTTTTTTTTTGTTTTTTTCAATTTTTCACCTATAGCACACTAAGTCCAGTATGGCTGGATTCATTTTCTTAAAACTATTCATCATTGTTGAGATTGATAAAAGGAACCTCCCTTTCGATTTTTTTCATTTTCTGTTTTTCCGTTTAAGAGTTAATGGACTTTAACCGTTGGAATTGAGGCAATTGTATACATATCGCGCACTAATTCCAATATGCCTGGATTGATTTCTTTATAACTGAACGTTATTGTTGGGATTGATAAAAGGAAGCTTTCGATTTTTGGTTTTTCCGTTTCAGTGTTACGGGACTTCAATTGCCAAAATTTATTACAAATTTATTGGAATTGATGAACATATCACACCTTTAAATTTTTAAAAGTTTTCGATAAGTCATTCAAGGGTTATAGGTCTTTGAGTGTCAGATAAATAAAGGCCTTTTTTAAATGCACTAGCTATAATATGCTCGGATCAAATTACTACAAACTTATCAAAGTTGTCGGGATGGTGTCTTCCTCGAATGCCAACATTTTATATGTTACCTATTCCTTGAATGCCAACAAAATATTTCAATGGATGTTTATGTAATAACAATAGGTGTTTTATAAGTATTTAACTGTAAAAAATAGTGAAATTGATAAAATTGCAACATTTTATCACTTTTGATAAGAAAAATAGTAGATTTTAGGGTTAAAATTATTACGAATTTCAAAGAAATAAAGAAAATAGAAACATTGTTTATTACTTTTATTAAAAAAAAAGATATTTTGGGAATGGAAATGTTTATTAACATAAGACATATTAGAAATATTGAAGACATTTTAGTTAAATACAATTCTTACAAACTAAAAAAGGATATTAGAGATTTATTTAATTTTATATCATTAAATATTATATAGTTAATATGAACTATATGAGGATTTCAATTGAACAATTAATTAAACTTTAAAATTCATAAGAAATAATTAAGTAAATTTGATAACTTCCATGCTGGAAACTCTACAAAGTTTCGAGAAAATCCATAAAATAGGGTAACAAGAATTCCGATAAGTTGCGAACATAATTAACACATAACAACATTATTTTATGAATCACTTACAATAATAAAAAAGGATGTAGTATTATTACCAAGAAAAATTTCCTGAACAAACTGAACAAAATAAAACAAAGCAATGATCAGTAATCTAACATGTGATACATAGTTTCAAGAAATTCCATCAAGTAATATGGGAGGATATTACAGCATACACAACTATAGAAATATTGAAAAAAACCTTCAAAGTCCAAAGAGGCTATTGTAGAATTTGGGCAAACTGGAATTCTTGACAATATGCACATGTTGACTTTGTGATGCAACACTTTTCAAAGTTTCATTTTAAGAGAATCCATATTTGTTCAAGAGTAACAGCAAAATATGTTTTTCAACAACTTGACAAACATGAATTATATTTCGCTACCTGTAAGTTACCTATCTGTTTAATTAGTATGATTGTTTTGATAGGCATGCACTTTTGTTGTGATAACTTCTTACACCTATTCTCCGAACGCCAACATTATTTTACAGGTAAATTGTCGGTAGATCAAAGGATGTTGGCATTCAAGGAATAAACCGTCGGGATTAGTGAATGTACACAAAAATGTACTCTAGATTTTGAAAATTTTCTGGTACATATAAAATTTTGTTTCTTTTCATAATTCAATTAAATCATTATTATTTGTTACATGTACAATTATATACCACATGTATATATATATATAAGTATTGTTTGTGGTGAGCAAAATCGGTCAGAAAATAACCTGATTTTTTACAAGAGTAAGGGAAGATGGTTAAATAATATTGATACGTGGAACCCAATTCGAATTCTCGATGCCAAAATAATCGTTAAATGTGTAAATAAAAGAAAGTGCTGAAAATGCTGGAAATTTACTCATAACAATACCATTGTTGCGACATACCCCAGAAAAGACTGTCCAAATGGAGCGCCAAAATTCTAATTTTGCATAATAAAATGTGTATATGTAAACTGCCACTTGTATTGATATTTTTCTCGTATCTGTACAGCATACAGCCAATGCACAAGTAGGAGAAAACTGCAGATATTTATGCATTACAATGTGCAGTGCTTGAAAAAGAACTAGGATAGAACACATTACAAATTGATTATCAAAGAAATTGTAATGTTAAATTGACAATTTAGATAATGGGCTGATATGCATAAAACCACTTAAGTTAAGATATTCAATCGTAGTACTAATTTATGGTAGGACATGTAGAAAAATCTGTCCGTTCGAACAAATCTTAACTTAAGTAGTTTTATGCATAGCAGCCCTGGTGCATTAGAACTACTGTCATTTCTGGGGCAGTGATTGTATCAACATAAAAAAAAATTGATGGCAAATTTCAGGGGTATAGACCCTATTTCATTATATGTTTGATTTTACCTTGAACGTGTCTTGTTTAGCCCATATGCTATAGAAATGTCAACTCAGTATGGAAATACTACATGTACATGAGTACATGTTGATTTTATTAAGCGATACTTGAGTACGCGCTCGGAATAAAAAAACGTTAACTTAATGGGAACACAATTATGTAAATTTTACGCTTTGTGGGTCGTTGTCAATTAGACGTTAAACCCTATACATAATTATCTTGGACTAGAAAATAGTCCCAAGCTTTATATACCATAATTGGCAGCTCACTAATTACATGTACTAATTAGGTAAACACGAATCTAACAATAATTTAATAAACACCTATAGAATATAAATGATTACAAACTTAAGTTAAACCAGACCTATTGCTTATAGTATCTGATATATGGACTTGACCACGAAAACTTAACCTTGTTCACTGATCCATGAAATGAGGTCGAGGTCAGATGAAAACTGTCTGACAGGCATAAGGACCTTGCAAGGTCCGCACATACTAAATATAGTTATCCTATTACTCATAATAAGAGAGAAATTAACATTACAAAAAATCTAGTCACTGAACCATGAAAATTAAGTCCAGGACATTGGACATTTGACAGACGGAAACTTCATAACATAAGGCATCTATATACAAAGTATGAATCATCCAGGTCTTCCCCCTTCTAAAATATAAAGCTTTTAAGTAGTTAGTTAACGCCGCTGCTGCCGCCGCCGCCGCTGGATCACTATCCCTATGTCGAGCTTTCTGCGATAGAAGTCGCAGGTTCGACAAAAAACTATAAATATAATTAAAAAAGAGATAAATTTTATAAGAATATTGATATTGAGATTTAAAAAGGTCAAAATATTATAATAAAAACTATAAGCATTAGAAGAAATAGCTGAAGCAGAGAATGTTCCTCACACAACCACTTTTACAGATTACGTCACCGAATATTGGGTTGAAGGACACCGCTTCCTCTGGAACCACTTCCCGACTGAGGGACCACGCACCACCAACCTCTTGGCAGGCTGGCACAGTAAAATCAAGAAGATGGTCCAACACGCACACCCAAATATCTATGAGATAATTGAGGTGCTTCAGAAAACTCAAGCTTTCACTGAGTGTACCATCATACAGTATGCTGCAGGAGGGGCCCGTCAACCAAAAAGACGCAGATACAGAGAAATCGATTCAAGACTTCAGGGACTGAAAGCTAAAAATGAACAAGGACTTGTGGATGTGTTAGAATATGCAGATGCAGCATCACACCTTCTGCACTTAAATTAAAGACATTCCTGTACACGAAATTTGTAATTGTTTCCAATGTTATGTTTGCATATTATGTTTAATGCTTTAAATGCATTATGAATGATGAATTTCAGTGCTAATGATATTTATGTAATATTGACAATGTTAATTGTTTTAGTGCTATTAAAAATATATATATATCAAAATCAATTTATTATTTATTTTCATTTATCTCCTTCAAAGAATCAATTCAATGAAAATTTCACAACCAAATGTATGAAGAAAAAAAAGTACATTTTAATATGCATTAATTGCATACAAACTTATCCTTTAGAATTTTATGGACATATACGTACATATAAAATAGCAACATTACTGGAACAGACTATACAATTTTCCAATCAGTAAACCTTTTGTCTTTTTTGTTTATATGACCATTTGATAATTGGGGTAATTAAAAGTGGGCAAACCACGGTTTAAGGGGTGAAACCGTCACAGATCTGGCACCAACATCACCTCTCCAAAATAGCAGAAAACCGCCAAGACACGACTAATTCTAGTGTAAACAATATGGTATTCAAAAAACAACTAATACTGGCTGTTCATATGAAGTGGCTCCTTCACTGTTATGATTTTGATAATTACAACTAAATAGCAAATTATATTACTAAAAAAATGAATTAGTTAAACAGGTAAACATATTCTCAAATCCTTCATCTGACACCGTTTAACCGTACACTTTAAAAAATTTCCTTGTAAGAGTTATCTCCCTGAACACTGGTTTAATTGATATCTCTACTACTTTGCAACCGTAAAAGAAACCAACAAATTTATTTTTCCAAATTGCTCGTTATATATCCTAATTTAAACCATTGTCGTGACGTCAGTCTATCCATTTACCGTGGATTCTTTTTCTAGAATCAACGCTTCCTAAATCTGTCGCTGAAATGGACTCACTAAATTATATTCAATTGTTTCCTTTGTGTGCCTAATTTCATTAAGTTTGAGTTGGCTAATTTACTGATTTCTGTTCACTAATGGAATTAACTTAAAAACTTATCTTCAATTTTTGTAATTTTTGTATGCCTTCACTGGGAATCGAACCCCTCCTTTAAATCTGTTATGTGTAACTGACATCAACACATCGACAAAACCTCTCGGCTATCAATGGGTTGCAATTTAGATGTCTATTATATATATATATATATATATATATATGAACATATGATACACATTGGTACAACGGACACATATGGCTTGTACCTTTATATATACATAAAAGGCAATTGTATAGTACAAGTTGGTAGCCGCGAGGTTAGCATTGTTAAGATCGATGAGTTAAAGAGTCAAGTTAAAGGTATAGACTTGTCGGCTAAGGTTCGGATCCCTGTTTTCTTTTTATTGTCCCTATTCTTTAGTTTTTCCGTTTTTCTTATTTTGTATGTTATTGTGGATATTTTTGTTATAATAGAGGGTTTTTTTTTTTTTTTTTTTTTTTTTTTTTTATTATTGGCTATTTCACATATTTGAAACGAAAATAATTGCATTCAATTTGTCCATTTTTGTTTTATGAATATAGTATGATTGCATCTGTTTTACTACATAATTTTACAAATGTTTATCCGCAAATCCCTATGCGAGTAAATCGTGATGTGCCTAGAATTAGGCTTCTTGTTAGAAATTTCGGTAACATACTTATTATATATACTTAAATATAAGTTCGAATATGTCTTATTTTGTAAATTACTGATAATATTCAGAAGACTGATAATTTGAAGACAGACGTGTTATGTTATATTTGTATTTCTCTAACCAATTAATTGTGAACTTAGATTTATTAATGCATCGTTGAACATGATAACATGGTTATTTAAACTCACTTACAATACCTTCTAATTAGGAAAGGCCTTGATTTTGAAAAGACATTAACACAATAGTTTAAGTTATAGATAAAATGGATATTTTCCTTCTGGGCTCATGGTTTCTTTTTCAAGAATCAACGCTTACTCATTGTATCTATAATACATAAACAAGAAAATGGGGTATGAGTGCCAATGAGACAACTCTCCATCCAAGCCACAATGTATAAAAAGTTAACAATTATAGGTCAAAGTTAAGTATACTTTGTAAAATTTGGACCAAAGCGATACAGGTATTCCATATGAAAGTTATTCCCCCTTCTGTACTTGATTTAAGTGAAAGGTATTTGTAACTGGCAAACCAAAAGAGACCTAGGGTCTTTTGATTTGAGGTCCATGGTCCACCAAAAAGAAAATGAGGTCAAGGTCAGAGGTCAAAGGTCATGTTCTTAATATTGATGCTGGCTTATTATTGCTTCTTTTTTTTTTTTTTTTTTTTTTTTTTTTTTTTTTTTTTTTTGTTTAATGGTATATAATTTTATTTGAAATTTACATTTGTTAGACATACATAAAGTACAGGTACCTTATCCCGGCCTCGTTAACGTTAGTATATAGCATTTCAGTTATAAGGTTAGTACTTGTTAGTACACAATATACATTTTAGCTGATAAATAATATGCAACAGATTTAAAAGACAGTAATATGATATATTATAAATTTTAGTTTAAGAAGATAAATTAATTTTTCTGCAACCAAATTGTATAAGTTTTCATATTTGCCTTCTTTATTTGTCAATATTTCGTTATGTTGGAGAAGTTCATATTTTAAAATTTCAAACACATTAATTTATTTTGTTTTCTGCTCGGATATATAATATAATTTATATATAGTAAAAGTATAATTGTTAGAAAATCGTTAATATTGTAATAATTTGTATAAGTGATGAAAGTGATATTATATGATGTCCTATTTTAAGTTTATCTAGTATTAGTTTTATTTGATCCCAAAATAATCTCAGATATTTGCATGTCAAAAGTAAAGTAAATAATCTTCAATGACATTACATATATAACATAAAGGAGTTTTGGTTATTTTCCAAGAGAAAAGTAATTGTTTAGTTGGTAAAATGTAATGTAGAAATTTCCATCTTAATCTCAATTTATTATCTTGGATATAGTTAAAGATAAAGTACAACATGTGTTCTCTTTTCCTTGTATTGTTATCTTAATTAAGAATTCTGTCTTATTTTTGAAATCATATTGCCTTCTCATAATATAGGTATTTAAAATGGAGATGTAAATATCTTTGGAGGAAAATAATTTTATTAATACAATTTTTCCTTCTCTATCTTGAAATTTAAATTCGGAGTCGGTAGCAACTTTTGTTTTAATTGATTCTTCTTTTATTAGCTCTTGTAACCACTGTTTTGGTATTGCTTTCATCAATTTAGAATATTCCGAAAACCAATTAGCATGGCAAGATAGTTTATCTAAAATCTTATTTTGATTTTTGATTAATTTTTCCTTTATCATCAATTATATCATTTTCAAAAACAATTTTACTGTTTATTCAATTTTTGAATAGAAGACATTTACCTTTTAATTTGATATGTTTATTGCCCCATATAAGTTGCTGTCCAATATGTTTATATGATAGTCGAACTGATTCTTTTTCAGATTTTGAATTTATCCGTGATAAGATTATTTTTAAGTAAAATTCTGGAACAATTTCTTTTAGTTTATTAATCAAATTAATATTGTTAAAGTTCCTTTTAAATATAAGGAATTCTTGTCCAAATTTGTCGAAGTAAAATTTTGGTAAGACTTTCCAAATGGGTGATTAGTCTTCATTATCAATGAGTCTTTTTACCCAATCAATATTTATGGATTCTATATATTTATCTATGTCTATCATTTTAAGCCCGCCAGCATGATAATTTTTACTTATTATAACTCTTTTAACTTTTTCTGGTTTAATGTTCCATATAAAACTATATGTTATTTGTTTTAATTTTGCGAGATATTCTTTATCAATTTCTGTTACTGATGCAACATAAATGATATTCGGTAGGATTAATGATTTATCAAGAGTTATTTTACCTAGCATAGTTAATTTTCTTTTATTCCTGTCTTAAATTATTTTTTGCAAATTTTTCGTACTGTCGTTGCAAGTTTAATTTTTTTACACTAATTTTTATTAAGTCCAAAATATATTCCCAATACTTTTATCGGTTCTTGTGTCCACTTGATGTGTTCAACCTTATCTTTACAGGACTTTAAATTTATCGCTTCTACTAAAAATGTTAAAAACCGTACAAGATATCAACAAAACATTTTTACTAAACTGTTAGTTCCAACATGTTGTAGGATATATATTTTGGTTAAAAAAAATTGTTGACATTTAATGGGAGTCTTCTCCCCTGTAATGTTTAAAATTAGCTGTATAGAGATATCTCGTTAACCATATATAGTAGAGACTTACGGTTTTTTGATTTCAGGTCCTTGCTTTATATCCTTGAAATTAAGGTCAAGGCCAAAGTTAAATTTGACGTACTAGATTTTGAATTTTGCTATAAATTCATATTTGTACATGATAAAGCCATGGGTCTTTTGAATTCGGTAAGTAGACATATGACATGGACATGGTCAGTCGGAAAAAATTAAAAAAAACAACACGTTTAATAATTTCATGCGTCCGAAGCGCTTTTCTGGATTTACCTTCACCAGGAACGCTCAAAGCCGAATATTTGAAAGCCGAGGATGTATAAGTACCGAAACAGTCGAAGAAGTTTATGACAAAAAATACCTAAAAAATAGCCAAATCCATCTAAGGTCAACTTTGCCTGAGGGAGTTGAAACCTTAGTTGAAACTGGAAGTAACCTTATGTTATCAGTTAGCCATTTGCTACACTGATTTCATTGAAAAGTATTTAGAACCATATATTTTTGGAATCAGTGTAGAGTAACCTATCAGATGATACCAAAAAAGGAAATTGTGTAAACCGGAAGTAGGAACTAATCTCACTTATTTCAAGCAAAAGTATATAAAACAAGAATGTGTCCATAGTACACGGATTCCCCACTCGCACTATCATTTTCTATGTTCAGTGGACCGTGAAATTGGGGTCAAAACTCTAATTTGGAATTAAAATTAGAAACATCATATCATAGGGAACATGTGTACTAAATTTCAAGTTGATTGGACTTCAACTTCATGAAAAACTTCCTTGACCAAAAACTTTAACCTGAAGCGGGACAGACGGATGGACGGACGAACGGACGGACGCGGACGGACGAACGAACGAACGGACACACAGACCGAAAAACATAATGCCCCTCTACTATCGTAGGTGGGGCATAAAAACATATATTTTTGGAATAAGTGTAGGCTATCATTTGACATCGGAAATTAATAGGTTTGAAAATTTAAAAAAATTATACTCCGTTCATTTAATAATTTTTTTTACCGGTCATACCTATGACCTACAAAACTGTTATCCAAATAACATATGAGGTTAAGAAATAATTTGATTTTTCCAAGTTGGTAGATTATTAATTGTTGGTTATTAAAATAAGGAAAACACAATCGTATTTGTTCAAAAATTCTTAAAACTCACCATTAATGATTATGTTTTATTATATATGTTTATTATATATGTTTTATTATATACACCCTTGGTATCTTCTCCCATTCTTCTTATTCAAACTTACGTCATTTGACCTTATGCTGGTATAACTGATTGGTGTTTGAGAATTAAAACAAAACTGCTTATTAACTGTAAACATTTTTTCTCGGAAATTTTGAACCATTATTGAACCCTACAGCCCTTTTCGCACTAAATACACCTTTCCATTGATTGACTGATAATTTGATTTGAATGACTGATTGATTGGTTGATTGATTGACTGGTTGATTGTTGTTTGTTTTCTTTACTATAATTGGTATCAAATTCGAGGTATAGGGACCAAAATCAAATTTATAACAACACATTCGAACCATAATAATGACATTTATACTTCTGACGATATGCAACAGTAAATATTTTTAAATGGAATCATATAAAAATTATTCAACATATAACCTAAAGATCTTCATTTGACGTGCAAAAAATGAACAGTCCTTACCTTGAACTGGATGATAGCAAACTATCCTCTAGTTTCCACACTGTATAAGATGGATGTGGGTACGACCATATATGGCATTTCATTGAAATTGATTGTCCTAACGTAGCATTCAATACAAAATCACTGGATTCCACTATCGGGGTACCTTTCGAGAGAGAGAGAGAAACACACATTATGTTTATTAGATATAAGCATATACACCGTTACACTTATGTATACAATTCATATTGTTCACGAAGATCTATGACTGCAATGAACGCGCTAGTTAATGTGATGACAAATGTTAATCAATTCAAACAATAAAACTAACGGCCTGATTAATGTAAATTTTTTTTTTACCTAAAACATATATGAAATACAGCAAAAAAAACGACTAACACTGAATTACAGGCTCGTGATTTGGGACAGGCACACACAGGAGGCGGTGGTGTTAAACATAGTTGCTGATGCCCAACCCTGCCCTTTACCGTTGACAGTGGTGTATGTCTGTCCAAGTCAAGAATTTTCCCAACAGACAACTTTCGAGTTCGATGGATTTCCGTCAAAAACTTTGGTTTTAGTGAACATCATTCGTGCGTTTAGGGGCATCGTCACTTTCCGTTTCCATGTTGAGCGAGTGGTTGGAAAACTATGATGCTATTTTGTACGATTTATTCGGCAAATTGAATTCTTATAATTGACAATCAGCACTGCTATCATTAGGGAATTGTGATTAAGTACATACAGAACAAACATTATTTCTAATTTATCCTGCACAATGACGATCACTAAGACGCTTGATGAACGTTTATAGTGCAGGGATACAGGCGATTCCCTCTATCTGGTAAATGACGTCATAAAGGCGCGCATAATTGACGGTTTTTTCCGGTGAAGTACAAACTCGAAAGTGGGTCTATTGGAAACAAGACATTGCAGCACAATTTGATTCCCTGATATTATTTCAGGGATTATCAATAATACAATAATACAAAGATCCTTTGTTAAGTAAAAACAAATCAAATAAAGACAAATAAATCATCTTTATTTCTTACCGTTTTAATGTTTAAGTGGACAATTTTCATACCCTGTCCATTTATCAAATATAAAGGGAACAGTTTTTCGAGTGATATGGTATTTAACTGTGTTGAACCACGTAATCTCATAAACAAACAAGTTTTCAAAATTGAAATTAATAATACCAACATTCTAAATAATAGTGATAACTACATATGTATGCCATGAATTTATTGTTTGCCCAAAACAGCGTCAAATGCACATTTGGAATTTTTGGTCCTCAATGCTCTTCTACTTCGTACTTTATTTGGCCTTTTTAACATTTTTTGATTCGTCACTGATGAGTCTTTTGTAGACGAAACGCGCGTCTGGCGTAACTATAAAAAATTTAATCCTGGTATCTATGATGAGTTTTTTTATGTTCTGGATGAAAATGCACAGTGCATGTAACTTGGTGTAAAACTTAGCTAAGTTATGCAACTAAACGTACAGAAAAACAAACAGAACGCACGATTGATAGACTCAAGGACGTGTAACTAACATATACGACCTTGACAGACTGAACACAATTATGGAGGAGACAAACATTGGCTGTAAAGTTTTGATACCGATTCCGCATGTTAATCGTGGAAAGGGAGACCCAAACACTATAATGACCATTGTTTATGAACGGACTGAAAAGGATATTGCCTGGCTATGAAATATAGAATTTTGCTCGGATCCTACACGAAAATCAATTTGAGATGGCTGATTCACTTTTGCGGCACCTTCAGATGTTTTTAATGAACACTTTTTTTCTCTTCAACGTGCGTTAAAATCATATTCAATATGTGAAGGACAAGACTTTTTTTTAAGTGGATGTTATTGCAAAAAAAAAAAAACGAAAATCAGTGATTGGTAAATCTGCAATAGTAGACGTCGTCCAAATTTACCGAATGTAGTTTGTAGAAATTAATTATTTATATCAGAGTATTGTGCTTAGCATTTTAATATTTATGCTTCTAAAGATGGTTTAATATGATTTTCATTGTATCTTCATTCCAGTTATCATGTATAATCCCTGACATTTTTTCTAGTGAGTATTCATAATTCATGAAATGGAATTTTATTATATATAATCACTAGAATTACCAGCAATCCCCTGGAGATAATAACTCGGGAAATTGTTTTCTTTCAATAGAATATCAATTATCATTTATTTCATTAAAGGATTGACATTCATTAGAAATGTAAGCTAATTAATTAGTTGTTTATACTGTTTGAGGATTTTTTTGGACAAGTTAATTCGAGATCAAAGGAGACTAATTTTCCTCATCAAATAAACTTTTCTTCACATATTTGTTTTCTCATGAAAAGAGCGTGTTTGTTTTTATATGAGGTGTTATAAGTGGTCCCTCAATATATCTAAATGCCTGCATGGTATACTTAGCCATACGTTTTTATTGGTTTGGTGGGTGTAAATTCAAAATCGTTATTCGAATAATGATATATTTTTTTATGCAAACCGAAAGATTTTATGGAATCTGTAGTATCAATGTCTCGTTATCGTATCTCTGTCGACGATAGGTTATTGCCTGCATGTTGTACTAAGCCATACGTTACTAATTGTCTCTGGTGTGTAAGTTTTTAAACAACATTTGAATAATGATATTTATACGCAAACTGAAGGATCTGAAATTTAAATGATTTATGTGAAAAATAACGAGTACGGGTCGGGGGGATGACACGAAGTCAGCCAAAGCCTACCCGAATTATAAATCCTAGCCTCCTTGTATGATCATTTATATATAATCCGAAATTAAGCTTGTGAGATAAAAAAAAATAAAAAATACAGCGCTTTTGCTTAGGACTAGAGTTGAAATATAGCATTTGCTAATAGTCAATGCAAAATAGCAAAACGTTTATTCCCAAGCGTATAATGCACAAAAATAGGGGTGTTGTGTACTCTTAAACTTAGTTAGGTGGTATGGTATCCATGCACCTACTCTTTATAATAGATGTGATCGACGTGCATTACAGCGGAATTACGGCTTCAGTTGTATAGTACACACAAAAATAAATTGGGCAAATTTGGTCTCTGCTGCATAGTTTATCTCATTGGCAATCATATCCCACATCTTTTTATTCAAGAAAAGTTGTAAATCTTGAATAATTTGTAATCAATTTATGAAGCTTGATCGAGACGTAGATTCACTAAGATACCGATTGTTCTCTTTTCTTCTATTTCACAAATGAACCGCTGAAGTCAGGAATTCGGAATATGGCAGTTATTATATATGCTCAGTTTGTATATAATTCGAAGCATTATCGAACTTTCATCTTTAGAATTCCCTTTGCATTAAATATCTATGTTATATATGAATAACCTTTTATATAAATGAGATAATATAGGGATCACTTGGAGTGTTTACATGTACATGTAAATAAAAAACAGCAATATTTGACAGATATGATAATGATGGAATGGAATTTTAACGTCCAGTGACATATATTACATGCATGTCGGAACAGAAACTTGAAATTGACAATAGGAATTAATAGAATCCTACTTTTTACAAGGTAGTCACGCTTAGTCGGTATTTCACGTGCTATTTCACAAGGTTCACATTATTATACAACATAACTAACAATTGTGATGACGAATTTCTTAATCTGTTCTAGAACAATCTAATTGAAATATAAATCTGTGATTTTACTATGCTCATGTTCGTAATTTCGTGGAAGCAAAGCAAGTAAGAGATAGATCTGAATTTAAATCAGATTGATTCTGGAGGTTTCTCTCTTATTTTCAATATACATATTTTAAATTGTGACTATCTATAGTTCCGTAACTTTCTATCTGTATAATTGGAGGACTACTTGCACAATCTAAACAATTTCAATAGTCGTCAACTTTTAACAAAATTACGTGTAAGTGATCATAATTTGGAAATTGAATTAGGACGTTATAAAAAAATTCAAAGAGAACATAGACTGTGCAAAGTTTGTAAAATTTTAGTAGATGAGGAACACTTTTTCCTTCATTGCCAAATTAACAGTAATGTAAGACATTCCCTTATAAATGCAATTAAAACCCATTATCCTAATTTTAACCAGCTTGACTCAAACTCTAAACTTAAAACTATTCTAGATCCCAATAAAGATATTTTGTCTAGTGTTGTAGACTATATAAAGCAATCTTTGGAATTGCGAAAATAAGGTCCACATTGGTCAATTATTATATATATATATATATATATATTATTAATATCAACTTGACTTGTTTAAAACATTTATCATGTATTATGTTTCTTGTCACTTGTGTATACAATGTACTATGTTTGCATTTTAACCCGCCAGGGTTTCATGTTTTGCAATAAATATATATATATAAACCAATGATCGACATTTTTGTGAAATAAATGATTTAAAATGTCCATAATTATTGACAACGAGAACATACTTACATTTTCCAAATTTTACCATTGGAAAATATCTAAATAGATTTTTACTTCACCAAATCTGTAGTCGGAATTATTTAGCTTTTCATAAATATCATTCATTACACCAGAAATGTCATTCATAAACAAGTGGTAGTAAATATGACAACACGTATGAGTTTAATAATGTCTAGTGTATCACTGTCGGACTCGAGACAAAAGAAATGTACACATGATGTATATTATACCTGATAGTTCCAAATTACCGACCGGGTACACTGATCTATACGGTTAGCAGTGAAGCGATGCATGAACCTGCATTACGTAATTGTGTAATAAGTCCGACAGGAAATCGCTTGAATACCTGGTCGTGTCACCTCACAATACCTCTGGCAATAATTCCGTTAGCCATGCTGATGAGGGTACGTCTAAACATCGCTCAGGTCCTCCTGAGTGCATTCAGAACATACAATGTGCACTCAGGACCCTTTATAGTCATCGTATTTGCACACAGGATGGATAAATATATTCGTTACACGCTGCTTATTTAAGAGTTAAATTTTGGTAGAATTTGAAATCGAACTTAAATAGATATGTTAATTCTTATGAAATAATGAGGGCACGTGTCACTGATTACACAACTACTGAGCCGTGAATTATCCAATCAACAAAATTGATTGGATTATCTTTATTGTTGTTTATGAATTGTGTTGTTAGTACTCTGTTACGTTTAAAATGAATAACATGATGTTATTAAGTTTTGTGAAAGTTGCAGTGTAGAGACTGAAAAACATTTCCTTATGGAATGCACTTTATGACAATATTCAATATAACCTTTTTCATGAATGTTCAAAATTTATTCAAGATTTTCACAGCCTTGATATAGATAACAAATTTATTGAAATTATGAACTGGTCCTATATTTTCAATGACAATATTTAGAATTTAACCTTAATAAGACAGATCAGTATTTATTTATATGATTTGCTAAGTCTAATATCTTGGCTGCGTACGTGCTGTCCTTGGTCTTTTCCTTTGGTTTGGCTTACGAGCAAGTTTCTGGGGTTTTGGCACTTCAAACTCTGTTCACGAAGACGTAGTCGTGGTTTGAACGGATTTCGTTTACTTTCAAATTATTTAGAAATAATACCCAAATATGATAATTTTCAGAAAACGGAGACAAATTAATTTTTCAGAATTTATTTTCACATTGGAATTCGTACAAGGCTTGTATTACAGCTAGACAAGAACAACTTTAATGAGAAAGATAAATCTTACTAAATGCGGATTTGTTAAAACATTCGTATTACTCAAGAATGAAATTACTGGACAAGAACGATAAAAATGAGAAAGAACACTAACTATATGAGATTTGATTATTTGAAAAGCGTATTTTGGCAAGTACGGCTTCTACAGTTAAGAACGGGTTCCATTTACAAAACTAAATCTTAATTCATGAAAAGTATGACAAATTTATTTCCCTTTTCAAACTCGTTCAAGGGATTTATTACTGGACAAGAACTAGTTTCAATAGGGAATAAATCTAACTAAATGAAATTTTGATTGAATCGTTATGTTATACATACACAGCCTCTCATTGGTCAAAAAGTGTTAATTATTTGAATGAATCTCAAAGACAAGAAAAAACACACACAAACAATTATATAAATAAGAATTAGAACGCAATGATACCAAAATTTTTTTTTTTAATTCAACGCTATTTTTAGTGAGTGATCAGATTAACTGTTAGCTTGAAAGTAAATTATAAATGATGTTTCACCGATTCTTTTTTTACTATGGAACAATGCAATTAAAGTCTATTGTAATATATCTAGATGTTGACCTTCTTAACTCTGAAATAACAGAGGATGAAATCGTTAAAGCGATTAAAAATTTGAAAAATTCAAAAGCACCAGGCATAGATGATATTGTAAATGAATACATGAAAACAACTTTATGCAAATGTTTACCATGCTACCATAAATTGTTTAATCTAGTATTTGATAGTGGTGATAGTCCTGAAACATGGACATTAGGAATTATTAAAGCTATTTACAAAAATAAAGGTGACCCGAAGGACCCCGACAATTTTCGGGCGATTTCTTTAGTGTCATGTCTTGGTAAAGTGTTTACTGCAATCTTAAACACAAGATTAAATAATTATTCAGATGAAGAGGGGGTTATATCTGGGACACAAGCAGGTTTTCGAACTGGATATTCTACGCAGGATAATATTTTCATTTTATATTGTTTGGTTACACTATTTTTATCAAAGAAAAAATATTCTGCACATTTAGATTTTTAAAATGCATTTGATACAATTTGGAGGGCTGGGTTGTGACAGAAATTATTTAAAAGTAACACTCAAGGGAAGATTTTAAAAGTAATTCATTCATTATATAGTAACATTACATCTTGTGTTAAAGATGGTGATAGATACTCTGATTTTTTTTACATGTGATATTGCTGTTAGACAAGGGGAGAATTTATCTCCATTTCTTTTCGCTATTTATTTAAACGATTTGGAAGAATATCTGTCTGAAAATTGTGAAATCGGACTTGACACTATAAGCTCTTTAAGTTTTGAGAATCTTGGTATATATATGAAACTATTTGTATTACTATATGCAGACGATACTGTTATATTTGCAGAATCACCACAGGAATTAAAACAAGCACTTAAAGTGTTTGAAAATTATTGTAACTTATGGAAACTGAAAGTTAATGTATCAAAAACAAAAGTTGTGGTGTTCCCAAAAAGAAAGTGTACTGCAGACTATACTTTTGAAATATTTGGTGAAAAAATATATCAGCAGGATGATTATAACTATTTAGGTATTTTGCTTAATTATAATGGTAATTTTTATAAAGCAAGGAAAAAACTTGTGGAACAAGCACAGAAATCACTATATTCATTGTATACGAAAATTCGCAATATTAGCATACCTATAGATTTGCAACTAAAACTTTTTGATGTATTGGTGTCTCCTATATTGACATATTCATCTGAGATTTGGGGTTTTGAAAATAAAAACATTATAGAAAAAATACATTTACAGTTTTGTAAGAAAATTTTAGGAATTAGATCAAGCACACCTTCTTTTAGGGTGTATGGCGAACTTGGGCGATACCCTTTAGAAATACAGATAAAATTAAAAATGCTGTGTTTCTGGAACAAACTAGTTGGAAATGCAGAGAAATTGTCTGGTAAAATGTACAAATTACTGTTCAAATTATATGAAAATGGCAATAGAAACATGCTCTGGATTAATTATATTCAATCCATATTTGATGAAACGGGTATAGTGAAATATGGAATAATCAAGAATATGTAAATCCTGAATTATAGAGTCAAACTGAAAAAAGTCACCATACTCCATGATCTAGTACTCCCATGATCTAGTACTCGGATAACATATTTATTTACATTCCATAACACAACACTCTATTTACACGTGGTGGTGACGTGACGTACAAAAACCGTATCGAGTACACTCAAAACATAAATATTTGAAGCATGAACTTGTGTATTACCTTTGAAATATGTGTTATAATATATATACAGTAATACAATTATTCATAGTTACTTTGACTATAATATATGTTCTAATAATTTGAAATCTTATAGTTCAATATATAAGATAATTTCTACTCATTCTGTCATCTGTAATTATAATGTACTATGTATAATTGATGCTCCTGTAGCGCAGTTACTGCGTCTGAGTTTGTTTAATAAAGATAATAATAAAATAGAGATATGAAAATACGAAAGAATTATTCTTCTTAATTTTTGAACTAAGAATGAAACTAAACTTTTATTGCACGAAATTTTAATAAAATACGAAAATCTATACAAAGAAAATAATAACGATATTTTTTTATCTACTAAGTTAATGAAATGAAATGAATTGAATGAAAATTTCCCAACTATATATATGTAGATTTCTCATATTTCTCGACTGGCTTCAATTATTACAAACAAAAAGAAAAATCTTTATTTAACGGTTTTTTTCTAAAACAATATATCTTCATTGTTCTTTATTTTTCAAAAGACATCTTGATTTTGTTTGTATGCCAAGCTTACTTGTATGAGGTTAGTACCATCACTAATCACTCCTAATTTTTAAAGATCAAACGACCTAATCAACATGATAATTGGTATTTAATATAATCCTCAGTCATGACTGACATATTTCACAAAAATGGCGCATGCCGATGAAAACTTCAATAACTCCTTAAATGTTAAAAGAGTTTATCAAAACAAAAATTATTAGATGAAGAATTAAATTATCTATCGAATGCATACCTTCACCACTCACTAAAACATATATTTCATGTCCTGAGTGCACTTTGTATGTCCTGAGTGCACTCAGGAGGTCCTGAGCGGTGTTTAGACGTACCGGTTTCGATCAGTTTTATCTGGGACTATTATACTAGTATAATAGTCCCAGATTTTATTGAGGTCTGGAGCTGGCATGTCAGTAACTGCTAGCAGTCCTTTCTTAATTTATGTTGATCATTGTCTTTTCGCTTAGTTTCTTCTGTTACCTTTTCTAACATCAGGCTCGGACTACTTTTTAACTGAGTTTTACTGCGCGTTTTGCTGTGTGTTTGTTTATTCCACATTCCACATTGGCTAGATGTATAGAGGAGGGTTGAGATCTCACAAAACATCTTTAACCCCGCCGAATTTTGGCCCCTGTACCAAGTCAGGAACCCCTAACTTTTATTAGTCTTGTGTGATTTGTTTTTTGTTTTTTGTTTTTTTTAATTTTGCTACATTTGTATGTTTTGCAGATTAGTGTGGCGTCCATTTCTCCGACATATCCAACTGTATCAGTCTTATTCAGGACCTGATAACTCTGTCGATAAAAATTGGTGGGTATACAATGTTGAAATGTATGCAACAAGGATTTGTATAGTAAAGATGTCCTTGTATGCAATAACATATTTTTGTACACAAGTTAAAATTTCAATATCGATTTTTTTAATGCCTGGATTTTGCTTAAAACATTGAATTAAAAAAATAATTTAACAAAAATCATATGCAATGAAGTCTCGTTTAATTTTCTATGAAATAAAAAAAATCTATTAAATATAAAATTTGAATTAGAGTATTTCTTTAAAACAATTATCGTGAAACATTAATATTTGGTTATTGTTTTCAGCAAAAATCAACTTATCGAAGAATTTTTCATAATATTCATATTTTCTTAAAGTTCTTTATGATATATATTTCTTCGGTAGTGTACACGGGAAAGAGAAAATATTTATTTGTACATTTCAGAAAACTTATATAACTAAAACTAAACTCTGGAAATACATGTGTACACAGTATGTTAATGTCACCTGAAGGCTTTTGGTTTGACACGATTCCTTTACATTACCTGACAATTTGTTGTGAAGTAACATAACCTAAATCCGAGTTCGTATATTGGTCAAGGGACATTAACTTTAAAAGGTGCAGAGCATTTATCTATTAACACTGGACACTTTTAATTTGCAAAACACTCATTTGCAAATCCGCCGCCGCCTCAAATTAGAGCTACAGTGTCGTGTATATAACCAAAATGTGCGGAATTACATGGGATTCAATAATTTCATTGCTTTTCTGCTGTTATTATAATATACATTTTGTAATTTGATTTAGAAAAACATGGGATTTTCAATATCCCATGGGACAGGACAAAATCCCATGGGATTGACCATTATCCCAAGGGATTCTGGTTAAATCCCATCGGATTTTTTTTTGTCCCATGGGATAATTGTAGTCCCATGGGATATTTGTTTTTTAATATCCCATGGGACAAAATAAAATCCTATGGGATTCAAATAATAAATATAACAGTTATGTGTATGTTTCAATGAATTCTGTTTGGTAGTGAAAAGTTTTATAATATATATATATTATTTTGTCACAAATATGTTTTTAATTTGTTTATATGACAATAAAGATTATAATAATTTGGAAAGTATAATATGGTTTAAAGTAAAAAATTAAATCCTTTAAATGGAATAAAATGATGACATGTCTAAATAAAAGAAAAATATTGTTTTGAAACCTTTATTTTGTTTATTTTATTATCAAAATAGAACTAAAAAATTATTTCATATTCTGACTGAATAAATGAACAAAGCACAGCTTATTGTTTAGTGAGGTAAAGTTTTCTTTGTTATAGTTTCATTACAATACATGAATATGCAAAAAATTTGAATTTTATACCTTTATGGTGTTCATAAATTTATGTTTATATTTGCAAATTTATAAAATAAACACTTTTCCTGTTAAGTTTTAGTTTTCTTGTTTCCGCTTGCTATATATTATTCAGTCCACTAAATGAGAGTCAAGTAAATAAATTATTTCATCCACTAGAATATTTATACAATTCTTAGACAAAACATTGTTGCAATCTGTTCTTCAAAGATCTTCCTCCGTACATCTTTATTGAGTGGACAAAGCAAGTTCATTTGGACAACAAAATAATGATACTTTTTTTCATTCCCCTTCTTTCAATTGATAATTATGTTGTTGCATTTAGATGATTAAGTTCTTGTGCATCTATGATCATGATGATATGACTCCTTTTTGTTTATAGTCATTATGTTGAAATTTCCTCTTTCTTATGTAGAAAAAGAACACATTCTATTTCAAAATAATAAAAAATATCAGCTTTAAGTTTTCTGTTCAGTAATGACCTGTTGAATGATGATCATGAAAACCAAGATACCTGACGGTGACCTACAAATACACAACACTCAAAAATTATACATGAAGAGAAATACAGCAATAAAATGGCTATTTTATCATGTTTATGAACATTTTGATTAATTATCAATTGTAAGTACTCTTATTTCAGTGCTTTGTGTCTATGGTTTTCATATTAGTTGTTTTTGTACCTTGTTGCAGTCTTTCGAGTTAAGCCAATTGCAACAAATGTTTACTGTTTGTTCAAATGTTGTGCTGTTATTAAAACCACTGTCCCAGGTTAGGGGTGGGTTGGGTGCTCACAAAATGTTTATTTTATTAGTTGATATTTGCTTTGAATTAGCTGTCAGTAACGGTGAGTACTAACAAATCTGTATGTTGAGTCTTTTTTGGCAAAGGGAAAAAAACAAATTTCCAGCCACATCCAGTCTGTGTTTTTGGTAGCTGTTTTTCTGCTTTGTTGCATTCTAATGAATTAATAAAATTGAGAATGAAAACAGGAATGTATCAAACTAACCTGACCCAAGAGCAGAAAAAAACCCTTTTCAACTGATTTTTATAGTTTTTATATTGAACCGACACTTACACTACTGTCCTTAAATAGGAGGATTTGGCGCCAGAAAACATGTTAAACCATACCACATTTTGTAAGTTTCTGTCCCAAGTCAGGGGCCTGTTATTCAGTGGTTGTCAATTGTTGCTATATATCATAATTGTTTTTGTTTATTGTTTTGTGCAAAATCAGGCACTTAGCTTTCGCCTTTGAATTGTTTTACATTTGTAATTATTTCATGGCCTTTTAGTTTAAACATATTTATTTATGGCCTTTTATAGATTACTATGCGGTATAGGGTTTGCTCATTGTCGAAGGCTGTATGGTGAAATATTTTTTGTTAAATTTAATGTCATTAGATCTCTTTTGGAGAAAAGTCTCATTGGCAACCATACCGCTCCTTATTTTTATATCAACCCGGCCATATTTTGCCTGTCCAAAATCAAGAGCCTGTACAAAGTTCAGTGGTTGATGTTGGTTCACGTCCATCATATTTGTTTTTCATAAATTGTTTTTATTATAAATTAGTCTGGTATATTTGAAGTTTGAATTGATTTTTGTTTCAAATTTTTTGTTTGTGGTGTCTTTTATAGATTACTATATCATGTATAGGGTATGGGTTTTCTCATTATTTACAGGTCATCATTGGCCTCTAATAAGTAATTGCATGCTTACATCCACCTAATTGAACTCTGGTGGATAGTTTTCTCATTTATCATACCACATCTTATTTTCATAATAATTATTATTCAAGGGCAATAACTTTTATAGAAGTGGACTTACCTTTTAGGCTTTGTTGACCTCTTTAAAAATCTTTTTTTGTTGATAATTTCTGTGGTTTATAGTTTTCCTTTATCTTTGATGTTCTTGCCTTACACATAGAAGGGTAAACATTATCATTTAATGACAATAACTACTACTGTAAATTCAGAAATTATTGCGTGCATAAATCATTGCAATTTTGTCATTTTGGACTTAAATGCGATTTTCATTTTTGCGATATTGAGAAAAATCAAGTTTAATTTATATAAAAAAATTCAAAATGTGAGTTTAAATTATTGCGACTACAACCCTGTTGCATTTTTCGCAATAATCAAATCCATGCAAAAATTTCTGCAAACATCTCATTGACCAATGAACCATGAAAATGAGGTCAAAGTCATATAAAACATGCCAGACAGATATGTGCATCTTACAATCATTCCATTCATCAAATATAGGGGCCTTATTGCTTTCAGTATTCGAAAAATAGACCAAACCACAAAAACTAAACATTGTACTATGAAAATAAATTCATGGTTAAGGTAAGATGAAACTTCTCAGTCAGACATATGTACCTTACAATCATTCCATACACTAAATATAGTTGACCTTTTGCTAATTTGAAAATAAGAAAATAGAAAACCTGACCAAAAACAAAAAATTAACATTGAGCAATGAACCATAAAAATGAGGTCGAACAAAACATGCCAGACTTACATGTACATCCTTAAATATTTTCATACAACAAATATACTGGACATTTTGCATACAGTATTAGAAAAACAGACCAAAACATAAAAACTTAACAATAACCACTGAATCATGAAAATGAAGTCAAGGTCAGATGACACTTGCCAGTTGGACATGCACACCCAACAATCATTCCATACACTTAAGTAAATATAGTAGGCCTAGCTTGCTTATAGTATCTGAGATATGGACGTAGCCACAAAAGCTTAACCTTGTTCACTGATCCATGAAATAAGGTCAAGCCAGGTGAAAACTGTCTGACGAACATCAGTGGCGGATCCAGAACTTTTTGTAAGGAGGGCCCTCTGACTGACCTAAGGGAGGGGGCACTCCAGTCACCCTTCAGTGATTCCCTATATCATCAACCAATTTTTCCCACAAAAGGGAGGGGGGCAGGTGTGCCCCCCTGGATCCGCCTATGAACATGAGGACTTTGCAAGCACATACCAAATATAGTTATCCTATTACTCATTACAAGAGAGAAATTAAGAATACTAAAAACCTTTTTTTTTCAAGTAGTCACTGAACCATGAAATGAGGTCAATGAACATATGACAGACATAAGGCATCTATATACTAAGTATGAATGGTCCAGGTCTTCTACCTTCATGATCTTTTCAATATTAAGCTTTTAAGAAGTAAGTTAACACTTAATCATGTTAATGCACAATTGTTAACCCATTCCTCAATGGAATTTCTTTTTGCATACTTGATTCGCATAGGATTTTTCAATGAAATACTGAAAATATAATTTCAAATATTAATGCATTGTAAAAAACAAATACTTCATCAAATAAATTTAAGTCAGATATTCTTATGAATATCCTTTTCATATTGGATACAAATTTTATTAAGTCTAATGCAGACATTTTGTAGTCAAAGCGTAGGTACTACACAGGCATCAAAAGGCGTCATTATAGAGTAAAGGGGTAGGCGTCAAAAGGCGTCATTATGGAGGAAAGGGTTAACCAACAATAAAACTTATGAGAATTAAACATTCCATTGTTTGTATTATGTAAATGATTTCTTTTAATATACATTGTCCTAGTTAAATAAAGAACATGGACATTTTTACCTAGGAATAGTGATTTCATGAGCTAGGAAAATTAGTCTGGGGATATAAATTACTGACATCGGACTAAATATACTAGTAAATTCTGTATCCATGGACTTTTTATACGCCCTTCATAAAAAAAGGTGGGGGTGGGGGTGGGGTTTCACATGTCGCGTCATATCTCAAAAACGACTTATGATTATTGCTTAAAACTTTACACACTTCTTAGTTATATTAATCTAAAGATCTGTATACTTTTTGGTGATGATTCAAACTTTATTTTAGAGTTATCGAGTTTTTTGTAAATAAAAGGGGGGTTCACATGTCGCGCTGTATCTCAAAAACTATTTATGATTATTGCATAAAAATCTCAAACAAAAAGACAACAGTCATATCATGCGCTCGTGTCGCAGCTGCTTATTATACATGTTATATTTGTCTGTCCAGACAATTTTTACCAGGACTTATTTACATGATTTATCTCTTACACTAGTTCTCAGAGAGACATGTCACCTTACCTTGACACATTAATTCTGACTCTGAATGAACCAGTATTTGGTCTTACTCCTTAATAATACTGCGTGCTTGGGGGAGAAGCAGGTGTAAGGGGATAACCTTTTGATTTTCTGGTGGGATGAAAAGGGGAGGAGGATTTTTTATCACCTGGCCTGGTTAGTTTTTCCGAGTTCGTAAGGATAGAAAACCCGGGAAATTGTAACAAACCCCCTGTGGTACAACCATATTTGCAAATAGTTATGAAGTCTTGCGAGGCTATTTTAACTTTTTTCTGGGATGCCGTCGTAGGAAAAATTTAGCCTTGCAAGAAGTCATAATTATTGAACTACTAAAAGATGTAACAGTCTGGGGTAACGAGTCAACATCTGTAACTAATCATGCAAATTGATAGTCAACAGTTTCAGGGGGTCCACTTCCTATATACAAGGTGATAGGACGTGCCACTGGAATAGGTTACCTTTTCAAGATTGAAAATATGTGAATAGGTCGGGAAAACTATCAAAAATATATGATTAGGTCAATAAAAGTTCCCACAACTTCTTCGTCCGTCATCTTTCTATGTGTTCCCGGCTGTTTTTATCAACCAACTTTTTGTCTTTTGTCTTTTATTCCCATCTTACATTACAGACCACATGAAATCCAAGGAATATGGAAAAGGGTCAAATTTTTACCTACGCAATATATGAAAAGCCCCTCAAAAGGAATACATTTTTAAAAATCTAAATGATAAGTAAAGGGTTGGGTAACAGAACCACAGTGGCACCCCTATCAATTAAGTATTGAGATAGCCCCCCCCCCGAGTCAACAGTATACCTTTTTCAGAAATTATGTCAGCTTACAAAGAATCACTGGTGAGAGGGGAGTGTAACCGATCAATTGATCCTGAAACAGATAACATTTTCCCAGTGATGGAGAACCCCTTTCTTTGAGTGAATATAAATAGTGACGGGGTCTCATAATTTAAATAAATATAAATCTGAATTACAGGAATATCGATTAGCAGAGTAAACTTACATATCAATCTCGAAGTTATTTACGGAAAACACCGACTGTGCTCCTGAATGTAGGTATTATCAGGAACATATATATATATATATATATATATATATATATACTGTTCCCAGGTATTATGCACTTGTGTATTTTACTGCTACAAGATATTTGATTTGCTAATCACGCACCAGTTGCTGAGCAGAGAACCATAGTTTTAAGCCAGGGACAGTCTATACTAACAGTTAGTATAGAAAGTCCCTGTAAAAAGGCCAGGCAAATTCTAACAGTACTGTAACTTAATGATACATGTATATCAAATCCCAGCACCTCGCCCAGCACTGCGTAGGTTTAAATAATTTGTTTCAGCGTTTTTTCGGATATTTTTTAAGAAATTAAAGAATCAGAATATGATATAAATATGTCTGTGGTCACCGTCATGCATTTAGATAATTCATGTGTATTTATGACATCAACATAATTACATATATCTGGGACTAATGCATGTATAGATATGTCAGTTTCCAGAATAATAAATATAATTGTATCTTAATCTTTGAAAAATCCAATTTCATATTGTTAAATTATTTACTTCATATATAATTATGTCAAAGTTTACTTTTTAAAGTTTTATATTCTAAAACTAAAATTAATCTGAAGAAAAACTTTTAAAAACTGTAATGACATGGTCAGTCAACTGATTTGTTGAATGGCTGATTACAGGTAATTAAAGCATGCAGTAATTTTCCATTATGACAGTGCGTGTACCCTGGGGGGTGTATAACGTATTAGAATACGATAGTTTTCTAGAGAACATCCTGTCTATGTGTAATGCAAATTGGTGACATTACACAAAATTTCTTTTGTTAAATGTAGTTAAGTATCTGTGTCTATTCCTTATTGCAACACTACAAAATTTTCAAAGAAAAAAATGTTAAATTAAAAAAAAAATCATTTCTATAAAATAAAGAAGTAAAAAAGTAGCAAATAAACTTCTGTAACTACGCTTGAGTAAACATAATTTCACTATGTATACATGTACGTGACGTCCTTGGAGATCAAAACCTCGTTAAAAAGGGTTTGTCTACTTTCGTCTATTCTATTGCCGAACATTCTATAATCAAGGATTTGTACAAATCCTTGCTATAATATAACGAATCTCGTCGCCTATATCACCACAATTTCATAAAAGTACAAATACAATCTTCTCCTAAATATTTTGCCATCTAACAATTTCAAAAGAAAGAGTCGACACTGAAGTACCAAAACTACAAAAAGAATCAGTATTTTTTATAGACGGAGGTTTCGAAAATTAAACTGTTTTAATCATTTGTTTCATCTTAATTAATTGAAACTCCTGGAATAATTTAACATTATTCATAGACAGCTTACATATGCAAATCTTTTTAGAAGTATGTGAGTGTATAGTAATAATTTGTTTATTAAACCCCCTTTTCGTTCTATAAAATTTCATTTTAATCGCTTTTATTTCCAAATTTGTGTTTGCTAGGATTGACACTTAAAACGTACAACAAAAAGTCACGATTCAGTTTTGGGATTTTTTTCCTTTGAACTTTTCTTAATTTAAAAAACGTTTCAGTATTGTCTGAAACATTTTTAAAAGGAAACGGACTTGTAAACAAAATTTATTTTTGAATATTAATATTGAACAATGATTGTTAAGAAAACAATCTGTCAAAGTGGTTTGGTAATAACTGCATGGCTTCATGCTGTCAAAAATGTCTCCTTTTTATAAGTTATTGATAAAAAAAAATATTTGAAGACGAATTAATCATTTCCTCAACTAAATACATTTATCTATAAAGGACTATGAATAAAGTCAATTCGCAAGAACTTTCTCTAATTATATTTAAACAATTGTTAAATAATTAATTTAAACTTTTGTACTAAATCTTTCTGTTCGTTTACCAATACTTTTTCATATCCATTGCTCTTTATATATTCGAATACTTATAATGTAATAATTACTAGTAACATTTTCCGGAGGTTTTTTTGTCCTATTTTTCATATCAAACAACCATGTTACCCGTAGAGCGGAGTAAAATACAAATTTAGGAATTTAGTACTTAAATTTTCAACAACAAAATGCTCGCTTTCTTTTGCCTGGATTTTTTCCCCGCTTCGAAGCCGCCACCCTGTATACAATATGACAATATACAATCAAAGTTAGCAATATACAGAAAGTAAGCGGGTGCTGAATGCCAGTAGATCTGAACTTGTAAATTTGTAAATTGAATTTTACCTGTTAAGAACGTGTTTTGTTGAATTGTTTAATAAAATTACACACATAATCTGGGCTGATATGCATAAAACCACTTTAAGTTCAAGGTATTAATGAAACTGGGTCTGCATGAAAAAATGACTTATCACATAATACTAGAACCAATGTTTACTTTAAGATGATAAGAAAATATAGCTTTAGGCATAGTTGAAAATCTTTACAACTTATTTATTCTTTTAATTTCTATTAGACTAGTACTATCTGGGTGCTTCTTATGCGTTTTAAATGTTTGCGTTTTGTGTGCTATGGTAAAGTTGTATAGACTATTGTACGTCATTTAGTCGTTTTTAAGTTTTTGCCATAGCTTTGTCAGTATGTCTTCGACTTAAAAGTTTTATATAATCTGCATCTCTTGTGCTGTATTTTAAAATGTTTTTACACAATTGCTGCATCTTTACACATTCATCAATACACCAAATATGAATAAAGCTTTCGTATATATAAAAATAAGGAGATGTGGTATGATTGGCAATGAAACAATTATCCGCCAGTTCAATTCAAAAACCTGATATATAAGCAAATGTGACTTACCGTTCCGTACTTTAGTCAGAGAGGTCTTGAATCTGAATTCAAGGATACGAAGTGGGAAGGGGTAGAGGCGGATTAAGCCCGCCCTTTTTTTTCGGAAAAAAATGGTTGATTATTTAGAGAATCACTGTAGTGGGCCCCCTCTTTAAGCATGACAGTCAGTTCTCCTTATGACATTTTTTGGATTCGCAACTGGTGAGGACTTCATAAAAAATATTTAGTAAGTTTATGTTTTGTGATAAATAATGTATTTACATTCACATAGACAGAAATAGGATAAAATGAACTACCGAAAGCTTAAGTCAACATAAGAGGTTATGGATGGGGGTTGACAGAATAGAGAATAACGGGCAAAAAATAAAGATTGAAGAATAATGAAATGCTAAAATATGAGGAAAGAGAACAATGAGCAAAAAGTGTAAGTATGTAGAAATATAGCTAAAGAATTAAAGAAGACAGAAAAAGAAGCCCCCCTCCAAGCCCCCTCCAAGTCTAAAATATTTTTATCGTAAGATTATTTACACTTAAGATTTTTTGTGAAAAGGGCGACTGACTTCAACTGCCGGGATATTTCGAGACAACGTACATGTATAAGTAGTCAGCCAAAAACCACTAAGCCTTTTGCATCCACACGTTTTTACTGACTGCATAGTAAAATATCAATGTACAAGTTAATGTTCTCGAGGGATGACCCTGTCAGTAACCTTCTAGACACGGTTCATTTTACGGCGGCTCATTTTTGTCTTAAAAATAAACATAATTGATACGTTTCCTTCCCCTGTATTCATTAATCGCACTTGTAAATAGCACATTGGTCTCAAGACATTGGTACACTATATCAGTACACAAAATCGGAAAAATATTAAATAAGAAGGTATAGAAAATTAATGCACACACAGCTATTATCCTAAATTGTTATATTCCGAAATACAACGAGGGTGATGAAAACCCCGAAGGGTGTTACTGACTATCCTTTTGGGTATAACTGTACCGACAGCACTTGCCAAATCATACCTTGTTCTAACCAGAAAACATTGAAAAACATACCCTGTTTTAAACAGAAATATTGAAAAAACATACCCTGTTCTAGACACGCTCAGAAAATGTATACCCTGTTGTAGACCGTACAAAATAGATGCTATTCTAGACCCCGGTTCTAGACTGTATTTTAAACAGTTAAATAAGCGATCCTGTACTAGACAAATACTTTGTTTAAAAAAATACCCTGTTCTCGCCAGCAGGGCATGGAAAAGCGACCCTGTTATAACCAGCAGGACATGAAAAAGGGACCCTGTTCTAACCAGCAGGGCATGAAAAAGGGACCCTGTTTTGCGGCACACTCATACCACTAAAAATATAGGAAGTAACCCCCCCCCCGGGTGAAAACCCACGACTTTGAACACAGGCACCGGCATGCGGTGAATTTGACAAATTCCCAAATGAGTAACTATCCATTACTTTTCTAGTGTAAAGTTTTATTTAATACACATTTGATTTGAAATGGCATATCAGAGACATATAATATAAGATCATATAACCATGTATTCGTAAAAAAAACCCAACAAATTATTCAAAAGATGAATAAATAGTCTTATGACTCCAGGAGTCAATTTAACCATAGATGTGGGTATTACATCTATGATTTAACAAAAATACTTACGACTAACATGACTAAGATTGATTATAAGTATACCTGAGTCGGTTAAACAAACAAAAAAAAAAAAAAACTTATGAGTAAGATTAATCATGTTAATGGTAAGTATACTGTATCGTTCATGACTTAATTACAATCAATATTATTTGTAAGTTTTCTTGTGAAACTGACTCCTTAATGGTTTTTCCATGCTTATGGTCCATCTAAGTCGTAAGCTTTTTTAAAAACCGCCTCCAGGGTATTGGGTCTGCTCGTCCATTGAATCCGTTTGCCCTACTTTCATGACTTTTATCAAAAATGAAATATATTGATATAAATAGTATACATGGTATATAGGTTGAATAATTTTTTTCATATATTTTTAATTGACTGACTAGAATTATTGAGGAATTTAAATCATTCCTATTTAAAGTGATAATAAAAATATAATTTATATATAACAGTGTGTTCGGGGCCCCTTTTCTGGAAAAATTTGGTTGATTATATAGGGAATCACTGAAGCATGACCGGAGCAGGCCCCTTCTTAGGCGGTCAGTGGGCCCCCACTTAAGAAAATTTCTGGATCGGCCACTGTAAAATGGTCTTCAGTTGTTTTATATTAAAAACTTTATACCTGTAATCTAAAGTGCAAATGAAAGGAAATAATGTAAACTATCTGGTAGTAGCAATACAATATAAATGTTGAGCAAAAATTCTTCAAACTTTTCCATACTCTATTCAAAAATAAACATTATACATCAAGATAACAAAATAAAATTTAAAATCAGGGCGAATGGACCCAGGGCAAATAGATATCAACTTATTCAGGCTAACAAGTGATTAAGGTTGAATGTGAATCAGGGGGTACAGACTAGGATCCAAACTCCATTGGGGTAACTCCTATAGGTCAAAAGGTCATGTTTCTAAATTTCGTCAGGTGACCAGTACCTCACTAATTTTAATGAAACAACATGTTACAGACAATTTACATCCTAATTTCAAAATGATTTTGGTTATGAATATCTTCTCTTCATTTTTGGATAAATACCCATAATACGGCAAATTCCAAGTTGAACCTTCTTCAGTAGGCCTATCCCCACTAGAGACCAAATGATGCACAAGTTAAGGTATAGGTAAGGATATGAATGCAACAATGAGCAAAAGTCATACCATCTAGCTAGTTTTAAAAGGCTTTGAATAATATCATATGAAATAAATCAAACAAGGAATTTAAGGTTTTGGGCAACTGTTTTGAAGTTAAAAAAAAGCTTTAGCAATGTTAATTTTTGTGTGCATTTTCTTTTGCTAATTTTGAATAATGGACAAAAATGCGAGATTGATTATTATGATTTAAGAAAAATCTGCATACATAAAATTGAAAATGGAAATCAGGAATATGTCAAAGAGACAACAACCCAACCAAAGAGCAGACAACAGCTGAAGGCCACAAATGGGTCTTCAACACAGAGAGAAACTCCCACACCCGGAGGTGGTTTCAGCTCATAAGTATGTCAAGTGTATGTATCAGATATAAGAATGCAAAACAGCTCTCAGTCGTATTGATAAAAACCTCACAATTCATTCTGAATATCAGAATATACAGTATTGTTAGATTCTCAAAGTGTACACATGGAGTTGTGAAACTGTTAAATTAATCATGCTAATTAGATCTTTGAATATAGTTTACATTGGCACTAATATCGATTTTGTCATCAGCAAATTAAAACATAACTAAATTTGTATTCTTTTCAAACGGGATGTTTAAAGACACACCCACGTTCATTTTGATCTATAAAGAGGTTAAACTCCTAACTATCCTACTGTCTGTCGATACATTTATTTTTGGCATTGCACTAGTCATGTCTTCTTTGACTGTCCATGACGTTAAAATACTAAATCCCTGGGATGTGTTTTAGTTGATTTTAGTCTCTGATGCATGATTTTCATTATTAGTTGTTTTGGCTTTTAACTAGCTGTCAGTAACTGCGAGTACTCTCAAATCGTACTTTCTTGTTTATTTGACCTGTTGATACTAATTGTAATGCTTTTTTGTTATTTAATGTTATTCAGGGTTATATCTGGTCTATATACCAGCTTTGATAAGTGTTTGATACTAATATAAATTTCCACTTCGTACTATGAACATCAAAATTATTTATTTTGTTAAAATATTTCCTTTCTCTATTGTAACTGTATACGTATACCTAACAACAACATTATTTTGTTTACCTGTGTTTAAAGTTATTGCAAATAGCTGATATTTTGTTCGAGCATATTGTTTTTCTTAAATTGTTTAACATTTCATACCGATATAACATGTTACTTTTATTATTCTTCCTTAGTTTATTTATTTTGAATTTGCATTGTATCATAGGTCAAATTTATTTGTTCAGTGTATGTTCAATGGTGTTACTATGTCCTTTGATTGAGTTAAGCTATTTCAGTTGATATTTTATAGTGTGTCTTTCTATGTTGTGATGTTACACTATTGATTCAGAAAAAGGGTGAAGGTTTGGTACCATTAAAACGTTTAAACCCGCTGCATTTGTTTGCACCTGTCCTAAGTCAGGAATCTGATGTTCAGTAGTTGTCGTTTGTTGATGTGGTTCATAAGTGTTTCTCGTTTCTCGTTTTTATATAGATTAGACCGTTGGTTTTCCCGTTTGAATGGTTTTACACTAGTAATTTTTGGGGCCCTTTATAGCTTACTGTTCGGTGTGAGCCTAGGCTCCGTGTTGAAGACCGTACTTTGACCTATAATGGTTTACATTTATAAATTTTGACTTGGATGGAGAGTTGTCTCATTGGTACTCATACCACATCTTCTTATATCTAATTAAACATGTTAAAGGTTGGCATACACAAGGTCATGTTTTTCCTTGACTGTCTATGGCGTCTTAACACGAAATACATTGGATGTTGGAGGTGTACGGATTGATGATTTAGTCTTAGATGGATGATTTTTATATGACCGCAAAAATTTTAAAAATTTTGGTCGTATATTGGTATCATGTCGTCAGCGTGATCTTCGTCGTCGTCGTCCGAAGACGGATGACTTTAGTATAAGTAAATAGAAATCAATAAAATTTTAATGCAAGGTTTATAACCACTAAAGGAAGGTTGGGATTGATTTTGGGGGTTTTGGTCCAAACAGTTAAGGAATTAGGGGCCAAAAAGGAGCACAAATAAGCATTTTTCTTGGTTTCGTACAATAACTTTAGTATAAGTAAAAAGAAATCTATGAAATTTAAAGACCTCATTTTTGACCACAAAAGGAAAGTTTGGATTGATTTTGGGGGTTTTGGTCCCAACAGTGTAGGAATTAGGGGCCAAAAAGGGGCACAAATGAGAATTTTTCTTGGTTTTCGCACAATAACTTTAGTATAAGTAAATAGAAATCTATGAAAGGAAGGTTGGGATTGATTTTGGGAGTTTTGGTCCCAACAGTTTAGGAATTGGGGGCCAAAAGGGTCCAAAATTAAACTTTGTTTGATTTCATCAAAAATTGAATTATTGGGGTTATTTAATATGCTAAATCTAAACATGTACTTAGATTTTTGTTTATGGGCCCAGTTTTCAAGTTGGTCCAAATCGGGGTCCAAAATTAAACTTTGTTTGATTTCAACAAAAATTGAATATATGGGGTTCTTTGATATGCTGAATCTAACCATGTATTTAGATTTTTTATATTTGGGCCCCTTTATCAAATTGGTCCACATTGAGTTCAAAAGGGTCCAAAATTGAACTTTATTTGATTTCATCAAATATTGAATTCTTGGGGTTCTTTGATATGTTGAATTCAACCATGTATTTAGAATTTGGATATATAATTGGACCATAATAGGTAAATGTCCAATTTAATTTTTTTAAGTTCTTAGACCACATTCATTCTGTGTCAGAAACCTATTATGTGTCAACTATTTAATCACAATCCAAATTCCGAGCTGTATCAAGCTTGAATGTTGTGTCCATACTTGCCCAACTGTTCAGGGTTCGACCTCTGTGGTCGTATAAAGCTGCGCCCTGGGAACATCTGGTTTTATTAGTTGTTAGAATCTTTGATTTTTATAGTTCATTCTTATGTTGTACTGTTATACCACTGTCCCAGGTTAGGGGAGGGTTGGGATCCCACTAACATGTTCAACCCCGCCACATCTGTATGAATGTGCCTGTCCCAAGTCAGGAGTCTGTAATTCAGCGGTTGTCGTTTGTTTATGTGTTACATATTTGTTTTTCGTTCATATTTTGTTCATAAATTAGGCCGTCAGTTTTCTCGTTTGAATTGTTTTACATTGTCATTTCGGGCCTTTTATAGCTGACTATGTGGTATGGGCTTTGCTCATTGCTGAAGGCCGTACGGTGACCTATAGTTGTTAATTTCTGTGTCATTTTGGTCTCTTGTGGAGAGTTGTCTCATTGACAATCATACCACATCTTTTTTATATCCACAATTTGGCATTGTATAGTGTAATGAATTTAGGGGATAATGGCACTACCTCTTTGATTTAAAGTCCTCAGAATCAATCTCTAATATTATTTGCATACTTTTGTACGAAGGAATATAAGTATGCAATAGAAATATGGTCTTCAAAAGTAAAAGGCATCCATGCTATACATTTATGACAAGATCTTAATCATGTATGAATTTTGTTTTGTTTGAATAATTTCGGAGGTCAGTATGACGTCCTTTTTTGTGATGATGTTTTTGTTTAAAGATGGAAAAAATTGTTTGTACCAACAAAAATAAATACACAAAGTTAACCCATAATCATGTGTTTATTATTTTTTTTTTTTTATGTTTAGGTTGCCAGCAAGATGAAAAGAACAATGCAGCTTAAATGTCAAAATGTGGATAAGCAGAGGTACAAGGTCTTACTTTTGCAGATTTTCATATTTTGCATGATTGAATTTGAAGTTTATACCATGGATATCTTGCATCTTAAGGATAAATGTAAAACATCTTGTTCAGTAAGTTTTATGCTTTGATTTGATAGTGTGTGTGCAGCCATCTGTCCACTCCTTTCTCTAAATTGTATCTGCTTAAAGTTTTTGGTTAAGGTTCACCACGAACTTCAGTTAGTAACTTGTGGTTTTACATGTATATATTCAAAATTTAGTACTTTAAAATGTTCATGTATGTTTTATACATTATACACCACATTTAATGTTATTATGGTGGACTTTTAAATTCAATGCCAAACTAAGGTTTTGAGCCTGATTACATGATTGACATTGACACATGCTTGTGTCTGCCAGACATGGTGTCCTGTACTAAGAATTTGTCCTGTACTTAGAACTCTAATAATACTAGCTGAGAATGGAGTTTTTGTGAAAGTATAATATTAGTGGGATTTTTGCATGACATCCTGTCAACTGCTTGTTAATCATGTTTTATACATGTCTTAAAATTAATATCTGACACATTGGTGTTTTGTGAACTTGGAAATAAGTTATTGATAGAATAATAATGTTTTGAGATTATCAAAATAAAAAACATCCTATTTTTACTATTAATAATTGAGTATTTAAAAAGAAGATTTAGGATATATTTACATGTATAACCATAGATAAAAATGAGACAGCAACAGAACAACACAAAAATAAAAATAAAAAAAACAATATAATTTTTTGTATCAATGTTATAATTTCCAACATGTCAAAAGAATTCAAGGTATTTGCACACAAGTTGAACTCTTTCAGAATTTCAGAAGCTGAAAGAAGTGCTGTTTCTGTTGTTGGTGTTTTGTATAATATATTGAAAATTCTTGTGAAAAATGGTTTGTTATTGTAATTGCCTAAAGTTTTAACATTGATCTATATATATATATATATATATATATATATAGTGTCTAAAAATAGCAACAATCAACATTCAATCTATCTAGGTGTGGATCAGTTTGTAAATAAACTGATGTAGTTACTACATTAAATTATATATTTCGCTAAACAAATTAGCTTCATCCGGCGTGTGCATCTCTCAATGTGATTTAAGAATTGCTATGTACAATAAGCGGCAAAAATATTTTTATATATTCTAGACAATTTACAAACATATATATTTTATAGAACATCAATAAATTTTGTTAAACTTTTACTCAAATTTTGTGTAGTTCAAGCTACAAAAATATTTTTTTGTCATGCATCCGATTTCACCTTGAGAGATGCACACGCCGGATGAAGCTAATTTGTTTAGCGAATTATTGCGTGAATAATATAAAATATAACAACTAATTTTATAACACTCATTAGTGTGTTAAAGTTACATTCTTAGGCACTTATATATATATATATATTACTGGGAAAAATACCCAAATGTTATAAAGAAGAATACATAAATTGATTGTTAAATGATATTAGAATAGGAAGATGTGATATATTGCTAATTTGACATCTCTCCACCAGAGACCAAAGGATGCAGGACTCAGGTTAGCAACTGATGACACTGGACAACCTTCAACAATCAATAAAATCCATCCCGCATAGCTTATTTTATTGAAAATCATATGTTATTGCTATATGCATGATATGTATGCAAACAATTTTTTATTATTCATAACATCGGATTTTTTTGGTTCTTTTTCAGAAGGATTGAAATTCATCACTTAGAATGAAAGGAGAAAACACAGAAACAAGACCAGAATAAATTCAAAGACAAAAGTCAGATCAGTTATTATTTTCATCACTCAGTCAATGAATTGAATGTTCTAATAACATGAATAATGTCAATGTTCTATGCTGAATGGCCAAAAAGTGGACTATATACATTACGATCACACCATGCTGGATGATAAGAAACTATTAATTTTGTGGGTGGAGGGATATTCTGAAAAAAAAATATAGATTTTATTTATGATAATGTAAAAAGCTACTAGTACATGTAGTATGTAAAGCCTAATAATAGAGTTTTCATTGATTTCAAATGGGAAATAATTGTGTTTTGAAAAATATTCTAGAATCAATAAATAAACATATATTGATACTTACATTATCTGCTTTGTTGTTTGAAAGTTTAGTTTTGAACAGTTATAGAACAATATATTGCATTAACATTTCCAGGAAAAAAAAGATATTCAACTAAAAAGATTCATCTCATAACAATTTACTACCATACAGAATTCATTGTAACATACACATTACTATATATTTATAATTTGAATCCCATAGGATATTATTTTGTCCCATGGGATATTAAAAATCCCATGGGATAATTATAGTCCCATGGGATTTTTTTTGTCCCATGGGACAACAAATATTCCATGGGATTACAATTATCCCATGGGACCAAAAAAAATCCCATGGGATAATGGTTAATCCCATGGGATTTTGCCCTGTCCCATGGGATATTGAAAATCCCATGTTTTTCTAAATCAAATTGTAAAATATATATAATAATAAGAGCATAAAAGCAATGAAATTATTGAATCCCATGTAATTCCGCACATTTTGGTTATATACATGACACTGTAGCTCTAATTTTAGGCGGCGGCGGATTTGCAAATGAGTGTTTTGCAAATTAAAAGTGTCCAGTGTTTATTGTTGGGCATATTTTTCTTCTCTCGAGACGAAAACATTTTTTTTTTCCAAAAAGAATATATATATTTTCTGAATAAAGATAAATTATACAAAAAAAAAGTGAAAAATAATTTTCTTATCAATTTCAGTGTTAACTATTTTTTTCACTTCACATTTGAAATAATTTATTTTTTATCAAGAAATTTTTAAATCAAACATATCAAAATATCAACAAATAAAATAACAGAAACAGCACAAATTCTGCAGGAAAAATACACGATGATTAAAAATGCATACGACACCTTCAAACACATCCGCCATTTTGAAAAATCCCGAAAAAATCACTTTTTTGAATCGATGTGGGACGTAATTTGCTCTCGATTTAAACTGTTTTAAGTAGAATATTTCGCCATATATATGTTTTAATATTCTCAATCGAGTTGCAAAGTATTACTTGTATTTACGGAATTTGTGAATTTGATGTACAAGTAGACATGGGGTCGCTAGATTTACCATTGAGTCAACGGGGAAATGACGAGAAAAAGTACGATTTTTACGAATCTCCAGGGACGTAATTTAATTAAAAATCAAACTGTCAGAACCAACATTTTTAGGTAGAATTATGTTCGAATACCAAGGATATAGTTGCAATAGTTGAAAACGGGTCAGATTAATGAGAAAATTGAACTTCATTGAAGCACCTATGCATTTTATATGGGACAAAATTGTACAAAATTGCGGATCGCTACGTCACCAAAGTCACGTGATGTCTTACTTAGTTGGATACTAGTATATATTATTCTTATGGGCAACCTGAAGCCCGCCTCCGGGTGCGGGACTTTCTCGCAGCGTAGAAGACCCATTCGTGGTCTTTGGCTGTATTTTGCTCTTTGTCCGGATTGTTGTCTCTTACACACATTCCCCGTTTCCATTCTCTTTTCTAAGATGCATAATATTTAATAATTATGTAACTGATTTATTGGTAAGATTATGTTGTAATACTGTAAATATGTTCATATCTAGGGTTAACATTTTTTTTTATTCGCTCATTCTTGTCCAAATATCCGAATTTTGCAAAACTGCCAAAATGGTGAAATTTGATTCTCTTTTAAAGTTCTGTATTTTTTATAGTGGGAAAACTATTTGAATGCCATTTTTTTTTTTTAAACTACGGTTTTATATCTTCAAAATAAAAAGAAATCCAATTTCGGCAAATTATCGTTGTACTCAATGTAAATATATTAGTTTGGAAAGAATTGTGGTTTAACATGTGTTAGCCAATATATTAATGGTATTTCCCATATTTGAACTCCGTCAATAATCCCCCTCTGGACTAACCTTGAAGAAAATAAAAACATAATGCACAACTACAATATCTAATATTTTTTCTCATATAACTTTCACATCAAACCTTTAAGTGGTTGAGGAGGATTGCGGACCACAGGTAATTACACTAAGCCACTACCGATTTTCTCCTTTTCGGTCCAAAGTTTCCACCCCATGAACCCTGGATAAAACAAATATATGGTGCACAATTTCACCTCCCTCACAGGACATATCATAAGTTTGGTTTAGATCCATTCAGTATCTTAAAAGTGAAATCAAACAAACAGACAGACATACATCATGAATATATATCCCCAGCTTTCACTAGCAGGGGTATAATAAGTCTCTATACAAAAGGATCAACTTGTTTAGGACAACCAATAATAAAAGGTCAAGCTGGCCCTTCTAGCCTGTGTAATAATTATAATACGAAGGGATATGTTGTATAGATTCATGACACAAAATCTTTATATGTACATGCTAAAATTCCAGCAAATCAACAGAGCCTTTGTTGCTGTTCTTCATAAAAAAAGTCACAGTAAGACTTTCAAGATGTACAAAAAGCTCACAACTCACAGCACTGTTTTACAGTGCAGCTAGATTTAAACTGCCTGGTTTTTATGTACATAAAACAACATGTTTCAATCATTTTCATTTCATACTAAATCAAAATACATGTATCGAAGCAATTAATACTGGAAACAGTGTAATTTTTTTGAAGTTACACTGCACTGTTTTTACAACAAAAATGAGTGCAAAGTGGACATGTCTATGCTAACTGGATAATAATATATGTTGCCAAGTTTGCAGAAAAAGAATGAATTTCAGCACTTTCCATTTCTGCCATGGTATTTTGCAAATCTTCATCAACTAAATCTCAATTTTAGCTAAAGACGACTCTGTTGGATCTCTAGATCCAAGTTTAACAAATTTGGCAAATACGCTCCTTACTTGAGATGTGGTTAACCACTCATGAGTATTAAATTTCTTTGTTCCATGATTGTTCCTTAGTTCAAATTGTTACAAGTTTGATGAAAATTTGATCTTTTATTCGAGCGTCACTGATGAGTCTTTTGTAGACGAATCGCGCGTCTGGCGTATTAAATTTTAATCCTGGTATCTATGATGAGTTTATTTATTCTGCTGCACTGCATTCCACGTATTTATCATTAAGAACCCATCCTTCTTCAATCTTCAAATTAGCTGTCGAACTGATTGCAGCAAAATCGTTCTGCTCATTTGTAGTCATGAACAACAGCTGCCCATGTCTCAGCCAAAAAAAGTTTCACTTTGTCATAACTATTTTTTTTTTGTTGGCATATAAATGCTTGCCTATGCATAAATACTATTCTAAGAAGTCAGGTTTTGTTTAAACCTTGAGGCAATTTCGCTCAGGACAAGGAAATAATGATTAATCTCTGCTATTTCATTTGCTCTTGGAAAATTTTCATTTCTGCTGTTATATTGAATCTTGTATCTGATTTTTCTTTGTTACATGTGAAATCCGGTACGAAACGTTTCTCCTCAAAAATGGTACCTACGAATAAGTATAACGACATCATTATTATATATAATTGATTGCGCAAAATTGACAAAATGATAGAATAGCGTTGAAATTTTATGACAACTTTCATGAGCTCAAAACAATTTTTTTTCTCTCTCTCAAAAACTACCAGAGACAACAGACTTGGAATTTTATTTACACTGCTTTTTTAGAACAACACAATGGTTACTACTAGTGGAGCGTGACAAGCTTTCCCTACTTGAGTATCTGCTCTCATTTTTGTTTTTATGGAGTTTGTATTGTATTTTGTATTGATAACGTCAATTTTTATTTACGGGTTTGATTCCACAGTCCTCCGGTTTGTAACCAAGGAAAGCCGGCATTTTAAATGTCTGGGTTTTTTTGGCATGTGATTTCTTTAAAATAAACAAATTCATCACATTTTTTGCATAAAAACCTCTTTTTTGTCATATTAAGTGGTATCTGCTTACCTGCCACTGTCTCATTATTTAAACCTTATTTAAAGAGAATATATTGATTTAAAGAAGAAACTTGAATATAAGCTAATGGTAAATTGTCAAAAAAATATAAAAAAAATTGAAAACAACACGTTTAATAATTTCATGCGTCCGAAGCACTTTTCTGGATTTACCTTCATCAGGAACGTTCAATGCCAAACATTTGAAATCCGAGGGATGTATAAGTACCGAAACAGTTGAAGAGCTATATGACAAAAATACCTAAAAAAAAAAAAATAGCCAAATTCATCTAAGGTCAACTTTGCCTGAGGGAGTTGAAACCTTAGTTTCTTTATAATTTAAAAATTTATAAACGGACAATTTTAGAAAAGTTTGTTATAAATCATGTCAGTACCGAAGTATCAACATTTTCTTACTGTACAATACAAACAGAGTGTTTATATCATGAAACTGTTGTCTGAAGGGAGAATTAATTTCAAAGATAGTTTTTAAACCCATAACTATATATTCCTATGGGAACGAACTGTGCGCCTCTCTTTGCCGACCTCTCCTTATTTTCATATGAGTCAGAGTTCCTTCAGACACTTGTCAAAAACAAGAAGATCAAAGTAGCCAGATCATTTAATTTCACATTCAGATATACTGATGATGTTCTTTCTATTAACATTCCTAACTTTTCTGATTGGGTTCCATTAATATATCCTCCAGAACTAGAAATTAAAGAAACAACAGACACGGCTTCCTCCGCCTCATTTTTAGACTTATATCTCGAATTTGACATAAGCGGTCATTTCAGTACCAGAATCTATGACAAACGAGACAATTTTAATTGTGAATTTATCAATTTCCCCCACCTTAGTAGCAAAATACCAACTTCACCTGCATATGGGATATACATTTCTCAACTCATTCGGTATTCAAAAGCTTGTAGCTGCTACTCAGATTTTATAAAACGTCACCAGTGTCTGAGCAGAAAGTTGATGAACCAGGAAAATGTCAAAGAACGTCTTGTCCTTTTTTTAAAAAGGTTCATCGGAAGATACCAAGACCTTGTTGATAAACATTCCCTATCAACTTCAAAAATAATTCATGATGGTCTTGAAGTATTGATTTTATAGGTACTGACGTTGTTTATCAACTTAATTACGTGTTATAGTGTTCTTTTATTTGTCTTTGTAAATTTTTAACCTTTACTGTTTAGTCCATTTTTGGTAATACTAGAACACACCCGCGACATCGCAGGTCCGTGACTGAATTAAAGTACCTCCGCCTTATTTTTAGCCCGGATTTTAGGTATTCGTATCGTCATCTGATAAAGTCATGCTGATTATAAGGTGCACAGTTTTCTCTGCTTTCAAATCTTTCTATTTGAACCTATCCTGTTTTTATTATTATAACCGGAAACTACATATAATTGTTTTTATATTTTGATTTTTTTTACATTTTGTGTGAGTGTGTGTTCGTATGTTTTATTGTCTTGTTCTAATTGTTTTTGGGGGAAAGTTAACTTTCTGGTAGTAAGACCCTTCACGGCCAGGCTGGGAAACTGGGTAGACAAATGCTCACATAAAATCTGTACCGATACAGTGTGTTAAATGTCATCCTTTCCACCATAACCCATGGTGGTGCTCCTATTAAAAGTGGAAGATACAGAATATACATACATGTGACATATACTATTGATATCGGTGTCGGATTCGATCCGGAACTTGTGAATTATTGGTAATATTAATTATGTGGAAAACAAAAGGGCCTGGAATGGTATAATTTTTAATCAACACTATTGTCCTATATTAGTTATATATAAAGTTGAATTCTTTGATTCGTCGTTTTTACGTCATGCCGGCTCACAAATTGGACCTCGTTATTTTAGTAGTATAGATCCTTTGGCGTGGCTCGGTATTTATACATCCCGCCATTGTGTTATTGTGCTATGGTCATTTTTTGTATTCTTGTCTTTCATTTTTGCCTATGTGCTTTGTCTATATGCCATTTTGTTTTTCTTTGTTGACATATTTGTTTGTTTTTATAGTGATTAAGATTATAACACAATGTTGACTGCTGTACCCCTTTTTTTGACATTTTTACCTATTATTTCTGTTTGTTTTGATCACACATTGTTGTCAATATAATGGAATTTTATGCGACTGTCATACAAATGAGAGGTTTAGCTAGCTATAAAACCCGGTTTAATCCACCATTTTCTACATAAGGAAATGCCTGTACCAAGTCAGGAATATGACAGTTGTTTTTCCATTCGTTTGATGTGTTTGAGCTTTTGATTTTGCCATTTGATAAGGGACTTTCCGTTTTGAATTTTCCTTGGAGTTCGGTATTTTTTTTTATTTTACTTTTTACAAACTACGTTATTCCGAGGTTTTTTGGATTGTTAAGTAATTTGCTAAATGACACAATCTATATGGATGTGTGACCAAAATGTGGCAGATTTGTTTTACAAGAAAGGGTCAAAATACAAATACATTTGCATATATATCCATGTATTAAAATAGAAAAAATAATCAGAACAAAGAAAACTTTCCATGAAATTTAAAGGGGTGCAATTACTGTAGTGTGCAGAAATATTGTCAAGAAATAGGAACCGTCATAGAAAAGAGTGAAAAACATGTACTGTCAATTATGCAGTACTTAATTGCATTTTCTAAATCATTCTGTGGTGAATTAAAATCAAAATGTTTATATAGAAGGCTCGTCAGCGAAAATCAATTTTTACTCTCTAAAAAATATATAAATTCTTCGACACACCTCAAAAAATAATACTAGTCGAAAAATGGACCCCCAAAAATATCTAAAATCAGACTTACAGATATCCAATTTATGCTCAAAATGAAAGAATTTATAATAAATGGTTTATAGAATTACCAGATTTTACCCCAAAAAAAAAATACCGCTTAATTTTTGTACCCCCAATAAACAGGAAAATTCAATTTACAATTCAATATTAAATTTCTAGTTCTTTTTCTTGTACAAGTTTTAGGGGATGACTTTGATTTTCAGGGAGGGGGGAGCTTGGAAAATATTTTTAAAGAAATTGATAAATTTGATGAAAATAAATATTATTTGGCAGAAGGCAAGGATTTGTCTTACTGTGCAAATCCTTGCAAAAGGCGAAGAAAATATATTATTTGCTTGCCTCAGATTTAATCTCAATTCCCCTTACATGAAAATACTTAATTTAAATCAGTTTATCACAAAAATAAATCATTTGACTCTGAAAATATTGAAAATTGATATAAAATATTTTTGCAGAAGGCAATTTTAAGGATTTGTCTTACTGTGCAAATCCTTGCAAAGGGCGAAGAAAATAGATTATTTGCTTGCCTCAGATTTCAGCTCAATTCACCCTACATGAAAATAATTCATTTAAATCAGCCTATCGCAAAAATAAATCATTTAACTCTGAAAACATTGAAAATTAATATTTGATCCAAAAATCTTCCAAGCCCCTCCCCCTTTTCCCAAAACATCAAATAGTCCTCCGGAATTTTATACAAGTGTACTTTTACGGAGAGAGGTGAAGTTTTTACCTGTTTCTTTGTTGATGACCTCTCTTGTCTCCAACCAGTATTCTATGCAGACTCTCGGAGAGGCATCTCGGTCTATTGTTGCCTTGCTGGAAGCTGGAGGTTCTGAGCAGTAAATTTCAGTTTACCTAAACTTCCTCTCCAACAAATGCTAATAGTCTCTGTGTTGCTGACATATGTTTAACTGAAGCAATCTAGCATCAATATGTAAAATTCCAGTGCGATATGAAAATAAGTAAACCTTCTGGGAACACTTTGACATCTTTCCAGAAACTGCAGTCCAATCAAATTTATATGTGTGTTCTTATTACACTGTGAAATAGGTATTGTGAGTGTGTCCTCGTCATAATTTGGAGATTTCCACAAGAAAAACTAGTTAACACGAGAAGTCACATTTCTTATACTCATTCTCCAAGATTCAAGTTTTCAAGTTTTATGTTAATTCAAGACCCCGTGCACAAAGGCCTCCGGGGTATGTGAATGACAAATACATTTAGCAAATTAACATAACATATACATATCAAGGAAAGTTGTCAAACAGGTGATAAAATATGAATAAACATATAATATATGCTTGATTAAGTGAACAATGAAAGACAATGTGTTATTTTATTACTCAAATTGTGGATGAAAGAGCGATCATCATTGTTAAAAAATGTATTAAACTTATCTATATTTCGTCTGCATATATATGAATTTATAAATTGAAATTTGATGTGGCGGCATGGTAATTAACATTATAATCCTTTACGACAGACAAACTAGCTGATCTGAAAAGTACATCATCTACTTGCCACTATACATCATGTACTGTGTTACAACCATAGATAAAGCCGACGAGGAAAGGCATCAAATCGACCACCGAAAGCTATATTTAAATATGTAGCCTCGGTGGTCGAGTGGTCGAGGGCGCTGGACAATGTGCAGGCGGTGTTGCCATGATGTCACAGAAGCAAGGGTTCGAATCCCGCTGAGGGAAGAACAAAAATTTGCTAACGCAAATTGAAGATCTAACATTGTTGGGCTAAATTTGGGATGAATTATAGACGTCTAGATATAAGTCAACGATCTTTCATACGAGGGCGCTGGATCGTTACGAGTAACGATACCTGTACACAATAAATAAATTATATAAACGCCTAAAAAGTGTTCAAAACAACACCAATATTAAAAAAAGGAAACATTAAATGTAAGTATCTATAAATATTTCGGATAACAGATATCCTTCATCAGTATGATAATGATGTAAAATGAATCATATCAATCTATTCTGATTTAACTATAACAATCTTTAAGTTTATACAATCAAAACCGAACATCGCTTGTACAATTCTAAAATTTAAAAAATGACGTAGGTTATGAATTTACAACACAGACTTCATAGATATGCTTCTAACAAAAATAGTAATGTGCGATATGAACTGGTACATTTCTAAAATTTCACAGGTGATGAACGTTGAGTTATTACAACAAAGACTGCGTAGAAATATTCCCAATAAATAGCACTGACCGATTTGAGCTGGTATAATACTCAAATTTCAAATTTGACGAAGGTAAAGTAATTACAACAGAGGCTGCGTATTTACACATCCCATATATAGCAGTTAGATAATTTTTAAAATTTTTAATTTTGTCAAAGGTTAAGTAATTCACCGTGGCTGCGTATTTATACATCCCAAATGAATAGCACCCTGTGATTTAAACTGTATAATTCAAGAATTTCAGAGTTGACAAAGGCAAAGGAATAGCAACAGAGACTGCGTAGTAATATGCAATATAACCCAAATGAAAAGCACTGCACGAATTAGAACTACGCCTTTTCATTGATCCCTTTTGGTGCCAACGTTTTTAATTTTCTTATCCAAAATCTTTCCCGAGTGAGTCTATCCTCCCTAGACCAAGCAGTGTTGTGGTCTTTGATTGTAATGGTCAGTCGATTGAGATCTACCTTAGTGTGACCAGGGGATCTCAAATGTAGACTGAGAGGAAGGTCTGGCTTGCATTCATAGTCGCTACGACGGCCGTCCATACGTTTGTGAAATGGCTGTTCTGACTCGCCAACATAAGGTTTACCACATTTACAATGTAGAAGATACACAGCATTTGTAGTCTTGCAATTAACATTGCAAAATATGGTGTATTCCGTACCAGTGGAGTGACTGTTAAAAGTCTTGGTATTCAGTATTTGCTTGCAAGTCAAACATCGTTTGTTGCCTGCAATTCAGCTTCATACTCGGCTAGTACTACAGTATCATCAGCATAAAGTAAAAAGTACAATCTGAGATCAAACTCAAAATCATCTGTATCCTATCATTTAATGTATAGCTACAGAAATACTTGATAACCCATTGTATGCTTTGATTATAAATTCGTACAAATCATTTAAAAACAATGAAAACAACACTAGTGTTTTTCACCTTGCCTTACCCCGAAATTACTAAAAAAAAAAAAGAAGTCTGAGGTTGCTGTTTCTAGCCTTACACGGGACTTGGCACTTTCATACATACCAAAAATAATGTTGAACATTTTTTCCATCTACATTATGTTGAAGTAGTTTGTGCCATAATGAAATCCTATGAACATAGTGAAATGACTTACGATAATCACTATGAATAAATGCACAATAAAAGTTTTTGTTTCTCCCAATGGATAATTAAATTAAATATTTCAGATTAAAAATAAGGTCAATAATACTATAATTTTTCCTCAAACCTGCCTGTTCTTCAAATAAAAGATTCATGTTATCCAGATACAAATTTATTCTGCCATGACAGACAGCTTATGGTATTTTCTGTTTTCACAATGGAGTGTAAATAAGGAGATTCAATAGTAGAACACATGTGACTGTTTTTTTTCCCTATTTTAGGGATTTTCTAACAATTATACATAAAAAACGATATTATGTATGTAAAATGTGTCATGCAATAATGTTATGCAATTCAGGTCTCAGGTTAATTTAAAAAAGAAATTAAAGATCTGTCTAAAAAAAACAATTTGGTAGTAATTCGGTCAAACACGAATATTATGGAAAAATCATTTGCATACAGTTCTGCAATTCTATGGAATAGCTTATCAACGAAAATAAAAACATCAACATCTTTAAGTTTATTTAAATCTAAATGCTTCAAATATCCCTGACAAGCCACACAGAGATAGATTATTAATTAACATGAACACTATAAATGATATTAATATTATGTATTAGATGTAAGCTTCTCATATCCGAGGGGCATTACATCTGATTTACATTGTATTAATAACTAAAAAGAGCAATTAGTTTTGAATTTTCCAGATGCAATAACACTCTAGAAGATGTTTTGCAGTTATGGATTTTGAACGAAATCTTAATTGCGTCTATTTTCTGTCATCAATTGAAACCTTGTCGATGCTCTTGTTTGGAATATGAATCCCTGTCCTGTCTTGTCTTTTTCTGGTTTTAATTGCAAAAATCAGAACTTTTGCAGATAAATAATAATGTAAGTATATATACTACTTGTTTGTTTTTATTGTTTATTTGTATATCATTTTGTACTTAGTTTATGAGTGAAAACTTATTTAGTTACCCTCTTTAAACAAAGAATATTATTATTATTATTATTATTATTATTATTATTATTATTATTATTATTATTATTATAGTTTAGGGTTACCGGGTTTTAATTAGAATTTAAATATCTCAACAATTTATCAAAATATAGGAAAGTAAAATGTAAAATTCAATATCTTGCAATAGTCTGCTTAAATAGGAATTTTGATATCTCTTACAATATGCATTGGTCTATTCATTGAAATTTTTTTCGTGAAAAAACAATATCCAACTTTAGGAGATTTTTGGACTCAAACTTCCTCCAAAATTCACTGTGGCCTATAAGGCTTTCTATAATACCCTGTACCGAAGAATCATTCAACACAAATATTTCCAGACATGGTAAATTTTTGTCTTTGAAGGTCATTTTAGCAAATATAACAAATATTTACAACAACAAAAAATATACCAAGATATTTATAATCTTTAAAGGGACGAGATATATAAAAAAAAAATATGATTTTCTTTTGTTCAATCATTAATGAAAGTGAGATACTGAAATAATAATTCTCTTTCAGCAGCCAGTTTAGTTCAATTTTGTCAAAATAAGCTAAAAAACATCGCTGATAAAGTATTCACTTGCAAGTGAAATAATTCGACCTCATTGAATCCATATTCACGTGACCTTCAATTTAACCCCTTAGCTAGAGATTGGTTACGCATGTATTAGGCGTGTTCAGCCATTAAAGGGAAAAGAATGTCAACATTGAAAGTGAAACAAAGGTGAACCATTTCGTTGACTGATTCGATCCACAAAAAATCATTCTTATAAGGTAAAAACGATGATTAACTTATTTTTTTAACCTATAACATGAAATCAAACCGACCTAGAAAAATCTAATTGCACGCCATCTATTTATATTTAATATGCTTATGTTTATATCGGGTTATGTGACCGTCGGCAGTCTTCGGAGCATGTCGATGGTTAATTAGATGGCGTCTAGACTACAGTACACACGAAATTCTAATATATATTATCGAGTTTATGCATTGTTAATTGTTTATTTCAGACTTTTTGTAATTTGGATATACGTTTCAGTATGGTTTCAATCAAATATGAGAATTTGAGTCAAATCGGTGAACATGAATTTGACAGCTAATGCCCCTTTAATTATTTCTAGTTCTCCATTAATCAAATAAAATTTAGTATTTTAAAACATATTTTCTTCGAGTTTCTAAATCAACCCTCTTGCTACCGCTAACTTTTTAAAATGTGGTTACATTTTGTATGGCAGGAAATACAGCAGATGGACGTATGTGACGTCACAATGCCCTACTATGACATCATGTAATATATGATGTCACGCCCAGATGACAAGAATACAAGTATTCGAGAAATGAGTGGTAAAGAAAGACTTTCGTATCTTAAAAAATGACAACGTTTGTATTTAATGGAAAACTAAGAATTTTAGACATTTAAAAGGTTTAATAAGGTGTAGATACCATAATATGCACATTCAGAAGATAGTCTGAAAGGTTATTTCGAATCTCTTGACTTGTTTAGTAAAACTCTAACACGTAAAAGCTGAGGAAGTTGAATGAAAAAAAAACACGCTAGCGGATACGCTTAGTTCTATAACGATCCGTAGGCAATCTGACAAGAACAGAACTATCAGAGTGGTTATAAAACCTTCTACTAAAAATCAATTTTTTAAGAGAAACCTTACCTGATACCGTTAAGTTAAGGTAATCCATTGCTAAACCAGTATCAATACTAGAAGCTTCACACACATATTTTCCACTGTTACTAAAATGTAGTCTATCAACATACAAAGTGTAAAAACATCCTGTCCTGTTTTGTGTTGAAAAGGTCTTTATTGTAATATCACTGATCATTACCTCTTCGTCCGCTGACAACTGCAAGTAGTTTCCAACAATCCCAAAAAATAGCCAGGTCATCTATTTGAAAATAAAACATATTAATGTTCACTGAACGTTGCAATTTGCATTTCATATGTGTTTCACTTTGTCGCTGGCAAAAAAATACAATGCTAACAAAACATTCCTAGCGGTAGTGACTAATCTGCAAATGAAAACATACATCCCATCATTAGGGCAGCGGCTAAAGACATTCTTTCAAATTATCAAATTAATAAACCAAAGGCCTCACCTACAATCAATCAGTTATTTTTTATAAACAGCTATATCTAAACGAGATTTTAGGTAGGAATTCCTATCATTTATTAACTGGATAAACCAGAGACTCAAAAACGTATTCTTGGATCACTGAAATTTCAGGGTCTCGCACTCTTTCCAAAGTAGAGTCTCAATTTTATGTATTTTTGCAAATGTATATTCAACCAGAATATATATCCATATGACACCATACCACGCTTATACTATCCAATTTTCATGTTCGGTAACCTGACATTTGTGTAAAAACCCTAATTTCGCATATATTTTTAAAAGACTGTCTACATTGTTTCAAGTTAACGTTGCAATATCTTTTAGTCTACCTCACACATTACCCAAATAACGCAGTCGTTATATTCCAATGTTCTACGATGACAATATTAAAGCCTGATAGCCTATTCGATGGAAAACCGTCAACCAATCATTCGGAATTATCTCGGCATTTGGTAAAGCAATACACAGTTAGGAAAAAAACTTAAAATTGACACTGATAATTTTTAACCACCCTCTTTTCCTTGCTTTTTTAACAAATAAGACAAAATGTTTGTGTTAGATATGTGCATATGTATGGAAACAGCATTTTCCATAGATTTGATTTCCAATAGTTAAAATGGTGAAATATAATATAATATAATCTCTTTTTGGTGTAACCATGGCAACAATCTGAATTTATTTGATACAAAATATTGCAAAAAGGGGGTAAAATGTCACAAAAGTCCCCAAAATTTGTTTCAAAGTAGAATTTTTAATCCATTAGAATGATACCTCTTCTAAAACCGTTGATATTTATCTATCAATAGGCCAAATAAAAATCATATGCATTTCACCTCATGTTTTCATAATATTGAATTGAAAAGTTCGAGCGTCAAATATTTGTTGGAAACCTTACAACAACTTCTGGACCTATGGGCGCTACGGATGTGACAATACGGACTTTCAAACAGACAATGGCCTATAAAACATGCACAAAACAATCTTGATGTTGATATACACCCACTTTAAAGGCTAAATTATTCATCAGCTATCTAAAAATCAATTTAGACTTAATCCATGCCAAAATGTAACAAGACAACTTGCTAAAAAACAAAATTTGACCGAACTAAGTCTTTGTGTTAAAATATCTGTATTGGTTTCTAAGGACAATAAACAACGAAACTAACATAAATTTCCATCCTAAAAGATTTTTCTACCTCAGAATTGGATCTTTAATCTAAACAGCAATAGATTTGTGGTATGATTTGTCTTAAAATAAGCAACTATGGCTTTATCAAAAGTCATAAGGTAAATCAATTTATTTTTCAATTTCCACTTTTAACAATTTTCTATGTTCTGTTGACTAAAACGAGTAAACTGGTGTACTAGTTTTGAAAATTGGTTCAGTAATAAATATTTGATGAAGGTTAGCAGTTATCACTGAAATGCAACAAAAAAGTGATTTCAAGAAACATGTCATGTCAAAGTGTAAAATCTCATTTGTCTATTAAATTTCTTAAACTATTCCTCTTGTTTCTGTATTTTCATGTTTTACAAAAACTTAAAATAACCTGTACAGTAGACAAATTGTACAAATTAAAGTTATTTCAAACCTCTAGCATTTCAATTTTGTTCTGTATAGCAAACCATGGCCTTGGTTAAAATTTGGCAAATACAGAATCAACTTTAGACTTAATTCATGCCAAAATGAAACAATATACCTTGCTAAAAATATAAATTTGATTTATTCGCATGAAAAAATATAAAGCGTTCCATACTACGGTTGTTACATAAAGTGCATTTTTTTCTGTTACAAGGAGTAGCCAATAGAGTAAGGAATTTATGACCGAACTAAGTCTTTGTGTTAAATGTCTATATTGGATGCTAAGGACAAGAAACAACAAAATTAACATATATTGCCATCCTCAAAGATTTTTCTCCCTCAGAATTGGATCTATAATCTTAACAAAAATTTTGGTATGGATTGTCTTAAAATAAGCAACGCTGTGCTTTCTCAAATGCCATAAGGTAGCAATACACAGTTAGGAAAAAAAACTTAAAATTGACACTGATAATTTTAACCACCCTCTTTCCCTTGCTTTCTAACAAATAAGGCTAAATGTTTGTGTTATGAATGTGCATATGTATCGAAACAACGTTTTCCATAGATTTGATTTCCAATAGTTAAAATGGTGAAATATAATGTCTTTTTGGTGTAAACATGGCAACAATTTGCATTTATTTGATACAAAAAAATGCAAAATGATTTTGGTCCAAAGTAGAATTTCAATCCATTACAGTGATACCTTTTCTAAAACCACTGACATTTTTCCATCAATAGGTCAAATAAAAATCATATGCAAATCACCTAATTTTTCCATAAAATTGAATTGAATAAAATTGAGCGTCAAATATTTGTTGGAAAAACACTATAATAACTTCTGGACCTATGGGCGGTACGGATGTGAAAATATGGACTGTCAAACAGAAAATGGTCTATAAAACATGCAAAAACAATCTTGGTGTGCATATAAACCCACTTTGAATGCTATATTATTCTTCAGCTATCTAAGAATCAATTTAATTGCACAATAACTTTCATATGTAAACAATTTCCCGGGGCCAAAATGCGAAACCAAACTTCTGTGTATTGCTATCTTTACCTTTCAAAATAAGACTGAGCTACCAGTAAAATGCAGGATTCGTGATGCAATTTCCTTTTATAAAGAATTCAGGCCCTCGCAAGTAGGATAGATTTATTACGGTAGGTCAGAATTATTCGGGTTACCTTATACCAAACTTTTACAGATACAACAGATACAGTTAAGTCTGGCTCATATCTTGATTTACATCTAGAAATTGACAATGAGGGTCGGTTGATAACAAAACTTTACGACAAAAGAGATGTTTACATCTTCCCAATTTTTGAACTTCCCATTTCTATGTAGCAACATTCCAGCAGCATCTGTATACGGAGTATACATCTTCCAGTTAATACGATATTCCAGGGCTTGTATTTCCTATCATGATGTCTTTGGTAGAGGGTTGCTGCTCAACAGGAAACTAGTAAACCAAGAGTTCCAAGTAATGAAGTTAAAATCAACTCTTCTTAAATTTTACGGACGCCATCACGAGTTGGTTGACCGTTATGGAATATCCGTTTCACAGATGACAAAGGATATGATCCAACTACATTCCGGTCCCCTTTTCCCCGAATGTGACCTACCGAATTAGACGTATCACCGGGTTTGTACTAACATGAGCAACACGACGGTGCCACATGTGGAACAGGATCTGCTTACCCTTCCGGAGCACCTCAGATCACTCCTAGTGTTTGGTGGGGTTCGTGTTGCTCAGTCTTTAGTTTTCTATGTTGTGTTTTGTGTACTGTTGTTTTTCTGTTTGTCTCTTTCTTTTTTAGCCATGGCGTTGTCAGTTTATTTTCGACTTGAGTTTGAATGTCCCTTTGGTATCTTTCGCCTCTCTTTTACGTGAAGTATATTGGTTATGCACTGTTACGAGGTTAAGTATGCAGGAAATGAACATTTGCCTCGCCTACGATAGTAGATTTTGGTGTAAGTCAATATAAAAAAGAAGATGTGGTATGATTGCCAATGAGACAACTGTCCACAAGAGACCAAAATGACACAGAAATTAACAACTATAGGTCACCGTACGGCCTTCAACAATGAGCAAAGCCCATACCGCATAGTCAGCTATAAAAGGCCCCGAAATGACAATGTAAAACAATTCAAACGAGAAAACTAACGGCCTCATTTATGTACAAAAAATGAACGAAAAATAAATATGTAACACATAAACGGAGTATATATCTTCCAGTTAATACGATATTCCAGGGCTTGTATTTCCTATCATGATGTCTTTGGTAGAGGGTTGCTGCTCAACAGGAAACTAGTAAACCAAGAGTTCCAAGTAATGAAGTTAAAATCAACTCTTCGTAAATTTTACGGACGCCATCACGACTTGGTTGACCGTTATGGAATATCCGTTTCACAGATGACAAAGGATATGATCCAACTACATTCCGGTCCCCTTTTCCCCGAATGTGACCTACCGAATTAGACGTATCACCGGGTTTGTACTAACATGAGCAACACGATGGTGCCACATGTGGAACAGGATCTGCTTACCCTTCCGGAGCACCTCAGATCACTCCTAGTGTTTGGTGGGGTTCGTGTTGCTCAGTCTTTAGTTTTCTATGTTGTGTTTTGTGTACTGTTGTTTTTCTGTTTGTCTCTTTCTTTTTTAGCCATGGCGTTGTCAGTTTATTTTCGACTTGAGTTTGAATGTCCCTTTGGTATCTTTCGCCTCTCTTTTACGTTAAGTATATTGGTTATGCACTGTTACGACGTTAAGTATGCAGGAAATGAACATTTGCCTCGCCTGCGATAGTAGATTTTGGTGTAAGTCAATATAAAAAAGAAGATGTGGTATGATTGCCAATGAGACAACTGTCCACAAGAGACCAAAATGACACAGAAATTAACAACTATAGGTCACCGTACGGCCTTCAACAATGAGCAAAGCCCATACCGCATAGTCAGCTATAAAAGGCCCCGAAATGACAATGTAAAACAATTCAAACGAGAAAACTAACGGCCTCATTTATGTACAAAAAATGAACGAAAAACAAATATGTAACACATAAACAAACGACAACCACTGAACTACAGGCTCCTGACTTGGGACAGGCACATACATACATAATGTGGCGGGGTTAAACATGTTAGCGGGATCCCAACCTCCCCTAACCTGGGACAGTGATATAACAGTACAACATAAGAACGAACTATAAAAATCAGTTGAAAAAGGCTTAACTCATCAGATGGACAAAAATACAAGTGGACGTGGCAGGGTACTTGTACATCCAAACAACAAAAAAGACACTAGGAACAGATCTGAGAGTACTCGCAGTTATCTGACAGCTAGTTCAAAGCCACTAACAACTAATAAAAAAATCATGCATCTAAGACTAAATTATCAATCCGTACACATCCAACATCCAATGGATTTAGTGTAAGATACAGGTATCGACAGATTGTAGATCTATGAATGTGTATATGTATAAAACATACTAGTAATATTTAGTTTGCTTTTAATTTACCCATAACAGAATCAATATTTATATCAATAAAAACAATATTTAATGATCTTATTACAGTGTTGATTTGGTAATCTTTTAGAATAAGTTTATTTAAAGGAGCGATAAGTTGACAAGGATCATTTCTAAATTTCCGGGCACGGTTAACAACATTTCCGTAAAATGAGGATGTGCTATCCCGTTTGAAATAAGTTTTCTACAGGTACAACCAAACTTCAAAACCAAATCTTTATATCTATGGAAAGATTTAGTAAAGGTTTGAAGTAATTTATGGTAACGATATCCCTGGTTTAATAATTTACCAGTAATACATAGATTACGTTCGTTAAAATCAAAACGTCACACGGGAATAGCGAACGAGCTGTGAAATATAAACACCGTAAGATGGTGCCAAAGGAACATCACCATATAAAATGGAAAATTAACAATAGGGAACGAAAAATCGTCCCTTTGTCGTAAATTTTAGTGTGGAGTTTCCGTTTAAAACCGAAATATCTAAATCTAGGAAAGGACAGTTATTACCGTTTAAATTTGATTTATTTAAAGTAAGTTCCTTGGGGTAAATTTCAGCAGTATATTGAGAAAATTCTTGATTATTTAACGAAAAAATATCATCAAGATAACGGTAAGTGTTGTTGAATTTATCAATTAAATGCAATTTCGACGGGTCTTTACTGAGTTTAGTCATAAACTGTGATTCGTAACAGTACAAAAACAAGTCTGCTATTAAAGGATCAAGTTAATCAATGTCCCAAATAAGACAATACTTTTGGATTTTAATTGATAATATACGTTAAAACAAATCTGAAAATATTACACTGTACTTTTCAATAAATATCCATTTGAAATCCAGAGGTAATTATTCAGGCGTTTGTTGCTGTATATCATATTTGTTTTTCGTTTATTGTTTTGTTCATAAAGCAGGCCGTTCGTTTCCTCGTTTGAATTGTTTTACATTTGTCATATCGGGGCCTTTTATAGCTTGCTGTGCAGGTACGGGTTTTGCTCATTGTTGAAGGCCGTATGGTGACGTATAGCTGCATACTTCTATGTCATTTGGTATCTGGTAGAGAGTTGTCTTAATGGCAATCAGACCATGGCCAAATCTTCTTATTTTTATATTATCATTATGAGTTAAACGTTAGATATAGATTATACATGTGGATAAATGCATTCCAATTCAGTAAACTCTTTTTGAACAATGTTTTTTGCGTTTGCTTTTGTTGTAGTTCAGTGTTTCTGTTGATTGTAAAAAATAGATAAACTCCATTGAAAGGAGTACACAGAATATCACTGGTAGTGTTCTATAGACGTTCAGACGTTCACTACGTTCAGGATTAAAGAGCAAATTAACCCACGTCCGCGAAGTCGGTACATTTGATAATATCAACAAATGTATCATGTAGATTTTTATCTTCTGATAAACCATGTACTAGTTACATATAAAAGGAGCGAGAAGATTTCAAAGGACATTTAAAAACAATAAGTCTAAGAATTAAAATAAGGATTAAAAAGACAAATGATAGAAAGGCGACAAACAGTAGTACTAAAACACGACAAAGAAAATGAAAGATTGAGCAACTCATAATATTATAATTGTAATAATAATCGAACCAAATATAATAAAGTCCTACCGTTCGAATGAAAAACAAACCCTTAATTAACACTATTGAATAATATAATGGATATAAATAATTCCAGATTCGGAAATGATCATCTTTTATCTAAATTTGTATGAGTTTTGTCTTAACATTCTGAAAGAGAGGTGAAAGATATCAAATGGATATTCAAACTCATCCGTCGAAAACAAACTGGCAATGCCATGGCAAAGTAAAAAATAGATCAAAAGACAAACAAGGTAAACATTATACAAAACACAACATAGAAAACTAAAGACTGAGCAATACGAACCCCACCAAAAGCCAGTTTGATCTCACGTAATCCGATCCTGCTCCACATTTGGCATCCGTCGTGTTGCTCATGAAAGTACAACCCCAATTTTATTAATTTTCCCCCAATTTTTTTTAACACTCTTAATCTTTAATCTTAAAGATACCAAAGCGATATTCAAACTCCTGAGTCCAAGACAAACTGACAATGCCATGACAAAAAACAATAACGACGAAAAGACAAACAAACGTCTACAAAGGTGTGTCTTACAACACAGAAAACTCTAGACTTAGCAACAAAAATCCTACCTATCTTAACACATTCCCGACATGCCTCAACAATGTCTCAATTTGTCTCCACACATACATAACATTCTTAATTAATTGAAGAAGTATAGAGGCAAAGTTCAAGTCGTATTTGTGGTGGTGAAGCCGTGACGTCATTGCATTGTGACTTCATTCATCAGGAGACCGGAAATTAGTGTTGCGTATGCGTGACGGCAATTTTACTTGACTTGACATCTTCAGAGATCTTATGAAGATTTGCAACATTAAAAAACACAAACAAGAGGTATAGTTTTTAAAATTGAACCAAAAATTGAGGCAGATATTTTAACACTTTGACTTGGCACTTTTCTTTAAATAAGTTTTTGTCGCGTTTCAGTGTCAACTGCTAACCTTCATAAAAGAACAGAGTTTCAATGTCCCCCGCGTTGCACTTATTTTATCTGTCCAAGGGCAATAACTAAAAACATAATTTTAAATTACCTTAGAGAGTTGAAGACTTGAGAGCAATTTCCGATATATTTAGTATTTCCAAGGGGCATAACTCATTAAAAATATTTGATAGGTACTTATTTTCAAAATTGTCCGAGACATTGCTGTTATAAACCTTTGATATAAATTTGATAAAAATCTGGCAAAAATTGTACATGTGAGAGCGCTTACAATGCAAATTTCCATATAATTTATATTTCAAAGGGGCATAACTCTTTATAAGATATTTGATTGGCACTGATTTTTGACCTCATCCGAAACATTGCTGATATAAACCTACAATATAAGTTTCATAAAAATCTGGCAAGAATTATACACATGAGAGCGCTAACTATGCAATTTTCCAAATATCTAACATTTCTAAGAGCCATAACTCTTTAAAAAATGATTGATCGGCACTGATTTTCGAACTCGTCCGAGACATTGCTGATATAAACCTACAATATAAATTTCATAAAAATCTGGCAAGAATTGTACACATGAGAGCGCTAACGATGCAATTTTCTATATAATTAATGTTTCCAATGGGCATGACTCTTTTAAAAATAGTTGATCGGCACTGATTTTCGAACTCGTCCGAGACTTTGCTGATATAAATCTATGATATAAGTTTTATAAAAATCTGGTAAGAATTGAACTTGTGAGAGCGCTAACAAGACCGGACGGAAGGACGCACGGACGGTAGGACGAACAGACGGACGGACGGACGGACGCCTGGTATTTCTATGTCCCCCGCAACGCGTCGCGCGGAGAGCAATAAAACATTTATTACTCAACCAATTTTAAAAAACAAAAGGCCATTTTTATTCGTTTTAGCTAGCAGATCACAGAAAATTAATTAAAAGGGGGAATTTAGAAAAAAAATAATTACTATTATGGCATACTTAGAAAGCTCAGAATAGCATAATTTAAGACTATTCATACCACAAATCTTTTTACATTTATATTCTAAATCAATTTCTGAGGAGATAAACTGTTTTAGAATGACAATACATATCAATTTTATCGTTTTTTTCCCTTAGAAATCAAAATAAACATTTTTACACAAAGCTTATATGTGTACTCTATTGCTACCAAAGTATTGCGCTGTATGTAATAGCCAAATCATTGAACGCTTTCTATGTTTTCATGCGAAGAATATATCAAAATATTATTTTTATCAAGGTTTCGTGTTACATTTTGGATAAAATTAAATGTATGGTTGTTTTTGCTGTTAGAAATTGATTTCCTATTAGCAAGTTTATTTATCAGGGCTTTGGTATGCAATGTACACAAAAGTTAATTTTTGTGCTTTAAATTGCCTAATTTTGTACAATTTTGCATCTTCATAGATCTTGTTAAGATTTGCATCATTAAATAAAATGGTCCACTGGGCGCAGCTTGATATGACCAAAGAGGTCAATCCTGAACAGTTGGGGCAAGTATTGACACTACATTCAAGTTGATACAGCTCTGAATTTGGATTGTGATTAAATATTTGACACAGCATAGGTTTCTGACACAGAATGAATGTGGTCAAAGAACTGAAAAAAATGAAATTGGGCTTTTACCTATTATGGTCCAATATCCAAAATCTAAATACACGTTTATATTCAGCATATCCAATTACACCAAGAATTTAATTTATGTATTTATTGATGGACAAAATTAGCTAACTTTTAAAGGGGTTCGTTTCATAAATTATTTTTTTATATATAGCATTCCGCAAATTAACTTACATATAATAACAAACAAATCTACCACGAAGTTTTTCAAAAAATTTAAAAAAAAAAAAAAAAAAAATTGGACCTCAATGTGGACCAATTTGATAATTGGGCCCAAAATCCAAAATATGAATACATGTTTAGATTCAGCATATCAAAGAACCCCATATATTCATTTTTGTTGAAATCAAACAGTCTATTTTTTTACCCTGACTTGGACCAACTTGAAAACTGGAAGCAAAATCAAAAATCTAAATACATGTTTAGATTCAACATATCAAAGAACCCTAAGAATTCAACATTTGTTTTAATCAAATTAAGTTAAATTTTGGACACTTTGGACCTTAATATGGAACAATTTAAAAACTGGGCTCAAAATCAAAAATCTAAATACACGGTTAGATTCAGCATATTAAAGAACCCCAACAATTCCAGACTTTGAATTAAAACCCTATTGAAATTGGTCAAGAAATAAGCAATTTTTAAGAAGTATTAGAAAAGTATAGTTTTTGGCCCCTTTTTGCTAAACATTAAGGGCCATAACCCCCGAAATCAATCCCAACCTTCCTTTTTTTAGTATGGAATCCTTGTGGTACAATTTCATAGAGATCCATACACATATACACAAGTAATTGTCCTGAAACTAGAAAAATGCTTGTTGTTTGCCCCTTTTCGGCCTCTTATTCTTAAACAGCTATTACGATAACCCCCAAAATCGATCCCAACCTTCCTATTGTGGTATGGAACCTTGTGGTACAATTTCATAGAGTTCCATAAACTTATACTCTATTTATTTTCTGGAAACAAAATGTATTCGGACCACGACGACGACAGCGACGACGCTGACAACGTCATAACATTATAGACTGCAAAATAATTGCACTCGTATAAAAACAAAAAAACTGGGTATGGTACTTAAAACTTAACCAAAAATTTAGGCAGAAATGAGATTTTACACTTTGATCTGGCACATTTCTTTAAATCAGTTTTTGTCGCTATTCAGTGTCAACTGACTACCTTCATGAAACATTTATTAAAAGGGGTAATTTAAAAAAAATATTACTATTAAGGTCACAAAACAGAGTTAGGATTGTGGTTTCGCATTTTGGCCCCGGTGTATTTTTCAAATATGTGCAATGAAATTCATTTTTAGACAGCTGGTGACTAATTAAGCCTGCAAAGTGGGTTTACAGTAACCTCAAGATTATTTTTGACATGTTTGATGTGCTATTTTCTGTTTGACTGTCCGTATTTTCATATCCCGACCGACCATAGGTCCAGAAATTATTGTAATGTTTAAAAACACTTTTTTCACACGAACTGTTTTTGACGAAATTTACGAAAAATGAGACGAGATATATGATTTTATTTGATCTCTTAATAGTTATATGTAAGCAGTTTCATAAAAGGTATTACTCCAAGGGATTGAAATTCTACTTTTAAATAAATTTTTGGGAAATATGTGACATCTTCACATCCGTTGTTGCAATATTTTATAGCAAATAAATGCAGATTGTTGCCATGGATACACGAAAACGAAATGATATTTTACAATTTTAACTACTGGAAATCGAATCAATGGAAGATACTGATTACATACATATGCACATATATGACACAAACAGTAAGTTTAATTTGTACGAAAGCAACGAAAACGGGATTGTAAAATTTATAAGGGTAAACTGTATATTATGCATGGTAAAATTTCGTGCAAAAAAGAAGACGAAAAGTGGATTTAAACTTTTCCATGAGTTGACCGATCATATCGTTGTAAAAGCCACCAATGAGAAGGCAAATTACGGAAAATTTTAGCCAATCGTAAACCGTGTTACAAAAATTGGAGTAATTTCTAAGGTAGCAAGACACAGTAATGAGTTTGGTTTCGCATTTTGGCCCCGTTGAATTTTTCAAATATAAAAGGTATTGTGCAATACAATTAATTTTTAGATAGCTGTAGATTAATACAGCCTTGAAAGTGGGTTTATATGAACATTAAGACCATTTTTTGCCTGTTTTATGGGCCATTGTAAGTTAGGCAGTCCGTATTTTCATATCCGTTCTAGCCATAGGTCCAGAAATTATTGTTATGTTTTCTAACAAGTTTTTTTTCGCTCGAACTTTTCAATGCTATATGGAAAAATGAGTTGAAATGCATATGATTTTTAATTGATTTATTGATAGATAAATGTCAGCGGTTTCCGAAAAGGTATCATTTAAATGAATTGACATTCTACTTGAGACCAAATTTTGGGTACACTTGTGATATTTTTACCCCCTTTTTGCAATATCTGTATCAAATAAATGCAGATAGTTGCCGTGGTTACACCAAAAAGAGGTTATTTTTCGAAATTTTAACTAATGGAAATTAAATCTAAGGAAGATGCTATTTTCATACATATGCATATATATGACGCAAACAGTAAGCTTAATTTGTTAGAAAGCAAAGAGGGTGGTTAAAAATTATGAGTGTCAAATTTTTTCCTAATTGTTTATTGCCACCTAAGAGATCAACTTTCTCACGTCCGGTGCGGAACAGATAGGTGCAAATTCCGACGATTGATGGTGCTTTTTCTATGAGGTCAGCATTCTCATATTCCGTTACGAAACGGAATCCTGCCATGCTCATTTCACTCTTTTGAGGGTATTTGCTGCTGCTGTGGCTTAAGGGTGGGGTATAATTGCTGTTGCTGTTGCTGCTGTTGGAAGATGGAATATTGCTGCTGCTGTTTGAGGGCTTGGTATTGCTGCTGCTGTTTAAGGGTTCGATATTGTTGCTGCTGTTCGAGGGTTTGATATTGCCAATGGTCTGGTTCGATGGTTTGATATTGCTAATGGTCCGGTTTGATGATTTGATATTGTTGCTGCTGTTTAAGGGTTTGATATTGCTGCTGCTGTTCGAGGGTTTAATATTGCTGCTACTGTTCGAGGGTTTGATATTGCTACTGCAGGGTTCAGTATTGTTGCTGCTCTGCTCGAAGTTGGGGTATTGCTGCTCCTGCTAAGAGACTTTTTGTTTGTATTTTGTTTATTGTAAGTGAAAGAAAATAGTGTGGAGTGGAAGTGGGAAGTGAAATCGGCCAGCAATCCGGGTTAATAGTAAGGTATGTGATGGTGGTTCGGGCATCAGATATTTAAATATTAATTCGCAACAAAAGGAGATGGACGGAGACTCAGTTCCAAACACGATCAAAGCCAATACCAGACGTCTACGGGACGAGAAAAAATCTAGCGCATAGAATCATGAAATATTCCGTTGAAAAACGAACGTTTATACTTGATGAAATGTTGAAAGGATTCAAGTCTGTATATGAAGATGGAGATCAAGACAACCAATACCATATTAATTGTTTTACCAATAAAGCATTTGACCTTAAGAATACTACTTTGTTATTTATAAATTCTATGTTTAATTTTACCCAAACCACCATAACATCCCTAACTATTGACTCTCGATCGCTCACCAACCCCACTTCCCACTTCCATTCCACACTACGTTTTTTTCACTTGCAATAAACAAAATACAATTAATAAACCTTTGAGCAGCAACAGCAGCAATACAACCTCGGGCAGATCACCAATACCACCAGCAGGAATACCCAACCCTCCAGCAGCAGCAGAAGCAGCCTCAAGCCACAGCAGCAGCAAATACCATAACAAGAGTGAAATGAGCATGACAAGAGCTGCGAGATCAGCTTAAATCCATTTTAAACTAACCTATGAAGATAAAGACAGGAGTTCTTAGGGCACCTGTAAAATTCTTTTCAATAAAGGGAAAATAAGAAAACCTAGTAATTCTCTTTGTTAAAACTGAGAAAGCATTCCCTCAGGTATTTCAATCTATCCATTCTGTTACTCGACATGAGAAAAATAACTCCACAGAAAGCAACCTCATTTATACAGAATTTGAACCTATCCGTTCCGCACCGGACATGAGAACGCGGACCGAATAGAAAGCACTCAAATTTTTGTAACACGGTTTACGATTGGCTAAAATTTTCCGTAGCATGCCTCTCCTTGTTGGAATTTCAAACGATTTGATTAGTCAATTCAAGGTACAGCTTAAATCCACTTTTTGTCCTTCTTGTTGTCTGAAATTGTACCATTGATATGGGGACAAAGTCCCCCAAAACAGTAAGAAAATCAATATAAAAATCAATATACTAATGAACTCAAAATAACTTATTTTTTCTAACAGTTGCGCTTGCGCGTTGTCGTGTTCCTGTTCTGTTGACGGGCGTTGCCATGTTGTAAGTAATACGATTTCCCGCAAATTTGTATATCTGATTACCAAAATGAAAAATGGCAATAATACGAGGACGAATATTTTGAATTTAGTCTGTTTGTGCATGTAATAAAAATGAATCTAGTGCTTGAACAACATACGATTTTCAAGATGATCAGACAGTAAAACAAATTGAGTTCAGAAACTCACTTCATCATCAGATTTTTGTATCCTTACCAGGTGCACGAAGAATAATGATAATCTGAAGTTGTATATTCTTTGTTTAAGGTATACATTATTATACTTTTAATTAGATAATACATTTTTGTACTTTGTGAAAGTTACCTGAAGCAGATAGCTTTTCTTTGATTCCATTGGAAATGACGTCATAAATATAAATTAAATTCCTAACAACAGGACCAACATCGGATACGTTTTCGTATTTCAATTACTTTTTCAACAGGAATTATGCTGGGAATAAATTGTTTTGCAATTTGGCAAAGTGGTATTTATTTTCAAGACAACAGTCATAAAGCAAATGATGAAAGATATCTCAAAAGTAACAAATGTTTTTATTTTTTTTAATTAAAAAGATTTTTTTTTTTATTTTGAATGTCATAATTTGTAAAATTGAGGAAAAAAAGTGATTGATGAACTCAGTAAAAACCCGTTTAAATTCCATTTAATTGAGAAATTCAACAACACTTACCGTTATCTTGATGATATTTACTCGTTAAATAATTAATAATTCTCTAAATATACTGCCGAAATTTACCAAAAGGAATTTACTTTAAATAAATCAACTATTAACAGCAACATAACTGTTCTTTCGTAGATTTAGATATTTCACTTTTACACGAGAAATTCTACACAAAAATGTACGACAAAAGGGACGATTTTTTTCCCTATTGTTAATTTTCTTTTTTCAGACGTTGATGTTGTTCCATTGGCACCGCCCTACGGTGTTTGTATATTCCAACTTGTTCGCTATGCCCGTGTATGTAGTGACGTTTTTGGATTTCAATGAGCGTAATCTATTTATTACTGGTAAATTATTAAGTCAGAAATTTCGTTACCCCAAATTACTTAACACCTTTACTAAATTCTTCCATAGATACAAAGATTTGGTTTGCAAGTTTGGCTCTACCTGTAGAAAACTTATTTCAAACGGAAAAGCACATCCTAGTTTTTAAGGTGAGGTTGTTTACAGAGCCCGGAAATTTAGATACCATCCGGGTAAACTTATCAATTTCTTTAAATAAACTTATTCTAAAAGGTTACCAATTCAACACTTAATTAGATCTTTGAATATTATTTTTATTGGTATAAATATTGATATTTTTATCAGTAAATTAAAGCCATATTAAATATCATTGTTATACAAGTATGCACATTCACGGTGCTTCAGTCTGACGATTCTATTAATTTTGGCATTGCACAAAGGTCATGTTTTTTTTTCTTTCTGACTGTTAATGACGTCTTAAGACTAAATCCATTGGATGTTGGATGTGTAATGATTGATATTTAAGTCTAAGTTAAATGATTTTTTAATCAGTTGTTATTTGCTGTCAGTAACTACGAGTACTCTCAGATCTGTACCTTGTGTCTTTTTTGTTGTGAGAGCCCTTTTCAACTGATTTTTATAGTTTGTTCTTATGTTGTGCCGTTACACCACTATCCCAGTTGAGGGAGAGGGTTTGCGCCTTCAAACATGTTTAACCTCGCCACATTCTTTATGTGCCTGTCCCACGTCAGGAGCCTGTAATTCAATGGTTGTCTTTAGTTGCTGAATATTGTATTTTTTCAGTGGTTGTCGTTGGTTTTTTTTGTCAATTTTGTTTTTCGAAAACTGTTTTGTTATAAATTAGGCCAATGGTAACACTGTTTCATATTTTTCATGTCATGGCCTTTTGCAGCCGACTATACGGTATGAGTTTTGATCATTATTGTAGGTCGTACGGTTGCCTATAATTGCTAACATCAATTACATTTGAACTTTGGTGAATAATTGTCTCATTGGCATTCATACCACATCTCCTTATTGTTATATTAGTACATTTTTCTGAAGTCCTCTTTCACGGGTAACACCTTCCTTATATTATCTATGGTAACATCCCGAGAACCACACATCTCATATACCTACCCGAGAAATCCCAAACGAAAATATTGCAGGGAAAATCTACAATTTAGAACATGACCGTTAATCCCATCCATGATGGCGGTTTCAAGAATTAACTTCCGTTTAAGTGGCTTTCCGTCACGCATGCGCAGTTCACCTTTACGGTTAAGTGACTTCCGGAAACGCATGCGCCATTTATTTCGTGTCATTCAATGAATGACGTCACTAGTCTGCCACATCCTCCACCACCACAAATACGACTTGAACTGTTCCTCTATACTTCTCATTAACAACATTCTAAACTGAGCTTAAATTGTATGGACACGTTCTAAATAGTCTTAACTCTGTCTGAAAATTCTTGATACGTATATTCTGAACCGTCTGAATACATTTTGTAGTAAGAATGTTTGATTTTCTTTGCTGGGGACTTTCAAGAGTTCATTTCAATTTTCAAAACCAATTAGCAAAATCAACCATGGTCTCTACCAAATATAGAAAATTCTTAAAAATTACTTGCTGGCTGTATATTTTGGCAGGTCCCTAAAAACACCGCAAAGTACCTCTGTTGTGCACAAAATAGCACAATAAACCACAAAGGACCACACATGAGTGTAATAAAAGCACAAAGGACCACACATGAGTATGATAAGATCTCAAATGACCACACGTGAGTATAATAAGAGTACAAATGACCTAAAATTTCCTTTTTATTTTATAGGAAATAATAATATTTCTGAAAAAAAGAATATAACAAAAAATACAAAATATGAATATATCAATTTTAAATTTGAACGACTTGGCAAATCACCGCAACCGGTACGGAACCGACATTATATCCGGGTTATGTGATGGCTTATGTTTGCGAAAATATAAATAGTAGTAAAATAATAGAAATGATCAAAATAATTCCTATGATGAACTGTTCATTGATAATTTTCTATGTTTTCTATGTATTGTGTGCTATTTTGTCCCATGTACATTTACTCCATATCCTTTCATTTTCTTCTAAGTATTAATGTGTGTCTGTGTATAGTCTTGCCGAAAGCTATGAACTTCTGTTATAAATCCGTATTTCAGAAATGTCAATTTACACTTTGTTTTGTGTTTTTGCATGATAAAATTACTTGGTGCAGTAAATGTTTGTCTTTGTACATACACAAGAATTGAATGTAGGACAGAAGGTCACAGATAAATACAGACCAAAAAGTCATGGACAAAAAGTCACAATTCAGTTTTTTTTTAAATCTATACTTTTGAAATCAAAAGAAGAATTGTTTATACTAAATATATATTGTAGTTTTCTATAACTGCATATATCAAGCTACTTTGGAAAGAACATTTCTTGTCAAAAATTTAATCTTGATTGATCATTAAATTGTAAAAAAAACAAGCTGTCAAAGCGGTTTTTTTTTAATTGACTGGCTTCATGATGCCAGAATATCCTTGAAGTTCACTTGTATATGTACGATTAAATTTGATTTCATACAACATTGCTGATGAACTCCTTAAAGGGGCATAAGCTCCCATTAAGACAAAAAATTTAAATACGATACGAGTTATAAAAGCGTAATAATGAAACAATATTTCGCTGTTAGCAGTTAGTTTGGTTCAATTTCGTCCAAATAAGATCGAAAACATCGCAAATATATTATTGTCTTGCAAGTCAATAATTCAACTTCAGTTAAACCCGTATTCATGTAACCCTAACTTGTTTGCACCCATTTTGCAAATAAAGCAGTGGAAATCTACATGTCTTAGAAACTGTACACTTTGTAATTTTATAATTTTCCAGTATGCACGTCTTTCAACAAGGCTAAATATAATTAAATAAATACAAAAAGGTCACATCATATATCAACAGAAGAGGTATATATCCAGTAAAAAATTAAAATCTGCGGAAACGTCGCATGCGACATCCACAAAAAGTCAGTTTTTAAAAGTGTGGCGAAAGATACCAAAGGGACATTCAAACTCATAAGTCGAAAATAAACTGACAATGCTATGGCTAAAAAGAAAAGAAAAAGACAAACAGACAAACAACAGTACTCAAAACACGACATAGAAATCTAAAGACTGAGCAACACGAACCCCACTAAAAACTAGGGGCGATCTCAGGTGCTCCGGAAGGGTAAGCAGATCCTGCTCCACATGTGGCACCCGTCGTGTTGCTCATATTAGTACAAACACGGTAATAAGTCTAATTCGGTAGGTCACATTCGGGGAAAAGGGGACGGATTAAAAATTAGCAGTTAAATTATGTCACAGGCATCCATTTCTTACACAAATCATGGTAAGACTGGACTAGTGTCAATTTTTTTTTTAGAAATGTGGAGAAATAAAACAACACATCAGTTATTTGATTTTTATGGATGTGAAGTTAAGCATGTATAAAATTTAGTTACTCCTCATTACAGAATCGTGTGCCGCTAAGAGGTCGGTTGAGGCCCTTTTTTCTATGATTCAGTATGGATATAAAATTAGATATGAAAATTGTATGGTTAATAAGGATACAATTACAAAATTAACACAGAATGGAAATTTTTGTCTGTTTCTTAAATAAACGTAGTATATAAAACTGTCAAAATCGTTGCAATTTGGATACCCCCACGTTACCAATTATATCAGTCTATAAAAAATCTTATTGTAAAATATCTTTGTTGTTAAGACCTTTGCTCATATATACATATTTATGACAATATATCAGAAGAGGCTACTTTGGCAGGATCCTTATGGCTTAAATAAAAGACAGAATTAAAAACAAGTAAAACTGTGAGCTACTGCTCACTGATCATACGCCCGCCGAAATATTTCGGTAAACAGGAAGTTGTTGAGTGATACCCTGAAACCAAATTTCAGAAATCCTTGTCAAGTAGTTCCTGAGAAAAATGTGACGAAAATTTTCAACTTGGCTATCATGTGTAAAATAATACAAGTGTTCGGTAAACAGGAATTTGTTGAGTGATGAATCTGAAAACGCATCACACGGTGTAACTTACTTATATAAACCCTGAAACCAAATTTCAGAAATCCTTGTCAAGTAGTTCCTGAGAAAAATGTGACGAAAATTTTCAACTTTGCTATCATGTGTAAAAAAAACAAGTGTTCGGTAAACAGGAAGTTGTTGAGTGATGAATCTGAAAACGCAATCACACGGTGTAACTTACTTATATAAACCCTGAAACCAAATTTCAGAAATCCTTGTCAAGTATAGTTCCTGAGAAAAATGCGACGAAAATATTCATGGGACGGACGGACTGAAGGATGGACTGACGGATGGATGGATGTATGGATGGACTGGCGGAAGGACAGACAGAGGTAAAACAGTGTAACCCCCTTTTTTAAAGCGGGGGTATAAAAATATGAATAATGATATCAGACAGGATAATGTACTGTTGATATTTGAAGGAAGATATTTTTTTTTATTTTCGAGTTAAGGCGATCAAAATGGCTTTATCACCCTAAACTTTAAATTTAGAATTGCCTAGAGAAGAAAAATATTGTATCACACTTGTTTTAGTGATACATGTAGAAAATATATTTATTTTCACTGACTGGTCAGCTTTATAAAAACATGCAAGTGTACATATCTTCAGGTCTGTTTACAGATAGTTTTTTTTTCATTTGTGATTTTCATCGACATATTAAATGCCAAGTATATTTGTATACGTACGTTTTGCGGGTATGAAAATCCCTTAACTGCACAAATAACCTTAAATTCTGAGTATAAGTCACTGTTCAATGTGCGAGAGTCTGGATAAATCTTTGAAATAGTCAATGGTTCAACACCTGAGTCTTGAACAGGATCATTCCCTGCTTTGGAAACTACAAACAGAAAATAGAAATGATACATGTATGAACATTGAATTTCTTATAAAAAGATAATGAGTTACATATACATCGCTTCGACACTAATTTCGAATAAGCAAAGATATAAACCCTACACACGTAAATCTCATGTTTTTTTGGATGAAAACTCAATTGTTCCCTAAAACCAAATAAATCCAAAACCCTAAAACACAAAGCACTGCCCAAAAACATGGAGGAGGCGTAATCTTAGATTTTCGGGAAGGGCCTAGAGTTACATCCTTCCTGTTGTCGATTTTAAAGTTTGATATTGTGATACATGCGACACAGTCTGTCTACTATATCTATTTTACTTAAATTAGAGACTGTTCTTTATTTTTATGAGCCACGTATCCTCTGAAACTACAAAATGGCATAAAACTGTAAATAATGTAAAAATACGCAACCACGCCTACTTAATATTTTGTTTCAAATGTGATAATTTGCAAAATTACCACATTTTTTTTTTTTTTTATCACATTAGAAAAAGGGACTGAGAATGATGAAGGCCATTTATTGTGCCGAAATATCTGTCAATACGATTTCATTTTATTTTGTTCGTATATTTTTATCTTTAATCAGTAACGTTCCACAAATCTTAACACTTTTATATATTTAAATACAGTCACCCGCATTACAAGGGGCGTGGATATGTTAAGTGGTCTAAGCATAGTTCATCTTACACTATGAAGTTGTATCACACAGCCACTGACTTTGCCTTTTATTGTGTGATACATAATCAACAACAAAAGGTTTGCTAAAAATTTTTTCGACGAATACTTGTTCAAGGACTGTCATGAATTTACTTGTTACTCATGTGATGAACAATGTTATTTTCGTAAAAACTGTACTCACCCAGCTTGTAGATCGTGCAACTTAGTATTATGTAAATGTACATGTGAACGAGAATCGCATTTTGTGTTCCATAGTGCCAAGAGTAAAATGCGTAAATGGCAAGCGGAACCACACTCACTCTTTGGTGGAAAACGAACCTTTGAGGGGACATATACCCTTAAACGCGAGGAAGCTCGGTCTCCAGATACTACAAGTAGTGCTAAAGATGATAAAAATACATTGAACGAAGATGGTGAAACACAAACACAGATTGATGAAGATGATGATACAGATACATTGAAGCTTGATGATAATGATGGTGAAGACATTGAAACTGACAAAAATGAAACAAATGAAGACTTCAAAACTGCCAATAATGAAAAGAAGGAAGACATTGAAACTGACAATAATGAAACGAAGGATGATTATCATGAAGGGATGACCGACAATATTGACAAATCCGATGAACATGCAGAAAACATGTATAAGACTACTCTGATGAACCCTATGCTGAAAAAATTGAAATTGACAATGTCACTGAAATAAATAATGAACAAGAACAATTCCTCTGCATTTTTGATTGAAAGTTCAATATACTGAAAAATAATGAGTCTGTAGATGAAACTGACTACCCAGGATAAAAACATGAGTGAAAATTACCCTTCTCAGTCTGAAGTGAATGATTCTGTAAACAAATGGAAAAAGAAAGCTTTATCTAAAAATAGAATGTCTACTCCGTATGATAAATCTCTTTTAAAACAAACACAAACTACAATTGGATCTGAAAACTCGATTATAGTTTGATCATGATTTCTATTGTCACTTTCAATTGTAATGGTCTACATAACCAACAAAAGCGTTACTGTATACATGTATTTACATTGTTTTACGACAGAAGGTATGATATAATTGTGTTTCCTAGAAACTCATAGGGATGATATTTTTAGTACACAGAATTAAAAGATGTAATACCATTTAAAATGGTGATGTTTTGTATTGTAACAAAAACGATTTACACAATTCATGTAGTGTAGCTATTATGGTACGTAAAATTTTAAAATACTGTTGAAACTTCATATGATGTACACAAATTTGATGGTATAAACATCGATGTATTCAATATCTATACTCCGAATCCAGTACAAGAAAGATTATTTTTCTTAGAATATTCATTCCAAAATTAATTAATTGATTAATGCTGTTGTCAGCGGTGATTTTAATACAACTGTCGAGGCTGTAAAACTAATCATAAGGAAGGCAAAGCTGTGTGTGCATTGAACTCGATTATTAATGATAATGTACTTTGTGATGTTTCTAGAAAACAAATTGTTGAAAATATTTTAAGACAGTCAAGAATTGATTTTCATTTAATTTCTCTAACTTTGAAACCATTTGTGAAAAATATTTATCATTATGACTCGAGTCTAAGTGACCATAGTTTGGTGTCAATGATTTTAGATTTTAGAACTGTAGAGATTGGACCTGGTTTGAGGATTTAAAATAATCAATTACTAAATGACGAAATTTTGTAAAAAAAAAAAAAATTAAGAAAATAATCCATGAAGAGGTGTACTCTTTTCTTTTTTATTATTATTATTTAGCCCTCTACTTGCACTTGGTATGATAATTTAAAATATCGTTTAAACCATTCGCTCAGGTGAATAGTAAAGATAAACAAAAATAGAAAAATAAAGATTGTTATATAATTCAAAATAAATTACAAAAAATGTCAGCTAAGGAAGATAATGGTGTTTGTATTAAAATGAATCAGTATGAAGATTTAAATTTTAAATTAGCGGAGATTAAATAAAATAAAAGTCAAGGCGGCATATTGAGTTCAAAGGCCTTTTGGTGGGTATGTGGTGATACAAATACTGCTTATTCTTTACAATTAGTAAAAAACAGTGACAAGAATTAAAATTTATTATTGAATTAAAAGACAATGAAGGGAAAATTTCTTATGATACTGGTCAAATTTTAGATATTTTTAATTGCTATCCAAATCGTTATTCTAGTGTCAAAATAAATATCGATGACAAAAACAGGATGTTGGATTACAGAACACTAGGCACTTCAGATTATCAAATGTGCGAGTCTGATATTACTTTTGATGAGATCTGTCGTTCGGCAAATGTGATGAAAAAAGGGAAAAACCTATGTCCCGATGGAATAACTTGTGAATGTTATTGCAGATTTATAAATGAATTTAAGGACATATTTTTCCCCATTTTTAACTGCATTGCAAATGAAGGTCAGTTGTTCTGTATCTTTGGGGGACTTTTATATGTTAAGGACACAAATAAACACGAATAAAATGGTTTTGCACTCAATAAAAATAACGTCTGCTATCCTCATTGACAAGAAATAAAAGAGAGAGTAATTATCAAACCGGATACGGAATGACCCTTTCCGATTCCGGAATGATACAGATACCAGAACGTGAACTAGCAACTATTATTACTTACGAAAATTAGATATACAACATCCCCGCTCCGAAAAAAAGAAATTTTCCAAATTTCTAAATGGTTGGTAGTTTCACAGACGGAATACAACATTGTAATCATAAACATAAATGTAGAACATGAAAGTCATATCTAAGAAATACTAATGAAATACTAATGAAATACTAATGAAATTTCAAACAATTAATGAAACGATTCAAACATGTTTGCTCTCTCCTAAAATCATCTCAAACTATCGCGACTGCACCCAAACATTCATGTATACCTATCATATAGATTCAATGAAAAAATATTGCAAATAATACACCAAATATAAAGTGTATTTTAATAGAGATACAGTATTTAAATATTTAACTGGATCCCTCGATTGAATGATAAATGTTACGATTTCTCAGCGGAGACCATAACTCCTCGTTCGCTTGTCTACACACAAATACGACAGCATTAAAAATCAAAGGTTTTTATTCTATTCTCATTGGTTGATCATAGGCATATATAGTGATTAGATTATCTCAGTTGGTCATCAGTTTGGCTCAGATGCTGTGCAGCATTATCAGCGTGTTAATTTGTTACTGATCTGTAATCAAGATGAAAATAGTTTCACATGCAGTTGAATTCCGACATGTTTATTATAAAGTTCCAAAATTCTGGACATATAGAAAATTTAAACGGATTTACTGATGAATTTTTAGATACTCTTGATCACGACGATCTTATTAAATCAATCACAAAAAGTTTAGGTGTCATCATTGAGAGAGTATAGGCAATTCTTGGTCACCAATGACTTAGTAAAACTGGCTCATTGTGCTATTGAGCTAGCAAACGAATCTACAAGTAGAGCTTATTCTAGTAAGTGAAAAGGTGAAGGAGAAAATCATGCGGGACAAAGTAAGAAGAGCAAGAGAAATGAACTTCTGTAAGGTTTTTAATTTTATGTAAATTTTTCGGTTGTTAATTCAGATTTGATTAGACAAGACATAGAATAAGGTGTATAATACTGCTGGGTTATTTTTTCTTGTATACAGATGTTATTGACAATGAGTTGACGAAGTATGAGGTTATCTGAGGATAGGTTAGAGTAGACATAGCATAATAGAGTAATGTGTATAGTATGGCTTGGAGAAGGTTAAACGAGGATAACATTACTTTATCTGGTACACAGATGTTACTGACAATGAGTTTGATGAAATATGAGGTTATCTTAGGACAGGTTATAGTAGACATCGAATATGATGTGTAATACGGCGAGGGGAAGGTTATACGAGGATATAGGTATTCAGATGTTTGAAGAAGTATGAGGTTATCTGAGGATAAGGATGTCTATCGTAGTAATAATATCCACATGGTATCTGTCTATATAACATTACAAAGAAGCAGTAGGTTTTTGAAAGATATAATGTTATGAATATTGTCAGACTGCTTTTTAGTTTCGGTTGTCAGATGGATCTGTGATATCTAAAATGCAGAACCACCTTCAAAAAGTATTAATTGTAATGCAATTTAGAAAAAAATCCATGGCGGGCATGCTGTGAACGGGAGCCATGGTATTTTAGGCTGCATGCGTTGGTTCGGCACGAACCATAAATTTATTAAAATTCGATACATGTGGATAGGGAGAGAGAGAAATATTTTAATTATTTAATATTATACTGTATTTTAGGATGCATACTTTGGTTCGGGGCGAACTTTACAGTTATTAAAATTCGATACATGTGGTATCGGATGAGAGAGAGAAAAGGGAGAGAGGGAGAAATATTTTGATATTAGACTGTATTTTAGGCTGCATCCGTTGGTTCGGGGCGAACCTTACAATTATTAAAATTTGATACATGTGGTAACGGGGGAGATAGAGAAAAGGGAGAGAGGGAGAAATATTTTGATATTAGACTGTATTTTAGGCTGCATGCGTTGGTTCGGGGCGAACCTAAAAAATATTAAAATTCGATACATGTGGTATATCGGGGGAGAGAGAGAAAAGGGAGAGAGGGATAAATATTATGATATTAGACTGTATTTTAGGCTGAATGCGTTGGTTCGGGACGAACCTTAAAATTATTAGAATTCGATACATGAGGTATCGGGGGAGCGAGAGAAAAGGAATAGAGGGAGAAATATTTTGATATTAGACTGTATTTTAGGCTGAATGCGTTGGTTCGGGGCGAACCTTTCATTATTAAAATTCGATACATGTGGTATCGGGGAAGAGAGAGAAAAGGGTGAGAGGGAGAAAAATTTTGATATTAGACTGTATTTTAGGCTGCATGCCTTGGTTCGAGGCGAACCTTAAATTTATTAAAATTCGATACATGTGGTGTCGGGGGATAGAGACAAATGATGTGCTTATAAAGACTGTATTAGGTCTTGGTTAGGGGCGAACCTTGGAATTGTTTAGAGTGTTGGTTAAGGAAGGATATGATTCGGGGAAAGCCGTATTAGACTTTGAAATTTAAGAGTATGTAATTTGGGTCGAACCATGGAATTCGGTGTACTGGATATCGATCTTAGTCGATATGGTTCATAGCGAGCCATAGAGGCGAACCATAGAGTTAAGATTATATTACCAATAATAATCATGATAATAATTAAAAAAAAAAATCAAAAAATCAAATAAAAATCAAACAGAAATAAATTTTATAATTACTTGATAATTAAGATATGTTGTTAAGGTTCATTCTTTATTCCTTTTTCTAGAATGACACTCTTGTATCCTCTGGAATACAAATTGATCACGACAGTACATGTGTATTAACGAAAGGTTACATGAATTGGTACACTCTTACAAAGTACAAAATATTCCAAACTGAAAGAGGTGTTAAAATTAGTACTGATTTATTTCCAAAACAATTCGAATCCTCGAAGAGATTTATCTTCTGCGCTATTATATATAAGAATGTTCTTAATTTTCAAAGATGGGAAAAGGAAAAACACAGGTACATAAATCAGGGTGTTCTTCGATTGAAAATGATAAAAGTGACCGTTCATCTGAGTGTCCTTTATAAGGTCCGCGGGGTCAGTAGACAGTCTCATTGGCCACTTTAGGGCAATTTTGTGGGATTTTGATAGATAGAGGTGCTGACTGGAATAATGTTACAGGCTTTGGAAATACTGTAGGCTAGCAGCCTCTGTTAATGAAAAAACATTTATCAGCAATAAAACTTGAACAATCCTCCAGTGTTACCATACCAAAGCATACACCGCCTTTATTCAAAAACAAACTTTTAATTTCCAGACATATATCATACAAACTCTGTAACCCAGAGCTTTCGAACGCATAAAATATATCTACAAGAGAGATTTGGCATAGTGATCTTGGTTCGTTATAAACAAATCAGATTTTTATACTTCCGGAGAATAATGGCATTGTGATACAACTAACCAAAGGTTAAATTGTTGATATTCGTGGTCCAAGGGTTGTTGTCGTTTTGAAAACTGAACTTGCTGAATTTTGTACAGTCCAAATGTTGCAAGAATATGTAAAACTTTGTGATAGTATAGGATTTAATTTAAAGTTGGGCTATGCTTTTTGTGTATTAGATTCATATCTGAAATTGAGCAGTAAACCATTGTCTTCGTCTGCAGTTAATACTAGATTAAAATTGTACCTTACTTATAGATAAATTTGTGGGAGGGAGAAACCCCTCATAGCACCTGCGGTGGATGTGCATTTAGGAATAGATAAAGATGCAATAAAACTTCATGTAGGTTAGAAATCAGATTCAAAGCTGCGTCAATATATATTAGGTAACGAGATGTGCAGTAGGTTTACATCTGCAGAGGCTATAGCCACAAAATATAATTCTTCTTTACAGTCTATTTTGAACTTTGTAAGGATTTTTCAAAATTCTAGAATATAACTGATTAAATTTATGATAAGGTGAAGCTTATTATTAAACAAACGATCTGTGTTGTTTAAGAATTCTCATTTGAAGCAGAAAATTGATGAGATGAAAGAGTTTGAGTGTAGACACAGTAGCTCAAGCTTTACGTGAAGTTAAAGAGTATGCCGCTAGAGCGGGAGAGATTAATGTCGATAGTTTGCAAATAAACTAATGCATTTAGATGAAATGGGTCGCAGATATGACCACACTGGTAAAGAGTTATTTTCTTTGGTGTTGAAACGTTTTTATGCAATAAATCTGAACCTAGAATTGGCCACCTTATAACATCCTTGCTATGTTCCGCAGCGGAGGCAAAACTTTACGAAAAAGAACAGAAATGTCTAAAGCTTCATGGAAAATTCGATCAAAAGGTTGAACCAGCATCACAGTCTGAAGAATAAAATTTGGAGAAAATGATTCAAATTCCTTAGATCAGCTCACACCTACGTTCCAAATGATGCAACATTTTATGCCACGTTTACCTAACTCAGCACCACCAAGGTCATATTTTAGCCAAAATAGGAGAGGGGGTGGTAACTCAAGAATGAAGCCTGGTCTCAATTAAACTGGGTGTCATATCTGTGGCTCGATTTGTGGTGATATGTCTCATTTAGAGTTGACTGTCCACGTAAATAGTAACGACTTATTTTGTAGATTTCATCTGCATCAGCGACGGTAAAACCCAATGAACAGGAATATATGCTAACTTTTCAACCATTTACAATAGTTTGATAAGCATTCAACATCTCATTAAATGTAAAAGAATAATCGCTCATGTCGACAATCAGGCTGGTGTTTATGCTTGAGAATCAACATTCACAGAATTCTGTTCTCACAAATATAATGAAAGAAAAAATTTTCAGGTCATACTTATGAATAACTGTTCCTTATCTTTTGTATATATACATACTGCGGAAAATCCCGCAGACGTTCATTCAAGGTCACTGTCAAAGTCGGACACAGCTATTAGCAAACGTACATGGGTGTATATAGAATATATTTACGGGCCACATGATGTAGATATGTTTGCTTTGGATAGTAACACAATGACTACGTGTGAAGGAAAACCATTAGACCATTTTACCCCTTATTCATCTCCATGTAGCAGGTGTTGATGCGTCCAGTCACGTATATGATTCGAGAAAAATAAACTATTATACTTCCCCTTAATGTTTGTTACCTTCGGTTATCACATTTATTATAGATGAGTGTATAAATTTGTACAGTTGTTTTCCCTAAATTTAACCCTATCCCTAACTGGTATACGCTATAGTTATGAGGTATGCAGTTCCTGTCAAAGTTAAAGGGTTTAAAGGAGACATAGGAATATTAATGTTTCCCTCCAGAAAAGAGTATTTTATTTTTATCAATAGTACCGCTTAAGTCGACGCTAGGGGCCGTCTTGACCTTGTTGTAGGGTATGAATGATTTGTTCATTGTTGAAGACCCTACGTCAACTGTCAAGATGAAGAACAGGAATAAAAGCCCTGTTCATTGATAATTTTCTATGTTTTCTATGTATTGTGTGCGATTTTGTCCCATGTACATTTACTCCATATCCTTTCATTTTCTATTTGAAAAACAAAAGAGGCTTACAGTTTGTTTTAATAGCTGAAAAGTTTGTTTTTTCGTATAATGCAGTTACAAAGAGTTATTCAGATAAAAAAAAAAAAAAAGAATTTACTCCCTTCCTTTTAATGGGGGATTCCATGATTCCTTTTTGTCAAATTGTGTTTAAGACGTTGCTATTGTTTCAAGAGGATGGCAACATTTTTTGAAGTTTTAGATATGCTAAAAGTTGAAGTTGAAAGAAGAATTGTTTTTGCTGTAATATGTTCCATATTGGAACAAAAAATGTAAATAAAGTGCATTTTCCAGAAACACAACAGCGGATGAAAGCTAAAAGGGACTGTGATATATATATATATGCTTTAATGTTGCAATAGTATGTTTAGGATGTGTAGACACAAAATCAAGGGTGATAAACGAATGAATAGACTTGTTAAATGAGCTCATTGTATTATGTTGTAAACAAAGTATATTATGTTGTAAACAAAGTAATTATCATTTTATTGATCATTCAGATATTTTGGAAGTTTGTTTGAAAGATCAGGTTCACTTTAACAAATCTGGAGAGAATTTATTTAAAGAAAAAATAAGAGGTCTGTTATAAACATATAATCCATGTGTATACGTTAATTAGCTTAATTTAGTAATAAAACAAACCTGTTTGAAATGTATGTGTACTATTTATTTAGTGTCTCAACTGGCAAAGGGAAGAGTTCTGTTCTAATGGATGTTTTATTGACAGACATGTCATTCCTAAATATTTATGGTTGTTTTTCTGCGCTTTTAAGTGCTGAAATTACTGACTTCATCTGGTGAATTATATGTAGTTGTTTATTTTGCTGGTCCCTCAATATTTAACTGTCAGAACTTTAGAGCATGCATGTGGTGGTCAAGTCCATAAACATCATATTTATGGCCATCTTTCTAATGAGGCGTTCTAAAACCACAGACATCAGAAGAGTATTTTACTTTAGAAATGGACATAAAACGTATCACGTAAAACGTTAAAGAATATAATACACCCCAAAAATAAGTAAACATAAACTAAAAAATAACAAAAGTATTTTAAAAAGGGGTATTAAATTATTATAGGAGATGTTATTGAAATAAGAATTGAATATGTATTTATTTCTGACTTAAGAGGGTTAAGGTATATTATTTCACGTTTGTTTTTAGGGTATTTTAGTTTTTTATCTCCATATCGTATATCTATTAGGACTATGGGGTACCATTGGGACTAGGATACTATTCTCATTGGTTGACCATAGGCAGATATAGTGATTAGATTATCTTAGTTGGTCATCAGTTTGACTCAGAGGTCGGTGAATGTCATTTTCTGAGTGGAGTTTTTGGTATAACTTGTGGTGAAGGTGCTTGCTGTTGCTTAATGTCACAGACAGAAAAACAAAAACAAAAAACAAAAAAAAGCAACAAAGACAAAAACACAGACAAAAACAAAAAACAATAAGAAAAAACTAAAACCAAGAACTTGCAGCGAAATGGAGTTTGAAGACATTTCAAATCAAGTAAGGTCTTGTATTGTGTTAAAAGATATCATGACCGTCTGGCATTTATATTTAATTCCTTGATCAGATTAGTCAAGAACATACAAAGTAATACCTTTACAGGCAAGGTTTAACACTATAGGGTAATGATTTTTAGCCGATTTCGTACTTGGATATTTTAACTCCAGGGAGTCCATTGGAAGTTTAACCTAGGTTACTTGAAATCAGAAGTTTGTATGCCTGTTTTAAATTGTGATCGAACTGTTTGAACGGCTTGCTGTTGCTTTCCTACAATATGGTGCCCTATGTCCTTTTAGTCATTATTTTAAAGTTTTTTATCTCCATATCTTATATCTATTAGGACTATGGGGTACCATTGAGACTAGGATACTAAGCAAATCATTTAATCTCCTACACCACTTTATGATTCGTACTTACGTACAAAGATAAATATACACACTTGCATGTACTTATAAAAACTGCTTAAATGAAATGGGTAGCAGACGCTCAATCATATAAATACACCATCAAAAACACATTTAGCATTGGTTACATATCAAATAAAAACAAATTTTCATTAAATGTTATTCAAGTCATAAACTGAACATTTTCCATCCTAATCACAAGTACACTACTCGAAATTACTTTGGAGAAACAGTTTTTACCAAATCCGTTTTACGAAACACCATTAACTTCACTTCAAACGTTGTTACATATCCTAAGATCGGTAGAATATCACACAAGGGCCATTCTAGCATGACAGTCCTTGCAAAGTATTGATCTTCAATACTAATTCGAAACGTATTTACAAAAACAAATCAATGATTATTGGCGATACAGTTATCACCAAACCCTTTAAATCCAAATTGAAGAAACGAAAACAATCAAAGGAATGGCACGCACATATATATATAGCCTACTGACACTCACCAATATCTGTCCCCTAAAAGTTGCCATCCTGCTCATTGTACTAAGAGCATCCCGTACATTCAGGCACTCAGAGTCAAGCGAATATGTTCCAACACAGAAACAACTAAAAAACAACTACGTCAACTCGAAACCCGCTTGAAGAGAAGGGGCTACAATCACAGAACAATGCAAAAAGGTTTTCAGAAAGCGGAAACTATTCCAAGGAGTAAACTTTTTTTGTAATTTACTTTTACTTTATCTGAAAAAGCACCAAGCATTGTGATACATAGATACATAGATAATTTATAATACATGTATTAAATTAAATTTTTCAATAACAGTCTAAAGTTAAAAAGTTAGAAATGCTAATTTTATATTATCTATATGATAATTATCTACTAGATCATACTCATCATTTATCACTCTGGATTAGAGTACATGAATATGTTGATAAGGTTAATGATGGCATCAGCCTTCTCCTCTTGCCACATGATTCACTGTTAATACTATGATTTTGAACATGAGAGGTACCAGGAGAGGCCACCAGAGATCATTAACAGATAAGGGTCAGACAGGACATGTTGGACAGAATCACAGAATAAATAACATCAGTAAATGACAACCTAAGTCAAGGGGAGATAATTCAAATACAATCAAGCAAAAACAAGTATATCAATATATATATAACAATATCAATAAACATCATAGATAGCACTTTTATGATGCACACAAATCACTGTCCAGTTGTGATGTGCATCAACATATTATTAATTCCACATGAATTATTGTAAAGCCTTAAGTGAGTACAAAAAAGAAAGATCTCTCCTCACATGTAAACTTAGTTTTTAATCAATTCCCATTTACTATCAAATTTCTCTCTTGCTTTAGGGGATATGTAAAAGGAGGTAGATATTTTTTCTATTTGGTAGGAATTTTTAATCATAGCTATCGCCCCTGTGAAAGTCGGTAATGAAGTGTTAAAGCGACATGTATAAATGTAATACTTCAATCAGAACAGTGAATAAGTTTAGGGAAACATCCCAAGCCTCTGACCCAAGAACAATATTTTCCGCATTTAATATTAGAGTTAGATTATTTTTAACTTGAAAAAGTGCTGCAATTTCTAACCATAAATTTCTAATTTGGGTACATTCCCAGAAAAGGTGACTTATAGTTTCTTTAGTTTCATTACAGAAACTACATAAGTTAGTTTCCTTTAACCCATATTTCTGCAATAATGCATTTGTAGCGAGAGTTCTATGTAAAATCTTAAACTGGAACATACTAAATTTGTTGTTTTTAGTGCAGCAAAAGGGTAAACTATAAATGAAATCCCAATTTTCTATATGAGTGCTTAGTTCTTTACACATTTTGTCTTCTTGTTTTGTAGGACGTTCTGTATACATTGATAAGAATTTTTTATGAAAGAATTGACATGACTTTTCATTGTTTTTAATAAATTCAAATTTATCATTAGATATGTGCATAATTTTCTCTGAAGTAGTGATTAGATCTTCCCAGGCTTTTGGTATCATATGAAGTATAGAATGGTATTCCAAGAAATTAATATTAAGATTATATTTTCTGCAGAATTCCTTTAAAGTCAAAAATTCATCAAGTAAATCACCTACAAAGAATACTCCTGATTCAACCCACCTCTGGTAAAAGACAGTTTTATTATTTATTGTCAAACTCTTGTTTAGTCATATGGATTGTTTTATAATCCCTTCAGCAGTGTCATTAGTGACAGTGTTAAGGATATTCCAGTTTAGTAAAATATCTTTCCAGAAATTATTAAAATTCGTAGAAATCTTTTGGATACCATCAGGGGTCATCAACCATATTTTGTCTGCTCCGAATCTGTTGTATTGATCTATTAACAGTGTTTTCCATGGGGATATATTCAAGGGTTCTAAAAGTTTATTTATCCATGTCATCTTTAGTGAATAACAAAAAGATCTTATATCTGGCATTTTCAATCCCCCTTTTTCATATAACCCTATCATAACTTTTCTTTTAATCTTATCTGGTTTTCCTGACCACAAGAAATTAAAAAATATTTTGAATTTCTTTTATTTTATCAACCGGTGGGTTTGGCAAAACTGTCAAAGACTGAATTAAAATAGGTAGAGCTAATGATTTAATAACAGTGATCTTTCCAATATATGTTAAATCTCTATATACCCAGGAATTAAGTAAGCTCTGTATTTTTTTTTATTTTTTCCACAAAATTTATAAGCGTTTTATTTTCACTGAACAGATCAAATTTTATTCCTAAAAGTTTAAATTTTCCTGAATAATTCCAGTTCAAATTTCTTGTAGTTGTTAGTTTATCCCTTGAGTGAATCTTTGACCCAATCCATATGGCTTCAGTTTTATCAAAATTAGCCCTTAGTCCAGCACACTCAGAGAATTTTTCTAAAGTATATAAACATTTTTCTAAAGATTGCTCATTCTCGTCTAATAAAAGACATGAGTCATCTGCATACTGGCTTCGTAGATATTCTGAATCATTTATTTGCATACCATTTATCTCCGGGTTATTTTTAAGTGTAGCACTCATAAGTTCTAAAGATAATATAAAGTGATAAGGAGATAAAGGATTACCTTGTCTAACACCCCGACCAATATTAAAAAATTGAGAGCAGTGTCCATTGTTTATAATACAGCTCTGAGATTCTGAATATAAGGTCTTGACCCATTTACAAAATATAGGAACAAATCCTAGAAAAGACAGAGCCAAGTCTATAAATGACCATTCAAGAATATCAAAAGCTTTCTCAAAGTCTAATAAAAGTAAAAGACCTGGAAGATTATCATCTTCTGCCTTTTCCATAATGTCATAAATAAGCCTGGTACATTCTCCAATATACCTTCCCTTTATGAAACCTTGCTGTGTTTCACTAATTATATCCCTAAGAAAAGGTTTTATTCTATTTGCTAAAGCAGCTGATGCAATTTTTGTATCAACATTTAATAAAGTGATTGGTCTCCAGTTTTTTAATTGAAATTTTGATTTACCCTCTTTTGGAATGCATGTTATAACTCCTTGTTTCTGACTAACAGAAAAAGTTCCAGTTTCTAAGCTATAATTAAAAGATTTTATAATAAATTCATGGAGGTCTATCCAAAAGAATTTATAAAATTCAGTTGAGATTTACCATTTTCATATTTTCAATGTTTTTAAGCATTCCTTAGCATTCAAATTACCCTGTGCCTGTAACCTCTGTTCATCAGAAAGTTTGCGGATAAAAGGATTATTTTCATCAAAAAATAGATTTTTATGTTCTTGATGAAGAATAAGATTTGAGGAGTACAATTTTCCATAAAATGATTTTTGTTCTTCTAAAAAATTTCACCTTGATTAAAAATTTCCTCTCCATTATCTTTAATTAATTTTGGAATTATTTTCTCATTATAATTTCTTTTTTCCAGATTACAAACATAGTTAGTACATTTTTCACCTTCTGCTACCCATCTTGCCTTTGCTCTTGCCATAATACCTGTTACTATTTTCTCTCTGTGTTGAACAAGTTCATCTTCTAAAATTTTAATTTCTGTATTTATTAATTCTGAGGGATCTATTTCATAATTTTCAAGTAATTTAGCTTACTTAAGTTCTAAATCATTTTCGGTTTTTGTGTTTTTTTTTTATATAACTGGCATATGATATTGTTTTCCCTCTTATCATACATTTTAAGAGTTCCCAAAACATGTGTGGGTTTACTGATAATTCTGTTTCTAGATCATTCCCAGGCAGAGAATATTGATTTATAGTTTCCCTAATGCAATTTTTTATTTCAGTTACATAGACCATATCATGTAGTAGGTTATTACTAAATATAATATAAATATAAACTGTTAGAATACAAATATATAAAGAAAAATAAAAGGACTCCATGTGTTCTTACTTACCACCCATCTCTCAAAAACAGCTTCAGTGTCATTCGTGAGCATTGGAAAACAGTTGAAAAGAATTCCAAACTATCCAAGATTTTTCCCGAGCCTCCCATGATAGCTTTAAGGCAACCCAATAGTCTGCGGAACCTGTTGGTGCGGGCTGAATTGTCTGATAATAGAAGTACTTCTGGAGAATGGCGTTCGTGTGATGAAAAACGCTGCAAATGCTGCCTACAGATGCATCACTCATCAACTTTTCACAGTAAGGCAACCGAAAATAACTATAGGATATTTTGCAATGTTACCTGCAAAAGTATGAATGTTATTTACATTCTAGAATGTTCGGTTTGTGGCCTCCAATATGTTGGTGAGTCAAAGCAGCCTTTCCACAAACGCCTCAATGGCCATAGGAGTGATATCTCTAAGAAGCCACTTCTCCCAGTTTCTCAGCATTTCAGACAGTCTGGTCACAAACTTGATGACTTTAACCGCATGAAAATCATAGTGATTGAACAGAACATTCACTGGAGTGATGCCCAGCGACAGTTTCGGGAAAGCTTTTGGATAAAGGAACTAAATGTACATCATCCAAACGGCATCAATAAAAAATACTAAGTTTTATTTTTCACTCATTTTGGGGTGTAAATATACACAGTCACGTATATTTGAGTATCGAGTTTTGTTTTTATATATGATGTTCAAGATTTTGGATTAAATCAATAGACCAAAACTTACCTGTGTTACTGAGCTATTTTTATACATACTATCAGTATTGTTAAAATTATTGACACTGAAGAAGGCTATTTGTTAAGCCGAAATATTTGTCAACACGATTTAATAACAACATCTTCGTATAATACCATCTTATATTAGTATCGTTGTGCAAATCTCTAGACTCATATAATTTTTTCCTTATCTGCACAGTATCGTCTATTCTAGACGATCCGGTACATAGTAAATTTGCTGGTTGGTCCTTTTTATAGACTTCTATATTATTTTTCCTCTGAATGACCTGTATTATGTTACTCACATAATCCCAGTGAATTTAAGTTTCAAGCTCCCATAACATGAACATCAATGATTATTTTAAACAACTTAGAGCTATTAAACAAAAACAAATTAGAACTGAACACCACTTATCTAATTTAATACACTATGTGTATATTGAAAGTAGTCCTAACGGACTACAAATCAAGCTCATGCCACAAACACCTGGCAATTTATCCAACACATTACTTCGCAGATGGGATCAAACCCTCTACCATTGTTCCAAGCGGTTAATGGTCCTCCTCAAACAACACTGCGAAGAACATCTTAAAACTCTTACTGGCAAATTTAACACCCTTTTTAATAGCTGCTTAAAAGATCTCACATCTTTCAGCTTTCGTTTTTCCGTAGGATTCCGTAGTTTGATAAGATGTGAACTCGGAATGTTGATAACTATATACGGACCCTCAAAATTTGGCTGAAATTTTCTTCCTACACCGGTAGGTTCACGTTGTAAATAAACATTGTCACCAATTGTTAATTTTAAATTGTTAGTTTTCAAATTCTCCTTTTCCTCCATTTGTAAACCGGATGCTATAGCATTGTTTGATACTATTTCATCTATTGTATTCAATTTACAAGTTAGTTCGTGAAAATACACAAAATATCTACAGGTATGTCTTTAAAAGATTCTCCGTTAAAGCGTTTAAGCGGAAAATTTGGGCGTTTCCCATAAAGTATTTCAAATGGATAAAAATCAATGCTGTTGTTTACAGACGAGTTCATTGAGAATACCACTGAATACAGTTCGTTTTCCCATGGTTTTCCTTTTAGAACATCAGAAGTTAAACGTTCAGCTAACGTTCGATGCTGGCGTTCACACGCCCCTAAGCAATGATGGGCAAATGCTGGCGTGAACTCTTGTGTAACTTCAAGCAATTTACATAACTCGGCAGTACATTTATTGGTAAATTCACTACCACGATCCGATATCAAATTCTGACAAATTCCATAAGTAGTAAACATCGTGTATATTGCTTCACATACCGTTATTGCATCTTTATTTCGCAACGGGTATGCAAATGATAATTTGGTGAACATATCAACAGCTGTAAACACAAAGGTATTTCCATTAACAGAAACTGGATAAGGGCCACACAGGTCCATCTGCCACACCTGAAATGGTTCGGCCGGCGTTGGGAAAGCCACTATTTCCTGCTTTGTTTTCTTATTAAAAACCTTGCGAATTTGGCAAAGGTGACATGATTGCACATAGTCTGAAATAATTTCCCCCATTCTGGGAAAGAAAAAGTGTTCTTTTGCCCTTTCCAAAGTGTTGTTAAAGCCGCAATGTCCGCCAAGAGGTAAATCATGAACAACTTTTAGCATAGTATTAATGAGCACCTCGGGGTATAACAATCTGATAATGATCTATCATTTTGTTGCGTTTAGCTTTAGCGACTCGAGAATGAAATAGGTCTTTGTAAATCAAGGCGTAATCAAATAAATTTTAAAAGAACTCGCCAAGCCTCCTTTTGAGATTCGGGTAAGGTGTCATTTTCGAGATAGTCTATAATTTTTGTCAATGTAATATCCTGACATTGTAGTTGTTTTATTTTTGCGGTAGAAATTGACAAGACTTTCAAAAACAGATGCTGTTAGAGTTTTGTCAACGATTTTGGTATCTGACTTGTACAATGTTTGACGCCGTTTCGACATTTTTCTCACTGATTGTTTTCTGATATTATCGTCGCTTTCATGTGTATCGGAATCATATGGGTCGCTTATAGTTTTGTCTGCGCCATGCACATTGTCAGATAAATGGACTGCTTGTACATCGGCAATTTTGAAGCAATAAGTTTTGAAAATTTTTGACCGTTTGGTAGTTTGACTTTACCGCAAACGTCTCCGACGAATGGAAAAAAAACGGGTCATCTTCAATTGGGCTCTCTACGTCGTCCGCTTTGCTATTTTTGCACCTAGATAATGCATCGGGAACTTGCATGTCGTCTGCCTTTTTGTACACGATTTCAAACGAGAATTGCTGAAGTATTGACATCCAATGTTCGTAAATTGCCCCTTTAAACTGTTTTTAGTACAAGGGTTTTAATGCTTGATGGTCACATTCAGCTATAAAAGAATTCCCACGCAAATAATCCATACAATCAAGTATGCTCACGACCATTCCTAAAAGTTCTAACTTTGTTGGACCATAAGATTGTTGCCATGGACTCAAGGATTAGAGCCAAACCTAATAATATGTGGTTTTTGTGTTTTGTCGTTTGGGTCAAGCTGATATAACATATATCCAATGCCTCTTGCTGATGTATCTACACTTAAGCGAAAAGTTAGATCGAACTTTGGAAAACTAAGTATGTCGGAATTCAACAACTTATGTTTCAAGTCTTTACATGCAGTTTTATGTTCATTCCGCCATTTGAATGTCTGCTCTTTTTTGAAAAGTCGAGATAATGGAAAAACAAGTGCACTATAATTCGGTATGAATTTTCTGAACCAGTTAAATAAACCCAATAATCGTCTTAGTTCCTTGATATTCTTTGGTCGTGGATAATCTGAAATAGTTTACACAGTTGGGTGGCGTACGGATCCCGTCTTTCGAGATGAGATGTCCGAGAAAAACACAAGACGATGCTGCAAAGGAGCACTTTTTTTGTCCTAATTTCAATCCTGCAGCACGAAATCGTTGAAACACTTCCTTCAAATCTGATAAATGTTGACCGAATGTGTCGGAAAAAACCAAGACGTCGTCCAAATAGCAGAGACAAGATTCAAATTTCAATCCGTGTAAGACCTTATCCGTAAGCATTTGAAATTTACAATACAATTTAATGTTTGCCGTTCCTGTTACTTTAATTGTGCCTTTATTAGCTAACCGTATTTCGGAACAATCCAACTAAATAATATTTTTTGCTTGTCGGAAACAGAATCAAATAAAGATTTTGACATGATATCAATGGAACTACCTGAGTCAAATAATGCAGCCATTTTAAGCTGATCGAAAAAAAACATTTATGTACATAAATGATGTTTCTTTTGTGAACTGAAGTCTATAAAGGCACTCTCATAATCTATCCCGGACGACCGTGCCTGTCTCCCGGGTTCGGTTGGTTTCACAAAGCAAAATGTGTGCAGACATTCGCTTTATGTCACTCCTGCTGGCACAACTGAAATTTTGCAGTCCACAAATTTTGGCCCATACCGTTCCAATAACATTCACGCTGTCGGTGACCTATACCTTTACATTTAAAAAACGGTCCGGAAAATTTATTGTGATCATGGCTAACTTGTCGGCCATTCGCTGGATAAATATTACGATCATTGGTAACTTGTCGGTCATTCGTCGAATAATCATAATTGCGGTCATGCGTATTTTGTCGGTCATTCGCAGTTTATGGCTTATTCTGCACATTCATGTCTGATATAACATTAATGACTGTATTTGATCCTTCATTTCGGATATTTCAGACGAAGCGGCTGCGGGAGTCTGCGGAGAACGTTTGTCGGATTTCATTTCTTTTTGAGCTTTAACTAGCTCACTTAACTCCTGAATTTGCTGTCGCAAATCGCGCACTTCAGTATATTGATCATCTGTAGTTCTTCTATTATCATGAGATTTGTTTTTGAACAATCCTGCGGCATTTACAGAATCAACGTGTTTTCTGTAACCATAGGCTTCTGCCATTTTTGCAGAAGCGAGCAGCGAGCGCGTTTTGCATATAAATTCAGTCAAAAACGTATTACCATTATCTTGAGGATACCCGTGAAATTCGGAACACTTAGCCAAAAGTTCCATTTTATAATTTAATGAATGTGGCAGCCATACGCAGACGCTAGATTCTGGTTGAAATAATATTCGTGTAGGGGGGGACTTCTTTTTGGATATTAGCAGTCCCAGAAAACGGAAATTTAAATGATGGTCTTACTGCTATTGAATGAGTTATAAGCGCATGTAATGAATCATGTGATGGAGTTTGAAAAGAAAACAATTTAGTTTGTTCATGTTCTTTCAAAAAGGAATCTTTTAAAAAAGAGTTTGAAGCCAATTCACTTTGTGAAGAGTCTGGCCTATTTTGAATTGATTCAACCGTAAATAAAGACGAGTTGGTACCGTTACTCATTCTAGCAATGCGAGTTATAATCACAGAATTTGGCAAGACTGTTCTCACCGAAAAAACATTTTTCTGAACATGACAAGACTGTTCTTATCAATCATAAATCTAGAAAGCATACATTCACTTTATTTATAACTCAAGGAACAATGTTAGCAACGAATACAATCACTTTCTGTACAGTTGTATCAATATCATATAGTATATACACACAAACGTTGACTGTTTATTCTGCACAGTCGTTGACAACCCGTCGACAAATTCTCAACAGCCAAAGTCGCAAGGGCTGAGATACGATGAATACCGTCACTATAGAATTTTGTAAATCTAAATAAGTATCTCGCGTGATTACTCCTAGCTTTTCTCGTATTTTCAATATCAAGAGAACATTTTGGGTATTCTTTCCTGTAAATGAGATTTGTTTCTCTTACAAAAGTGTTAACGACTCCTATTTGCCCATTCACTTAACTTGTCATCTTGTTTATATTAAGGATCTTCACAACCTTTATATTTGTTGTTTTCAAAAATTGAATACGGGGGTACAGTCGAACCTGTATTTTAAAAGCAGTCACTCTTGGGAAGTATCAAAAGAGACCGTTAAAGAGAGGTGACCTTTTAAATGAGGTTCCGAAAAAAAATCTTTTTCCGACATCGACTATGGTCGGGATCGGGGCAAATTGTTTTTCTTCAAAACCACGTGTTAAAAAAGATGTACAGATCACAGCCCTGTAAAATGTCTCAAATTCACAATTAATTTAAGGGACCTCCGCCATTCTGTATCCTCCTTGGGGGATTTTATATGTTAAGGACACAAATAAACACGAATAAAATTGTTTTGTTGTAATATTTTGCACTCAATAAAAATAACGTCTGCTACCCGCATTGACAAGAAATAAGAGAGAGAGTAATTATCAAACCGGATACGGAATGACCCTTTCCTATTCCTGAATGATACAGATACCAGACTGGGAACTAGCAACCCTTATTAATAACGAAAATTATATATACAACAGTTGCAATTGATTACAAGATTTTAGCCCGAATTATGGCCAACAGACTGAAACTAACATTTACAAAGCTCATATGTAATACGCAAACTTGTTCTGTAATAGGTTGAGATATATTAGACACTGTATGCAGAATACTTAACAATATCGATTTAATAGACGAAGAAGATTTAGAGGCTTATATTTTAAAAAATGGTCCAAGAACAGGCATTTGATAGAGTAAGACATGATTTCTTATTTAGTGTTTTAAAATTTGGTTTTGGAGAAAGATTTAGTAAATGAATAACATTTTTCTATACGAATGTTAGAAGTTCTGTGAAGTGTAATGAACATTTGATCCTATATTTCATCTTTAATAACGGAATAACGGAATAAAACAGGGATGTCCTTTACAGGCTACTATCAGTTGTAATTTAACAAAAGAAATGTAGAGAAGGTAAAAATGGCCAAGTTGGTATATTTGAATTGTTTACATCTGTTTCTATGGGCTTTAAAAGTTTAATGTAGGTGCATGATTTAGGATTTTTTGCATCTTATATACGTGTTTTACTTAAATTATAGTATGGAGCTTCGAGATATTTGTAAACTTTTGAATTAATGACAAATTAAATTTTCACAAAACAGTCGATTGTGGTAGGTGCAAATACATGGGGATCTTTTTTGTGCATAAGCATAATTTTAGTCGAAAAAAATTCCACAGAAAGATAAAAGATTGGTCTTTTTAAAGCATTAACTTGCACCTTTGCCCCTGGCAACAGTTTTTGGGAAAAATCCTAAAAATGGGCAATAATCTCACCGAAAAGAGAAAGTTATGTTCAAGCGTGTTTGAGTTGACTGTTTTGTCTTAAAAACGTATAAAGCATAAATATTTGATACATCATTTCGCTACAGTATATATTTAGGCTACAGGTTGATATAATAACATTACAAAATTCAAAGTACCAAAAAATGAAATGTATGGCTCAAGTCAATTACCTTAAAGTTTCAAATGAGTCATAGCAACAGAGTTGGTGTGTTTGAATAACATTTGTTTTACTAAACGCACGTGACGACAGACTTTTCTTGTGGATTTTTTTTTTTTTTGTGCATAAGTTCATAAAAAAAACAATCTTTGTGTGTGTTATCAAGGGTAATTAGTCTTCAAACTCTGAAAAATTTTAGTCTGCCACGAAATATTTAATTAGATTTTTTTAAAGTGTTTTTGTACTATCGAAAAAAAATCCCCCGATAACCGATCGGAAAATAGTTTTAAGTTGACTAAAGGCCTTAAAGTACATTAAATTATGCTTAATAGCTAGTAGATACATTTGTCTTTTAAAATACATGGAATTTTAAGACTAACCATATGGCTTATGAAACAATTACTACCGAAAAATCTAAAGGTGGTTTACATTTTCCAGATATAATGCTTAAAATGTTTGCCTTTAGGCTAGAATTGCTTAGAGACTATTAAATTCGGATTGTTCTACTCTGTGAATTTTTTTTTTCTACATATTTTTTTTCGGAAATAGAAAACATGAATCTTGGAAAAGAAATTTTACTTTACGATTTCAAACAATCTTCTTATTCCAAATTTCCTTTTTCGTTCGAGAAATGTTGCTTACATGGAATAAAATGAAAATCTACATGTATGTTGCCTTTGAAGCTAATGAAAACAATATTCACGAGATACCATTATTTTTTAACTCCAGTATAAAAAGAGAAAGTAAATTATTAAATCATAAACGTTTCATTTGAGCAGGTATAACAAAAAGTAAAAATTAACATATGAAGTCATTCCTGGTCTTATGAAATTTATTGCAATCCATGAAATTTTATCTGAGAAAGATCCTGATCTGAAAGATGTCTGCAGCAAATTTTATAAGAATTTGCTCGTCAGTTTGCCTCCTGAATGGGTACACTTCATTATTGGAAGTGTCAATCCACTAGCAAAGAATTTTTAAATAACTGCAGATTGATTTTTTTCTTTTTCTGTTGAAGATTAACAAGTTTCTATGACACAAAGTACTCGAACATTTTATGATCTCTTAATAAAACTTGTTTAAAAATCTCCTGTATCAAAATCTTATTATTTGAAAAGTATCTAGAATTAGAATTTTCAAAGTGTTATATTTTTTTCAAATTTACACATCCTTCCTGGTGAATGCTAAGAACTGAATTTTCAAATTCTTTATAGAACTTTATTTACTAAAGTTCAACATTTGAAATGTAACATGTCTGATAATAACGCTTGTCCGGTGTGTAAACAATCTAGAGAAAATTTAGAAGATATGTTTATTAACTGTGTCAATCCGTCGTACTTCACTGATTTTCGGAAAGATTTTTTGATAAATTGTATGTGCAATGTTGATAAAACTTTTGTAAACACGCTCGATTTTGACAAAACAATGCTGATTGTTTTTTTTTTTTTGAAGAAAAGAAAAGGTTTTAATTTTATTTCTCAAATTTAATTATGAGTATACCAAGATTTAGTATCTACGAAAGAAGAAATATCGTTTTTTTAGATCCTCAAGGTAAACTCATTTTAGTAGAATATTTTAAAACATTGTTAGATAAATACATCTCTCACTTTTTTATCTTTTAAATCTGAGAAAAGATCATTTACTATTGGCAAAAATTTTTATACTAGACAATCCCGTTATTAAAGGCTTATTAAAGTAACAGATAATCATGCAGAGATATTGTATTAATTCTAAACTATACATGTACTAACATAATTATCACATTTAAACTTTTGTTGAATTGCTTTTGGTATTGTTTTAATTGACTAAATTTAATTGTTTGTTTGTGACATCAGGTACTGTCTGGTGAATTTTTATTGTAAATATTCGAATATAATTTTATCATGAGAAAAAGTAGTTCATCTACTGTTTTACTAGGCTGCCAACACGGCTGTAAGTTCGAACCCCGCACGTAGCCTCAAAACAGTTAATAGTGCTGAAAGTGACGCTTAACATCTTAATTTGTTTGTTACCTCTTTTAGTTATCTATCAACCAATCACGCAAATTAATGAAATAGCGTAACCAATGCCATTTGTATTTGTCCAATATGCTCTTCTTGAATTTGTATGTAGAAACTTTGTTTCTGTTTTTATAAATCGCATTACTTGTAGAATCTGCAACCCGTATTTGACTCTTTAAAACAGTCTCGCAGAAGCGCAAATTTAATACATGTAATGAAATTTTCAAATTCAGCAAGGATATGAAAATAATCATCCACTTATACAAACAGAAACGCATTAAAACGTATCGAAATGAAACAATAAAAAAACAAAGGCAAACCAAAATTTCGACCAGCAACGCACCATAACAGACGTTTTTTTCTGTGAAATTAGTCTAAGACTAACAAAATGGATTCTATTTTATATGGAATAAGCAATTAAACTTGATAGTTATTGTACTAGTTCAATATTTCTTCTAACATTATAAATTATCTAATCATCCCATGTGTTTGAACGGCTTACAATGCGAATTTTGAAAATGAGCATTTAAATAATCCGATTAACATGCTTGTCATTTCGCGGGTGTCTTCTACCATGTCTACAATTTTTTAAATTGCTAACAATATATTTCATTTATGATTGGTTTAATAAAGTATTCGTATTCGAATTCGTATAATTCAATTCAATTCAAAGTTTTATTTAGAGTCGATATTTCATAAAATACATAAACACAAGCTCTAGTGAGCTTTTCAAATCGACTTAATAACAAAATACAATACACACATACAAAGGTTATGAAACAATACAATTTTAAACAAATAATGCATAGTAAGATACCATAAATGACATATATAAGTTAAAAGCATAGTACAACTAAAACATAGCACAAGTTAATAATAAGATTGCACAAATCAAATAGTCAAAATAAAATAAACACAGGTATAACACTATATGCATGCACTGCACTGGCATGAGCTGTTACTTGATCCCATGTTTGTACCAATTTTTGAATTGGTCAAAAGATGTTTCCATTCGACAATGGTTCAGATTTGTGCAGCATTATAGCGAAACGATCTTAAGCCATACTTAGTAGTTCGGACTCTTGGGAGTACTGCTGTTTCCTGTGATCTTAAATCATACTTGTTAATTTTTATATCAATCAAATCATGAAGGTAGCTCGGACTTTTTTTGTGAATTATTTTAAATGTTTCTATTGCAATTGTTTTTATTCTTCTTATTTTTAAAGATGGTAATTTAGATTTTTCTAGCAGTTTTTCGTATGGACTATCATAATCTTCATAAATGAATCTTAGAGCTCTTTCTTGAATTTTTTCCATTTTAAAAGAATTTTTTTCGCTACAGTAGTGCCAAATTACTGGACAATAGTTAAAATTCGAAAGAATGAATGAGTAGTATGCTGTTAACCTACCTAGCCTGTTTACGTTTACCCATACGTTTTAGAATATTTAATTGTCTTGATGCCTTTTTACATATTTCAGATATATGATTGTTAAAGTTTAAGTCCGAATCTATAGTTATTCCAAGAAGTTTAACATTTTCTTCACAAAAAATTTTGTTTCCATTTAAATTAAATATCAAATTATGTTTATTTGTTTTTTTTCCAATGGCTATAGCCTGGAATTTGTCAGGATTAGCCTTCATTAAATTTATAGAAAACCAGTTTATTAGATTTAAACTATCAGTTTCTAAACTTTCAACAACTTTATCTAAATCATGATCACTATATGATACAGTGTTATCATCAGCATAATTATAAATGGTGCTTTTTTGTACAAAATGAAATATGTCATTTATGAAGACATTGAAAAGAACTGGACCAAGAATTGACCCTTGTGGTACACCTTTAAACATACGATCCCATTCACTGTAAGAACTACACTTCTATATGTGTGTGTGTGTGTGTTGCGTTCGACTTCTTAACCGTATGCATGAAATATGTGCTGCGTATGCATATGCAGTGTGTGATCCGTGTACGAATGACTTGGAATTTTATCTATTCAGGGAATGCACCTCTCTCTCCAACGAAGTCAGATTGCCTACATATCAAGGTGGTTCTCTCTTAAGTTACGTAATACAACTTTTGTAAAGCTCACGTATGCATATAAGGTCCATTTGGTGATTAAGTACGTGTCATTTCATAAAAATAAATGTGTGTGATTTATTAGCTTCGTTCTATGGCGGGTCCGGATTTCATTCCTTTAAGCACTGTAACAGCATATTTCGTTTTAGCAAAGATTGAAATTAGGTCCTTAATTGAATAAAAATTCGTAAGGGTTCCGCGGAACCCAGTGTCTCGCCTACTTTTGCTGTTGTCTATGTTTTCAGTGTGATAGGGGAATGCACATAATAGATTTACAGTTAATGAAATAAAATGTTTGAAATGTATGAAAAAGTTAATGCTTGTAAAAATGAATACAGTATGCAATCAAATCTATAGATTGTCTAGAAGACAAAAGTCGCAGGCTCAACAAAAATCGGGAAAAAGTTATTAAAAATTTTCCTCTAGATACTATCTTTTGATTATAAGAAGCTTCTGTCCAAGTTTGGTAAAAATCCAGGATGGTTTATGAATCTAATAAATGTTTTAAAAACTTTAACTGCAGACTGTATGTAATGTTAACTGGAAGAAAAACTAAGTCCATTTATAAGTAATATACGGAAAAACAGGAAATAAATTTTTACAAAATAGTTTTAGTTTTATTTTTTAGTTTTAGTTTTAGTTTAAGAAAGTTATTAAAACTTTTAAAACTTTAACCACAGAGTGAATGTAATGTTAACTAGCAGAAAAAACTAAGTCCATTTATAAGTAAAATACGGATAAACAGGATTGTTTTTTTTACAAAATTTACTTCTGGATACTATCTTATGATCATAAACAAGCTTCTGTACAAGTTTGGTACAAATCCAGGATATTTTAAGAAAGTTATTAAAATTTAAAAACTTTAACCACAGAGTGAATGTAATGTTAACTGACAGAAAAACTAAGTCCATTTATAAGTAAAATACGGAAAAACATGATTTTTTTTTTTACAAAATTTACTTCTGGATACTATCTTATGATCATAAACAAGCTTCTGTCCAAGTTTGGTAGAAATCCAGGATAGTTTAAGAGCGTTATTAAAATTTCAAAAACTTTAACCACAGAGTGAATATTTGTGGACGCCGTCGACGACGACGACGACGACGACGACGGAATGTAGGATCGCTATGTCTCGCTTTTGCGACAAAAGTCGCAGGCTCGACAAAGACCACTCATATCTTCCTTTCTATAAAATATTTTCCAAGTATCCTATTTCAGAGAAAGAGAGAGTTATATTAGCAAACAAACGAGTACTGCCCATAAAAATAACATCATATTAGTTTTTGAGAATAGTCGAGATTAGATTTATAATACAAAAATTACTTAGATTCACACAAAGAGATTAGTAATAAAATTTCATCATCCCCCCATATTACTGACTTAAGCCAATTTTAATAAAAATATACGAAAATTTGTGTTTTCATGTAGATACCGAATATGACAACACAGTCATATTGTCTGGTAACTATTTTCTGATTTGTTGGTTTTTTATGCCCATCAGAACAATGAGGAGTGAATTTTCAGTATTTAGAATAAATGCTTAAAAGGATAAAAGATTTGATATTTGATTTGGAAACCAAGTATTATGGAGCTAAAAGTCAAAAAAGAAAATACCAGTCAAATGAACATAATATAGCAAAGAAAAATTCTAACACACAATTTTTTCAAAAAATCAGGGCCTAAGTAGATTACACTTTCACTGATCAGTAACAGTTACTTTTGATTCAATTTATTTGAAAAGATAAAGAATGAATATTTTCAGTTTATAAAATGCAGATCTTTACAAAGATAACATTTTTTTTTTGCAATAAACAAGTTGATGTATGTTATGTAAATGCATGTATCTGCGTGTAAATGTGCGTGATTGTTCTTTTCCAATTATTGTCATAATGTTGATATTCATATACTACATGTATATATGTTTACAATAATAAAATAATGTAGTCAATTATTCAATATTTGTTTTATTCATCAAAACGCTTATCACCCTAGTCAGACGGTGATGTAAAGGGATTGTAAAAGCCTGACTACTGAAAAAAGACACAAAAAAATTGGTATTATTGCCAGTGAGACAACTATCTATCAGACACCAACTGACGTGGAAGTTAGCAACGATAGGTCACCGTTCGACATTTAATAATAAACAAAACCTATACCACATACCAAGTTGTAAAAAGCCACGAAATGATTCAAACGGGGTTTAATAAAGTATTCGTATTCATATAACGCCTGATCTATGTACAAAACAATAGACGAAAAACAAACATGATATACAGCAACAAACGACAACCACTTAAATACAGGCTCAAGAATTGGGACAATCACATACAGAATGTAGCGGGGTTAAAATATCAATCAGTACACATCCAACATCCAATGGTTTTAGCGTAAAACCGTCATTAACAGTCAGAGAAAAACATGACCTTGTACAATGCCAAATTATAGGCATCGACAGATTGTAGGACCGTGAATGTAGATTTGTTTATAACATCAATATTCAGTTTTGTTTTGATTTATTGATAAAAAAAATCAATTCTTATATCGATAAAACAATATTCAAAGATCTAATTACAGCGCTGAATTGGTAACCTTTTAGAATAAGTTTATTCAAAGGATCGATAAATTTACCCGAATCGTATCTTAATTTACGGGCTCGGTAAACAATATCATCGTAAAAATTAGGATGTGCTAAACACCGTATGATTGAGCCAAAGAAACATCACCGTCAAAGAAAGGAACATTAACAAGAGGGAATGGAAAATTGTCCCTTTTGTCATAAATTTATGTACAGAGTTTCCCGTGCGAAACTGAATAAATAATTCTTAGAAAGGGCAATTATTCTTTTTTATATTAAACTTATTTAATAAGTTACTTTGGGTAAATTTCCGTCGTACATGTATATATAGAGAATTCTTGGTGAGAATCTATCGAAAAGATGTTATCAAGGTAACGATAACTGTTATTTAAATTTCGCCATCTAAGGTCAAAACCAATCCAGTTTACAGGCAGTGACTTTTGACTTTTCAAAACCTTTTTAAAAATTTGTCTTATTTTTCATATTCTTGATAGAATGACACTTATATTTAGGAAATCAAAATATGTCATTTTAACACTCTCGTTTTATGATTAAAAGATGCATAATGATCACTGTGGCAGCCGAAAAAACTATAAAAATTAAACATTATTTGCAATAATAATTTTTTGCGTTTGTTGTATGTTTTCACTATTCCAGAAGGATTTTTCACAATTCGAGTAAAATTCATAAATACCTTGAAGCTCGATAGTTCCTAATGCTCGGCCGAAATAATTTTCTATTAAACATGTGTAATTTCCAGAATCTGTTGTCTTTGCATCCTTTATTTTCAGGTTAAATTCTCCATAACCAAGCATAATACCAGGAATGCTTCGAAAGGAAGCTAAATACTTGGCACTGCAATATAAAACCTGTTTTCTTATAATGACTGAATTTCATACCTTACATCGAATATAATTAGACTCTTGCTTATAGTATCTGAGAAACAGACCTAACTACGAAAATAGAACATAGAACATAAGCCAATAAACCATAGAAATGAGGTCAAGGTCAGACAAACTCTGCTAGACAACATGAGCACCATACAATAATCCCATACACAGCATACATTTGACCTATTGCTTATAGTATCCGAGAAACGGAAACAGCCAGGCAAATTTAACATTAACTAATGAACAATGAAAATGATGTCAAGGTCAGATGAACCCTGCCAGACAGACATGTTCACCTAACAATCATTCCATAAACTAATTAAAGTTGACCTATTGCTTATAGTTTTTAATAAACATAAACTATGAAAACTTAAAATGTACCAATGAACCATAAAAATGAGATAAAGGTAATGTGAACCCTGCCAGACAGACATGTACACCTTAAAATCATTCAAGACACCAAATATTGTGGCCATATTGCTTATATTATCTTATAAATAGACCAAACTGATTAAACTTAACATTGACCAATAAACCATGGAAATGAGGTCAAGGTCAGATGAAACCTACCAGTCTGACATGTACACCTTACAATCATTCAACAAACCAAATACAGTTGACCCATTACTTATAGTATCTGAGATATGGACTTGACCACAAAAACTTATCCTTGATCACTTATCCATGCAGGTAAGCCCCGTCTGTCGGACATGTAGACTCTGCAAGGATCCAATATACCAAATACAGTTATTCTTTTACTCAAAATAAGTGAGTATTTCACCTTACAAAGCATCTTTAAATCTTTTTCAAGCAGTCACTGAACCATTAAAATGAGGTCAAGGACAAAGGACATATGACAGACGGAACTTCGTAACATAAGGCATCTGCATACACGGTATGAAGCATCTAGGTCTTCTACCTTTTGAAGTATAAAGCTTTATACAAAGAAGTTTATGTCGTCTCCGCCGTCGCAGCCGGATTGTAACCCCTATGTTTTGCATTCTGCGACTTTTGTCGCAGGCGAGAGAATAAACATGTACTTCATTTTACTATAGTTTTCTTTGTTGTTTTTGTGTTGTTGGGTAGTACTGTCTTTGATATTTAGCCCAAATTTCCTGTTATTTATCTATACCTTTATTTCAATTATTAATTAAAAAAGAAACTAGAAATATATGGAAGTGTCGACTGTTTCACTGTGAATTTAAATTTCGTCCATCAGTTTTCTTAGAATGTGATAATGCAAGTTAGGTAAATTATTGAAATTCTTTCTGTTCTCAATTTTGATACGACAGTTTTTATCTTCCAGGCATTCCAAATGCATTTATTTCCAATTGTATATGTATAAGCGTAATAAGACCAGTATTAGATGATGTTTGTTTGACTATAAGCATATTTTCAAAATGTATTTGTACAAGAAAATATCGATATTTTTTGCGTTGGTGTCCACTATTCCGATTTACCTTCACCATGAATACCAGAAGTATGGAAATCAAAAGCAAAATAACACATGAGTGGCCATATGAACAACAGAATTATAAAAAAGAATCGCTAGAATTGTCTAAGGTCAACTGAACGCACTGAAGGAGTTGCAATCTTTGTACTTGAAGAAGAAAAAATATTCTCATTATCTACAAAAACAACAATACAACATGTATGTCCATAGAAAGATAGGAAAACATAATGGCCCTAGGATCAAAATATTGACTGCTGACCAAAACGATGAAAAATATTAAAATTATTAAACAAAAGTATAAAATGTTCACCCTTCAAATGGCTTTTTCTTGAACGCAAAGATTAAAAATTAAATTTAGATGTAACACGATGATTGGCTGAAAGTTTTTGTCTAACAGCTCATAGACTTAATTTTGTCATGTGACCGTGACGTCATCAACGTTTTTCATGATTTACTCCTTAAAAATGGAATTTAGAATTAGATTATAAGGAATGACTGTAATATTTTTCTGTCTATTCGAAATAACCTGCATTTTTAAATAACCCGCTACGCGGGTTAGGGAACGACCATTTAACTTCAAGGGGTTATGGTTTTACCTTAAAAATATTCTGATCCCCAATTTGATGAAAAAATTTATTGTGGTCAAGCAGATGACAAAAAAAATATTATGAATCCAGATTTTCCCAATACCTTATAGTTTTAAATTTTCTGACTCAGACAAAACACCATAACCCCACTCGATTCTCCCACTTTTGATTTCAATCAATGGAATAACACAAAGTACCCGAAGTACTACAATAAAAATCAATAAATAGTACAAGAAAACAACAATAAACAAAACAGTACAAAATCATGTGTTATTCTCAATGTAAATCTGAATATAGTACTAGTAGTTCAACAAAGACAAAAACAAAAATAACATTGTGTATCGTTTCATACTGTAACAATAGTGCACACGCTGACATGTCTCACCTGCTTAACTGACCATGATTAATCTACAGTCTTAAAGATAAAGGTTTTACTACAAGTATCGCATAAACTTAGCATTATCAGTGATCACTGACAATAAGGTCAAGGTAAGATAATCCTGTCCGACAGACAAGTACACCTTTGAATCATCCGATACACCAAATATAGTTGACCTTTTGCTTAAAGTATAAAGAAACAGACCAAATCGAAAAACTTGGCGTTGGCTAATGAACCATGCCAATAAGGTCAATGTCAAATGAAAGACATGTTCAGTGTACAATCATTCCGTGCACCGAATGAAGTTAATTTATTGCTTATAAATATAGAATATAAGAAACAGACTTAACCAGAAAAACTAAACATTGACAAACGAACCATGAAAATGTGGTCAAGGTCAATTGAATTCTGCCAGACAGACATGTACACCTTACAATCATTTCATACACCACATATAGTTCACCTACTGCTTATAATATCTGAGAAACGGACCTAATCACGTAACTCTTTACGACCTTTCATTTGATATGCGACAAGCATACCTTCTTAACGTTTCACTGTTCGCACTTAATAACTCTATCCACCTAAATTGTCGAGATCGGAAGTATGATATTTGTAATGTAGACTTGATGATCATTTATTTGATATGCAATAACACCATTTTCTAGAAAGTTTGATTTTTTGCACTTAATAATCCCATCTAATTCATATTTGGGGAACAGGAATTTGATATTTGAAATATACACATTATGACCTTTCATTTGATATGCAACAACCTTACCTTCTAAGACAATTTTTTTTTGCACTCAATGACCCACCTAACCCATTTTTTTTTTTTTTTTGGAGGGAGGGTGGGGGGGAGGACAGAAATTTTATATTTGAAATGTACTCTTTATTAAATTTCATATGATATGAGACAACCTTACTATCTTTGAAGTTTTAATTTTTGCACTTAATGACCCCATCCTTCTCTTTTGGATGGATAAGAGGGTTTTAAATTTTCATTTTGGAATAGAGCTCATTTGGATGTTCAATTTCATATGTCACATGACCCCATTTGGCAAAGTCCAAAAAATGATGCAATATCAATTTTATAAATAGAACTTATGAAACTTACAAAGTCAATGTAAAATATGTACATTTCAAACTGCTTATTTTTCTTTGTTTTTCATCATATGTTTTTGGTATTTCATCAAACATATAACCATGTTAAAGTCTTCAATTGCTGAAAGTTTCAAGTGGCTAGCTGTTGTTGATTCAGAGATATATGCCCCCGCTCACAAAGTTTTAAACTGCAATATCTCTAAAACGACAACAGATATCTCAAATCTGCTGAGTGTAAGATGAAGTACAACACTATCACAGAAAAATTGGGGCAATTCCATAGCTCATTAAGGTCACAATGAATATTCAAATATATGATGCAATACCGAACTTGAGAACCGGAAGTCGTAGAAACATGGGACTACCACCATTCAACTCAGGACCACTTGACCTTTCAAAAGGTCACAAGGTCAAGGTTATAGTACCTTTGAAGGTCAAGGTGAAATTTCCTCATGACCTTGACATTGACCTTAAATTGAAGGTCTTGAAATACTGATCATTTTTGTTTTTGCAGTTTATAGTAGGTTGATATATGTTACCGTTTTAAAGATATACACAATAAACTGTTAACACAGAGATATGTCTCGCCTATTTGTTATTTTGATAATGCAAATGTTGAAATTAAAATAGCAATAATTTAACATGTTAGTTATGTAAATATTCAAAGTCAATGAACCATGACTGAAGGTACAGGGCTAAACAATCTCCATGGAAATGAGATGTGCCAATGCTCATACAACTGCAAACCAAATACCATTGACTTTTCATAAGTTGTTCCCTTTAAACAAACCTAAACACAAACATTAACTTGTAAACATGTATCGAAGTCAATGAACCATAATTAGGGGTTGGGGTTATACAATCTCCATGGAGATGAAACTTGCAAATTCCAATACAACTGCATACCGAATATCATTGACTTAACATTAGTGGTTCATCTTAAACTGACCTAATCACAAACTAACACATGTAAACTAAGCAAAAGTTTCAAAGTCAATAGACCATGACTGAGGGGTAAGGACCAAATATTCTCCATGGAAATGAGATGTGCTAATGCTTATACAACTGCATACCAATTATCATTGACCTACCACTAACGGTTCCCCTTAAACTGACCTAATCACAAACTAATACATGATAACTAAGTAAAAGTTTCAAAGTCAATAGACCATGAATAAGGGGGCGGGGCCAAATAATCTCCATGGAAATGAGATTATGCCAATGCTTATACAACTGCATATCAAATATCATTGAACTACCACTAGTGGTTCCCCATAAACTGACCTAATCACAAACTAATACATGTAAACTAAGCAAAGTTTCAAAGTTAATAGACCTTGACTGAGAGGGCGGGGCCAAATAATCTCCATGGTAATGAGATGTGCCAATGCTAATACAAGTGCATACCAAATATCATTGACCTACCACTTGTGGTTCACCATGAACTAGACCTAATCACAAACTAATACATTGTTGACGCCGCCGCCGCCGCCGGAAACAGCATACCTATGTCTCGCTTTTTGACTCCGTCAAGGCAAGACAAAAACTATACTTTAAAGAACTATCTCGTCGTAACTTTTGAACGGATGGTCGGACAGTTTCGGGTCTGAAGTATAAAATGTAGAGTTCTTCGAGGGGAACATTTTATACGCTGTGTGTGTGCAGCTATCTCTTGTCGTTTTCTTAATATAAAAGCTTGAAATTTAAGTGTAAAGACTTTTGCACTCTATGACCTTTGACTTTGGGTGCAAATGAAAGGTCGCATGAGCTGAAGTTCATTGGTGAAGGTCCCATGTCTCTTCGACTTCCGGTTCTCGAAATATAATTTTTCAAAACTTGTGTATAATATTTCAAAGGAAATAACTCTTATAAGGGCTGATAACAAAATAATTGTTTATATTTATTAACATTGCCATCTTTTCCTATACTTGTTGCCATTTTCAAATCGATTCTATCTGTAACAATTTTTAAGATATGTGCAAATAAAAGACATTTTTCAAGGGGATATAACTCTAAAAAGGGATGAAGAAATCCTACGCAGCCTCATCTGGTAATACTTCATGATGAGATCTACCTATTGTCCAAATAAGGTCATGATATCTTAAAAAACAACCAGGGGGATCCATGTCGAAAAAAAAAAACAATAAAAGGGAGATAACTTCTAAAAGGGATGATGAAATCCTAAGCAGCCTCCTCTGGTAATACTTCATGGTGAGGTCTATTGATGGCCCAAATTTGGTCATGATAACTTCAATAGAAACGGGGGGACGCCATATCAAAACTAGAGGCTCCAAAGAGCCTGTGTCGCTCACCTAGGTCTATGTGCAGATTCAACTAAGGACACTCTCCAACATTGTAGACGAGAATAGAATTCATGACAAAATCTCTTTTTTGTTGATCTTGTATTGCTTATCCTTTTGTCTGTTTAGTTTCTCTCTATCTTCTTTAATTTTTGCTCAAAACACAAACTAGAGGCTCTAAAGAGCCTGTGTCGCTCACCTTGGTCTATGTGCATATTAAACAAAGGACACAGATGGATTCATGACAAAATTGTGTTTTGGTGATGGTGATGTGTTTGTAGATCTTACTTTACTGAACATTCTTGATGCTTCCAATTATCTCTATCTATAATGAACTTGGCCCAGTAGTTACAGTGGAAAATATTTTGTAAAATTTACAAAATTTACAAAATTTATGAAAATTGTAAAAATGACTATAAAGGGCAATAACTCCTTCAGGGGTCAATTGACAATTTTGGTCATGTTGACTTATTTGTAGATCTTACTTTGCTGTACATTATTGCTGTTTACAGTTTATCTCTATCTATAATAATATTCAAGATAATAACCAAAAGCTGCAAAATTTTCTTAAAATTACCAATTCAGGGCAGCAACCCAACAACGTGTTGCCTGATTGGTCTGAAAATTTAAGGGCAGATAGATCTTGACCTAATGAACAATTTTATCCTCGTCAGATTTGCTCTAAATGCTTTGGTTTCAGAGATATGAGCCAAAACTGCATTTTACCCTATGTACTATTTTTAACCATGTCGGCCATCTTGGTTCGCGGGCGGGGTCATCGGACACATTTTTAAACTAGATACCCTAATGATGATTGTGGACAAGTTTGGTTAATTTTGTCTTAGTAGTTTTAGAGGAGAAGATTTTGTAAAAGATTACAAAATTTACAAAAATGGTTAAAATTGACTATAAAGGGCAATAACTCCTTAAGGGGTCAACTGACCATTTTGGTCAAGTTGACTTATTTGTAGATCTTACTTTGCTGAACATTATTGCTGTTTACAGTTTATCTCTATCTATAATAATATTCAAGATAATAACCACAAGCTTCAAAATTTTCTTAAAATTACCAATTTAGTGGCAGCAACACAACAACAGGTTCTCCGATTCATCTGAAAATTTCAGGGCAGATAGATCTTGACCTAATAAACAATTTTACCCCATGTCAGATTTGCTCTAAATGCTTTGGTTTCAGAGTTATAAGCCAAAATATACATTTTACCCTATGTTCTATTTTTAGCCATGGTGGCCATCTTGGTTGGTTTGGCAGGTCACCGGACACAATTTTAAACTAGATACCCCAATGATGATTGTGGCCAAGTTTGGTTAAATTTGGCCCAGTAGTTTCAGAGGAGAAGATTTTGTAAAGTTAACGACGACGGACGACGACGGACGACGGACGACGGACGAACGCCAAGTGATGAGAAAGCTCACTTGGCCCTTCGGGCCAGGTGAGCTAAAAGGGTAAAAAATCCTCATTTAAGGGCAATGTCTCCTATAAAGAGTGACAGTCTACTAACATTATCGGTAAAATTTGACTTGTTTGTAGATCTCGCCTTGCTGATCATTTTTGTTATTCAAAGTTTCTATATATCTATAATAATTTTTATCATATACATGTAAGGCAAAACGCAAAAACACTGGTGAAAATCGTCATTAAAGGGCAATAACTCCAATAAAGAGTTGTTGGACGATTTCTTCCATATTCCTTAATTGAAGATCATGTCTTGCTGATCATTTTTCTTATCTAAGTTTCTATCTTTCTATTAAAATTTTTAAGATATAAGGCAAAAACGCAAACAATTGGTTAAAATTATCATCAAAGGGCAATATCTCTTATAAGGAGACGACGGACGATTTCCTTCATATTGTCTTAATTGAAGATCTTGTCTTGCTGATCCTTTTTGCTTATTTAAGTTTCTATCTATCTATTATAATTTTTAAGATATAAGGCAAAAACGCAAAAAATTGGTTAAAATCGTCATCAAAGGGCAATAACTATAATAAGGAGTCGACTGGCGATTTCGACAATGCCAGACTTATTTGTAGATCTTTTCTTGCTGATTATTATTGCAATTTAAAGTTTCTCTGTATCTATTATAGTTTTCAAGATAATAGGCAAAAATGAAAACAAATGGTAAAATTTGTCATTTAAGGGCAATAACTCCTATAAGAAGTCCGCTGACAGTTTTGACATACACGGACAATTGGCAGAGTTCATCATTCTGAACATTTGTGACCATGTAAGCTTTTCTCTATTTATAACGGTTTTCAAAATAATAGACAAAACTTGCATTTTACCCCCTATGTTCTATTTTTAGCCATATCGACCATCTTGGTTGGCAGGCGGGGTCATCGGACACATTTTTTAAACTAGATACCCTCATGATTGTTGTGGCCAAGTTTGATTACATTTGGTCCAGCAGTTTCAGGGGAGATTTTTATAAACGTTAACGGACGACGGACGACGGACGCCAATTGATGAGAAAAGCTCACTTGGCCAGGTAAGCTAAAAATGTTGGAAGAAAAAAAAATTAGAAAACAGTAAGGTCTTTCCCAACGTAGGGAAAGACCTTAAAAACTAGTATCTCAATTGTTTGTAAAACAATTGAAAGGTCTTTCCCTTAAATGTCTGATATTTGTAATGCACTCATTTTCATTTGATATGCGACAATCAAACCTTCTTAAACTTTTCATTTTTTGCACTTAATGACCCTATCCACCTCAATTTTCGAGATCGGAAGTATGATATTTGTAATGTAGAATTGATGACCATTCATTTGATATGCGACAACACCACCATCTAGTAAGTCTGAATTTTTGCACTTACTGCATCTCTTCCTTATAACTATCAAGAAATTACAATTACTGATTTATTTGGGAAGCTTTATGATAAGATACGTGACACCCGTCCATATACTTTCTTAGATAAGTATCTTTATCATAAATGATAGCCAAATCAATTTAACCAAAAAAGCGCGACCATCTGACAACAATCATGTTCATTTTTAAGATCATTATTGATACGTATCGTAACGGCACTAAAGAAGGTAGAATGTTTCCTGTTTTGTTGATTAACAGAAGAAGGCTTTCAATACTGTCATTCACTAATGGATGAAACTCACGTGGTTAAACATCGGTGTGGGTTCAAACTTTTACAATATCATTAAGAGTATGTATGCCTAGAGTAAATCTTGTGTTTGATTAAAGAATAGAGTGACAGACCTTTTAAACTAAAGTAAGAGCATCTGGTGCAGTAAAATTGGTACCGTTTATATTATTAAACAAGAAGGCAATCTGAGTTCTAATCTACAAAATTAAATGTATAATACAAATGACAGCAATATTGCTATACAATGGCAACAAACTTTGTTCGCATGAATTTAGGGTGCCAGAATGTCCTCCTTTATTCAAAATATTGATACGTAATAAAACTTCAGTAGCATGAGTAGTTTTGATACCTCATGCTGACGTACAACAAAATTATTTGACAGCATCGACAAAAACTGACCATATGTGCACTTTAATTTGTAAATCTATATACCATGTATACCATAAAGTAAATCAGCCATATTTTTTATGTCAGGATTCAATGTATAATACAATGGACAGCAATATTGCAATACAATAACAACAAATTTTTGTTCGCATAAATATTGGGTGTCAGCATGTTCTCCTTTATCCAAAATATTGATACGTAACAAAATTTCAGTAGTTTTGATACCTTATGCTGATTTATACAACAAAATTATTTGACCGCTTCAACCAAAACTGACCATATGTGCACTTTAATTTGTAAATCTATATACCCAAAAGTAAATCAGCCATATTTTTATGTCAGGATTAAATGTATAATACAAATGACAGCAATATTGCTATACAATAGCAACAAACTTTGTTCGCATAAATTTAGGGTGCCAGAATGTCCTCCTTTTATTCAAAATATTGATACGTAACAAAATTTCAGTAGTTTTGATACCTCATGCTGACTTGTACAACAAAATTATTTGACCGCATCAACCAAAACTGACCATATGTGCACTTTAATTTGTAAATCTATATACCCGCATAGTAAATCAGCCATATTTTTATGTCAGGATTAAATGTATAATACAAATGACAGCAATATTGCTATACAATAGCAACAAACTTTGTTCGCATAAATTTAGGGTGCCAGAATGTCCTCCTTTTATTCAAAATATTGATACGTAACAAAATTTCAGTAGTTTTGATACCTCATGCTGACTATTACAACAAAATTATTTGAACGCTTTAACCAAAACTGACCATATGTGCACTTTAATTTGTAAATCTATAAGGCTGCATTATAAATAAGTTGTTTAAAATGTTGTGATGGATTGTACCTGGCGCCTTTATGTCTTCTCCTGGCGCTCCTGTGCACATTTTAGTAGGACCGCAAATGTAAGCAATAATATTGGAAAACATTAATGAAAAAAATTTCATAAATTGAAAGTGTCAGCATTTCATCTCTGTATTCATAATATTGAACAGTCACAAGAGATAGTAGTTCAGGATGGTGTGTAAAACAAAACTATTAGGTCGCATCATCCAAGTACCAACACTGACATGTCTGAAGTTATTTGTACTTTTAATAAAAAGTATACGAAGTTCTCTTCTGGGAATAGTATACTGTTAATCTATTATGTCGGATGATTGATTTTGTTTGTAGTTAAACGTCAAGTGGCAACTATTTAATTCAAGTGCACATTGAGTATAATTTTGGGACGTCCCATATATCAATTAATCGGCAAGACAAATCTCTCGACAAATCTGACGAATTTGACGAGATTGTTGATAGTTTTACCACACCGTACGTATCCGGACACTGTACAATTTTCGTTAGAATATTCTGCGGGAAAATAGAATAGTAAATCCAATGCAAATAAGTTGAATAACAATGAAATATCCATGCATGTATAAATGCATAAAGTAAAATTTATGAAGAGACAGGTAAAAACAGGGATTTAAATTTTTATAAACTTTAAACCTTCCTGATGATCCCGAAAATTTGCCTGATCTAGTACTTGTGAATTCACGACAACTTCATTGTTTATTATATGCTGATGATATTGTCATTTTCTCAACCTCAGGAAAGGAATTCAGAGTAAACTTGATTGATTAAGTACGTATTGCAAAGATTGGTGTTTGAAAATTTGCCCCAATAAAACAATTATAGTATGTTTGTATTTAATAAAGGAATTCAGAGTAGGCATATTAGCCCCAATAAAACAATTATAGTATGTTTGTATTTAATAAAGCAGGCAGGCATATATTAAGCATAACTTTATTTTAATGAAATATTTATGTGTGTGTGTGTGTGTGGTGTTTGTGCATGATGTACACACTATGTTTTTTTTCATATAATAGTTTACCTGTGGTGGACTGTTTGTAGTTCTATCCCATTTAGGTTCCAGTAGGAAGTATTATAAGGTTTTGGCTTCGCTAGATAATGGCAACTTAAATTGACAGTGAATCCCTCTTGAACACTGATAAACTGTTCAAACAATTTAATAATTGGTGGACCTGTAAATATAATTTTAAAAAATGGCATTGAAAGATTTAAAACAATTTTAACCTCACAATGGGAATATTTTCCTGTTGTTGAAAATCACATTGTAACCTGTGACTGTGAAAAGTTTCACGTACCCCTCATTCAGTCTTTCACTGACCAATCATACAACATTTCTCGTTTACATACTTATTCGAACGAAACCGTTACGTTACAGCTTGAAAGAGAAAATAATTATTGCTCCCTTAAAAGGAGTTCACGTAGTTTATGTATCTATTAAATCAAAAGCAACTATGTTATTTTGTTTTTAGTTTTATATAATATTTTTTCCGTTTCGCACATATCAAAACTTTACGAGTCAACAGTTTGGAACCATATCAGTTATGGAGCTGCAGTATGGGGGTAAAAATATTCGTGTATTAAAGAGACATTAGCCGTGATTTAGATAAAAATTGAAAAACGATTTTTTATTGTTTCAAACATTTATAACAGCGGAATATTGAAATAATATTTCGCTATTAGCAGTCAGTTTGGTTCAATTTGGTCGAATAAGATCAAAAACATCGCAAATTGTTTATTATTGGCTTGCAATTCAATAATTCAACCTCATTTGAATCCGTATTCATGTAACCCAAACTTGACCTTTAGCTGGGTATGGGTTACGCATGCCCTAAGTGTGTTCAGTTATAAAGAAAAGAATGTCAACATTGAAAACTGAAACAAGGGAGCCACCACAAAAAAACACATTCCTTTGCCTGATTCGGCCTACAAGAAATCATTCATATACAGCTAGCTATATAGTAAAACGATGATTTCATTTTTTAATCTATCAAATAAAGTATAACAGACCTAGAAAAACGTGCTTGTCCGTCTATTTATATTTAATAATAATCTTTATTTACCAAAGTCATAACATCTATAGGCATACAACATAGTATACACACAGTATACATAGATAGCAGAAGGTAGTGTGAAACATATTACATGTTAGATATTAATGCTTGTGCACGAAACATAAATTTACCCAAATTACACATAGGTACTTAGGGACAGGACAATTTTTTTTAGCCCTCCCCCTTTTCTTCCAAAATCCGTTTTTTTTTTTTTTTTTTTTTTCTTCCTATTAATTTCAATTATTTTCGCGTTTTTCTGTATCATATAAACATAAATATACTAGAAATAACTTGTATTTGCTATTTACTATCAATTCCAAGTTTACTATCCACAGCGGTCACTGATATATTATATAGAGAGAAGGTATTTCACTTCGTACCTTATCACCTATTTTCTTACGTGAATTCTAGGAGGAATCCCAAGTCTTATCAATAAATATTTAATTTCCTTCGGGTCAGTGGGCATGATGACGTTTCCGCTTTCATTCCTCTTTTTAAGCAGCCGGCACTTTTAATGAAATTCGACGTCTGTCGGCAGAACGGATCAATTTTGCTCGTCGTGTCGTCGCATTTTGATTCTTAAATGACGGAAGTATTGTATGGGCGACAACTCTAATTCCACGCCAATCCGGTTCCCTGAAACAAATGTCCCGAATGTTATTGTACAGCACGATAAGGTACGATAGAAAACAAAAAAATAACGGATTTTGGAAAAAAGGGGGAGGGCCAAAATAAATTGTCCTGTCCCCCAAGTACCTATGAAATTACATAGTTCTCTAAGATTATTCGAACTCATTAATTGTATATATTTATACATAGAAGGTTTTCTCCAATAATAAGGTTTAATAAAATAAGATCTATGACCTTGATAAGAGGGACATTTTAAAATGAAATGTATCTCATCCTCAATGTCATTTTTACAAAACTACATAGTCTATTACTTCTTGGAATAGCAGAGTAACGTCCACATTCTATAGCTAAATCATGACTACTAAGTCTTGTTATGATATTGTAACTATCATATTTATTTAGTTGGCCTAATTTGTTTTGTGTGGCCTAAGAATGTTTACATTTTTTTATATTGTGTACAAAATAATACACATTGTGTTACAAATATGCAGTTTAGAATTCACTGAAACAATCATTGATACTCATGGAATGATTAGAACTTTCTATTTCACTTACATAACGTTTCCAGAATGATCATAACAAAAGATGCGTAATTTATATTTCTAGTGTTGTCTAGAAGTTTCCGTTTGAGTATATATGTAAGAATGCAGACCCTAAAGTTAGACTTAGACATAGATAGACTTAGACATAGATAGACTTAGACAGCGATAGATATCAACATTCTCAGCAGTTGGATTGACACTTTTATTTACAAACTAGATTGTGACATATTGGATATAATATTCTGTGGATTCCGAGAAGATTTCCGGATAAAGAAAAGATAAAAGATTGGACATATATTTTGACAGTTAAGTTGACATTTCTTTTTATGTAATATTTTTTGTAGACTTGTGTATAATAAATCTTGTTTCATTTTATTATTGATTTTTGTCTTTTGTTGGCTACAATTAAAAGGCGATTTTCTGGCGTAACAGAAATTGGGGGCTCGTGTCCGGGATAACGTTAATATCTTATTAAAAATTTTTTCAGTATTTTTATTAGAACTAGCCAACAAAATTCTACAATATGGCATTTGATGCCGGTAAATTTTTGAAAACGCCAGACCTGGGAGGGTTTGATAATTTAAAGAAAGAGGAATTAGTGTTGCTTGCTAAACATCTGAAATTAGACTTGAGAGTATCTATGAGAAAACAAATTATAAAAAATTTGGTAATTGACATATTAGTTGACGCAGAAATTTTAGGTGAAGAGGCTCTTGAACTTAAGGTCGAAAATGTTGACGCTATCAAATTAAAAACACTTGAATTAGAACATGAACTTAAATTAAAAGAACTTGAAATGAAGGAAAGGTTAGAGATGGAAAAAAAAGAAAAAGAAGAAATGTTAGAGATGGAGAAAAAAGAAAAAGAAGAAAGGTTAGAGATGGAGAAAAAAGAAAAAGAAGAAAGGTTAGAGATGGAGAAAAAGGAAAAAGAAGAAAGGTTAGAGATGGAGAAAAAGAAAAGAAGAAAGGTTAGAAATGGAGAAAAAGAAAAACAAGATGAATTGAAATTAAAACAGGCAGAACTTGAAATGAGGGAAAGGGTAGAGATTGAGAAAATGAAAACTGAAATGGCAAAAGAAGAAAGCAACACTAAATTCCAATCAAAATCAAAACATTTTAATTTTGATGCAGCAAAAAACATACGTTTGGTTCCCAAATTTTGTGAAAAACAGTTTGAGAAAATTGCTCAAAATTTGAAATGGCCGAAGCCTTTTTGGACTACAATGCTGCAAAGTGTTTTTGAGGGCAAGGCCGCTGAAATTTACTCAGCACTTTCATCAGAAAATAGTTCTGATTATGACAAGGTTAAAAAAGAGGTTTTGAAAGCTTATGAGCTAGTGCCAGAAGCATATAGACAGAAATTTAGGTCTTATAAAAAGTTTGATTCACAAACCTATGTTGAATTTGCTAGGGAAAAAGAAGATCTATTTGATAAATGGCTTACGTCAAAGAAAATAGATAAAAAAATTTTAATAACTTAAGAAAATTGATGTTATTAGAAGAGTTCAAGCAGTGTGTTCATTTAGACTTAAAAACACATTTAGATGACAAAACTGTTGAGACATTACAAGATGCAGCTGTTATTTCCGATAATTATACCCTTTCACGTAAAAGAAGTTTCAAAGGTCAAAATTTTAATACTTCGAGTGGAAATTACAAGAATCAAAGCACTGAGCGTACTGATGGTAAGCCTGTTGCACAGAATAAGAGTCAGTCTAGTTATAATATGTCTAGTCCAAAATTTGATACTTTTGAAAAGAAGTCACTGACTTGTGCTTATTGTAAGAAGAATGGTCACCTGATGGCTGATTGTTTTAGACTCCAGAAGAAGAATGAAAGAGATAATGAGCCCAAGACCAGTGCTTGTACGACACCCAGTGTTACCAATACGTTGGAATGTCCTGCGAGTCAGGCTTTTAAGTCCAGTTTTTGTGATTACATGGAGGAGTATAATCCTTTTATGTCTGATGGGTTTGTTTCTATTGTCAATAATACTACTCCTCAGCCTATTAAGATTTTACGGGACACTGGAGCTTCTCAGTCTTTATTGTTAGAAGGTGTGTTGCCTTTGTCCGAGGAGACTTCTGTTGGTGCCTCCGTTTTGTTACAATGTGTGGAGTTAGGTTGTATAGATGTTCCCCTCTATCGTATTTATCTGAAGTCAGATTTGATAACTGGACCAGTTGTTGTGGGTGTTCGTCATAATCTCCCTGTTGAGGGTGTTTCATTATTGCTAGGAAATGATCTAGCTAGGAACAAAGTGGTTGCTGAACTAATTGTTACCAGTGAACCGGATGTGGATGTTAAATCACCTGAAGATGATGCTGAACTGTATCCAGCTTGTGTCGTTACTAGGGCGATGGCTAGAAAACAACAAAATGAGGATTTGCAAGAAGACCAGTTTGATTACATGGACCTTTCTGACACCTTTCTAGCCAACATTGAAGGTCCCGGTATCTCAGAGAAGGCCGTAATAAGACCACCTAGCATTAGCAAGAATGTAATTATGCCATGGCCTGCCGTAAACAGCCATTCATTAGACCGAAGGAAATTTGTTGAAGAACAAAATAAAGACCCTGAGGTTCTTCAGCTCTGCAAGAGGGCTCAACCACAGGAAGAAGCAGACAAAGTGGCCGAATGCTATTACCATCAAGTCGGCATTTTAATTAGAAAGTGGAGGCCCCCTGATGCTACCCCAGAGGGGGAATGGAGAGTGGTATACCAAGTGGTGGTGCTTAAAGTTTATAGGCAAGACATTATTGGTCTTGCTCATGACACCCCCTTGGCTGGACACTTAGGTATAAGGAAGATTTGCCTTAAGATCTTGCAGCATTTCTACTGGCCAAGACTTAGAAATGATGTCGCAGAATACTGCAAATCATGCCATATATGCCAGGTTGTTGGTAAGCCTAACCAGAAAATACCACCAGCACCACTTCTGCCTATTCCAGCCTTTGAAGAACCTTTTAGCCGAGTACTCATTGATTGCGTTGGACCTATACCGAAGACCAAGACTGGAAATGCGTATTTATTGACAATCATGTGTACCTCCACTCACTTTCCTGAGGCTATTCTGTTAAGGAATATCAAGACACCTACTATTGTCAAAGCTCTGATCAAATTTTTCACGCTAGTAGGACTTCCAAAGTGTATACAGTCCGACCAGGGTTCAAATTTCATGTCAGGTTTATTTCAGCAAGTCGTGTACCAGTTAGGGATTGCTCAGTATAGGTCAAGTGCTTATCATCCAGAATCTCAAGGTGCCTTAGAACGTTTTCATCAAACATTGAAGAACATGATCAGAACGTTTTGTCTTCAGTTTGACAGGGATTGGGATGATAGTGTTCACTTTTTACTTTTGCGGTCCGAGAGACTGTTCAAAAATCCCTTGGTTTTAGTCCCTTTGAGTTGGTATTTGGTCATACTGTAAGGGGACCTTTAAAATTGATAAAGGAAAAGTGGCTTACTGAACACACTGACTTGAATCTTCTAGACTATGTATCTAGATTTAAAGAAAAATTGTATACTGCTTGTCAAATTGATCAGAACAATTTAAAACTGTTCAGAATAAGATGAAAATATGGTATGATAAAGATGCCAGGGACAGATTTTTTAGCCTGGTGATAAGGTACTTGTATTTTGCCAGTCCCTGGACATCCATTACAAGCTAAATATTGTGGTCCTTATACCATAGAGAGTAAAATTAATGATTTGAATTATATTGTCAAAACACCAGGTCGGCGTAAACAAAATAGAGTGTGTCACATTAATATGTTAAAACCATATTTTGAGCGTGAGAGTAAACCAGTTGCCACTTTAGCCATGGTTAAATTGGAGAACAATCATGACAAACCAGATATAATTGAATCACCTTTAGTTCTAAAACTATGGAAGAGACAGTTAGATTGAAAAATTCAGAAATTTTGTCAAATTTAGATTCAAAACTCGCACATCTGTCTTTTGATCGTAGAGAAAATTAAAAGCTTTGGTATTTTCTTTTAAAATCTGTTTCCAGATGTGCCAAACAAAACCACTGCTGTTTGTCATGATGTCGATGTTGGTGATGCTTCTCCAATTAAGCAACATCCTTACCGGCTCAATCCACTCAAACTTGAATTTATGAGACAAGAAATTAAATATATGCTTGACAATGATATTATTGAGCCGAGTAACAGTGAATGGAGCTCTCCTTGTCTGCTTGTGCCCAAACCAGATAAAACCTTTCGTTTCGTAACTGATTTCAGAAAAGTAAATTCTGTTTCAAAATCTGATTCCTGTCCGATTCCAAGGATAGACGACTGCATTGATAGCATTGGAAAAGCAAAATTTGTGAGCAAATTTGATTTCTTGAAAGGTTACTGGCAAGTCCCATTGACACAGAGAGCTCGAGAAATATCAGCTTTTGTCACACCAGACGGCTTATTTCAATATACTGTAATGTCGTTTGGCATGAAAAGTGCTCCAGCTACATTTCAAAGAATGATCAATAATGTTATAAAAGATTTAGACTCTTGTTATGCTTATATTGATGATCTTATTGTATGTAGTGATAGCTGGGAAGAACATTTAACACATTTATATGATACTTTTGATAGATTGTCACAATCAAATTTGACTGTTAATCTTGGTAAAAGTGAATTTTGCCAGGCCACTGTTGATTATTTAGGGCATACAGTTGGCCAAGGTCAAGTGAAACCTGTTACGGCTAAAGTGGACGCAATTACTAAATTTCCTCCTCCTACAAATAAAAAACAACGTATGAGATATTTAGGCATGATTGGTTTTTACAGAAAATTTTTTTCAAATTTTGCTACTGTTGTTCAACCATTGACTCATCTTTTACGGAAAGATTCTAAATTCATTTGGAGTGAAAATTGTCAAAACGCTTTTGAAAATAGCAAATCACTTTTAATTAATAGTCCAGTTTTGATCACTCCAGACTTTGAAAAACAATTCAAACTTGCCGTTGATGCAAGCGATGTAGGAGTTGGAGCTGTTTTATATCAAGAGACAGATGATAATGTTGAGAAACCTATATCATATTTTTCTAAGAAATTAGATAAACATCAGAAAAATTATTCGACTATTGAAAAAGAGTGTTTTGCACTGTTGTCTGCACTTCAACATTTTGATGTATATTTAAATCCCACTGTGCATCCTATTCTTGTTTATACTGATCATAATCCTCTCACCTTCATACATAAAATGAGAAACAAGAACCAGAAATTGACTAGGTGGAGTTTATTGTTACAGGAATATGATGTTATTGTAAAACATATTAAAGGTAAAGATAATGTAATAGCAGATGCTTTATCTGGAACTTATTAAAACACTGTGTATATACTATGTATTTTTGTATATATTATTCATGAAAAGTTTTTGTTACACTCAAACTTTTTTTTGGGGGGGAGGTGTTATGATATTGTAACTATCATATTTATTTAGTTGGACTAATTTGTTTTGTGTGGCCTAAGAATGTTTACATTTTTTTATATTGTGTACAAAATAATACACATTGTGTTACAATTATGCAGTTTAGAATTCACTGAAACAATCATTGATACTCATGGAATGATTAGAACTTTCTATTTCACTTACATAACGTTTCCAGAATGATCATAACAAAAGATGCGTAATTTATATTTCTAGCGTTGTCTAGAAGTTTCCGTTTGAGTATATATATAAGAATGCAGACCCTAAAGTTAGACTTAGACATAGATAGACTTAGACATCAACATTCTCAGCAGTTTGATTGACACTTTTGTTTACAAACTAGATTGTGACATATTGGATGTAATATTCTGTGGATTCCGAGAAGATTTCCGGATAAAGAAAAGATAAAAGATTGGACATATATTTTGACAGTTAAGTTGACATTTCTTTTTATGTAATATTTCTTGTAGACTTGTGTATAATAAATCTTGTTTCATTTTATTATTGATTTGTGTCTTTTGTTGGCTACAATTAAAAGGCGATTTTCTGGCGTAACAGTCTTATTTTAGTAATTATATAATACATGTCTTATAAATAATTGGTATTGGTTTGCATAAGTAATATTGTAGACAAAAATTTTGAACCATATATCTATAACTTGAACATTTAACTAAATTACTCAGTTGGCTGTCAAAATCTTGCTTCAGACAATCAAACAGGCGCTGTTTAATTATCAAGTAAAAAGTACCGGAGAGCTTACTATCTAAAAATAAATCTTGATTATACCAAATATCACCTAAACCTATACTAAGCAGCTCATTTTTAATAAAATACAACCAATTTGTCTTATTATTTGGACATTTTTGTAAATCATCGTATAAAAAACAGTAACAATTTTTCAAAATATTGTTTGTGGTACAGATCAGCTTAAACCAGTATTTAAAAAATCTACATTTTCTGGTGTGCAATAATGACAATCCACCTAGCTCATAATACACCATGACATTACTAGTAGAGCTTTTTACTTTCATAATATTTTTACAATAGCCCGGTTGTATCCTCTCTATAGCTGGTGCCTTATGAGCGCCCCATATTTCGCAGCCATAACAAAGAACACTGTTAATATAAGTATCAAAAAGTGAAAGTAAACTTACAAAATTCAAATAAATATCTTATATATTTCTCCTTAAGGCAAAAAGAGCTTTTCTACCCTGTTCTGAAAGTTTCTGCTGTAACAAATTATATTTGCCATTAAAATTTTACAATATAGCAAGATAACTAAACTTATCTACAACTTCTATTTCCTGGTTATTATAATATAATTTTTCATTGCCTTTTTTTTCAAAACTTTCTAAAAACAATAATTTTCGTTTTTGCTATATTAACACTAAGTGACCATTTGGAGGTATAATCATACAAAGTATTAAGTAACGTTTGTAAACCAGATACAGTTTCTGAAAAAATAACCATATCGTCAGCTTACATTAGTAAAAATAAATTTAGTTCCTTTACCTCATAAAGAATAGAGTCACTATTTATAAAAGCCATTTCACAATCGTTGACATACATTGAAAAAAATATAGATGATAATACTTCACCTTGCATTAGACCTACTTCATTTGTAAAATACTCAGAATTAAACCCATTAACACTTACACAAGTACTGACATTAGAATACATTGCTTTGATTAAAAATTTACCTTGAATACCAATTTTTGATAGTTTATACAATAACATATATCTTTGAACAGTGTCAAAGGCTTTCATGTAGTCTACAAAACAACAATAAAAACGATTTTTAGCTGATAAAAGATTTGAAAATTAATGACGCAAGAGCAAAAATAGCATCTACTGTACCAAGACCGGGACGAAAGCCGAACTGAGCATCGGTCACAATATCAAACTTTCCGACCAGTCTATTAAACGTTGATTTAGAACGGGCATAAATAACTTTCCGAAATTACTGACTTAACTAATCCCTCTGTAGTTGTTCGGATCAAGCACAAGTGCTTGTCCGTCTATTTATATTTATACATGTACATTTTTGTATTTATGTTTATGTCGGATCGAATGACTAACGGCATCGTCTGTGGAGGTAATCTCGATGGTCAATTAAATGGTGTCTTACTAGTTTAAAATACGCACGAAAGGCTGCTACATTATAAAGATTCATGAACTGTCAATTGTTTCTTTTGGACTTTTTTGTAATTTTGGATTTACGTTTAAGAAAGTTATGATTTGTTCATTGTTGAAGACCCTACGACAACTGTCAAGATGAAGAACAGGAATAAAAGCCCTGTTCATTGATAATTTTCTATGTTTTCTATGTATTGTGTGCGATTTTGTCCCATGTACATTTACTCCATATCCTTTCATTTTCTAATGATTCAAATATAAGAATTTAAGTCAAATCGGTGAACATGAATTTGACAGCTAATGTGCCTTTAACACGGTGCAGAAAAAAGCGATTGGCTATTCATGGGTGTTGCTTTTTATAGGTGTTGGACGATACACACCAAACATATTGACATTCGGTGGCTCAGGATGAATACCATCTCACATGTTTGTGAAACAATGGAATAGTGTAGATTTACAGTGGCGTAGACTCAAAAACGATAGACTTAACTTCAAATTTTTAAGAATTCAGAACTTTGAACGCACATAGATGTTTTAACTAGAATAATGGAATTTTAGAATTCGTCAGCAGATATGATGGTCCTGTATAGCGCCGAAAATGTGGATAAATATAAAAATAAGAAGATTTGGTATGATTGCCAATAAGACAACTCTACATCAGAGACTAAATGATACAGAAATTTACAACTATAGGTAACCGTACGGTCTGCAAAAAAAAAAAAAAAAAATATATATATATATATATAGCTAAACCCATACCGTATAGTCAGCTATAAAAGGCCCCGAAATGACAAATATAAAACAATTTAAACGAGAAAACAAACGGCCTGATTTATGTACAAAACAATGAACGAAAAACAAATATGATATACAGCAACAAAGGAAAACCACTGAATTATAGGCAACTGACTTTGGACAGGCACATACAGTCTTTGCTAAAAATATACTCTATGACAGTCTTTTATCAAATTTTAACGATGAATGGTCAGAATATCTGAAAGAAATGAAAATGGTGGGACTAAGATCAGGACCTAGAGAACTTTTAAAACGTTAATACACACTGAGGAATACATGCATAAAGTTATAGTTCCATTGCATAGAACGATAGCCTAGTTTCGCACAGTTTCGTTGTGGTGTTTCATGCACTGATTCTCATAGAGTTGAGTGACTATCCGTGCTACAACGAACTTGTGAAACCTGTAGAAACATTTTTGAAACTGAGGAACATGTATTGTTAGAGTGTCCGCAATTGTACAATTATCTGCGAACGGAACTTCGTAGAATAATTTGTCAGACCATCCATACTTTTTAATTTTTTTCTAATCTGGAGAGATTGTCTATTGTTCTAGCCAGTGACTGTTATTGTATTATTTTGAATAGTACCAAAATCTGAAAATTAATTTTAGATAGAAGACATTTTATTGAATTTTCTGCTGTTAGTTTGGACTTCGTCCCCATATGAAGTAATCATTTTTTACTCTAATACAATAATTACAGTGACCACTAGGCATGTCATTTGAACAACAAAAAATTAAAATTCTCACGAAAGATTAATTTAATTAAATTATAATATGGGGCAGGTGTTACCTGTGAAAGGGACGGAATCCGTAAAAATAATTCTGTTAATACTTAACATTTTTGCAAAATTAAAACTACAGAAAAATGTACTTATTAAGGGTCATCATTTTTTTTTTTTTTTTCATTTTACATATTATGACATTAAAAAATATAGAAAATCACTTAAAATTTAAAAACCATCCTTAACTTCTGAGATATCCTTCATCATTTGCTTTATGACGGAGGGCTTGACAATAAACACCTCTTTACCAAATTGCTAAGCAATTTATTTCCAGCATAATTTCTGTTGAAAAAGAAATCGAAATACGGAAACATATCCGTTGTTGATCCTACTGTTAGGAATTTTATTTGTGACGTCATTATCAATGTTAACAAAGAAACGCTATCTGCTTCAGGTAACTGTTTTTTCATTAAAAAAGTAGAATTTAATTTTTTTTTTAATCCTTAAATGACAGACCACATCGGCTTATCATTATTCTTCGTGCATCAGATAAGGTTACAAAAATCTGCCTGGGCAGTTGCAGGTCAGTTTTTCAACTCATTTTGAAAGTCGTATGTTCAGTCGGAAAGCCCTTAGATGGTACTTTTACTGTAACACAGAAAACACTATCTGAACAGGTTAGAAAGGCTACATTTTGTTTATTGAGTAAGATTTATGATGATTGTTTTAATACTAAGACTTTGATATCCACTGTGTTGATATCTTTATTTGATACATATGTAACAAGTATTGTGAATTATGGTTGTGAAATATGGGGTTTTCATTAGGGGTCTGATATAGAAACGCTTCATTTGTATTATTTAAAAAGAATTTTGAAAGTGAGAAAAGGGACTGTAAATCATATGGTGTATTTTGAACTTGGGCGTTTGCCGTTGTATGTAAATAGATATGTAAGAATGGTACGTTATTGGTTGAAGTTATTAGAATTTAATAATTGTATCTTGAAGAGTATTTATGAAGATATGTACGAATCTAGTTTTGTTAAACCGAATGATAAACTCAACTGGAGTTGCAAGATAAAAGACATACTAAACAGGTATGGTTTTAATGATATATGGTGAGCGCAAAGTGTTGGAAATAGTCAATTATTTTTACATGAATTTAAACAAAGAGTTGTTGATAATTATATAACTGAAGGCTTGTCATTTTTAAAATACTTCATAATGTAATTTGTATCAATATATACATGATTTTATTGAACAGTTTATACCAATCATATGTAACTAAATATAGAATCAATTCACATTCACTCAATGTAGAAACTGGAAGATACTTTATTATTTCCACAAATGAGCGTATTTGTACTATGTGTGATAAAAAGTATTCGAAGATGAATATCATTTTATATTAGAGTGTGATAAATATTTAAATGTCAGACGTAAATATATTAAGATATATTATTATAGAAACCCATCTACTTTCAAATTAGTTTAGTTGTTATCTGTAAGAAACATAAAGAAGTTAATTAACCTGGGTAAATACCTTTATGAGGCAGAAAAAAATCGTAACACTTGATTGTTTATGTACTGTTAATATCTATGTAAATTGTATGCCAAACTCCGCTACATGTTAGAAATTGTTTATGTCATTAATGCTGAGTGTATATGTATATGTATATGTACACTGTATACACTGTGTATCTGTTTAATCCTATGAGCTGTATTTGCTTACGGAATAAAGTATATATTATTATTATTATAGAAACGACCGTTGTTTTACTGTGCGTATTGCTATGTGTTTCTTTATTCTACATTGGCTAGAGGTATAGGGGGAGGGTTGAGATCTCACAAAACATGTTTAACCCCGCCGCATTTTAGCGCCTGTCCCAAGTCAGGAGCCTCTGGCCTTTGTTAGTCTAGTATGTTTTTTAATTTTAGTTCATTTATATGTTTTGGAGTTTAGTGTGACGTCCATTTTCACTGAACTAGCACACAATTTTAGTTAGGGGCCAGCTGAGGACCACCTCCGGGTGCGGGATTTTCTCGTTGCACTGAAGACCCATTGGTGGCCTTTGGCTGTTGTCTGCTCTTTGGTCGCGTTGTTGTCTCTTTGACATATTCCCCATTTTCATTCTCAATTTTATTGCTACTTTCTAAAAACAACAACGGGACTGATATTAATGCCTGCCTTTCTGAAGTTGTGTTACTTTCGCGGAAAAATGTACTAGAAATTAGCAGCAATTTTGGAAAACTTTAAGTTTCCTGATTTTTACTTGCCATTGGAGTGATCGAGTAAAAAATTGTGTTTTTTCTGTTTTTTTTTTTTAAGTAAACTCATCATAGATACCAGGATCAAAATTTTGTACGCCAGACGCCCGTTTCGTCTACAAAAGATTGATCAGTGAAGCTTGAATCAAAAACGTTAAAAAGGCCATTTAAAGTACAAAGTTGAAGAGCATTGAGAACCCGAAAATTCCGAAAGGTTTTCCTAAAATCATTTTGTTGGTCTTTTGAAATGAGAACAAGGGTAGATGAGTAAAATGCTGTCTTTAATTTCCATGTATAATGTACGTTGCCATGGCAACAGTCCAAACAACATTTTTCCAAAATACATGCAAAAAGTAGCCTTTGAAAATTCAAAAATAAAGGGAATTTAAAGTACCATGGAATAAAGTTAATCAGTAAAAACAATAAGCATTTTTACAACGTTGACAAACAAAACACCATGTTCAAAAATGTTCCAATGTTACATTTACATTTACGTTATAGTTTGTTTCCATAGCAACCATTTAAAAATACTTTAAAATTCTGTAATAAAAAATTTCAAAAATCGCCAAACGTTATTTCTGTTTATCTCACAAGACCAACAATGCCTTAACATGTGACTGGCAAATTTTGAAAGACAACCGATTAGATATCAATAAAATAAAAAGAAAGTCGTGTATTTTTTTTTGTTTTTAAAAAAATATTTTTATTAAAAAATTGTCCATTATCACAAAAATCCACATTACCATACAGTTAAACAATCAAACTTCTTGAACTTAATTGCCAAAATCTTCCATTTATTTGTGCATTTCTGACACAAATTTGTTAATTATAAATAATAGATTATGATGTATGAAGTTATATCGGTACAAAATGAAGACTAATTACTCTGGATATGGTGCACCCCCTTCTTTTTTGAAAAAAAAAAAATCAGTTTTTTCAAAATTAAAGATGTATCGAAAAATAAAAAAGTTGGTATTTAATTGTGCTTCCTTGTAAACATTTTGAACATTTAAACATAAAATTGCTTCAAGGGTTGAGGGCAGTATATGTACCCCTCCCCCTTTTTTTATTTCTCAGAAATATAAAAAAATAAATGGAGAATGTGTCCAGATAGAGAGAACGGAAACTAATTTTGGGACGTACGGACGGACGTACTGACGGACAAGAGTAACACTTAATGTCCCTCCGCCGCGGCAGGGGCATAACAATGTTAAGGGTTACGCATAGCCCTTTGTCTTGCCTGAGACTGATGCTGTCAGTCACAAATGTTTAACAAAGCTAGGCATAAAAAAATAATACCTGTGTTTCGACTAACATGCTGAAAATTACGGTCAATAGATATGCAAATAATTCTATTTTCAAAAAGTTTTTGAATTACATAGACAATGCTTGTTTATAAATGACAAAAATATCTTTAGAATAGGCACTAACATCTAGTGTAGGTAGGAAGGATTAGAGGAATTAAACACAGGTATTTTTTTTCAGGCCTTATTGATGTCTACGAAACATTTTAACCACAGAGTGAACATAATTGTTGACACTGATGACTAAATGCTACGTCTCACCTTTGCGACCTTTGTAGCAGGCAATACAATAAGCAGCTCATAAAACACCCGTTTTGTGCATATTGAAATTGTTAGGAGAATAAAGTGGGATGTTTAGACGTGTTAGAATAAGGCATTTAATCGAAGTTGTTAAAATGGCTTAGTTATAAAAATTGCAAGAGAGTATCTTTGAGGGAACGACCATTTAAATCTGAAGGGGAAGGGAAAAAGAGGGACCGGGCGAATGGGGGCTTGGGGGGAATGGTTTTTCGCTAAAAAATATTCTGATTCACAACTTCGAAGAAATAAATAAATTGACCAGGGAAAAGGAAAAATAATAATTTTCTGAATGAGGGTTTTTTTCATTGTTAATTTCTGAAAACATTTTAAGCAACAAAAACAATTATTGATGTGATGCTTGCATGGTACGATAAAATGTTTCAGAGCGAAATAAAAACATAAACCCCTCAAAGTAAAATAGTTATTCCCTAAGCGTATACAGATATAGCTTCAAATATGGTTGTTAAAAGTCTCATAATTCTAGAATAACATTCCAGAAAATTTTCAAGATACAAGCAAGTCTACATTCACCAATTCACAATGTGCAGTAATTTGATCTAAGCATACTAGAGCTAAAGCATGAATATGACCTTTTATTATTTAACAGTTAAAGTCTCAAAACTCTGGAATAATTTTCAAATCAAATGATACCTTACTTACACTAATTCAAACAATTATAAAAAGACTCTAGTAAATCAGTCCAAGAGCACTCAAGTTAAGGTACAGCCAGTGAAATATTTACTTAATCTGAAGTAAAATACTATAACTCTAAGAGCACCAAACCAGAACATTTTTGAAATCAAAATGGAACTTAAAATATGAAATAAATTCATGCACACTGTATAGTTAGTGTGTGAAATGTTTAAATTGCCTTAAATTCGACGGTTAAATTACTGTAACTCTTGAGCGACACCCCAGAAAATTAATCAAAAGGGAGCTTCTATTCTATCACTTCCTTATATCTGACAATTAAAGTCTAGTAACTCTGACACCACACAACCAAAAGTTTTTAAAGTCAAAAGGGAGTTTTGTTCTATTAATCCTAATATTTGTGTTAAATCTTCATAAAATGATCTAAAACTATTGCAAACACGAAAATTGCTGCACTAAAACCACATAGTAATTGAAAATTTGTTGATTCCTGTTTGTTTTTTTGGAACTCATCATTCATATCAAATGGCCCTCACCAATATTAAAGGCTCTGACAATCGAGAGTTTAAAGAAAAGATCAGTAATCTTATCCCTACTTTTCATTTTATGGGCAGTAATATTTTGGCAAGTTGTATCTTTATCAGTCAAAAGTTTGACATACTATAATGAAAAGGAATGAAAGAATATTTATAACAAATGTAGAAAAAGAAAATAGAATGTGTTTTTGCAAAGCACTCAAGATATAAAGTGGACAAGATTCACCAACCAGCTTCGTAGGCAAGGTTGGTTAGTTATGCTACCCCTAGCTATTTATCAGTTTTGACCAGTGCTGGTATTTATCAGTTTTTACCGCCCTGGTCAATACTCCTCAAATGATCAATACTGGTTGATTGAAATTTTGATGTGAACTTTACTATTAATTCTAATAAACAATGACCTTCAGAGGGAAATATTTTCTTTTTTTTTTCCTATCAACTATTGTTATATGACGTGCTTCTTTTGCTTTGTAAACAACAGTGTGATAAAATTCTTGATATGTTTATACTTAGCGCAGAGTCAGGTATGTACATATTAATGGCTGATACTATCTACCTCCCACGTAAATCCACATGTATCGTAATCTGTACACAAACATGTCTATTTCGCTGTGTTCAAATTGAAATCCAAAAAGAAACAACAGAATGGTGATTCATATTCTAATATATAACAAAAAGAATTAATGCAAAAGAGCTTGATAAAAAGGTGTAAAATAAAAAAAATTAAAAATTGCTTAATTCCATGAACGATCTTTGCACATTACGGGGACGACCATTTGATATTCTGATAGGGGAACAGGAGGATTTTGTGCGGATAGACCACTAATTTTCTCATATGTTGCTACGCATGCTTATTTGATTCCGCAGCTTGGCCTCGCAAATATTTATTTGCAGTTTTGAACACAACTGTTTCCTGCATTTTGTGTTGCGGAATATCCATTTTCATCCGGTCTTATGCAAGGTCGTTTATTTTCAGCCTTTATATTTACATTTGTGTACAAGGCCAGGATTTTCATTTTCAAATTCTTCTTGCTAACGCTCGATATAAAATTCGAATAAAGCGGCCTAGGCCATGTGAAAATTTCCTACAAATCTATGGCTTGCATGAAATATTTTTTTAATTGATATTAAAGTTTTAAAATTATTACTAATTTAGTCCTTAGGGGTTAACTTTTGTTATTATACTTCTTTTAAATGACAGATTTTGATTGGATAAAATGAGGGAGGTATTCTACTATATCCGATGGCTTATGTATAGGTTAGACAATACTTGGTCATGTTCATAAAACATGATCAAGTATTGTCTGACCAATTTAGCACACATTAACACCTTCGAGTGACATCATAAAATTATCCTTTCCCATTGTAGTATTCAAACCTCAATATGAATTCATTTTTTATAATTAAAAGTTAACATGGTTTATAAAAGGAATGTATATCATATTTGATGGTCATTCCAATGGATGGAATGAAATAGCACTGTGAAGTTTTGTGAGGTCAAAAAGGATAAATTGTTCAAAAATTAAGTTTTTTTTTCCGTGCATGGAAAAATCCATGTACTATGAAAATTAGAAGGGAAATAAATGATTTTCCATTGGACGAGAAGGGGTGTGTGACCTTTTTTATCACTTGGTAACCGTTGTCGTTCGACTACACTGTCGTTAACTTTTGAAAAAAAATTCTCCTCTGAAACTACTTGGCAACCAAACTAGGCCAAAACTATCATTAGGATATCTAGTACAAAAAATCTGTCCAATGACCCCGCCTACAAACTAACATGGCCGAAATGGTTAAAAACAGAACATAGGGGTAAAATGCAAGTTTTGAAATGTTCAGAATGATGAGATCTACCAATTGTCAGTTTTCATGAAAACTGTCAGACGACTAACTATAGGAGTTATTGCCCTTAAATAACAAATGTTTCATGTTTGCCTATAATCTTGAAAATTATAGCAGATAGAGAGAAACTTTAAACAGCAAAATTGATCACCTGAAATGTTCAAAATGTTCACAAGGAAGCACAATAAAATACCCCATTTTTTATTTTTCGACAAAGAGGTAGGGCCATTTTCCCGTGAGTTTTTTTCATTTGATTAGCTAGGTAAATCATGTTTTTAAATAGCCCGATATATAATAATTATAGTATATGAAAACACGTCACATCATCTATTTTCATACCTTGAACAGGTATTCGGAATCCTACAATAATCAAGGCCAAGACTATTGATTTTTTTGTTTATCAAAACCAATATTGATTTTGTTTGTAAATGCCCCTGAAGAGCATTAAAATATGAATTATCAACTAATAGATATTCAAAATTAGTTTTGTATTAAAAAAAATATGGTGCTTCAGTTAGCGTGTTAATGTTGGTAGGTGATTTGTAGTGTACATGTATTTCACAGCTTTGTTTAACTTAAAATTAACAAATATTAAACAAGAATGTGTCCATAGTACACGGATGCCCCACTCGTACTATCATTTTCTATGTTCAGTGAACCATGAAATTGGGATAAAAACTGTAATTTAGCATTAAAATGAGAAAGATCATATCATAGGGATCATGTGTACTAAGTTTCAAGTTGGTTGGACTTCCACTTCATCAAAAACTACTTTGACCAAAAACTTTAACCTGAAACGGGACAGACGGACGAACGAACAGACGGACGAACGAAGGGACGGACGGACTGACGGATGGACGGACAAACGAACGAACGGACGCACAGACCAAAAAACTGAATGCCCCTAAGTGGCGCCTAAAAAAGGGGGTTAAATATACACAAGAAACATTTAATAATCTAATTATCTGATATAAATCAGCTAATCTGATTCAAGATCGATCGGTCTCTGTTTTAATGCCAAGAAGCCAAAAAATATCGGACGCATTTAACTGGGATGTTGTTTTCCTCAATCTGGATGTATCTATATCTATACACTGTTCCAGGTTTTAAGGTTTACCGTCTATATGAACCGGACAACAGCTTACACCAGTTGGTACTAGAACGGCTTGCGTAACAAACACATGTAATCTGGTCTTTTCTGCATGGCATTGTACCAAATGGATCGACCCTATGTTGTGATACAGATTCAACACTTTCTTGATGTTTTACCTACAGTCACGATTGGTAGTGTAATTGATTATTTCTGTGGTGTTGTTTCATTTTCTGATGACTTAGGTTCCGGTGTAGGGACGGTGGTACAATGTAACAATGCCAATACTAGTATCTACACAGTTGGTGGATTGGCGATAAATTACTGTCTGCATTTGTTACATGTCATACCATTTTCTAAAACGTTCTTGTTCAAGGTTTATAAAAAAAAATTTTGTTGTTTTGAAATTTTTCTGCTATGGCCTTTTTTCGTTATGTGTATAACACACACACAATTGGGCTTCATTGCTATATAATCAATTCTCGTGTTATTGGTTATGTACAAGCACCTACTTCAGTGTGACTCTTTGAATTAAACAAACATCCGAAAAAATGTGATAGAAACATAACATTTTAATATATTTCAACATAAAAAATGAGAAAAATTAGCGTGAGATTTGAACCCCATCTTAAAAACAATCCATTATTTACAGTTTTAAGCGCTACCGATGAAGCCACGGCGACTCTTGAAAATATAGTCGATATTAAACAGCTATGGGTCAGCTATATAGATAAAATTTAGTGATGTTCCATTTTTTATTAAAAAAAGTTGTTTTTAGGTATTAAGGACACACTAAACCAATTTCATTTTTGAGGAAAATAGTTGTATAAATTACAACAACAACAAAAAACATAACTTTGTTTTGGTTTGAAGTGTCCTTCTAGGGGGATTCCCCGTTTTTCCAACCTAAAAACACGGTAAATTCCGCATATTTGACTTTCATTCTTTTTTGGAGGTTAAATTAACTATTTTCCAGACATAACATAATACATAAAAATCGAGATATTGACCAAAAAACATTTTTATTTCATGTTTTTATCGTAAATTTTATTCTTTCAGCACTTTTTGAAATTGGCCCTTCTGTGAAAAAATTTCAGGGGAAATTGGCCCTACCTCTTTTATAATTTTGAAAAAACTAATTTTTCCGAAAAAAAAGGGGGGGGGGGGCACCATATCAATAGTAATTAGTTTTTCATACTGTACCAATATAACTTTATAAATCATATATTCTCATTTAAAATTAACAAATTTGTGTCAGAAATGCACAAATAAATGGATGATTTGGGCTTATTAAGTTCAAGAAGTTTGATTGTTCATCAGTATGGCAATCTGGATTTTAAAGACAAAAAACACACGACTTTCTTTTTATTTTATTGATATCTAATAGGTTGTCTTTCAAAATTTGCCAGTGACCTGTTAAGGCATTTTTGGTCTTGTGAGTTGAACAGAAATAAAATTGGCGATTTTTGAATTTTTTTATCATGGAATTTTTACGTATTTTTAAATGGTTGCCATGGAAACAAACTATAATGTAAATCTAAAATCTTAACAGTTTTGAATAGTGTGGTGTTTTGTTTGTCAACATTGTAAAAGTGCTTATTGTTTTTATTGATTAGCTTTATTTCCATGGTACTTTAATTTTCCCTTATTTTCAATTTTCAAAGGCTTCTTTTTGCACGTATTTAGGCAAAATGTTAGTGGGATGGTTTCCATGGCAACAAGGGTCAAAAGAAAAAAAAAATATATGAAACTTCTTCAAAAACAAAACATAAAGACATTTGAAGAGGGGTCGTGAATCGTGAATCAACGCTGACCTGCATGATTCTTACAAAGACAGGTACTTAACTAAGATAAAATATATTCTACTGAAGGAAAAACAACATGTATCTCATAATGACAAAAATATTTCAAGCCCATATAACGATCTGTCTCCTGTTGCTGTCAGCCCTTAAGAAACCCCGTTTGAACTCAATTTCGAAGGAGGGACATTTTTTGATATTGCATTTTTTATTACTCTCAGACATCGATGTCAACCTGCATGCGAACCAAATGTACACAGATATAGTGTGTTTCAAAATGCACAGCTGTTTAAAAAAGCAATGGCGACTTAGGCTGTGAGTCTTTCTGGATTTAGAATAAAGCAAAGTGCTGTCGACCAATCAAGTTATAGGATTTTATGTTTCTTAATTGTGAAGAATGAATGTAAATCATGTTCTCAGTAAGGTTGTTTAGGTCTATTTACAGTTCAAAATAAAGATTTTCTATAAATGAGTTACAACTGCTTGGAAGCACATTTTATATCAGCTTGAAAGGATTTGTGATTGAATCTGACTAAAAGTTGAATTTTGAAACAAACAAAAATAAAAAAATAAGCTGAGGTAAAATTGGTATCGTTAATCACTTAATGTTATTATGAGAATATTAACTGCAAAATACTAAAAAATTAAACAATATCAAAGCGTCTGCAAATAAGAAAAAAAAGTTTTTAAATATAACCGAAATCTTTAGCTAATACGCTTACCAAAACTCAGATTACTGGATCCATGGTTGGAAAAAATAGTAATTTCCAATAAAATAAAAAAATAAACAACAACAGGAATTAAATAAAAAAACTTTAAAGGGCATTTTATTTGAACATTTTCCTGACATTATGAAGTAGTATTTGATGTTAAGAGCTGGACTAAAATATTGGCTGTGAAATAAATTGAGTTGTAATTCAAATTTTGATTTTATTTTATTTAAACTGTTAATAAAAAGGATAATTCCTCACTAAAATATTACATGATTTACATTCATACTCACAATCAGGAAACATATACAATTCCTACCATTTTATTGTACTGTTATTGTAATAAATGTAATTAATAACTATAATTATGTTCACTTGTAAATAACAGTATATGGTATTTAAATAATAATAGTACATAAATTGAAGTGTCAACAAAGGAAGTTAAATAATCAAGAATTTTCTAAATATACTGCCGGAATTTACCCAAAGGAACTTACTTTAAATAAATCAAATATTAACGGTAATAACTATCCTTTCCTAGATTTAGATATTTCAGTTTTACACAGGAAACTCTACACTAAAATTAAGGGCAAAAGGGACGATTTTTCGTTCCCTATTGTTAATTTTTCTTTTTTGGACGGTGATGTTTCTTTGGCACCATCTTACGGTGTTTATAAATCACAACTCGTTCGCTATGCCCGTGTCTATTGTGACGTTTTGGATTTCAATGAACGTAATCTATGTATTACTGGTAAATTATTAAGTTAGGGATTTCGTTACTACAAATTACTTAAAACCTTTACTAAATTCTTCCATAGATATAAAGATTTGGTTTTGAGGTTTGGTTGTACCTGTAGAAAACATATTTCATACGGGAAAGCACATCCTCATTTTACCGAGCCCGGAAATTTAGAAACGATCCGGGTAAACTTATCGATCCTTTAAATAAACTTATTCTAAAAGGTTACCAATTCAACACTGTAATTAGATCTTTGAATATTGTTTTTATTGGTATTAATATTGAAACTAAATATTATTTTCATATACACATGCACATTCATGGCTCTACAATCTGTCGATACCTGTATCTGGGTATTGCACAAGGTCACGATTTTCTCTGACTGTTTATGACGTCTTTACATGTGTACTGATTGAATTTTAGTCTTAGATGCAAAGTTTTATTGGATATAAACTAGCTTCAGTAACTGCGAGTACTCTCAAATCTGTACTTAGTGCCTTTTTGTTGTGGGGATGTATAAGTACCCGTCCACGTCCACTCTATGTTTTTGTTAGATGTATTTCTATTTGTATCCATCTGATGAGTTAAGCCTTTCAAAACTGATTTTTATAGTTTGTTCTTATGCTGTGCTGTTTCACTACTGTCCCAGGTTGAAGGGAGGGTTGGCGCCTTCAAACGAGTTTAACCTCGCCACATTCTGTATGTGCCTGTCCCAAGTCAGGAGCCTGTAATTCAGTGGTTGTCGTTTGTTGCTATGTAGCATATTTGTTTTTCGTTCATTATTTTGTACATAAATTAGGCCGTTAGTTTTCTCGTTTGAATTGTTTTACATTTTTCATTTCGGGGCCATTTATAGCTGACTATGCGGTATGGGCTTTGCTCATTGTTGAAGGCCGTACGGTGACCTATAGTTGTTAATTTCTGTGTCATTTGGTCTCTTGTGGAGAGGTGTCTCATTGGCAATCATACCACATCTTCTTATTTTTATATTTAATGTAACTCGTAAATTACAATCACGGTAGCGTCCGTCAATAAAACAGGAACAGGAACAGAGTAATGCATAAGCGCAACTGTTAGAAACAAAAAGTTAACGATTTTGAGTCCATAAGTATTTTGATTTTTATATTGATTTCCGTTCTATTGATTTCTATCTGTTATTGGGGACGAAGTCCCCATATAAAATAACATAGAAAAAGCATTTTTATTGTGTAAAATGCTAAAAAGTTTCAATTTTGTTACTACGGCATCTATTTAAGGCCTTAATGTTGTTTTCAATATAATTTCTGTTTTTAGAATTAAATTTGTCCCGGATGCTGATTTTTCAAATACAGAGCGTTGTGACATCTAAATGCAGCTTTTTTTCTAGATCCTCGCACCCCATCGATAATCTGCAAGTGATTTTGGGGATGCTGGCATCCAGAATATTCATGCTGCTGGCATCCCGAATTGATTGGATGATGGCATCCCGGGCTTGATGCTGGCGTCCAGAATGACCGATTCTGGCATCCCGAAATGTGGGGTGCAGGCATCCCAAACTATCCGAATGCTGGAATCCAACACGTTCCGTATGATACTGTTTGTCGAATTTCAAGAATCCAGTGGTTATATCACGAATTTCGAGTAGATTTACCTAAAACATTTGTAAAATAAAGAAAAACTTGAAAGTGAAGCTGAAAACGCTTATACTTTGTTTATTTTCTTATATTTCGTTCACGATGATAACTCCGTCTACATAATTTAGTGTGTGGCCTATCTAATGCAAAAATAACATAACAAAAAAAAAGTTTTCTACTGCTTGCTATTTTCCTAGGAACACTTTATTTCATGACGTCAGAGAGGTTATGACTTAAGATGTGATTTGTCATCATGCGTAGAGATTCAAAGACTTAACATGATGAGGAAAGAAATTATAAGAATACCTTTTATCGATAATCTTGAAATGATCTGTCTGAAAACAGAAAATCCTCTATTATTGTTGTCAGTTATCAGATTTTCTGACGTTCAACAAACACATGCATTATTTTTCTGCGTTAATTTGCGGCAAACCCCATCTGCATATCGTCATTCAAATTTTGTTTGATATTGAAGTGAACATGGTGGGAAGAGTTAGAAAAAGACACGTTACAAATTGTTTTAGTTTATATGACAGAAACGAAATAGAATCTTAGGCATACAGTCGGAAAGCAAGTTCTTAAAAACGACAGTGTTTGTTAAGGGCAAAAGGGACGATTTTCGTTCCCTATTGTTAATTTTTCTTTTTGGACGGTGATGTTTCTTTGGCACCATCTTACGGTGTTTATAAATCACAACTCGTTCGCTATGCCCGTGTCTATTGTGACGTTTTGGATTTCAATGAACGTAATCTATGTATTACTGGTAAATTATTAAGTTAGGGATTTCGTTACTACAAATTACTTAAAACCTTTACTAAATTCTTCCATAGATATAAAGATTTGGTTTTGAGGTTTGGTTGTACCTGTAGAAAACATATTTCATACGGGAAAGCACATCCTCATTTTACCGAGCCCGGAAATTTAGAAACGATCCGGGTAAACTTATCGATCCTTTATATAAACTTATTCTAAAGGTTACCAATTCAACACTGTAATTAGATCTTTGAATATTGTTTTATTGGTATTAATATTGAAACTAAATATTATTTTCATATACACATGCACATTCATGGCTCTACAATCTGTCGATACCTGTATCTGGGTATTGCACAAGGTCACGTTTTTCTCTGACTGTTTATGACGTCTTTACACTAAATCCATTGGATGTTGGATGTGTACTGATTGATATTTTAGTCTTAGATGCATCTTAGTTTTATTGGAAATAAACTAGTAGTAACTGCAGTACTCTCAAATCTGTACTTAGTGCCTTTTTGTTGTGGGGATGTATAAGTACCCGTCCACGTCCACTCTATGTTTTTGTTAGATGTATTTCTATTTGTATCCATCTGATGAGTTAAGCCTTTCAAAACTGATTTTTATAGTTTGTTCTTATGCTGTGCTGTTTCACTACTGTCCCAGGTTGAAGGGAGGGTTGGCGCCTTCAAACGAGTTTAACCTCGCCACATTCTGTATGTGCCTGTCCCAAGTCAGGAGCCTGTAATTCAGTGGTTGTCGTTTGTTGCTATGTAGCATATTTGTTTTTCGTTCATTATTTTGTACATAAATTAGGCCGTTAGTTTTCTCGTTTGAATTGTTTTACATTTTCATTTCAGGGCCATTTATAGCTGACTATGCGGTATGGGCTTTGCTCATTGTTGAAGGCCGTACGGTGACCTATAGTTGTTAATTTCTGTGTCATTTGGTCTCTTGTGGAGAGGTGTCTCATTGGCAATCATACCACATCTTCTTATTTTTATATTTAATGTAACTCGTAAATTACAATCACGGTAGCGTCCGTCAATAAAACAGGAACAGGAACAGAGTAATGCATAAGCGCAACTGTTAGAAACAAAAAGTTAACGATTTTGAGTCCATAAGTATTTTGATTTTTATATTGATTTCCGTTCTATTGATTTCTATCTGTTATTGGGGACGAAGTCCCCATATAAAATAACATAGAAAAAGCATTTTTATTGTGTAAAATGCTAAAAAGTTTCAATTTTGTTACTACGGCATCTATTTAAGGCCTTAATGTTGTTTTCAATATAATTTCTGTTTTTAGAATTAAATTTGTCCCGGATGCTGATTTTTCAAATACAGAGCGTTGTGACATCTAAATGCAGCTTTTTTTCTAGATCCTCGCACCCCATCGATAATCTGCAAGTGATTTTGGGGATGCTGGCATCCAGAATATTCATGCTGCTGGCATCCCGAATTGATTGGATGATGGCATCCCGGGCTTGATGCTGGCGTCCAGAATGACCGATTCTGGCATCCCGAAATGTGGGTGCAGGCATCCCAAACTATCCGAATGCTGGAATCCAACACGTTCCGTATGATACTGTTTGTCGAATTTCAAGAATCCAGTGGTTATATCACGAATTTCGAGTAGATTTACCTAAAGCATTTGTAAAATAAAGAAAAACTTGAAAGTGAAGCTGAAAACGCTTATACTTTGTTTATTTTCTTATATTTCGTTCACGATGATAACTCCGTCTACATAATTTAGTGTGTGGCCTATCTAATGCAAAAATAACATAACAAAAAAAAAGTTTTCTACTGCTTGCTATTTTCCTAGGAACACTTTATTTCATGACGTCAGAGAGGTTATGACTTAAGATGTGATTTGTCATCATGCGTAGAGATTCAAAGACTTAACATGATGAGGAAAGAAATTATAAGAATACCTTTACCGATAATCTTGAAATGATCTGTCTGAAAACAGAAAATCCTCTATTATTGTTGTCAGTTATCAGATTTTCTGACGTTCAACAAACACATGCATTATTTTTCTGCGTTAATTTGCGGCAAACCCCATCTGCATATCGTCATTCAAATTTTGTTTGATATTGAAGTGAACATGGTGGGAAGAGTTAGAAAAAGACACGTTACAAATTGTTTTAGTTTATATGACAGAAACGAAATAGAATCTTAGGCATACAGTCGGAAAGCAAGTTCTTAAAAACGACAGTGTTTGCTACTTTCTAAAGACAACAATGGGACTGATATTAAAGCCCGCCAATCTGGAGTTGCGTTTTTTCGCGGAAAAATGAAATTGGCGGCAACTTGGAATATTTTCTGTTTTCTGTTTCATTCTTGCCGTTGTATTGGCTCGAGGCGTAGCCGAGGGCCCATACAGCTAAACTCGACCCAATACGACTGTACTTGAACATAATACAGGATTAATATGAAAACACCCGTTTTATGACACCTTTATTAACAAATGACTTAAAATAACCACCGAAAGCTGACTGAGGATAATCACGATTGTAGGAAGACTCACTCAGGATTAATAGGAACTATTTAGGTTAACTATCATTTTAATGCAAGGAATGTCGAAAAACCCTAATAAATAATTATCAGCGATGAATTATCCTTTCATTCACCGATAAATACCCCTTTGAGCCTCTCGATTTTTACCCAAGTTATCTCCCATCAAAATGACGCGTCACTGACGTAGGTAAACAAAATGGCAAAGGCCTGGCCAGCGTTTCACAAAGACTTCTTAGTTTATGATCATCTCATCATTTATCGATCGATCCGTTTATGTGTGGCTCTACGTTCCGGTTACGTGTGTTTCACAAAGGCACCGTAAAAGCTAGCTTCACACTGCCAATCACATCAACTCGATGATCCCGATTGCCCAAATTTCCACGACCAAGCGTAACCAAATTCTTGATCGGGCCTGTTTACGACTTCTATCCGAGCTCTCTCACTGACCGTACACGACTCCAACTCGAACATTTACGACGCCTTAACGACTTCTTCACGACTTCAACCTGACCACAAATTGAATATTTTTTCGATGAACCTGACCAAATCACGATCTCTACACGATCTTTACTCGACCAGCTAGACTAAATCAACTATACTCGATCTTGACCAGACCAGATCGACCTGATCGTAAAGGGGTCGTAGGGTTAGTCGGCAATTGGTTGGGTATGTACAATTTCAGTATAAAAAAACGTATGTTTTTTATGCCCCCGACGCAGCGGAGGGGACATTAAGTATTATCCTTGTCGGTCTGTACGTCCGTCCGTCCGTACGTCTTGAAATTGGTTTCCGTTCTCTAACTTTAGTTTGCCTCAACCAAATGTTATGCAAACTTATACACAATGCTTATTATCACAAAACTCAGATCAATTCCGAATTTGGGTGGACTCACTTTTACCGTTCTTGAGTTTTGTTCCTTTATAACGTTATATGCAAGCGGGGGCATCATCTGTGCCCCATGGACACATTCTCCATTTATTTTGGTTATAATTCAGTATATCACAGAAGCTCTGAGTAAAATCATACATATACAATATCTACATGGAGATAGAGCAGTTGCATTTATGGGCAAGGTGGTTAGAGCTTCAGAAAGACCGGTTCATAGCTGTGACAGAACTTGAAGAAGAGTGTATAAAACGAACAAGAATGCGTAGACAGCAACGGCGCCGGGAAATCTGGGTGAGGCAGTTGCTGACACGGCGACCACTGTATGAGCAGTATGAGAGACTTAATGGTTATAAAAACTTCCTCAGAGTGGACGCTGATATGTTTGGCTACTCACACAGAATAAAAAAACAGAACACCAATTTTAGGTAAGTTGTTTATGCATTGATAATTTCATCCGAATGAAACCGACGTAAAACTATGATATCATTGCAGGAATGACATTTGTGAATTTTTCAACTTTTTTATATATCAGAGAAGCCATAGAGCCTGGACTGAAATTGGCTGTCACCTTTCGCCATCTCGCAACTGGCGCTTCTTATTCAGAGCTCTTGTATTCATTCCGAGTGGCTAAAAACACAATTTGCCTGTTCGTTCCGCAAATTTTGGAAGCTGTAATACATGAGTACTCAAAAGTGATGCCAGTCGTCGTCACACTCGTACAGTGGCAACAGATTGCCGATGACTTTCAAGCCAATTGTAATTTTCCTTATGCATGTGGAGCACTGGATCGAAAGCACGCAAGAATAAAGTGCCCACAGGACTCTGATACACTGTACTACAACTTCAAAGGATTTTTCTCAATCATACTACTGGTCCTCATCGACGCAGACTACAAGTTCATATAGGTCAGTGTTGGTGCTAATAGAAGTACGTCTGACGCCCAGCTCTTCAACCAATCTGAAAATAGGACTTTGATTGATTAACAACTTCGGTATGCCTGAGAACCTGGATGAGGAAGCCATACTTCAGACGTTACGTAACCGACAAAGAGCGCATATTCAATTACATGTTAGTCTTTAATAACGAAGTTAGAAACTGCCTTTGGCAAAATTAAGTATGTTATAAAATATCATAATTCTAACCTATATCTTTTGCTGTTTGAGGGTATCAATTTTTCATTTTTTTTTTTTTTTTTTTCAAAACAAATTTTCATCATGGTATTCCCTTTTTAGTCTCTACCGGTACTGATGAAATGCAAAAGAGAAGGAATTCTATTGATTTAATATAACAACGGAATTTCAATTGTTTTATTGTAATTAATTTGCGAGGAAAAAAAACAAAGTTATCAATTATTATAACTTGTGATAATAGTCTTGTATTTGAATACATTTGGATAATAACACATTGTTTATTTTTACTTTGCAGACTTTCCCCATGCAAGGCGAGTGGTGTAAAACGCATTTGGTATCCTTGCCATGCGGTTTCAAGGCCTGCTTGGCTGCTTGAATCAGTCTCCAGAGACCATTGATTCCATCATTATTGCATTTTTACACAGCATAATCTTCATAGAAATTTGAATCCTTCTATCGTCCGCCAGGCCATCGACCATGATGTTAAGCACAAATAACTACAACCTAGGGAATGGTGTCATAGAAGGAATGCTGTGACATCCGCTGGGGTCCGTCTTAGAGACCATCTTAGCACTATTTCAATTCACCAGCAGGTTCTGCATCAGTTGAGTGGCAAGAGAGTATTTATTTAGTTCAGCAGTGTAATTATACAATTACTTGTAGTTTCACCGTGAAACCGCCGATGTAGATATTTTAGTATGACATCTTGTTCTCCTATGTTATAAATTTGCCAAGATTGTTTTAAGATAAAGGTAATTATGTTTTGTTTTGTTCAAAGTTTAACTTCAGCTTTGATATATGTTTTGCCTTTTTTCTGCGTTTAAAAAAAAATGCAGTTTCTTGATTGCACGTTTATAAGTAGATCCTTAGAGTTAAGGAAATTCTTAAAATAATAATAACAATAATTTGAACCGTTTGTATTTTCTTATTCATAAAATTTACTCTTCTTTTCTTGAAAATGACACTACCAAATGAAACTTGTCACCGGAATTGTTACCTATATATATTAATCAATACGACGGGTGCAACGTGTAGTACAGGATCTGCTTACCCTTCCGGAGCACCTGAGATCACCACAGCAAGTTATGAGTTGGTCAGATCTGCACACCCTTTTATATAATCTTGTAGCAGCCACGTGAACTCGTGTATGACCGAGTAGAGATCGAAAAGAGGTCGTATTCGGTCGAGTAGAGATCGGGTATTGGTCGAGTTGGTCTGGGATCAAAATCAAGAGAAGTCGCAGTGATCGGGAAGCGATCGGGCATTGGTCGTGTTAATCTGAACCACAGACGAAACAGGATGGCTTTGGTCGGAAAGCGATCGGACATTAGTCGAGAAAAGATCGAGATGATCGAGTACTGATGGGTTAAATATTTGTATTCCGATCTCTACACGACCTTTTCCCGATCTATTCGATCTTTTTTTACATGTCAAAAATTGTCGAGTAGAAAGTCAGAGCGATGACGAGCAAGGTAGACCACCCCGAACATTCTTGTCGAACTAGTCAGACCATTCTCCCGATCGCTTAATCTGTCTTGTTTGGGCTTGATCGAGTTGATCTGATCGGCAGTGTGAACCTACTTACGGAATACAAGGTCGACCGCAAGTTACGCTCCGTAATGATCGTAAGGGTATCGTAAACATGGAACTCCCGATGCAAGTCTAAGGTATTAATTCAAAATCAATCAACTCATTTTATTTCTTTCCGTCTAAATCATGTTGATGGGCTTTCTCTCACGTCTGCGTTCTGGTATCTATTTATAATTATATCACTACAGGCACAATGGTATTCGACACAACGTTTATATTGAAGATGTCAATATATGTTTTAACTCTATAGTGCTTTTCGATCGTGTTGATCTAAACGGGGAACATGAAAGGTTGTCCGATAACATATGCCTTCGTATTTTTATTCAATCATTCAACGTTTTAAAGTTGATATTTTCATTTTTTTAAATGTGCTCGGGTGTCAGCTCGATAGTAAAAACGAAAAAAAAAAAATAATAGAACGAGTAATCCAAATGCTCGTTCAACGGTGTTTCTTGGTTTTTTTATTTGGGGGCTTCTATTGTACTTCTCCACCGCCTGGTTTGTTGGTATTAGCACAGGGGTTAACAGCCATGGTCTTAAAGGGTATCCGGAATCCTCTAGCAGCCAACAGTGCATGTCTCCATTGTCAAAGTTTATACTCAGACTGTGTCAACCCTATAATCTTTTCTTAACAAGAAACAGGAACGAGGAGGTGGGATTGAAAGTAAATGACTTCAACTATTCACCTTGGCAAAAGCAAAATTAAATAATCCACCAATAGTTCTGTATTTTCTTTTTTTTTTTTTTTTGGTATATACGAGTTTACCAATACTTAATTGTTTGTGAATTCATTCAACGATATTTCATTACATGTGTGAATAGATTTGTTACAATTCTCTTTCTTTTATTTCGTTCTTACTAATTTATATGTTTACTGAAAACTGCCATGATATTGAATGCCCCAGTATACTTATTGCCCTTGGAGAAAGTGCAGGTGTCAACATAATGTCAATCTCTTAGTTATAGCAGTAAAATTAATTGTTAAAGGAGTAAAATTGAAGAAGATAAAACATTAGGAAGGGACAAGTAGCAAGTATAATGTGTGAATTATTCCAATAGAGTTTAGTTGTGGCGTGAATATGCATGGCAGTAAATAATGCTTTTTTAGCTCACCTGGCTTTAAAGGCCAAGTGAGCTTTTCTCATCACTTTGAGTCCGTGTTCCGTCGTTGTCGTCCATCGTCGTCTGTTAACTTTCACAAAAATCTTCTCCTCTGAAACTGCTTGGCCAAATTTAACCAAACTTAGTCACAATCATCATTGGGGTATCTAGTTTAAAAAATGTGTCCGATGACCCCGCCTGCCAACCAAGATGGCCGACATGGCTAAAAATAGAACATATGGGTAAAATGCAAGTTTTGCCTATTATTTTGAACACTGCAATAAATAGAGAAAATCTGACATGTGCACGATTTAATATGAAGAATACTCATTTAGTGATTGATTGTGACCAGATTAGATTTTCTAGACCTGAGTGGAGCAACGGGAAACTCATTTTAAGCAATTTTTTCAAACATTTGAATTGGACGGAATATTTACGTGCATTTAAAACTACATTGGACTTCATTTCTCGTTTTAGCACTTCTTAAGCAGTGGATGTACCTTTCACTATTTATGTATTGTGTATTATGAATTGTTACACTTTATAGTTACTGGACAGGTTGAACATAGGCGACGAAACATCCAAACAGCATCATTTGTCGTTCCAGCTGATTTCAGATTAGAAATAAATGATAAAAGAAAGTTAGAAAGCTCCAGTTCATGTAACTGATTTTCTTATTTAATGATTGACAAATAGTAAGTACAGAAAAAAGACACAAGCTTAATTAAGAACATGCAAGTTTTGTGAATAAAATGAAAGTATATCCTGACATGATGTACCGACGCATGGGAAGTTGCATACAGCAAGTCCAGTGATACTGACAATATCCAGTACGTACAGATTAAAGAGAGTTTGCATCAGTACTGATAATTGAAATAAAAATTTAACAGATTTTGCACTGTTATCAGATCTCCTTATTGTAAAAAATTATAATATACTGCCAATATATACTTCAATAAGAAGCAAAAAAGTGAAGGCGTTTAGAAAAAAAGTCTGTAAAATGTTATTTTCACGAAATTTTCAGTCCAAAGCCCGTTATTTCGGCAAAAATCAGCGGAGCGGAACCAAACGTAAACTCGATCTCTAACTAATCATAGTAGACTCACATACTAAACATCAGCTCTATATGTGAAGCCGTTTGGAAAACAAATTCCGTATAACTGTTATTTTTACAAAATGTTCAGTCCAAAGCCCGTAATTTCGGCAAAAATCAGCGGAGCGGAACCAAATGTAAACTCGATCTGTAACTCATCATAATCGACTCACATACTAAAAATCAGCTCAATATGTGAAGGCGTTTAGAAAAAAGTCCGTATAACTGTTATATTCACGAAATTTTCAGTCCAAAGCCGGTAATTTCGGCAAAAATCAGCAAAGCGGAACATAATGTAAACTCGATCTGTAACTCATCATAGTAGACTCACATACTAAAAATCAGCTCAATAGGTGAAGGTGTTTAGAAAAATAGTCCGTATAATTGTTCGTTGCGGAATGACGGAATGACGGACAAGGGTAAAACTATATGGCACAGACCACTAAGAGGCGGGGCCATAAAAAATAAACACAAAACATTTGACGTTCTTTTTTAAGGAAGATAAAAGATTTTCAATTGAGCTATTGAACTTCAATCACCTGTATGTCATGGATCATTATTTGGTTCAAAATATATAAAAAAAAAACATAAAATGCCAAGATACCAGCACTCAAATAAAACGGATGACTGCATCCAAAGTAGACGGATGCAGGCATTCAAATAATACGGATGATAACACCCAAAGAAGGATGCCAGGTTCCAAATGAAATTGATGCCAGCATCTAAAGGAAATGGCTTTCAGTATCCAATTCATAATATGTCGAGACAGCTTTTACTTTTAACTGGGATACCAGCATCCCGGAGATCAACTCTAATGCATGAACATCCTATTTTTTTAATGGGATGCCAGCGTTCAAATAAAAGGTGAGTCTACATGTATATAATTGGGATATCAACATCCAAACAAAAGTAGGCCAAAGTTTATGTAAATATTAGATGCCAGCATCCAAATGCTGATGTGTTCAATATTGGAACTTGATAAAGTCATATCAGCACCCCGCAAAGATGAAGATGCCACTTCCATATTTTTTGTATTATCCGCCAAAGCATTTTTAGAATATTCTCTATACAGCAATAATAGTGGTTTATTGTATAAAACAACCCTACTAATACCAAAGTTAATGATATCATTATTTCTTGGACCAAATAAAATTTGTTCAGCAGAATCTGTTATCCATAGAGTTGAAATGAACAGTATGATGAAAGTAAGATAAGCATATGTTGATACTATAAAAAAAAGACAATTTAATGGAAAATATAATAAAGGATTAACTTTTTCCCGGAATATGGTGAAATTTCGTAGAAAGTAACAAAAAATGGTCAAAAAATTCTAAAGATATCTATAATTTCTATTATAACATATAAAAATTTTAAGTTCTAGTTTAAAACAGTGAAGGTTCGGCTTTTTTTTTTACATTGTAGCTATTTCCAAAGTACTCTAAAATACTGATTTTATTAGAGATATGTATGAATGAATAAAAAATGATGTTTTTCACAATTTCATACGATAACTTCATGATTGCAAAGTAACTAAAACCCTTCTTGATCCCTTACACAAATTAAAGGCGATTATGTTTTCTTTTTTCAACACATGCTATATAACGTTAACAAATTATGTGTCAGCGACTAATTTCACAAAAAATCTTACGAGAAAAAAGTACACTCGTAAGTCATGAACATTTCAGTATAACTTACCATGAATTTTTGTCGTAAGATTTTTTGTGAAAAGAGCTCCAGGGCCATATTGTGCACAGTAAGTCTTATAAATCTTTATTGCAAAATTACACCCATAAGGGTCAAGCAATACAAACAAACAATGATACAATTAAATACAATACAATGCAATACAATACAATACAATAGAACATATTTTAAGGAAGAGTTCAATTTACAAATTTATGTAAAAAACACAATCATAAATTTGTCTGACATGGGTCTGACCCCCTCAGTTCTAAAGGCTGCTTAATGAAGACTCCAATACGACAAACAAGTTCAGGGTGGGGTTTAGAATGTGTTTTAGTTTATTAAATGCATCAAGATGTTGAAATAATGGTACATAGTCTTTTAGATAAGCAAACAAATTTGAACGCAATGCTATGTTAATGTCACAATACAAAAAGAAATGAAATTCGTCATCTAGGACTCCACATTTTTTACATAATCTTTGTGCTCTTGGAATGTTTCTGTGAAAATTTACAAATGGGAAAAGTAAACATTATGTTAATTAAGTGTGAAACTGTACATCTTAGAAACTTTCATTCCTACTGACAACAAATCTGACAAATTAATGACAGCCTATGGTCATGGATGGACAAATGCACAAGAAATGGCGAGTGAATAAAAAGTGCCTTGCAATGCAAATTCTAGACCGAATTCTTCTGTCGTTAGATAGAATATATTTCTTTATCTTCATTTACTTTTTACTCTTTTCTATTTTTTTTTTTTTATTTTTTTTTTTTGGGGGGGGGGGGGGGAAGACTTTATTTATAAATATTTGAACGTCGCTGAAAACGAACAATTTTCAACTTCCAGTAAGGCGTTATCTAATGAAATTTTCCTATAACTGGTCAAATCCGTGAAAAAATATGTAAATCTTAGTCATACAAACCATTTGAATTGATATATTTAAGATAAAATGAAAATTTTGCAATCCTAAAAAAAAACACGTAAAATAACTTTTTATTTTTGTATTGTGCCGATTATTTGTGCATTAAATTGTGTATCTCGATTTTGTGTACTGTCAAATATCTAAAGAGTCCAATGTTTGTAGTTTGGTTAAAAAAAACCACAAAAATATCAAAATATCAAATATCAAATAGATAAAATCATTTAATGAGCATTTAATGAATGTCCATGTCGAATTAGTAAGAAATAAGCCCCGGGGAATAAACACTCCAATAAGGGGGTAAATGTGTATATAATCCCGGTAAATAAAGACAATTACCAAATTCGTTTATTATGTTTACATGTACATGAATAAATAGGTTGTATAATCATTCCTTCTGTATATTACTGCTTATGTTTATAATCTCATTCAAATAATTTTGAATGTCTAGGTGATGTTCACACCCCGAATTGCTTGTATTAAATTACTTATCATCACTGCGATCAATCAATATTATCTTACCTCCTATACATTTCTAGGAATATGATTGGTTAAAAGCAACCGCGTGGAGACCGTGTATATTCCATATTAGGTTAGTAGGGTTCCATATTGGGTTAGTAGGCGGGGATTATTTCAATACACGGTTAGTAGTGGTGTTACGTCCCTTTATAAAAACAACACGGTGTTGAGGAAAAATCTTAAAGGTTTCAACAGACGAAGAAATTGATGATAAAAGATTGAAATAAATTCATAAAACACACTTAAAGCTAACAAGTTGTTATTGTTGGCATTTGTTTTTGTATAGACCAATGGAAGTAGGTTCTTAATACTAACGGTATTGAAGACTTGATCACTTTGATAGGTCACTAGTCTAAATACCACATGTTAAGATAGTCGGTAAGATAAATTCGTTACATAGTGTGCTAGTGACCTAATACGATATATATGGGGTCAGTAAATTCCATATGGGGATTCGAGCTTCGCTCTCACCCCATATGGAATTTACTGACCCCATATATATCGTATTAGGTCACTAGCACACTATGTAACTAATAATATAAGACAAATCTGCGTGTCATGTACAGAATGTCGTCCCTCCTCTACCGTACAGTACTCTTAACAATGAGACAATAAATTACTTCTGAGAATTGTATAACCAAGTGATTTTTAGATATTTTCAAGCGATTTAACAAATCAAACATTGACTTTCGCATAACTTCCTTGAAGGACATAACTTCATTTCCGACAAATGTATCATTATTATTTTGAAAGCATTACTTTGCATTACTTGCATTTTATTCAAAACAGCAGACTTACATTTAGACCATATGCATAAAGATACATTATAGATAGATATAGGAAGATGTGGTATGAGTGCCAATGAGACAACTCTCCATCCAAGTAACAATTTATAAAAGTAAACCATTATAGGTCAAGGTACGGCCTTCAACTATAGACATGCATGTAATCATGCTGAAAAAGTTAAATTTTTATAACACCAGTAAAACATTTGTTAAAGCCTTGCTTCTGCAAATCAACTTTTCTGCATATACTTTGATATGGTCTCTTCGTGTCACAATCATCATTTAAATCATTACAAACAATAAATATGTCCAAAATATTTAAATTCATCAACACGTTCTAATAAATTTAAATTTTAATAAATTTGAAAGTATTTGCATAGGAAAACGAACATATTGTATATAGTACGTAAAATCAACTGCGAGGACATAAAATTCGAGGAAAAAGAATATTTTTCTATCATCAACAAATTTGAATATGACAGTTATTCGTATAGCGGTTTGGTGAACGGGCGGAATAGCTGCACTGAAAAGCTGAACCTCTCAAAAATTATAACTCTTATAGAGTTTTTAAATCTTAGGTTCAGAACATTCTAGATTGTTTTAAACCTTAGGTTCATTAAACACCCCTCTTGTTTCAAAACAGTCACTCACGATTACTGCTTATGATGCAATTATTATTGTATTATTAAGACATAAACGCAAACTTTTTTTTCTTCATCCCATTACTTCTTTGCTGTCGCATTTGTTGCTTTGAAACAAGTATGAAATAATCTTATTTCCAAAAAATGGGCGGTTTACTAAAGTCGCATGGGGAAACCTTAATTAGACGCTACACAAAGTATTAAATATGTTTTATTTATTAAATTCCTCATAGCGGTTTTCCCTTGCTTTAGGGTTTTGTTGTGCGTACAGGGATTCGCACTATGATCATCTTACAGAAGACGCTTCTCTATACATAAATTCTAAACATGTGGAAATCTTTTTGAATGACCATATTCAGATTAAAATAAGGATTTCGGACGTTTGATAATTACATGTATATATATATATGTTTTATTTCTCTTTTTTTTTTTTTTCAAGAAAAAAAAACAGTGATATTTGAAATGAAATTACATGATAACATGTCTTTCTATAATCGTATGTAAGGAAACAAAATCGGAGAGACGAGCGTTGGTTACAGGGATTCGGTGGCAATTTGGTCAGCTGTCATACTATCAGATAGGAATTGTACTTCTAAAAATCTATTTGTCCATAAATAGATAAGATTTGGTAAAGCCCAATCACAATGCATTTCCAGTTGGTGAAGATGTTTCTGAGTACTGCTGTTATTTACAATTGGAAAGTCTGTGCAATTGTAACCTGATAAATTGATTGATATGATTGATTGGTGTTTGATGTTTAATGTCAACATGACACTGCAATAAAACACGTTGATTTTACATTATTTTACACTTTATAGCAAATAAAACTCAGTTATATGAAGCCTTATCTGGTTGACTAAATTAGAAGGTCCCTTTTTCGTAACACTAGAAATATATAGTAACAGTTTCTCGGATTAATTTGCACTTCTCATAAGTGCAAACTGGTACCACATTTATTTTAAAGATAGAATCATCAAACTTGGCAATAATATACCTCTGGGGATAGGTACAATATTTAAAAAAAATGATATAGCTCGCTTGGTTCGGCAGTACGAGTGAAAACAGTGCAGAAATCCTGTAGGATATTATTTTCCCCCATAGGATTTTAAAAAATCCTATAGGATAAATACATAATTCCGTATTATATTTTTAATATCCCAAAGGATATTTAAATCACTTAGGATATTTTTATCATATAGGAGAATTTATCTCCTACGGTATGAAATTAATAGGATTTTCAAAAAAATGTTAAATCCTTTGGGATTTTATTTATCCTATACTCTACAGCAACAACCAGCTTTAGACCTTACAACATCTAGCCATTACCACATGCAACATCCAAATGTTGAGAAACAAATAGTTTCACCTGCGGCCAGTTTGCAACAACCAAATCAACAGGTTATCAACAGGTCTCAACCGATCATTAACAGCAATCAACAACATAATTTGCCTGTCATGCATGATACAATACCAAGTGCCCATGTTCACCACTTTCCACCAAGTTCAACATGAAAACCTCTACGGTCAACAAGAACAACCGGTAGCCAGCCACCTTCAACAGACTTCACAGGCACCAAGTGAAATTCCTTACCAACAACAGAGGGGTATATACCAAACTTACACAATTACACTCCGGTACAGTTAAAAAGGCAACTGGAAAGCCTTGTATACTAAGTTTTCTGGCTATGCTCTAATTGCAGAGTGGACGGACGAACAAAAGAGGGATCAGAGTTGCTGGTACTTAGAAGATGCAGCCAGTGAATTGTACACCCTACTTCTTTGCCAAAACAAAACAGCAAGTTTCTCTGACATAATATCCAACACGAATAAGAGATTTGGCTTTCACGAATTGCCAGAAACATCACAGGTTCAATTTCAGACATGTGCTGTTGACGAAAAGGAGACCTTGGAGGAGTGGTCGGAAAAAGTGTTGTCCCTTGTCACTAAAGCCTGTAGCAGGTATAGTGAACAGCTAATGACTGAACAGCCTATCATGAGATTTTGTCATGGTTGCAATGATGAGGTGACAGGAACATTATTATGACCGAGGACGTAGGCAGAGGTATGATTCGGGTGATAGGAGACAGACCAGACGTGGTTATTATAATACTGGAAATAACGAATGCTTTAATTGTCATAAGCAAGGTCATTATATCAGAGACTGTCCAAACCTAAAGGGAGCATGAAGTCAACAGTCCGTGCAGAAAAATTCAAAATCTCAAGAAGTATCTTTTAATGAGAAAAACAGATGATTTCTGTGATCAAGAATAAGTACAATGGGAATACTAGCGCAGCCAAACTCTTTATAGTTGAAGTAGGTGTTGCAGGAAAAAAGTACTTGCTCTAGTTGACTCTGGTTCTGATGTAACCATTCTTAAGGACACTATTTTTGACACTTTGGAGCCTGGGCCCTATGCATGGTCCTGGTATCAACATGACAATGCCATGCAGGCTTACTAGTACTATCAAGTTCAAGATTGGAGATATACAGTTAAATGAACAACTGTATTTAGCTCCAGTTTCATGTGATATGATACTTGGATGTGACTTTTTTTTAAAGAAAAACAAAATTGCCATGAATATTGGAGAATTAGTCATAACTGTACAGAACAGAAATATGGCACTCATCCTGGGAGATGAAAATACTGCACATGAACCAAATGTCAACATTGTTCATGGATCAATCGCTTCAGATTCATCATCTGATGAGAAACCTAGTAACGAAGAGTCAATGCAGAGGCTCATAGCCTCGCAACTCAACTGGCAAAGTGCTGATTTTCCTTCCGTGAGTACAGCCTAGTCTAGGCCTGACGGCCTCGACATCTACCCAGGAATCGGATGAGTGAGGAACACAGGAAGAGCCTGATCAATGTAACAGGGATATAGATGCATATCCATCAGTCAGTATGTAAAGAGATGGGTTGGAAAGAATTTTTCAGATACAATTTAAATGGTAGCCGAAGGGTTTAACTAAAGCCCTAGAAATCCTTAACAACACGGGGAACTTGCTGGCATGAATGTCAGTTTCTGGCCGTTCTCTGATCATAAAACTGTAAATGAGTCAGCAATCCTTCAAAAAGAAGGGGAGGAAGACAATATTGTATAGTGTGTAGTGCCCAATATTTATGGACGAAAAAGGAAAAAAAAATCACTGTGAGGGTAAAAATTCAAACGTGAATTATACAGACATACCAATTAAGAGCAAAGCAAAAAGAGGAAATTTCATTTGAATATGACACACATGCACGCCATACTCCGTAGAATGAATCCGTAATCCTCCGGAGTTTCACAACTAGCTGAATCCCAAGTACAGCCTTCTTCTTCGCAGCTCAAGTCAAACAGAGCAATCAAGTTCCAACACTTGTGGTTATACAATATGAAGATTTGCAGTGTATGCCAAGGGTCAGTTCTATGACAGAACTGTACGATGTGGTTACAGAACGTTTCCCCAAAAATGGGAATGTTACACTGATATGTGAAGATCAGATGACAGTGTTTGCTTTGACCTGTTGGGTCATCGTCCTCATCGAAGTGAGGTGCCGACAGTAGTATGGAGGCCACAGAAATATATGTGTAACAGAACAGTTTTCTCAGAGTGAGAATTACCGCAATTCGTATCGTGTTGAGTGTAAGACATAAACTTATGTGATTTTTATTTTGTGTTTTTCTTTAATTGTTTGTGAACAAATATATTCGCAGATGCAACCGATATTAAGTGTGGTGTCATGACTGGTGTATATGATGTATATTGTAGTTAATTGTTTTAATATAATATTTAAATAATATAATATATCCATATATAGAGGTACTATATAGGCGTGATTAAATGATGTAAAGAGGGTATACATATTACTTAGTTTTATTTGGAAATTGAGGGCGGTATTTATTTACTTGTCTGTAGAACTTTGCAAATGTTTTATTAAGTGCATTTATTTATATTTGTGAAATATGTTTTTTTTTCAGTTCAGGTATGAACAGTTGATACATATACATGTTATCGTTACAAAGAGTAAGGGACTAAGCACGTGTTGAGCACACAGTTTATTGGTTCATAGTGAGTTTCTTGGGATGTTTGAATAGCATATAGCTTTGTTCGATGTGGAGTTCGGCTGTTGTTCTGAAGAACCTGTTTAGGTAAGCGCCATTTGGTAACTCTGGTATGTAATTTGTTGGAGTTTGATAGTCCATACCTAGATAGCTGTTTAATACTGAATTGTCATTTGTATGTTCATGTTAATATGGTAATTGATGTTTTTAGGGAAAGATTATTTTTGTTCGCTTTCCCTCATATCCAGGATTCAGAGGGGTGGATATTTTAGCCACCTTGTGTCATGCCATGGGGAGTTTTTAAGTTTTGCCAGTGTTTTTTGTCGGAACTGTAGTTTCTCCTTTTTAAGGTGGAGGGGGTGTGGTGTTATTGTCCCGTAGAACTAGAGGGTTTCGTCAGCCTGTCGTGAGGGTACTGGTACAGCATCAAGGGACCCGAATGGATACATGACACAAGGGTCGCAGTTGGCTATGCTCAGCCTCTTCATCGGGTCCATTCCTCTCTAACAAAGGAACGAGCAAGGCAAGGAGCCATATATTCAGGACCTAACGAGGTTAGCAGGGATTGACAAGTAACAGGAAGGAAGGTAAAGGCACATGTACACCCAGCGGAGCTTGCATACACCCTTGGGGGTAAAGGTAGAGCCCAGCGAGACAGGCTTAGTAACCTTTAATACATATGCTTTTTTTAAACTGTACAGTTGAAAGTTAATTGTGACCAAGATTAGTGTACATTGACACATTGCTTTTAGAGGAGAAGATTTTTTACAGAGCTCCAAAATCAACTTGCATCATTCGAGTCTCGTTATCAACTGATCATGGGCGACACAACCACTAATCACATTATCAAACTAGGCGCAATGTTAACACTACGAATGTAGACTACAATCGATTTGAACCACATGTCACATTATATATATGTTAGACAATACCTAATCATGTTTAATGAATATGTAATGCCCGAGGCGTAACACAAGAGACATGAAAAGAAATAAAAAGAAATCATTAAAAAGAGGCAACGTATAATAAGCGAATAAGGAAAGAATACGTTACAGGGTATCAGTCGACCGCACAAATGGCTACACACGCGCTTATAGGGTAATTTCACCTCTACGAACCAAGAACTAACACCAGAGCCAACAAAAGAAAAGAAAAGAAAACACAATAAAGGTGCAACGTATAAAAAGCAAATAAGGGACAAATAAGTAGCGAATAAGTAACAGGATATCAGTCAAGCGCAGACACTAGTACATATGCGCTAACGGGGTTATTTTAACTCCACGAAACCAGAACTAACACCCGAAACATGAAAAGAAATAAAAAGAAATCATTAAAAAGGGGAAACGTATAATAAGGGAATAAGGAACTAATAAGTTACAGGGTATCAGTCGAGCGCAAAAACGGCTACACACGCACTTATATGGTAATTTCACCTCTACGAACCAAGAACTAACACCAGAGACAAGAAAATAAAAAAAATAAAGCATTAAAAGGGTGCAACATATAAAAATCGAAAAAAGAACAAATAAGTCGCGAATAAGTAACAGGGTATCAGTCGAGCGCGGAGACGGGGACATACGCCATTATGGGGTAATTTCAATTCGCCGACCCCAATAACTAACACCAGAGACAAAAAAAGAAAAGACAAGAAATCATTAAAAGGGAGCAACATATTAAAAGCGAATAAGAAACTAATAAGTAGAGAATAAGTAACAGGGTATCAGTCGAGCGCGGAAACAGGTACATACGCGCTTACAGGGTAATTTTACCTCCTCGAACCAATATCTTACACCGGAGTCAAGAAAAGAAAAGAAAGCATTAAAACTGGGCAACATATTAAAAGCTAATAAGGAAAGAATAAGTAACGAATAGGTCACGAATAAGGAATAAGGAATAAGTAACGAATAGGTAATGAATAAAAAATAAGGAATAAGTAACGAATAGGTAAGGAATAAGGGATAAGTAACGAATAAGGAATAAGGAATAAGTAACCAACTTGACGACCCTTGAGGGATGTGCCTAAATTTATATTGCAATGTAAACAGAAAAAAGAAGACATGTTGGATCTTAACCAAGTCTGATTGGTCTGCAATTTATATATTTTTTTCAAGTTTTGGCACATACTTAAATATGAACCTCATTAAATTTGATCCCAAAATAGTCACTAAAAAGGAATGAATATTTAAAAGACGTAATAAATTCCATTGAGCACAAAATTAGTCCACAATCATATTTCGTTTATTAGGATATTCTAAAATACACTTATTTTTTGGCAGAAATAATAAAAAAAAATAACTATCTAAGTTTAACACTGAACTGAGATATGCATTGTACACAAGTTTTATCATAAAATGTTCCCAGTTTAAGGAACGAGAAACACTTTCTTTTTCATATTTGAAACGACGAAGTTTGTACAAAGTTGTTGATTGATCAACTATGTCTTAATTGCAAGGTCAGTGGCAGATTCAGTGGGGCGTAGAGGGCGTACACCCCCTTTGATTGGAAAATGTATATTTTTTTGCATAAAATCGTCAATATTTTTTAATGGAATTATGTCCCCTTTGAAAATTCATGGATCCGCCCCTAAAGGTAAGAGTACATTTGAACTATGCAGTTTATCTGAGGTAGTTTGCACAGTAAGAACAAAGAGATTTTCCCCATGGCGTGTGTTAACTCAAATTCCTTCATCTTAAAAAGCACATGTAATACACAGGCACTTGTCTCTCTCAAAAAAAAAACCTGTGATGTTATGTTATATAAACCAGTTTTTTCAAAATTTGTATATTTTTTATAATGATAAAACTTATTAAAAATGGAAATATATACGATTGTTCCGACATTAGATGCTGCTTTTTATTGATGAAAGTATTGGTTTTGTTTTCAAAAATTTCCTTTGCTTCATATATCAACAGTCACTTCTTCTTAAACACATCGATTCTAAGTTCTCGTATCAAAAATTAGATTAAACATTGTTTTACCTACATCTTTGTCCCATTTTTAATTCTCTTTGTTTTGTACCATATAAAACTGAGAATGGAAATGGGGAATGTGTCAAAGAAACAACAACCCGACCAAAGAGCTGAAAACAGCTTAAGGCCACCAATGGGTCTCCAACACAGCGAGAAAATCCCGCACCCGAAGGCGGGCTTCAGCTGGCCCCTAAACAAAAATGTGTACTAGTTCAGTGAAAATGGACGTCACACTAAACTCCGAAACATATAAATGAAATAAAATAAATACAAGACTAACAAAAGCCAGAGGCTCCTGACTTGGGACAGGCGCAAAAATGCGGCGGGGTTAAACATGTTTTATGAGATCTCAATCCTCCGCCTATACCTCTAGCCAATGTAGAATAAGCAAACACACAGCAATACGCACAGTAAAACTCAGTTAAAAAGAAGTCCGAGTCCGATGTCAGAATAGATAACAGAAGAAACTAAGCAAAATGACAATGATATATAAATTAACAAAGGACTACTAGCAGTTACTGACATGCCAGCTCCAGATCTCAATTAAACTGATTGAAAGATTATGTCTTCATCATATGAAAATCAAGCACAATCCCTCCCGTTAGGGGTTAAGTATCATACCATCATAAAATATATGAGAAGAACATAACCCGTATCATGCCAACAACTGGTTTTAGAATAAATGTGTTTATTTCCGATGCAAAGACCCTATGAGTGAATCAATATTAATTCCAAAATATGCCATCTTTAATGACCTGACAACAGTATCGTAACTATATCCCTTCTGAATAAGTGTGTTTAAAGGTTTGGTTAGCTTTTGAGGTGAATGACGACATTTTTGTGCTTTGTATAGAACATTACCATAAAAGATTGGATGTGAAATACCTGAACGTATAAGATGTCTGCAATCCATGTTGATTTATAATTACGAATGATGTCCTTGTACCGATGATAAAATTAAGTAAATGTTTTTACTAGTTTGTGATATCGAAAACCCTGGTGTTATAATTTTTCAGTAATACAGAGATTTCTTTCGTTAAAATCAAATACGTTCTTCCATACACGAGCGAATCGAACAAGTTGAGATATATAAACACCATAAGATAGTGACAAGGAAACGTCACCATCTAAAAATGGATACTTAACGATAGGAAATGAAAAATCATCTCTTTTATCGTAAATTTTGGTATGAATCTTCCCGTTAAAGATATAGATATCAAGATCCAGGAAAGGGCAGTGTTCATTGTTAGTATTAGCTTTATTTAAAGTCAGTTCAGCAGGATAACTCTCTTTAGTGTACATACTGAAGTCGTCATTATTGAGAGCCAATATATCATCCAAATATCTAAAAGTGTTGTTAAATTTTTTGTATCAGATGTTGTTTCGATGGGTCTTTGCTGAATTTAGTCATAAATTGTAACTCATAATTGTGCAGTAAAATGTCCGCAATAAGTGGTGCACAGTTAGTCCCCATTGGAATTCCGATAACTTGACGATATACGGAATCTCCATACCGAACAAAAATGTTATCTAGTAAAAATTCAAGAGCAGTTATCGTATTAAAGCAGGTCCAATTGACATAGTTCTTTTGTTTGTTGTTACTAAAAAATGACCTAAAAGAGTTTGAACATATATATTCGCATTCTGACTTTTAAATGCCCATTTAATTAGGTTAGTGAATTTTTTCTTAATGAGATTATGAGGTAAAGTGATATCTAGGGTAGAAAAATCAAAACTTTGAACAGATACGAAATCATCAATGTAAGCATGCAATTTATCAAGTATTTCCAACGAATTTTTGACACTCCAAAAGTAATTAATTCCACTATTTTGAAAGGCCTTATTTGAACAATTTATCACCAGGTTTTTGATTGTACCAAGTGTACTAGTAAGTAGAATAGATAGTTTAATAGTGGAACAATTGCTTGAAGACGAAATAAATCTATATTTGTAAGATTCGGAAGCCAGTACATAGTTGGAACTTTCATTGTATTTGGTTCTGCTTGTAAAGAGTAGCTAAAATTTATGTTTGCTACAGATATCATTTTCCGAAAATGGAGTCAGGTGGAATGTTGGTGAATTTGTGATTTCCTTTTGCAGAACCTCAATGTAAAATTTACGTCAAACAATAATGATATTATTGGCAACCTTATCAGCCGGGACAAAAACAAATTCCTTGGCGAGTTTTTTTAGCTTATGTTTGATACGAGAAATGGGGATATTATGGTTGTTGTTAGGAGTAAAATGTTCTTTAAAATGTTTAATACGAATATTAACTATGTTCATTACTGAATTAAAAAAGAATCTAAGGATTTTTTGTCAGCTTTTTCTCGTTTTATCCATTTCGTGCAGTAAGTACGGAGTGAGTCGTGAATGATGTTACGGCACTCATTCCAATTAATAATTGACGGGGGCGATATTTAGGTCCTTTACTGAGGAATGATTTCAACTCACGGTCATGGACGATGTTAAGGTCTTCTGTTATAAAATGGGAACTGTGGCCATAAATGTATTCGCAATTACTGCAATTTCATGACGTAGGTGTATTGTCACTGATATTAACATCTTAACACACTTCACTAAAATTAAACACATATTTCCGGGTAGATTTTATATTTACCATTATGAACGTTTGCAATATTCAAAACTCAATTTAAAACGGTTTTTATCATTCTATTCTCGTTTTCATTGATAACAATTAGGCAAACAATAGTACTAGTGATTTGTTTTCTTTTGCTCTTTTATATTAGCGCTGTTTAAAAGGTTATGCCCAGAAACCCTCTCGTTTGGCTATTTGACCATAAGTCAATTTTTAGTCATACATTTTGGCTAATTTCAGTTGATGCTTTAAATTTATATACAATTCACTCGACTTTCCTTTATTAGTTTTGAGGATAGATGTTTCCTACTTGGCACTTGGTCCTTTGAATTGGCCTTTTCAATCAAATGTATGAAATATTTGCTGTCTACCACTGAAAAGGAATAAAGTCACCAGCAACAAAAAATACAAGGGCATTTTTTATTTGTGTTTTCCTTACATCAGATTTTTCATAATTTATTCTTTTCTTAGATTTAATACTTTTTTTTATCCAGCCATACTGGATCTATGTGATCACTCTGGATATTCAGATGGTGCAGAATTCTGAGTTGAAGACATAATTATCATGAAATTAGAAATAATAAGTTTTTAACATTGATAGTGTTTGAAAATAGGCAAATATGCAGTTTGCTTGATTCATATATACATTATAATATGAAACCAATTTCCTTTATATATTTTACCATTTCCATCTATTTGACTTATATTCTATCATATCATGACATTATCATTTGATTCCATTTCTTATTTTTACGGAAAAACATTTTGTTGTTGTTGTAAAGATAGATATATAGATACAAATGAATATGTTCTACTCTTAATTTATTTTTTTTTAATTTCAAGTTTTTACTAAAAAGATTTAATTGGCATTTTCAAGGTTTTCTTACGAGACGCTCGTGTGAGTCACAAAATCATAAATAATCGACAAGCTTCTACTTATTACAGAATAGCAATGGTAGCATTTTGCTTTAAAATTTACAGACTTGTCGTTTCTCAAGTAAAAATGGTCAAGCATTCTTGTATGCTTTGACTGCTGTATCTAAAATATTGTAGAAAGATTTTAGCATACAAATATGTTTATAGGTTGCACTGTGTTTCACAAACCACGCCTCTTTTGGGGAGCAATCTAATATTCATAGATATTTTGTTTTGTTTACCTACTGGTTCCCATATATGATCTTTATGCTTCATCTCGTAGAGACACAACTTGCGAATGTTACCAGTATAAATACACATGGATAGCGGCCAAATTGAATTCTGAGGAAGACGCAAAGTGAAGGGAGGGGTAGTACAGAAGTTTAGTATAAGTTTAAACTCTTAAAAGTTCGAGGCATATAAATGTTGAAAATATGCCGCACAGCCCTATGTTTTGACCTTTGAAAAAAAATAGTGCATATAAACTTTCCATTCTAGGATATAATCTTTTACGAAACTTCATAGTAAAAGTGGCGCAGTTTTAGACGTAAAAGGAGTTCCTATGGGAAATTGCATTGTCTATATTTACAGAAGTACAACCTATGGGCGTATGACATTTGCGCCAATTTTGAAAATATCTTTTTTTTTCATTTGCGCCAAAACAATGTTTTCATTTGCGGCAATTATTAATTTTTCATTTGCGCTAATTTAATTTGAATAGGTGAGATCTTGTACATTTTAGATAATTACCGTTACTTAGGTTAACCGAACGTAGCAGGCATAAGTGGTGTTCAATGAGTTCATGTCTATGTTATATGTACATGTACATACATAATGAGCTCATTGATTTAAACACTTCTGTTTTACATTTTATGGATGTCATAAAGAAAATCAAGGCAACAACTGATGTAAAAATCAGATCTGTCGACATGGCAGCACCGTAATAAAACATGAAAGGGAAAAAAATGACTTTTTTAGTAAAAAGTATCGGATGTATAGTAGAGAAGAAATCGCATGGTCGCAGTTCACCAGAAGTGTTCCATAACAATACTCAGCTAGGAAAGACTTGTAAATGTGCAAATGTGCTTTCGACGATAAAATGTTACTATTTTATTAAAAAAGTGCGATTTTAAGTGTGATGTATACAGTTTTAGAAACTTTTGCAATAAACTTATCCTACTCGAAATCGCACTTCCACCTCCCCGTGGTGAGCAGGGGGTAGATGGTAGAAGGAAGAGGTATTTTTGTTATAATATCAATAAATTCTATACAACTTATATGTCTCATGGCTTGTGTTTACCTGTAAATTGGAGCAAATGAAGAAAAAAATTGGCGCAAATGCAAAACGCCGCAACCTATAGGATAAAAATTTTCCTTTGACATTTTAATTAAGGGACATTCCTATACTTCAAAATTAGGGAAAATCCTGAGGTTAAGATAAAGGTTAATTGTTAAAACAACATACTTACAAATTGTATGTCAATCAGGTCAATAATTTGGTATTGTTTATTATTTCTTAGATTTTTATGTATGTGAAAAATTAATTAATGCATTAAATACAAATAAAGATTATAATACATTTATAATGATTTATGAAGTATTAAGGGATGTTATGAATATATTCCTTTTTTTCAACATAATAAATGTTTATAAGGTAGAACAAAATCAAAAAAGTACCTACCATGTGCATACTAAATGTAGTAAAACACAATGTACAAGTGCATGATGTGTTAGAGCATCAGAAAAGCCCAAACAGTTAAAAATGCCCCACCAAATATCTTAATGTACTTGAAAGTAATTGAAAAGTAATTCATAATTACATGGAAAAAAGGCAGTGTAATTAATTACTTTAAATAATATGTAATTGAAAAAAAAATCAATTATACATTACATTGAATTACTATAAAATTTGTAATTAATTACAGCTAATTACAATTTCATTTTTAAATACCCCAGGTCTGGTTCTTAAAATTCCTACTTGACAATGGTATCGGGATTTGATTGAGTGCCCTAAGGGAGTGATCCTAAAGAGTTTATAAAAGAGAAAACAATAAATTGTCCTTGTACTCTTCTTACGCGTAATAAGATATGATCATTAGAACTGGCATGTAAGTAACACTATACGATTTGTCTTTGTCGAAGATTCTGAAATTTTGATATTTACGCTGAGACAAAAATTATGTAAAACTATTTCGAGTGAAAATAATGTGTTAAAGTATTAAAACTGTTGATAATCGACACATTACTTACATTGCATTTATGAATTTTACGCTAAATATCGATGATACCATTAGCTCAACAAACCTTTCTTTAATTCTACGTTGGTGAATTAGAAATTTGTAAGAAACTAAGGTTCCGACTCCTCCAGGCAAAGTTGACAATAGATGGATATTAGCTATTCTTTTACGGCCCCTTTCGTTCATATATCTTATCGCGCATTTAAGTGCTTATACAGCCTTTGCTTCCAAATTTTGGGTTTGACAGTTCCTGATGGTTAATCAATAAAAGCGCGTCGTACGTACCAAATTCATACAGTGTTATTTTCATTTTCTAGCTCTTGGTCCATATTGTTGCTGGTCGACTGCTAGACCCCGTGGTATCCTAAATTATTAAGAAAGTAAGGTTCCAACTCAAAGTATACCTTAAATTGATTCAGCTTTTTATGTACCTTTTGGTCATTTACAAAAAGTTGACCTTTTAATAGGTGGATTTGGCTAATCGTTCCTAATAAAGGTAAACTGGAAAATGCTCCAGGTGCATCAATTTTTTCAAGTATAATTTTCATTCTATAGGTGATGTTCGAATTTTGTACGGTCAATCATTGGAAGTAGGGATGAAAAAAAACGAATATTTGATGTCGCTGTTATTTGTAGAGAATGAGTAAGCTCATTTTATTGAGGAAGGTAGTTACTCTAACAAAACTTTATTTTAAGTTATCAACTGATGTTTTCCGTTTAAGTCAGTCCACTTACCGTCTACTTTCAGCAGAAGTGTACTTTCTATTTTCTTTCCGCCATAGAACGTATAGCAGTTATATCCAGCTTCGTCTTCATATGATATATGTTTGATAGTCAAGTAAAATTCATCAACTGTATCGTCCCCCGACGATGAGTCATGACTGGCTTCATATTTATTAGAATCTTCCGGTGTAGGGTTATACATGCTAGTGATATGTTTAATATTTCCTGGTCCTTTCATCCTTTCCCAATAGGTCTACAATATTAAGAATGTTTTATTATAGGTAGTGCACCAACTTGAAACCTCCCTAAACACCTTGGACATTTTACATAAATGTATACATATAACTTACAGCATTAGACTGAGTTGTCGTAGAAGAACCTTTCTTTAACCCTTATTAAAAGTTATGAATATTACAAACCTTATCCTTTTTTCCAACCTTTCGGTGTTCCGATGTAAATGATGAAGTTTGAGATTTGGTCAGTTTAAGGGTAACTATTTATGATTAGTCAATGATATTTGGTATATATACAGTTGCATCAGAATCAGCACATCTCATTTTCATGGAGATCATTTGTCTCCGCCCCCTCAGTCATGGTCTATTGCTTTTAAACAATTTCATAGTTTGAATTTTAAAGTTTGTGATTAGGTCAGTTTAAGGGGAACCACTTACTATTATGATAAATAGTCAATGGTATTTAGCATGCAGTAGTATTATCATTGCCATATCTTATATCTCAGAAATCATTTGTCCCTGTTCCTTCAGTCATGGTTCATTGAATTTTCGGTATTTTGCATAATATACATGTTAAAGTATTTCTATTTTAATTTTAATATTTGCATTTTACTATCAAAATTATAAATAAGCCAGACAAATCTCTTTGTCAATAGTTTATTTGTTTTGGGAAACTGTTTTTTTTTTTTTTTTCTAAAATTTTTGTATCTGTATAATCCGTTGCTCATTTATGTCAAATGATGATATATGTATTGTTTATGGCTCAAAGAGTCGTAAGGAAACAGAAATGTAAACTTCTGGTTCATCATTATAAAAGCTAAGTTTGACCTATTATCCTGCAACCTGGCTAATATTTAAGTACACATTTCTTTATTTTTATATGTATATTGACATATAAAAACATACTGCACCATTCTCCCTATTTGTTTAACTAGTGTTGTCAACGGTTAACTGATTAACTTGTTAACCGTTGGAAGGGCCGAATATCGATTACCAAAAACGGTAATCGGTTAACCGGACCTTTTTCAATTTTAATAGATTCGATAAAAATGTGTAAATTTGAATTTTGTTTGAATTTGACAAATCAATTGTCCAGTATATTGATTGCTATTCAATTACATTGAAAACATTACAATTTTATTGAACTAAGTAGCACAAAGACAACTTGTCTATCAGCTTGGGGCAAGATCTAAAGTAAACATAATTATCGAACATGTATTTTGAACTATTATAAGATGATTTGATTTTACTATTTACTTCATTATTTTACTTTTGATTCAATATTGCGTAAATATGCCAATTCCATCGTCCAAGACTTTGTCATACTTTAAAGGAAATCCCGACTCAAAAATTGGGAAATGCAAATGATTTGAATGGAAGTAACGTATACTGGATGGTACAATTAACATACTTAATCATTTAAAATTTAAACGCCCACAGAATTTTCATACTTTGTCAATTCGCCGACATCAAGGCGAATTCATCTTCTCAATCTGAAGTTATTAAAAAAGGCACTGAAGATATGGTAGTATTGGATTATTAAAATTAAAACTTCACCAGGAATTCTTAAAGCCAAGCCTTATAATGCCCAAGAATAAACTTCAATTCATCGTATCATGCACGAAGTCGTGCATTTGAAGAGTACTGTTAAAAAAGCCCTTACACATCAACTTAACTATCGATTAACCGGTTAATCGGTCGAACTATTATCCGATTAACCGGTTAGGCAAAACTGTTCAATTTGACAACAGTAGTTTTAACATATATGTATATCTTGAAACTTTACACATTTGGATTAAAACCTGATGTTGTGTTTTAGTCTCATCAATAACCAAAAAATGCTGAAAATTATGATACTCAGTGGTGGATCAAAGTTGGGCCTAGAGGGCGTATGCTCCCTTCCCGCTTTGATCGCAAACAAAATAATTGTCGCATCAAAGGAATTGATCGCTCATTTAAAATGCATTCGCGAAGACAATAAATCCGTGTGCACAAAATTTGGAAAAAAATATGTGGACAAGTATGAAACCAGACGACGACGGAAGTCATCATCCATAATTGATGGAGCTTGTCCAACACTTTAACCACAGACAGGGTCACACTTTCCGAATTCGACTTAATCTTTGGCCACACGCCACACAGAAACCGGTGAATACAGATATTTTCGTCTAATCGCCAATAAATCTCTGTTCGAGCGTTCCATCTATATTTCCCGACGCTTTAACGTGACGGACTACAGCTTGAAGCAGAAACCCGATACCAAGCGAAAAACAGACGGTACCTAGTCATCAACCCGTTCATGCTCTATCATCTGAAGTTTCCGAAGTATATCTTTACATCAAAATCTATCGTCGCCTTAGTCAAGAGACAAGATGGTCCCATTACAAAGATCATCACTGTGCCGTCCAATGACTCGCCGTTCACCACAAACGACGCAAAGATTGCTTGGAAACAAACAACAAAGTCCTGTTCGAGAGATTGGTTCAGTTTGGCAATCACCTGGACGTGAACGATGACTCGATAAAATACGAAGAACTTCCGTTACATCAGATGACTTACTTTGAAATTTATTTCAAATCCAACGTCAACGTATACCAGTTAAGAGACGACGGTGTCGCCATCACTGTTTACCAAATTTCTCTAAGACCAAGTATAGATTCCCGGACGGATTTCATTCCAACCCATAATCCGCTCTGACAAATTAGAAGTACAGATTATCAACGTGCATGACCGGATAATATAAATGGTCGTTGTGTACGATTTCGAGGTCATGGTCATTCCAATCCAGAAGTCCAATTCGGAGAAACTAACGTAGACTCGGGGGGCTCTGCATGAAGCAACGTAACCGATCTCACCGAACCAAACTGCACTGTCGAGTCCGACGTCCACACACTCGTTCGTACGATGGTAGACTACATGACGACGATCAGCTACAATGCCTACGAATTGTCCTAACACAAATTTGCTGACGTTTTCGACCGTCTGGGTCAAGATATCAACAATCCATACAGGCCTTCTCAAAGGCGACGATGAGGACGAATATAAAATCGATGCTTTTCTAGACGACAAGGAACTGATGAAAAAGTCTATAAAAAACTAAAAGAAGAGTTTGACGACTACTGCCGCCAAACCATCGTTCTTGGATTCAATCGGTGAAAATATCTGGCCAAACGACTGGAGATGCACGAAACGGCGAAAAATTATTCGTTAAACACAACAACAGATACGCCTGCTTGGCCAACGGCACCTTTAAGTATTTAGACACCACGTCTTACTTGGCACCTGGGGTCAGTTACGCTAAATTTCTCAAAGCCTTCGACGTCAACAAAAATAGAGATTTCTTTCTGTACGAATGGTTGATGGTATCGACAAGATAAATTATCACAAACTTCCAACGTACGAAGCCTTCAATAGGTCTATCAAAGGAGTGCGTCTTCACTTCGAGGTACTACGCTATCTGTCAATACATATAGCGAGACAAACACATGTCGTCATTTATGGATTTTCTAGTCTTGTACAACAATTCAGACTTTTCGTTCAAGCCGTACAAAATCTTCAAAAGTATTATTTCGACAGAGGAATCGACCTCTTCAGAAACAAGCATATCCGTACCAGGACTCGCACGCCGCATGCTCTTTGATACTGGACGACATCGATAAAGCGAATAGTGACCTCTACTTCACCATTTAACAAAACTTGACCGGTGCACCGTCCATTATCATTAGGCAGCAATACACAGTTAGGAGTCACATTTTGGCCCCGGTGAAGTTTTCAAATATGAAAGTTATAGTTTTTTACATGTTTTGATATGCTATTTTCTGTTTGGCAGTCTGTATTTTCACATCCGTACCGTCCATAGGTCCAGAAATTATTGTAGTGTTTTCCAACAAATATTTAACGCTCGAACGTTTCAATCCCATTTTATGGAAAAATTAGGAGAAATGCTTATGATTTTTATTTGACATCTTGATAGAGAAATGTCAATGGTTTCAGAAAAAGTATCATTTAAATGGATTGAAATTCTACTTTTGACCAAATTTTGGATGAGTTTTGTGACATTTTCACCCCCCTTTTTGCAATATTTTGTATTAAATAAATGTAAATTCTTGCCATGGTAATACCAAAAAGAGATTATATTTAACCATTTTAACTATTGGAAATCAAATCTATGGAAGATGCTGTTTCCATACATATGCACATACTTGACACAAACAGAAAGCCTTATTTGTTATAAAGCAAAATTATGAGTGTCAATTTTAAGTTTTTAACCGTCATGAAGAAGTAGGCCAATTCTACATCCGGAACGATCAATACAAACCGTGCCAACAAATCTTGTGATTTGACGCCAATGATCTGTTCTTGTCGATCAAGACATGCAGAAGGGTCCGCTTGTTCGCCGACGTCACGACGACATATTGAAGCCAAAATAAACGAGACAGATACATGTTAATGTTTGACTTGATGGGTTACTTCAATCACACGCAACTGAATACGGGAAAAGAAAATTGATCTGTCCGTGTCCTCTTCGACGGCTACGACCCCGATACTTGCGCCGTCTATTAGTTCCACGGGTGTTACTGGCTCGTGCAAGATTGCTGGCTCACTTAAAACGTAAAGGAACAGTGGCGAGACCGATAACAGACCAGGTATAACAAGCAGCTAGATCATCAAGTCAACCAAGTTGATCGAGAGCCAAGGCTACTGGAGTTTCGATTTCGAGATGAGATACGAAGAGACGACAACTTGAAGTACTTTTGCGATTCTTTAGCGATTTCTTCAATAAAACCTGCGACTCGTCACTGAAAACAAAATCTTGGAACCTGTGATCGCCAATCGACTCTTTGGCATGGTGGAACGCGACACCCTGGTCCCCGACGAAAAGCCTTTCCATTTCTGGCACCCAACACTGTCACCGTTTCAATATTTCGAAGAAATGTTGATCCTCTTTTGTACCACCGACGTCCCATTCGACTTACATCAGCGATCACATAAAAGAACACGTCCAACGTTTTGAGCTCTCCGAGAAACCTCTACTTCTGTTGATAGGCATGATGCGAGCTCGACAGATCCTACTGGCAACTCCGCTGCTGAAATGGTATCTGGAACACTGCATGATTGTAACCAAGCTTTAATAGGTGGATGAATTTACGCCACATCGATCTAGAATCTATCGTCCGCCCGCATATGCGCGAAGTCTACCAACGAGCCCTGGCAAAAATTGTCGCGACGACGTCAATCCCGAATGGTCTTGATCTTGATCATGATTGGATATGATGTCGTGTTCTTGGACATTTCTACATCGCGTGTGTGTAAAGGTTAATAACTTACTTACAACTTGGGACCCCCTTACAATTTCTATGAACAACTTATCTGGTTCTTCTGTGAATTGCATCTTGGTGATGATGTCCAGAGGTAGAAGGTTCCAATCTTTAATTGTGTTTGGTAGGAAGCTGAATTTCAAGATGTCTGTCTTTGCTGAAATTCTGAGAAAGTGTTGATTTGCATGTTGTTTGTTGTTCTTTGTGGTCGTTGAAGATTTCTAATAGTAGTTTAGCTAGATGGTGTATGCCTTTCAGTCTGTTTTGTCTTCGCCTATCTTTCAGTGGTTCTACTTTAATTTGGTTTAGGATAAAAGTAATACTACCTAGTTCGTAAGTGTAGTTAGATGTTATGAATCTCGCTGCTCTTTTCTGGACGTTTTCTAGTTTGTCTTGTAAATATATTTGATGTGTGTCCCATACTGTGCTCGCATATTCAAGGACAGGTCTAATTAGTCCCTTGCATGCCTGCAGCTCGTTTTCGTTTGAACAACCCGTGTTCTATATGATTTTATTGCATATATCCTCGATGTGTTTTCCCCAATGTAAAAAGCTACTGATGCTCACTCCCAGGTATTTTATTGATTTTAAAAATTCCAGTTCTAGGCCTTTCAAGGTGTACTTAAATTCTGTGATCTTCATTATGTGACTTAGGGTCATCATGATACATTTGAGAGGTTGGAAACGCATTCTTCAAATTTCAACCCATGTACCTAAGGTGTCTTTGTCTTTCTGTAGCTCAACGCAGTCCTGGTTGTTGTTTTTTTTTTTCTCGATAGCACACACAATCGTCTGCAAATAGTCTGATCTCCGATGTCACATGATCCGCTATGTCGTTAATATGTACGAGGAACAGGATTTGCCCGAGAATTGTTCCATGGGGGACTCCAGAAAGTATAACTGAATCGCCTGATTTACTCTCGTTTACAACTACGCATTGCGACCTATTAGACAGGAATGAGTCTATCCAGTTCATGATGTTTTTGGTACGCCGTATTTACGGATTTTGCTTTAAAGTAGTTTGTGTGGTACCGTGTCGAATGCCTTTTCAAAATCTAAAATAAAAATGTCTACTTGTTCCCGGTTGTCGATGACACTTGCCCTATCGTGAATGACATTTACTAGTCGAGTTTCAATGCTATGATGTTTCCTAAAAGCACCTTGTCTCTTGATCTTTTCGAAATGCTGCATCAAATTTGAGCAAATGATTTGTTCCAAAAGTTTGCATTAAAATACATGTGAGTGAGACCGGTCTATAATTACTTCGAATTGATCTATCATTTATCTTAAAAAGTAATTAGATGTTGGCGCTTTTCCTTTTGCGCATGCGTCAAGTGTAATGACCACAAAATTTTACTGAGCAAAATTGTAGTTTTTTAGTCTATTTTGACTACTTTCTATCAGCTTTTAGGGGTTATTCCGTCTTACACGCATTTATCATCGCCGTTTTGGGGAGCAACTTAGCTGTAACGTTTGTGTTTTCTTCATTCATTGGACTTTTACTTTGAACTGACATTTTACCGTGAAACCGCCACTTTTGAACATTGTTTACCTGAACTACCATGATTTTACGATCTGTTTTTTATACCGCCTTTACATCATACGCGTTAGAGTAGTTATATACATCGGATAAATATTTCTATTGGAGTTTTCACAACGTATCAACCATAATTTTACCTACTTTTGGATTTACCATTGTGCCTACAGGATAACAATAGAACTGTTTCCCGACTGTTTAGGTGGGTTTGGTCCAATCAGAAAAAAAGAATAATCACATGAAATTCAATATGCATCCAAAACTGTTAATTGGTACCGTGCTGGTTTAATGCCTTTGTGGAAAATGGTTTAAAAATGTGGGAAGTGCACAGTTACCGCAAAACAACAAAGGTCGGTATTTGATCCGTTCTTACAAATACCAAGGTATGTACAAATTTATCGTTATACTATTAAGTAAAGAAGTGAAAACAATTTGGAACATCTCGTTTACACAAAACCTACCATCTCACACACTCATCAGAAAAAAATATTATTACTGTCAGGCGACATTAAGTCAAGCCCTGACCCTGTCATGTACAGCTGTGTTAAATGTCAAAAACTTGTAAGGCGAAGCAATTAAGCTATACAATGCGATGATTGTGACCTATGGATCCATCAACGATGTACACATATAGATAACGAGTAATATACCAAACGAACAAAATTGTGAGGATAAATGATTTTGCTCAAACTGCGTAGCACCATACGCAATATGCTCAAGCAACGTGCATAGCAATGATCATGCCATTGAATGCGACAAATGCAAAACCTGGATGCATACTTCACGTGCAACAGTAGCAGACGAGGAATATAAAGTTATACAAGACACCAACTGTACTTGGATTTGTCCTACCTGTGACACATCTTATCTATCAACATCATTTTCAAGCAACTTGAATTGAAAACAGCAGCCCGTACCAAATACCTGCTGTAGACAAACAACCTCCCATTGAAAACAAAAACAGTTGTACGAACCATAAGAACTTCAATAACATCAAGATGGTTTTCAATAAACAACAATGGTATAAGAGGGGAAAATTAGAGTAAATTTATCAACTGAAAACCCTGATATAGTCGCTCTAAAAGAAACTAAAATTGACTCCAGCACCATGTCAAACGAGCTTAAACCAATATGTTTAGAATATGACATCTCCCGAAATGACAAAACTGGAAATGGAGGAAGCATTATGTTGCTAGTAAAACCTTACCTTGGACTCACCATCCTTTTAGAAAGTAGAAAACGGATCAGAATCTACGTGGTGTAAAATCAACATACAAGGAAAACATCACTATAAAGGAAGCTGGTACAGACCACCCGACGCTTCAGCTGATACTATATATTTACTCAAGGACCAACTGGACTAAATCAAACAGCTAGGAAAATTCATCAACAGCCATGCATACATGTAATACAATGTAGGCGATTTCAACTATCGCAAAAATAAACTGGCAATCCAGGCTCAACAAAGACATTAATTCCCGTCTCTGCGATAGCAATGGACGATCGCTTATCGATATAATTAATGAAGCAAGCGCAGAAGAGCTAGTGCTATTTCCAACCAGAGAAAACAACACACTAGTTCTCATAACGACACTACCTGGTCAGTTTATCAACACGCATACACCCCCGATAGACTTAGCTACCACGACATAGTTATGCGCATACTGAAATGTACAGACCCGAGGAAATCTAGACCTGGAAGAACTAAAATCAAATGAGGGAGGACACTGAAAATTTCACCAGTAACAAATATTTCAATGATCATCAACACAACATATCTGTAGAGGAAAATTGGAAAACGATTAAATCCTTTATCTTAGAAACATCTTGAAAGAACATACCAATGAAAACATTAAAAGGTAAACAGTCATTTCGTGGATAACAACATTAAGACCATGATAAGAAGACGTAACAGGACACATGCAAACTACAAGACAACGAACATCAGTGGATTAATAGGTAAAATGGCAGGAATGAGACGATTGGTAAACAAGGAAGTAACTGAGACACAAAATACATATGTTAACAACCTTATAGGGGATATAAAAAGGATTCAAAACTATTTTAGACATACATAAACAATCAAAATGCCGATAAACAAGGAATTCCGCCATTATTTACTAAAGAAATCAAAGTTTCAGAAACAAACATAGAAAAGGCTCAGATACTGAACCAACAATTTACAAGTGTTTTCACAAGATCGGAGTACAAATATATACCACACCAGCCACCACTAGTAGATAAAATGAGAAAAATCAGTCACAAAAAAAGCAGTCGACAAAATACTGAAAGGATTAAATATTGGCAAATGTAGTGCTAAAAGAACTGGCAACTGAACTCTCAGAGGTAATGGTTCACTTCTTTTAACAATCTATTGACAAGGGATCAATACCAGTTGGGTGGAAAAGCGCCAACATCTGCTCACTATATGGTTACCTCGCACCTGTTGTTCCAAGCACGTCAAATTCGACAAACTCTCTCTGGAACTATTCAAAGTAGAATTATGAAGGTGACCTCATGATTGGTCTTTGTTCCCAGGCGTACTAGTATATATATAATGAGGTAAATTATATGGCCTTCCAAATACTGTTTCGATTCCTAACATCACTGAAGAGACATTAATTGTCGAAATCCGGATATGGTGTACCCATTTTGCACCTCATGTTTGCGGTATACCATCTTTTCCGCAATTTTATTGTTTTCTGTTTGGTATTAAATTAATAATTTAGACCTATTTTGTTACATCTGGTGATCCGTTTATTTGGCAATCGCCATGGCAGTCAGTAGGGTTTAAGAACATCTGTTGTTCGACCTGCTAGTCAAATGCGTTTTATAAAAATATACTTTTTCACTTTTTGGTCTTTTGGAAAATGTTGTTTGTGCTGTATTTAGACCCTCTACCAAGAAATTCGTTTTGCATGCACACGTATAAAATTGCCGTTTTATTCAACGCAATCATAGATTTGAACGTTGTTTTCAATTTAGACTTGTTTATATATATCACTGGGGATCCGACGGATAAAATCTGTCGTAGAGTTGTCACTGGTTCAAACGTACTTATATATATATTTGACTTATTGGACGACACGAGATCGATGGATTTGAAGTTGCGGTGGAAGATCTTCTAAACTATCCGTCAAGGCACCGATGACCACCTTCCATCACGTAATGAAAACCCATCAGTTTCAGAGCCTGCAACAACAGCATAGATACATACAACCAAAGCAGGAACGGGTTTTCTTTTTTTTTTTATTGTAAGCGTAGAGTGTTGGAAGATGTGGTGTCCATCGTGCCCCTTGATCTGAAGTTGTGTCCGATCCGACAGAAAGAAGTGGCGATGGAAGTAGATGATCCAAGTTCAACATGGAAGTAGACCTCAACGAGCACGACCGATATTTCACTCTTTCACTAAACAATTTTTACAATAATATATAAAAATTAAGAGCAGAAAATATAAATTGAAATGTTTCATAAAATATCAGCTGCAACTCATGAATATAGCTTTAATGGAGATAATTGAATGAGTATACAAAAATGAAATGCATGATAGTCAATTTACAAAAATAACAGTTTTAATATGTTTCAGTTAATGCTCACAACTTAAAAATTGCATATAAGTTTGTGTTATTAAGGAGAGTTACCGGTAATATGTTATAGATACAACTTCTATGTATCATCCTACTTTTATTAAAATCTAGATTGCTTCTTGGTATCAAATCAATATCTTTATAACATGTGTGTAGTAGACCAACTTAATAAACCATCAGATCATTTTTTTATGTGTTTTTCAAAATATTATATTTTTCATTGATATGCTTATGTAACGGTGTGAATCAATAAGATTTTTTATTTTTGTTTTTCAATAATTCTGCACATGAATGTGATAAAATTTGGCTCGTTTTGAAAGTGTAATGAAAAGTTTTGCATTGTCATTTTTATCTTACATAATGTTCCTTCACATTACTTGTGTCGAAAGTTAAACTGCGCATCAATTACGTTTTCGTGTACTAGTATTTAAGTCTAACAGAGGAAAAAATTATTTCTGCTTATAATTTTCAAAGAATATTAAAGATGGGAAACTGTACAGTAAAACCCCAATTGGCAACAACACGATTACTATATTTTAAAGGGTCATTATCTGTTAAAACTATTATCACCGATTTGACTTTAGTCATGACATACTAAAACGTAAATTCAAATTACAAAAAGTCCAAAAGAAACAATTAACAATGCATGGACTCTTTATAATGTATCAGCATTTCGTGCGTATTTTAGACTTGTGACTTGAGATTACCTCCGAACACCGCCGATAGTCATTCGATCCGATTTAAACATAAATATAAATAGATGGACAAGCACGCGAACTTGACAATAATAGTACGTTTGAGATGTGTTTGATATTATTTTTTACCAAACTGAACCAAATTGACTGCTAATAGCGAAATATTATTTCAATATTCCACCTTTATAAATGTTTGAAACAAAAATAAATGGAGAATGTGTCTATGGGACACAGACGGTGCCCCCGCTTGCATATAACGTTATAAAGAGGCATAACTCAATAACGGTAAAAGTGACGCAACCCAAATTCGAACTTGATTTGTGTTTTGTAGTAATAAGCGTTGTGTATAAGTTTCATAACATTTGGTTGAGGCAAAATAAAGTTAGAGAAACTAATGTTGGGACATACGGACGTATGTACGGACGGACGTACAAACGGACAAGGGAAACACAGTATCCCCTCTCTGCTGCGGCGGGGGCATAAAAATCGTATTTTCATTTTTTTACTAAATTGCAGAAAATGCCTTAACTGTAGTTTGTTTTTGAATCGGGATAATAAACAGAAGACATGTAATGTTTGTATTCCTTGAACAGGGCTGTCATTCGGTATATCGAGAAAAATTATCGCTAAAGAATAAGTAACGGTGGTAAAGCTTTGCGATCGGATCGTGAAAGATCTTGTATCGGATTATGAAAGCAATTAAACACCATTCAACTCCAAAATATGTGAAAATATCCGTTGTATTATCAACAAGTGGGGAAAATCAGAAAAAAGAAATATGTCTGTCAAAATGGTTCAGCTTCCTTAAAAAGTCAATAATTTACGGGTTTCACCAAAAAATTCGTTGACCATTTTTCAAGAATATAACTTACATTGTGTATATAAAATACGAATGAAAGCTGTTTTGGGAAAATCGTGACGTATTTTTTGCGATAATTTACTTTTTATCTAGAAGCTGATTTTTTGTGGGTCCAAACACCGGCCCCATATTCACATAACCCTGGATTAATTTAACAAATGCGCAAGCGTACATTATAAATATAAATCCTTGTCGATTTGGATCGTGAAAGATCAGGCAACTCGTTATTTTGATCGTGAAAGCAATGCGTGAGCAGACAAGACTGTATAGGTTTTTGATCATCTATGAACGCCGTACGGTGACCTATAATAAATAAATTGGAAAGAGTGTCGTCAGGTCATTAAAGATGCTCTTTCATCCTATTGTAAAAAATGGTGTAAACGGGAGAAATCTGACAAAAAGTCACTTGATTCCTATTTAAATAAATGTCTGAATATTGTTAATATCACATTTCGAAAATAATAAAGAAATAAATAAAAGAGCAAGTAATTCGTCCATTTCTAGGATTAAAACAAAATTCAAGTACTCGCAAATCGTAATTGTGTTCGTACCGGCCGACAAAGCAGCCAACAATGTGGTGGTATTATGACCTTAATACTACACGGAAGCTCTATTTTGAATATGAACTAAGTAAATGACAGCAACGCATGCATGTTGACAGTGACTAACGTATTTAAGAAGATACATAAAATATTCCAGCCTCATCCTGCATGGACTGTTTCATTAGATTTTCCGTATTTGCGTAAACAGGCAAATTACAAAGTTTCAGGTGTTGTTTAGTTCACAATACGAACACCGATATTCCTTAGCCGATGAAGATTTCTGTTATCTGTTACTCTCATGCGAAACCGAATTTGAACTAGACTGTGAGCAGGAAAAACGTTTTTAATGCGTCACCTACGTTTACAAATTTTGCAAAACATTTTCTCTCTCCTAATTGCCAATGTGAAATACGTTTAAAATAATTTCTCTTTTCATCTGTTCAAACTTATATATTGTGTTATTTGTTTATATTTTATTTGTATCACTATCTCTCCCAATGGAGGCTAAATAAAGATATCTACTACAATTTGTCGATACCTGTATGTTGGCATTGCACAAGGTCATGGTTACAAGAATGCGCAATTATTCGTGATTCATTTTCCATAGGGTACCACTGGTGTTCCATATTTTATTTCTCGAAGACTACACAAATTAGAAAAAATGGGTAGCAGTTCCTGTTACAAAAAATGTCGGCGTTGCATAACTGCCAAAATATATAGATGGTCATGCAGCAAAATTGACTGAAAATCTTTTGAAAAAATGTCTATTTTTCGCAAATTGAATATATTTTCTATATTTTGTAAAATATGAATTTGATTTCTGGATTTTTCAACCTAATTGGATAAGCTTTCGATTTAAAGTAATTCCAATCCTGTATAGTCCAATCATAAGTCGTACAAGATCCTCTTCTGAATACCATCTTGTGGTAAAAAAACTTGCCGGTAAAATGTAAACACATAATTGCGCTCTTGTAACGTACACGGTAATGCAAATATTTTTTTAAATTCCGTAAACGGGCCATATGAAGCGCAAGCGTCTATCTAGCTCATATCACAACTTAAAAACATTATCTCTTTACTCTCTGAATTTTGAGAATTTTATATTTGACGTCGACCCGGCCTAAAATTTAAACTGATTTTTTGAGTGAATACGGTACTGTTCAAAAGGACAAGAAGATAATGTTTATTTACTCAGGATTTTTAAAGGGCATATACCACTGATCATATTGCCGACAAAACCGATTTGATATGGAAAAGCTAAATAGACTTTTGAAGAATGGCTTAAAACTAAATATTTTTTTGAAAAAAAATACGATTTTGAAACAAATTATAGTTTTTCCAAATCTTGAATATATGAAAATATTACTACTTTGGCATGAAAAACTATTCTATTACTACATTATTTGATGCAGAGTTTTTTTTTTTTTACTTTGCAATTCTACTCAATCATTGGTGTTTGTTAACGGGGCTCTTTTTGCCAATTTTCACCAAATTTGCTTTTTTCCAGAATAGCATCTTAGTCACGATGATTATGTTTAAAAACCAAAACTTGTCTTCAAATTCTAGATTACATGCTTTTTCCAACAAAAACAACTACATATCACGAAAACGTTCAATTCTCTTTATACTGTGTCGACATTCAATATAAAAATAAGGAGATGAGGTATGACATTCAAGCCCACCCTATTTTCAGAAATAGAATCAATATAAAATAGAAACAGACTATAGCTTGAATGTACGGTGATGAATAGCCCATAAATTACGGTTTCGCATTTTTTCCAAGCAAAATACCTTATTATAAAGAAATGCCATTTTCCTATATTTTTCTGCTTTATATCGATCTGATGAGTTAAACCCTTTTCAACTGATTTTTATAGTTTGCTCTCATGTTGTACTGTTACACCACTGCCCCAGGTTAGATGAGGGTTGTCGCATTCAAACATGTTTAACCCCGCTACATACTACTGTGATTGAGTAGTTGTCGTTTATTGCTGTTTCTCCTATTTGTTTTTCGTTTATTGTTTTGTAGTTTGTTAGGAGGAGGGTTGGTGCATTCAAAGATTTTTAACCCCGTCTCATTCTTTATGTGCATGTCCCAAGTCAAGAGCCTGTAGTTCAGTGGTTGTCATTAGTTCATGTCTGTCATATTTGTTTTTCGTAAATTGTTTTGTTATAAATTAGGTCGTTAGTTTTCACAATTGAATGGTTTCATATTTTTCATGTCAGGGCCTTTTATAGCCGTCTATACGGTATGGATTTTCCTCATTGTTGAAGGCAGAAGCGATAAAAAATGCATAGCAAAATCCAGTTAAGTTTTTAATATTTCGAAACATAAGATGCATTTAAATTTTATTGATCCAGGTCCAGCCATGCCTAAACATTTGTCCAGATGCATAGGTTATTTCTGTACTCCGAGTAAAATTTGTTTTGTAAATACGGCCATATTTGACAAAAGGTTATGATGAACCTGAAGAAACCATGAGGGGCGAGTAAGAACTTGGTGTATTTCCTATAGTCAACATTTTATTCATTTTTCCCTCACTGGATGCATTTACAAAGTAGCCCGCTATATATTTACTTCGAATATGTTTCAATACATCGCAAAAAAATATAAAATGAATCTCATTTTTAACAGCTCGTTTACAGAGAATGAACAATCTTAAACAATTTCATCCCTAGGTATACCAATCCAACGTCCCACATGATATAACCGTAAAAGATAACCTTCTAATTTAAACTCTATCTTAAATTAAGATAAATATTCCCCTCGTGAAGAATTTGTAACATCTGAAAACCACTTTTGTATTGATTGATTGATTGTTAGTTGCTTAACATCTAGTGGCAAATATTTCATGAATGTTCTGGACGATAACAAATTAACAATAAATACAGTATGTAGGTCCTGTAATAGAGGCCGTCCGGTTAGAAGGTCGGGGAAATTTGGACTGCCACTGAGAAATGAGGGTATATTGGATAGGTTCAGAAATTTTGCCTGGCAACAGGATACCTACGGACCCCTCAAAAAGTTGTTGCAGGGGTTCTTAAAGTGAAGAGAGCGTGGCACTCTCTTTACACGAGGCATGGCATTTAACATCCCCATTCTGACCGGATGTGGCTGCGTTCTTGTACATCCCACTCAACCAAACGGACGCCCCACTTTGGCAAGGGTTTTACTGCTGGTTGACAGAAGACCAAGAGTAGCCATATTTCTATTCCCCAGTATTGGGGTGACCACTTTTGTAAAAATTGATCGCGCAATCTCTGTTTACAACGATTTAAAAAAAAGGGTTTACATATTCTTGCTTATTTTAAATGTAATAAAACCTGTTTCATCAAATATGAAAAGTCCCCGGGATCTGATGGATTTACAGTGGATTTTTTCAAATTTTTTTGGACAGATATTGGTCCTTTGTTTTTAGATCTCTGCAATGTGGATATGAGTTGGGCCATTTCTCAGGATTTCAGTACCAAAGTATTATTACATGTATTCCTAAGGATGGGAAAGATAGGAGATACATGGGTAACTGGCGACCAATCAGCTTAATGAACACAGATATAAAAATAGCATCTGCAGTTCTTGCTGGCAGAGCTAAAAAGGTACTGTTTGCCATTATTAGTGACACACAAAATGGCTTTATGAAAGGGAGATTTATAGGAGAGAACACTAGACTTCTATATGATTTAATAAACTATTTTTTAAAAAAAATGATATAGAAGGATTGTTATTACTAGTAGATTTTGAAAAAGCCTTTGCATTAAAACGTTTAATCCCGCTGCAAATGTTTGCACCTGTCCTAAGTCAGGAATCTGATGTACAGTAGTTGTCGTTTGTTTATGTAATTTATACGTGTTTCTCGTTTCTCGTTTTTTATATAGACTAGACCGTTGGTTTTCCCGTTTGAATGGTTTTACACTAGTAATTTTGGGGCCCTTTATACTTGTTGTTCGGTGTGAGCCAAGGCTCCGTGTTGAAGGCCGTACATTGACCTATAATGGTTTACTTTTATAAATTGTTATTTGGATGGAGAGTTGTCTCATTGGCACTCACACCACATCTTCCTATATCTATTTGATTCTATAGAATGGGATTTTTTAAAGCAGGCTTTGAATAGTTTTAGTTTTGGTCCATCATTTTGTAAATGGTTTGAAGTGTTTTATATAAAGTAGATGCTAAGGGCTGTGTCATTAATAATGGTAATATGTCCCAATTTTTCAACCTTAAAAGAGGATGTCGCCAAGGGGACACATTGTCTCCCTATTTGTTTATTATTGGGGTGGAATTACTTGCTATACAGCTAAAAAGGAATCCAAAGATAAAAGGGGTGAATATAAATGGGAATGAGCCACTCATTAGTCAGTATGCAGATGACGCGTTTCTTACACTTGATTGAAGTGAAAATTCTTAAGAGACCCTTTCTTGTTTTGAAAAATTTCATAAAGTCTCAGGATTAAAGATAAATACAACTAAAACAAAATTTGTTTGGATTGGAAGTAAAAAATATTCTTAAGATTTTTGTCCTGAAAAAAATCTAAACTGGTCCTGTTCAAACTTTAAGGTTTCAGGATTAAATTTCTCTTTAGATCTAGATTGTATGCCTAATTTGAATTTCAGAGAAAAAAATCATTGATATTTCAAAATTGTTGAAAAGTTGGCAGCATAGGAAGCTAACACTACTTGGGAAGGTTACAGTTATTAATACTTTTGCACTTCCAAAATTGATTCATTTGCTTACTTCTTTGCCTAATATATGTCAATCCATGTTGAATGAAATCAACAGATTATTCTTTAACTTCATATGGATGGAAAAACAGAAAAAATCAAACGCGATATACTGATTGCAGATAAAAAGAGGAGGATTGAAAATGGTTCATTTACAATCTTTCAACTTTTATCTTAAAATTGGTTGGGTGAAGCGATTTTATGCAAATTTGAATGGAGACTGGCAAAATATTCTTAAACTGATATTGAATACATTTGGAGGTTCAAGATCATTTCATTACAAAACTTCAAACTTTTGGAGATTGGTAATCAACTCAGCAATCCTTTTTGGAAGGATGTCTTTAAGCTTTACACTCATCTAAACCACATGTTAAAACCGAGGTTAAGGAATGCCTCTCTCTTGATATCTTGAATTTTGTACAAACAGAAGATTTCCCATTATATAATAGATGGGGTCAGTTGCTGGTATGAAAAACATCTGTCACATGTTTGACTATCAAAGGAAAGACTTTCTCACATTTGATCAGATTAAACAAAAACTTCAGACAAATAATTGTATGCGCTATTACAGTTTGATATCAAACATCCCTATGGAGGTAAAACAGTGTATTAGGGAAAACACTGATACTGATTTAGAAAATTTTACTCCACATGATAATTTTTTGGAGCAAATTACTAGCAGCAAAAATGTTAAATTCATATATAATAATCTTATTGTAAAACATGCACATCCTCCAGCTGTAAAATTTTCAAAATGGGAGGATGAGCTGCATACTTACATTGAAGACTATCAAAAATATGTTTGTATACTTCAGAAAGGTTGTAGAGATACATATTTGTATAATTTCCAATATACATTTTTGCATAGGATTATTCCTACAAAAACATTTTTATTTAAAATTAAAATCAAACACACAAATTTATGTTGTTTTTGTAGATTTGAAGATGAAACTATTGGACATTTATTTTATGATAGTCAAGTGACATTAAATTTTTTAGATCTGTTCTGTGCTTGTCTGAAAAATTTCTATGTAAACATCGAATTCAACAAAAAGAATTATTTTCTAGGTTTTGTAGAAGAAAGCTTATTTTTAAATTTTCTTGTAATTTTTGCCAAGAAATACATATACAATGCAAGCTAGAAGAAAAGCTTCCTAATGCACTTGAATTAAATAATAGACTGAAAAACTTTTATAACTTAGAACTATATACAGCAAAAAAATACAACAGAGTTTTTGCACTTGAAAAACTTGGGCCCCCTATGCTAATTGTTTATCCTGAATGGTAGTCTTAACAACCATATTGTATTAATATATATCTTTTTGACTTATTTATGAAAACAGAGCAAACAACATGCAATATATACACAGCACATGTAAACTTTTTTTTTCTATTTAATTATCTATAGATATTTCTGTATAAAGAGATTGTGAAAAAAGAGAGAGAGTGTGTGTGAGAGAGAAGGTGAGAATCAGAGAGACAAATAGAGATTTTCAAATGATTTATATTTTGGTTTTGCATATCTTGGTAAAACAATGGTCTTTTGTTGTTATATTCTTAAAACCCTGTAACACCTTAGCCAGGTGGTGCTGTAAACCCTGTAACACCTTAGTCAGGTGGTGCTGTAAGGGTGATGTAAAACCCTGTAACACCTTAGTCAGGTGGTGCTGTCAGGGTGATGTAAACCCTGTAACACCTTAGCCAGGTGGTGCTGAAAGGGTGATGTAAAATCCTGACTATTGAAAAAAAAAATTTTAATTTAAAAAAAAATATGGAATTAACATAATTACCAGATAATATGTCAGCATTTCCAACTAATTTGTTCCAGAAACACAGCATTTTTATTTCTATCTGTATTTATTCCTACTGGGTATAGCCCAAGTTTGCCGTACACCATAAAAGTAGGAGTTTGATTTCATTCCAAAAATGTTCTTACAAAACTGTAAATGATTTTTTTCTATAATTTTTTGTTTTATTATTTTCAAACCCCAATATCTCAGATAAATAAAGGGGAAACTAATGCATGAAATAGTTTTATTTGGAAATCTATGGATATACTTATATTACGAATTTTCGTAAATAATGAATATAGTCCTTTCTGTGCTTGTTCCACAAGTGTTTGTCTTTCTTTAAAAAAATAACCTTTATAGTTATGCAAAATACCAAAATAGTTATAATTACCCTGCTGATATATTGTTTCATCAAATGTTTCAAAATCATAGCCTACAGTACACTTTCTCTTCGAAAACACCACTACTTTTGTTTTCGATACATTAAAATTGAGTTTGCATAAATAACAATAGATTTTAAACATTTTCAGTGCTTGTTTTATATGATAAACTGTAAACACAGAGATATGTCTCGCCTTCTTATTTTTATAGTAAAATGCAAATGTTGAAATTAAAATAGCAATAATTTTACATGTACGTTATGCAAAATATTTAAAGTCAATGAACCATGACTGAAGGTACAGGGCCTAAGAATCTCCATAGAAATGAGATGTGCGAATGCGTAAGTACAACTGCATACCAAATATCACTGAGCTACCACTATTGGTTCCGCAACATCTGATCTAATCACAAACAAATATATGTAAACTAAGCAAACATTTCAAAGTCAATAGACCATGACTGAGGGGTGGGACCAAATAATCTACATAGAAATTAGGTTTGCCAAAGCTAATACAACTGCATACCAAATATCATTGACCTACCGCTAGTGGTTCCCCACAAACTGACCTAATCACAAACTAATACATGTAAACTAAGCAAAAGTTTCAAAGTCAATAGACCATGACTGAAAAGGGGAAAGGGGGTTCCTAGAAAAGAAATAATATTTATAAAGGAAGATGCAAGGATATATAGCTTAATTTCAAATACAAATAAAATTATTGCAAAGACCTCCCTCTTTCAATTTATCAGTTTGGACTTTTCGTCCCTTTACGCTTTGAAAACTGCCAATTAATCAAGCAACCAATCAACCAACAAACACACATATCAAGCATCTAAACCATCTTAACTAACCAAGCAATCGATATTGGATTTTTATGTACTTTCTGGTCATATAGCTCTTCATCTGTTTCGGTTCTTATACATCTTTGGCTTTCAAATATTCGGAGTTGATTTTTCCTGATGAAGGTAAATCCAGAAAAGCGCTTCGGACGCATGAAATTTATAAAGTGTTGTTTTTATTTGTTTAAACACAAGATTAAATAATATTTCAGATGAAACGGGTCATATTTGGGACACAAGCAGATTTTCCCACTGGATATTCTACGCAGCATAATATTTTCATTTTGTATCGTTTAATTGCACTATTTTATCGAAGAAATGAAAATATTTTGCACATTTAAAACATTTGATACAATTTAGAGGGCTGGGCTGTGGTAGAAATTGATTAAAAGTAACATTAAAGGGAATATTTTAAAGATATGTTTTCATTATATAGCAATATTTAAATCTTTTGTAAAAAATGGTGATAGATACGCTTATTTTTTCACATGTGATATTGGTGCAAGTCAAGGAAAAAAATTAATCTCTTTTTTTTCGCCATTTATTTAAACGATCTAGAAGAAAACTTGTCTGAAAATTGTGAAATCGTACTTGACATAATTATTTGTTTAAGTTTTGGGAGTCTAGGTGTATTGTATGAAACTATTTGTGTTACTTTATGCATACGATGCCATTATATTTGCAGAATCACAAAAAGAACTTAATGTGCCTGTCCTAAGTCAGGAGCCTGTAAATGCGTGGTTGTCGTTTTTTTGCTGTTCTTCATATTTGTTTTTAATTCTATTCCAGGTCCCGTGCGCGACTCGCACGGATTTTGACGTCACAAGGCTTAAACTTATGTCTTTCTCTACAGGAAGGGACGTTGAACAAACAATATGTGTGTTGACGGAATAATGCGCTAACAGTTGGTGTTTGTTAATACATGTACCAGTGTATACAAAGAACGAATCTAGCTAGTGTATTTTCACTGTCATGCGCGAGTATTACTATTGCAGAATAAAAAAATGTTTACGTCTTCAAAATACAAAACAATTGATTTGAATGTATATTCTAACACAACTGCAAAAATGTTATAGTCATTCCTTTTAATTCAATTCTCAATTCCATTTTTAAGGAGTAAATCATGAAAAAAAAACGTTAATGACGTAACGGTCACATGACAAAATTATGTCATTGAGCTGATAGTCAAAAAACTTTCAGCCAATCAGAAGACGTGTTACATCCAAAATTGAATTATTTGAATATAACTTTAAAATGATCTTGGCATTGCACAAGGTCATGTTTTTCTCTGACTGTTTATGACGTCTTTACACTAAATCCATTGGATGTTGGATGTTTACGGATTGATAATTTAGTCTTAGATGCATGATTTTTTTATTAGTTGTTAGTGGCTTTGAACTAGCTGTCAGATAACTGCGAGTACTCTCAGATCTGTTCCTAATGTCTTTTTGTTGTTGGATGTACAAGTACTCTGCCACGTCCACTTGTATTTTTGTCCATCTGATGAGTTAAGCCTTTTTCAACTGATTTTTATAGTTCGTTCTTATATTGTACTGTTATATCACTGTCCCAGGTTAGGGGGAGGGTTGGGATCCCGCTAACATGTTTAACCCCGCCACATTATGTATGTATGTGCCTGTCCCAAGCCAGGAGCCTGTAATTCAGTGGTTGTCGTTTGTTTATGTGTTACATATTTGTTTTTCGTTCATTTTTTGTACATAAATAAGGCCGTTAGTTTTCTCGTTTGAATTGTTTTACATTGTCATTTCGGGGCCTTTTATAGCTGACTATGCGGTATGGGCTTTGCTCATTGTTGAAGGCCGTACGGTGACCTATAGTTATTAATTTCTGTGTCATTTTGGTCTCTTGTGGACAGTTGTCTCATTGGCAATCATACCACATCTTCTTTTTTATACTAACATGATTTCAGTCCTAAAATGTGTTATTAAAGCAACCGTATCTAGAATATTGATTATTGAAAGCGATTCATTTTAACTATGTATTATCACTGTATGTTTGATCCTTTCTGATGTGGAATTTTTGGAGGTGCGATGAATTTTCATTGATTTCATGTGATAATCGGACATGCAAATACTGACAATATTCATTTGATGACTTTAATATTGATGATATTTACAATTTAAAAGTCCAAACTTTTTGTACATGCTTACTTAAATATACACCGACTATAAACCGCCGTACAGTAACTGTTGTTTTGTACAGTTGATTCTGGACGTTACATGCGTTCTTAAGCGATAAATAACAACAAGCTGAGAGAAGCCGATATATGATATTAAAACAGGCTGCGTTATGTACACAATTTATATGCATCAATTTAGATTTGAGAATTCCAACTTTAACTCGAACTGTACTTACTGAATGATAAACGGACGTATATTTACAAACTTTGGTCACAACAACTCCCTTAAAATGCTTCAAACATTCAAACATTAAATAACTCTAAGTAACAACCGATATATGTGCAGATATAGCGAGCGTATCTTCCTCCAGTATATATATTGCATACCTAGTTCATAACAATTATTATAATTTTCTAAAACAGTAATCAGTTTATGAAATTGTTTACTGTACCGTTCTTTACGCGTTTTCGTAATAGTACCTTCGTTGGTAAAAACATGGAGAAGAACACAAGTTGTTTCTTTTGATATACTCATCAGTTTTTTTTTGTAACGAATTTTAAAAAACTATTTGATATATTTAACATTTCATATTGAAAATAAAAACACCTGAATTTTTTATAGGTTAAATGTGAAAAAGACCTTACTGGAGCAAGAGGAGCCCACTCATTGAGAGCATCCGGTTGCTATCCAGTGTCTGAGAGATTTCGCGAAAGATATCCTTAAAAATCTAGTATTTTAATCTTGAGATCAAGGTCAGACGAAGGTCATGATGATATGCGACACATCGCCCTGAGGTGATGAACGTTGTTATGATGCATATTCAAAAATTTTTGGTGAGTTTGTTATAAGTGTGTCATGGATAAGAAAATATTCTGGAGTAGAAAATCCATGAATGCAACATATTTTGATGGCGAATTTTCCTACAAAAGTTTAATTACTTGCTTAAATAAGCTTTGCAAATTTGTCACGCAGTATTACTGTAGTTAAATACATATTTCTACCATATTGATTGGCTTTGAATAGTCAAAACGCACAACAAACAGTAAAAGAATTTGCAATGAACGGTACTCATCAAATAAACTATAAAGACAACGAAGCATTACAAAATTTGGAGTTAAGTCTTTTAACTATTGCAGTGGAAGAAGGGAGTAAGAATTACTTAAAAGCTTACCTTAACCTCTTGTAAAAAGCCAGAAGCAACACATTTTATTCGAATTTCCCCACCTATCTCAACAGTATATGGATTCTGATTCAGTGGTTCGATTATCAGAAGTTTCTCCACATCTTCTGACTCCCCTCCTCCGTGTTCAAGGCAATTGACTAACGTCAATATCCATAGTAATGTTAAATAGTCTGAAAATAAATAAATAAATCGTCTTCAACAGCTGACAATAAATTCAATATCGAGATTAGTTTATGCTTTTCTTTTGTGAAAAGTTTGGATTTAGTATCCGAATTGTTGAAAGTTAACTATAAAATATTTCCCTTTCAGATTGTTCACAGAAATTATGTTTTAATTCACTTTGTTTAAACAAACATAAAATGTGTATGTGCTAAAATGCTCCAGCTACTTTGAAACCATGTGAACATAATTGAGCATATGCAATTATGTTCATTTTTTCTTACTGAATACAATAAAACACAAACACAATGTTTGGGTACTGAATCGCGCAGTGACCACCTCAATCATTTATTTTCAAATACAAAATATCTCCTCTGCCTCAAAGTCCAAACTAAAATATAAAGTCCATATTAACACAAAAGAAACTGCTTTGCAGAATCCTGCACGTGTTCTGTAACAAAACAATCTACAAAATAAAAACAGCATGTTTAAGATACTTAAACAATATAAAAACAAAAATACAAAAATACAAAAATATTTTTGTAAATGAAAGATTAAACTCCCAACTATAAAAGTGTGCTGGTTTAGGTTACAATGAAGTAATTATTTACATAGGCGACAATGGTAGCCTTTTTGGGTCCTGCGTTTTCACTATAAAAGATCCGTTGATAAAAATGTCAAATTCTGTATTATCAACACCTCTGAGTGTAAATAAAACTCCAAAACACATATGGTGCCGCAGCTTTTTTGATAGAAAAATGGCATTTTTTAAGGGTACTCAACGGTTCCGGAATTTTCGAAATAGTATGAATGAAGAACATCCCTTGCTTAATTTGTCGCAGAAAATGTTGCTCGTCACAGAGAGTTTCCTCCAAATTTCTTGCTATTTCTACACCATTGGCCAACACTCATTTCTCACTATTTCAATTTTGATTTCTAATTACCAGGGCAGCAGAAAATAAATTTACTTCTACCTATTATCTTGGGTGTGAAATCTAGGTGGCGCCAGTCATCTTTAATTACTTCCTTTTAACCTATACTGACATATACTGAAATAAAATCGGACAACCTTTACATTAGTCGATTACTATATACCCCTGCTGCTTAAGTTCAAATTTTTGGATTAAAGATACAATTGTTCATCTTTAAAATGACTTTCTTTACAGGTACCCCCCTTTGCAGAAAACGTTACTTTTTAAAGACTTGGGGCCATTGACCAGCATATTTTGACTGTTTGGCTGGGTTTAAAATGAGGTGTTTGATTAATGAAGTTCGATTTAGGCCTATTTAAGACTTTAGGCAAATGATTTGATAACTGTGTCCAACGTATATGACTTTATCACGAATATATGAAAACCGTTGCATGAGAGTCATAAAACTTTAAGAAATAGACTATAAAATGCTGAAATTAAGAATTTATCATTGATGTTATGTGTTTAATATGAACCGTGTACAGAATATTCAATTCAACGATACTAAGAAGAAAAATGTAAACCTTTGATTTTTTTACCTTATTTTCATATTTGAGGGGCATTTTGGCACATTTTGGCAATTAAAAATACAAAAACTTCGCTAAGGTCAGCAAAAATAAGCCCCCCTTTTTTTAGATATGCCTAGATACATGCAGTGTTATCGAGGATGAGGAGAAATGATTAAAGACAGAGTCCTTGACAGAATTCTCGTTCTTACAGTAGGTTAATGAATCCTAAGAATAAAAAAACAGTAAAAATTTGATATATACTATAGTTTCATGGTGATCAGCAATTTTCTTCTGATACAGTTTATCACTTAGTAGCTTATTAATTTACCTATCCCATTTCTAAAATATCTCGAAAAATATAGTGATGCGCCAGAAATCGTTATTTCGCTATAGTCGCTGCCCAATCCTCGATAATTTAAAACTCGTGCAGTTACCTCATAAAATTATACTGGCCGCCAAACCGAATAACAACAACTGTTACACAACCTATTTAAACTGAATTGCGCAGTGACCAGTTCGACGCACAAAGAAAGCAGGCTTAATTAAAGCTAAATTCCAACATTCTTAGAAACTGATCAACGATTAAGTAAATTTTCTAACACTATCCATCGTAAGATCTGTCTGATTTCCAGTGACCATGCATTAAAAATTATCTATCAGATGTATCATGTGTATCATACTGAGCGATAGCTGTAGATTCACCAGCTCTAAACTATGTAAACCGAAAACAGTTACACTACAGCCAAATTTAGCTAATGTCGTGTTGATGTTCCTGTCTTAATGAAAATGATTGAAGACTAAAGAACGATATCGATCTAAATATATACGTATCAGATGTCATATCTATATTAAAACATGTACATCTTTAATACTTTTAAAGTAACTGAGCAACACGAATCAAGCTTTGATTTCGTATCATGGTTACCTTTATTATAACCATCCGTTATGCTATTCTCGGCAAAAAAAATTACGTACCCATTACGAAAATTTATATGTTCACTTTAATGTGTGATAATTCATTAAAGCGTACAAACATGTATAAGTTAAAGAACGCATGGCAAGTAAGCGCAAGTCTGAGTGTTCTACTGTGAATATAAAAAACTTAATGATATAAAAAATCACAGGTTCCTTTTTCTTGATAGTCGTAGGAATTGTTGTTCTTGGTGACTACTACTGAAAAAAATAAACCTAAATCACGATGATTTTTCTATGTTTGCCGCTAAATTGTGTGCCCATAGGATACATTAAAAAGTAAACTTTTATATACTAATTAAATGCTTTGAGGCATTCCTTCAAATGTTGAAGATAAAGACCAACATCGTTTTCTTTGGGTGGTGGGTATTAGAATACAATTTATTGCTCGACACTTTTCTGTCCATTTTGTAAATCATTAAAAAAAACAATACCGTTATATTTATCCACTGAAGAAATAGCTCATGCGTCAGTTGCTGGTAAAATATGTTATGCAGAAGCTCTGGATGTGCCACTTTATGGTTTTAGACCAAAATTCAATAGAAAAGATTTTCTATGATTACATAACACTTCAAATAAATATATAATCGATATATACCGTTATAATTTCAATCTGGTCCAGTGACCAACATTACACTATGTCTATACATGAAAAAACATCTCAGTAATTTTCATTCCCGTAACCCAGGTAAAACATGGTCCAGTGACTTCGGAGTGTCTACGGTTAAGTGATCTCTGAATGTCTACAGTCCAGTGACCTCTGAGTGTCTACAGTCCAGTGACCTCCGAGTGATTATGGTTCAGTGACCATTATGGCTGTCCAGGATACACAGAATATAAAAAACACCCAGTGGTGATAAATCTTTACATACAAACTGTAAATGATAACAAAAACATATCGAATCATGTCTGAAACCTAAATTTCCCGTTCGCAAACATCAAGGTTTAAAATTCAGAAAAAGACAATCTGATGGACAGGAACATGATTTATTAATTCAGTCGCTGGACCATTATCTAGAAGGCAAGGCCTGAAAATAATCGTCAAACTGATATGTACTGATAGTAATGCAACTTTATACAAAATATCATTGATCTATCACAAGTAGATCCTATCAAACTAACTAAAGCAGAAATCTTAACATTGGAAATTCCTAATTAATTCAAAGTCACTGGACCATGTCCTAGGGGGCAGGGCATCAAAATAGTCACCAAACTGTTATGTTCAGATAGTAATGCGAGTTCATACAAAATGTCATTGATCTATCACAAGTAGATCCTATCAAACTAACTTAAGCAGAAAACTTAACATTTAAAATTGCTAATTAATTCAAAGTCACTGAACCATGACCTAGGAAGCAGGGCCTCAAAATAGTCGTCGAACTGATATGTACCGATAGTAATGCAACTTTATATCAAATATCAATGATTTATCACAATTATTTCCTATCAAACTTACTTAAGCAGAAAACTTAACATTGAAAATTGCTAATTAATTCAAAGTCACTGGACAATGACCTAGGGGACAGGGCCTCGAAATAGTCGTCAAACTGAAATATTCTGATAGTTATGCAACTTTATATTACATATCAATAATCTATCACAAGTAGTTCCTATCAAGCTAACATAAGCAGAAAACTTAACAATTGTTGACGCCGTCACCGCAGCCATCGAGCAGCCGTCGCCGCAGACATCACCGTCGCCGGAAAAGCAATCCCTATGTCTCGCTTTCCGCGACTTTCGTCGCAGGCGAAACAAAAACCTTAATCGTCAATATCAATGAATCTGCTCGTAGCATCTGCTTTTTTGTTATCCTCTGCTGGAATACATCTGGATATAACTAAATATGACCAAAAGTAAAATACAAAAATTTGATAAAGCTAACGTTTGCAACTCGTTTCTGATCAATACCAACAAAAATTTGATTTTCAGTAAAAAACGAAACCGAACTATTCGATAGTAAATGCTGAAAGCTATGTATTGACAGTTCAGCAGCTTTCAATTACTTCCAAGTGGAACCTTTGATTCATACTCCAACAACTTTTTGTGCATAATATAGTCAGAATGAGCTACTTAACCTGCAGCTGTACTATATCTGCCATCAGTTAAAACTTTAAAATTTGAATTTACTCGCCATATTGACCTTGGCTTTTAACTTGCCATGTCTTGCCTCCAAACTAAAATTTCTCTTATAGAATCCGAGTGAAAATACTCTTTTACAGAGCAATCTCGCTCATCTCTACAGTTAATCGCTAAAAAGGTGCATGCAGTCATAATCTGAGTGACATTTACAATGGCCTGGATAGAATAAATTATCTTACCACAAATCTTCACAAGCCTTCAATTATTTTAATGAGACTAGTCTACAATGATCCCCGTTAATCATCAAATTTGAAGCCTTCTCTTAAAATCAAGCCGAACTAAGTTTTATACAGGCTTCCAGCTACACTTATCCTTATTGGGTACAAATCCTGACAAAATCCAATCCTCTATCACTCGTTTAGCTTATGAGCAATACTACCCTATTCATATCTGCTAACATCTAAATAATTAATAACCTTGATCCCGTCTTTTCGCCAGAATTTTACCGAAAGATAAACTACGTTTCTAACATTTTTCTCCGCTGATGTAAAGCCAAAACAGCAAAAACAGTGAAAACAAAATTTCATAAAATTACCGAACTTCCAAAAAATCCCATATATATTTAATACGGAAATATATTTATGCGATGGTTACCAGATTTACAATATTAAAAATATAAACCAAAAACAGACTCAGTTAAAGAACTGTTTTCTAACCTCACTATAACACACCTGTTTGTTAACATGTCTTAAATCTAAAATTAAACGACCGTTACCTGATTGAATGATCGGTACAGTTAAAGGGTTTACAACAAAAGGTGCAGTCGACTCCTCTCTAAGCAAAGCATGTAGTGTATTGCCTTCTCTACACGATCTGAATTATCTAAAACTGATTTATTACTTATCCAAACTACAGTTTCAGGTTCACGCATTTATAAAAGAAATCTTTTAACAAGAATTAATAACATCTAAAATAAAATCTGAAGTAATAATCACTTTCCAAAAAGAAATGTAATGTTTCAGTTGTTCAGTCTAATACAAAAGTATGTACCTTAATCAAAGATTAACCAGATTTATATTCAAAATAAGTATGAAAATTGTGAAACTTTTATACCTGTAGTATGTCCGAAATTCCTGTGAAAACTGTAAAACTGTTCCCTCCATCATTGCACTCTTTTGCCCATTGCCCATGCAAACCTAACTTGTTATGTCTTCTTAACGGCTCTGCTCTCTGCGGTTCGAATGTCTTCCGAATTAGTAGCTACCTCGTCTGATAGATATTGTATTCGGATTTAGCGCGGGACTCGGCGCTTTCTCTGGGAGCGGTGTCGGCATTACCTCGAGTTAATAATTTCCATGAAATTATTTTTTATGTTTTTTCCTGGGTAACATTCATCACTAATGACAGAGGCAATATAACATTCAAGTTAAAGAATCTTTGAGATGTGTTTCTAAAATCTAGATGGGCATAACTCGGTATATGTCAGTTTATATTATATCAAATGCCGTCTAGTTTGTCCGCACGGCAAATGCAACAGAAATTAATTGAGTTATTTTTTAAGATTTTGATAGTTTTGAAAATTAGTCCGTTCGCATTATGGTATACTGGTCTGTCACCATTTTGAGTACGTTTAGTCTATTTAGTATTGTACAGTAAAAACATGTACGAGTGTTTATGTCCATGTCGATATATACTTTATTCTCTAAAAACAAGTTTACAGAGACACAAACAATATCAATAAACGATAAACTGTTGACACAGAGATATGTCTCGCCTGTCGGCATAAAATTCAGAAAAAGACGACCTGATGGACAGCAACATTGCTTATTATTTTAAAGTCACTGGACCATGATCTTGTGGGCAGGGCCTAGAAATGATCGACAAACTGATATGTACAGACAGTAATGTAACTTTATATCTTTGTCTATTGTAAGTAGTTTCTATCAATCTAACTTCAGCAAAAAACTTAACATTGAAAATTGCTAATTAATTCAAAGTCACTGGACCATATACTAGGGGGCAGGGCCTCAAAATAGTCGTCAAACTGATATGTACTGATAGTAATGCGACTTCATACAAAATTGCATTGATCTATCACAAGTAGATCCTATCAAACTAACTTAAGCAGAAAACTTTAACATTGAAAATTGCTAATAATTTTAAAGTCACTGGACCATGACCTAGGGGTCAGCCTGCAAAATAGTTGTCAAATTGAATTGTACTGATAGTATTGCAACTTTGTATTAATTATCAATGATCTATCTATCAAACTAGCTTAAGGTGGCTCGGGTGTCTTCCTCCATCTTTGATTTTGAAGTAGCAGATAACAATTGGTCTAGATCTTTGATGAAATGTGCAAATTTTGAGATTAGTATGTAATTTATGTGTAAGACTTTTAATGTTAATATAGAAAATTATGTGTTTTATCATATTTACGGCTGTATTTTCTAAAAAACACAATATTTTTGTTTGATTCATTTTGTTCCAACTTTGCCAAATAAGGGGAGATAACTCAGATAGTAGGGGAGATAACTCAGATAAAGTAATTTTATAATAGAAAGTGTTGTGAATTTACCTATTTTAATATGTAGCAAGAAAACAAGTCCGGTGACCCCATTTTTTCTTGTTCTTATCTGAAAGCATGTTATAAGAGCTACCTTCTCACATTTTATCTTAAAATTCTACGGAGTAGTTTTCTTTTTATCACACAAAATTGAATTTATATGCATAATCTATACAAAATCTGACAATTTTGCACAACCTGTAGCGTGAAAAATAGTCCCGTGACCCATACTTTTTATTTTATTTTTGAAAAAAAGCAGGATAAAAACTTCATTTTGACAAATTATTAAAAAATTCTATGGATTTTAATTAAGACCCCAGCCACCTTAAGCAGAAAACTCAACAATTGTTGACGCCGTCATCATTGTCGACGTCAATCGCCGTCACCGGAAAAGGAATCCCTATGTCTCGCTTTCCACGACTTTTCGTCGCAGGCGAAACAAAAACACATTAAAGTTGAAGGTTAACAAATGCAGTGTGCTAATGTAAAATGAAGTATAAAATAATGGTATATATACATGTATAATAAACTGTTAAAGAAAATATAAAGAAATCAAGTATGACAATATACATTTACAAGGAGGACTAACATATTTATTTAAACACTTAATGAATAAACATAATTTTCTTAAAACTGATTGTTTTTCATTACTAAGCAGTGGGTTAATTGGGATAATACTTGGTCTATGTAAATATTTACTTTGAAGATATAATTTCCGTTCGTTTTTCAACTGAGAATAACAAACAAATAATGTAATTCATCACCTATATCGCCGGAGTTACATAAAGTACATTTCCTTTCACTGAGGTAAATGTTTTGCCATCTCCCCTTTTCTAAAGGCAAATCATGGTTACCTGTTCTGAATTTGCATAGAATAAAAATATTTTTGTCATCGTAAATGTTAAGGTAATTCTGAAAGTCTAAAGTATAAAGAATTTTGGCTGTACCTTATTTCAAACGGAGTAGCACATCCTAATTTTTGTGGTGATGTTGTTTACCGAGCCCGGAAATTTAGATACTATCAGGGTAAACTTACCAATCCTTTAAATAAACTTATTCTAAAAGGTTACCAATTCAACACTGTAATTACAGTTCGTTTGACATTCTATATATTTGCAGAAAAAAATTCTTTAAAAGTCCATTTTTTCAAATCATTTTTTTTTGTTTTCTTGATGTATGTTAATATATGATATATACGAGCTCTGACATTTTATTTCATAATTGTTAGTCTATAATCAAAAAAGTTATCCATTAGGTCTCTATGTTAATTTAATTTTTTAGGTAGTAAATACTTGATCGAGTAAGTATAGATAGTTTAAGTCTTCCAATCAATACAAAAAAAAAAACATACAACATGTGTTTTAAATGTCTGTTTCATTGTGCCATGTGACTTTACATATTTAAATATTAAAGGACACCTATAAAAATGCTCATCTCTACGGTGGCCGGTTTTCGCGATTTTGCCTTTTCGCCTTTCATATTCTATAGGGCGAAAACTCGAAAACGCGAAGTCGAAAATGCGAAAACGCGAAGTCGAAAACGCGAAAACTTCAAGTCGAAAATGCGAAAACGCGAAGTCGAAAACGCGAAAACTCGAAATGGTTTCACTTCTCGATCTCGCGTTTTTGCGTTTTCGCAATTTTTCGCGTTCTCGTTTTCGTGTTTGTCAATTACTGCCCACTTCTGTTAATCATTTCGTATCTTTTATCTGATTGGATAATGAATAATAATTTGAAAATAACCTGACTGGATTATATAATCTTTAAGTACTTTTAATTTTTAAAACGAGAACTGAGTTATGTAATAATACTATCTTTATTTAAAGAGAGTTACTCGTTTGGAATAAACCAATTTTCAGTAAGGCTCTCTAAATACAATATTAGTTACACGAATAAAACATATTTAATCAATATGCAAAGATAAACAATTTGTATTCATATATAAGAAAATAAAACAACTATGGTATACATTATTCTTAAACTTACAATTCAACACTTTATTAAAAATATAATGACTTTTAAGAGTATTTAAATGCAGATACAGTTTTTGATTTTTTATTTTTACTAGATAGTAAATTTCACACTTTTGGACCACTTAAAACAACTTAGTTTTCTCTTAGTAATGGGAATAATTTAATAGTTCAATAGATCATGGAAGTATTATATTTAATATAGTTCTTCCATGTATAAATGAATAAAATTCGTGCATTATGATTCAAATTTTATTTTACAATGCTTAACATTCTTCCACCTTTGGAAAGCTGACAAAAAATCCTTAGATTCTTTTTTTTAATTCAGTAATGAACATAGTTGATATTCGTATTAAACATTTTAAAGAACATTTTACCCCTAACAACAACCATAATAGCCATATTTCTCGTATCAAAAATAAGCTAAAAGAACTCGCCAAGGAATTTGTTTTTTTTTTCCCAGCTGATTAGGCTGCCAATAATATCATTATTGTTTGACGTAACTTTTACATTGAGGTTCTGCAAAAGGAAATCACGAATTCACCAACATTCCAACTGACTCCATTTTCGGAAAATGACTTCTGTAACAAACATAAACTTTTAGCTACCTCATTACAAGCAGAACCGAATAACATGAAAGTTCCAACTATGTACTGGCTTCCGAAGCTGAACAAAATACCTTACAAATATAGATTTATTTCGTCTTCAAGCCATTGTTCCACTACTTAACTGTCTATTCTACTTACTAGTACACCTGGTACAATAAAAGACCTGGTAATAAATTGTTCAAATAAGGCCTTTGAAAATAGTGGAGTTAATTACTTTTGGGGTGTCAAAAATTCGTTGGAAGTACTTGATAAATTGCATGCTCATATTGGTGATTTCGAATCTGTTCAAAGTTTTGATTTTTCTACCCTATATACTACTTTGCCTCATAATCTCACTAAGAAAAAATTCACACACCTTATTAAATGGGCATTTAAAAAGTCAGAATGCGAATATATACGTTCAAACTCTTTTAGATCATTTTTTAGTAACAACAAACAAGAGAACTATTGGACTTGTTTTGATACGATAACTGCACTTGAATTTTTACTAGATAACATGTTTGTTCGCTATGGAGATTCCGTATATCGTCAAGTTATCGGAATTCCAATGGGGACTAACTGTGCACCACTTATTGCGGACCTGTTTCTGTATTGTTACGAGTTACAATTTATGACTAAAAATCAGCAAAGAACCATCGAAACAACATCTGATACAAAAATTTAATAACACTTTTAGATATTTGGATGATATATTGGCTCTCAATAATGACGACTTCAGTATGTACAATAAAGAGATTTATCCTGCTGAAGTGACTTTAAATAAAGCTAATACTAATAATGAACACTGCCCTTTCCTGGATCTTGATATCTATATCTTTAACGGGAAGTTTAATACCAAAATTCACGATAAAAGAGATGATATTTCATTTCCTACTGTTAATTGTCCATTTTTAGATGGTGACGTTCCCTTGTCACCATCTTATGGAGTTTATATATCTCAACTTGTTCGATTCGCTCGTGTATGTAAAAGTAAAATAACAACGTATTTGATTTTAACGAAAGTTTTCGATATCACAAACTTGTCAAAACATTTACTAAATGTTATCATCGGTACACGGACATCATTCGTAAATATAAATCAACGTGCAGACATCTTATACGTTCAGGTATTTCACATCCAATCTTTTACGGTAATGTTCTATACAAAGCACAAAAATGACGTCATTCACCTCAAAAGCTAACCAAACCTTTAAACAGACTTACTCAGAAGGGATAAAGTTACGATACTGTTGTCAGGTCATTAAAGATGGCATTTTTTGGAATTAATATTGATTCACTCATAGGATCTTTGCATCGGAAATAAACACATTTATTCTAAAACCAGTTGTTGGCATGATACGGGTTATGTTCTTCTCGTATATTTTATGATGGTATGATACTAAACCCCTAACGGGAGGGATTGTGCTTGATTTTCGTATGATGAAGACATAATCTTTCAATTAGTTTAATTGAGGTCTGGATCTGGCATGTCAGTAACTGCTAGTAGTCCTTTGTTAATTTATGTATCATTGTCATTTTGCTTTGTTTCTTCTATTACAAATGTACCTATTCTAACATATGACTCGGACTTCTTTTAAACTGAGTTTTACTGTACGTATTGCTGTGTGTTAGTTTATTCTACCTTGGCTGGATGTATAGGGGGAGGGTTGAGATCTCACAAAACATGTTTAATCCCGCCGCATTTTTGCGCCTATCCCAAGTCAGGAGCCTCTGTCATTTGTTAGTCTTGTATGTTTTTATAATTTTGGTTCATTTATGTGTTTCAGCGTTTAGTGTGACGTCCATTTTCGCTGAACTAGTACAGATTTATGTTTAGGGGCCAGCTGAAGCCCGCCTCCGGGTGCGGGATTTTCTCGCTGTGTTGAAGACCCATTGGTGGCCTTGGGCTGTTTTATGCTCTTTGGTCGGGTTGTTGTTTCTTTGACACATTCCCCATTTCCATTCTCAGTTTTATATGGTACAAAACAAAGAGAATTAAAAATGGGACAAAGATGTAGGTAAAACAATGTTTAATCTAATTTTTGATACGAGAACTTAGAATCGATGTGTTTAAGAAGAAGTGACTGTTGATATATGAAGCAAAGGAAATTTTTGAAAACAAAACCAATACTTTCATCAATAAAAAAAGCAGCATCTAATGTCGGAACAATCGTATATATTTCCATTTTTTTAATAAGTTTTATCATTATAAAAAATATACAAATTTTGAAAAAACTGGTTTATATAACATAACATCACAGGTTTTTTTTTTGAGAGAGACAAGTGCCTGTGTATTACATGTGCTTTTTAAGATGAAGGAATTTGAGTTAACACACGCCATGGGGAAAATCTCTTTGTTCTTACTGTGCAAACTACCTCAGATAAACTGCATAGTTCAAATGTACTCTTACCTTTAGGGGCGGATCCATGAATTTTCAAAGGGACATAATTCCATTAAAAATATTGACGATTTTATGCAAAAAATATAATAATATATGAAGACCCATTGGTGGCCTTGGGCTGTTTTATGCTCTTTGGTCGGGTTGTTGTTTCTTTGACACATTCCCCGTTTTAATTCTCAATTTTATAAGTACTCAATGTAACAATAAATAATACTTGAAAATAATACTATCCAGGTACTCTTCAAATTCTTAATCACTATCCAATCAGATCAAAGATACGAGATGATAGACAGAAGTAGGCAGTAATTGACAAACGCAAAAACGCCAAATCGCCAAATCGCCAAATCGCCGAAATCGCCAAAACGCGAAAATACGAAATCTAGAAAATGCGAAAATCCGAAAACGCAAAACGCAAAATCGCGAAATCGCAATTGTCAATTACTGCCCACGTCTGTCAATCATCTCGTATTTTTTATATTATTTTCAAGTATTATTAATTGTTACAACGAGTACTTATAAATGTAATAATGATAATAATAATAATAATAATAATAATATCTTTATTTAAAGAGAGTTACTCATTTGGATTAAACCAATTTTTAATAAGGCTCTCTACATACAATGTTAATTACATGAATAAAACATATTCAATATGCAAAGTTAAACATATATACATATATTACCATCTACTTGCCACTATACATCATGTACTGTATTACAACCCTAGATAAAGCCGACGATGAAAGGTATTACATCGACCACCGAAAGCTATATTTTTATGTAGCATAGGTGGTCGAGTGGTCTAGGGCGCTGGACCCGGTGCAGGCGGTGTTGCCACGATGTCACAGAAGCAAGGGTACGAATCCCGCTGAGGGAAGAACAAAAATTTGCTAACGCAAATTTGAAGATCTAACATTGTTGGGCTAAATTTTAGACGAATTATATATATATATATTATGGTGTTAGCCCTGTATAACCACGTGTTATCCGATGCAGAATGTCTGTCATAAAGTTGTCACCTGTTTAGACGTGTACATTATGTATATATAGGTTTGAACGTTGTTTTCAATTTAGACTTGTTTATATTTTTTCGTTTGGGCTTGTATTATATTTGCCTTCGGGTTTATATAATCCGTTCATTCTATTTCGACTCTTCAAAATTCAAGAGTCAATCCTAAATTGAGATAAATTATATGGCCTTCCAAATACCGTTTCAATTCCTAACATCACTGAAAAGACATTAATTGTCGAAATCCGGATATGGTGTACCAATTTTTGCACCTTATGTTTGCGGTATACCATCTTTTCCGTAAGTTTATTGTTTTCTGTGTGGTATTAAATTAATAATTAAAATCCATTTTATTACATCTGGTGATCCGTTTATTTGGCAATCGCCATGGCAGTCAGCAGGGTTTAGGAACATCTGTTGTTCGACCTGCTAGTCAAATGCGTTTTGTTAAAATATACTTTTTTACTTTTTTTGGTCTTTTGGAAAATGTTGTTTGTGCTGTATTTAGACCCATCTACCAAGAAATTTGTTTTGCATGCACACGTATAAAAATTGCGGTTTTTATCCAACGCAATCATAGGTTTGAACGTTGTTTTCAATTTAGACTTGTTTATATATATATCCGATGGATCAATCTGTTGTAGAGTTGTCACTGGCTCAGACGTACTTATATATATATATATATATATATATATATATATATATATACATTCAGACGTACTTATAAATTGCCTAACAATGTAATTTTAACACACTATTGAGTATGTAAATATTAGAATGTTTAAAATATTTACAACGCATTAAAAAATAAACGCAATATTTCGCTAGACAAACTAGCTTCATCAAGCGTGCATCTATCCAGGTGAAATCGGATGTAGATAAGAAACTTTTGCAGCTCATTGTACATACATTTAGCTGTCTTGTAAAGAATTCAAAATTTGGATGAAGTTCAAGATTATTTACAAAATTGGTGGTTGAAGTTTGCAACGTCCATTGGCCAATATTACAGGATAAAAAGGACGATGCTGTGTACTAAATTATTCTTTATCTTTCCTGTATCTTTTCTCGTCTTTTTCATTAAGACCATCAGGTTCTAAAGTGTGGAGCTGGTGGATCCAAAAATTTTCTCTTCTTCTTCTCGCCGAGGTGTCCCACTCGGTGTTGACTTCTATGATTTGGAAAGTAACATTATCAAAAGGAAGTTTCTTTGAGCAAAGATGTCTTGTGAGAGGACAGTTTTTGTTGGTTTTGTACCATGAACGATGGTTATTAAGCCGAATATTAAATTCATCCATTGTTTCTCTCACATACTGAATGCCACAAGTGTTACGTGTTAATACATAAATTGAGTTCTCCGTTTTACAGTTGGAATTTGAGTAGATGGTATAACTTTGTTTTGTTAAGGAGCTTATGAAATAACTGCTTGTATTGGCAGCTTTACAACATAAGCAATTCCTTCTACCACATTGTTTTTAGCAACCGGGAGGTTGAGTAGGTTGGTTTGTTAATACAGCTGTCAATAATTTGTCACGGATGTTTTTAGGTCTTTTGAAGGCCATGACTGGTGGTGAGGAAAATACTTTTTTTAAATTGGAGTCATTTTCTACAATTTTCCAATGCTTTTGAACAATGGATGACACATTTTTAAAATCAGGATTTTAAGTGAGTACAAGAGGTGTTTTGTTGACTCCTTTATTTTTATCCTTGTACTCCAGAAGTTCATGGCGACTAGTGTTGTTTGCTCTTTCGAAAACTGTATCAATGATATTGTTATTGTATCCTCGAACAACTAGATGTTTACGTAGTTGTCCAAGTCTAGCATTTTGCTTATTTTCGGTTGAGCATATTCTCTTGATTCGCAATGCCTGGCTGAATGGGATACCCCGGGAGCAGTGTTTAGGATGGCAACTTTTAGGAGAAAGAAATTGATGTTTGTCTGTTTTTTTTCGTATGAATGTCCGTTATAATGGTTCCGTTCTGGATGTAACTCGTAGTATCAAGGAAGTTTATTTTCTCCATAGATGTTTCGTGTGTAAATTTAATTGAATGGTGGAAAGAGTTACAGTGTTCTAGAAATTCATTCAGATGGTGAATCTGTCCATTTAAAATCAATCTCGTCAATAAAACGAAACCATGATATTGGCTGGTATGGAGCACTGGCCAAGAGGCGTTTTTCAAGTTGGCCCATAAATATGTTGGCATATGACGGGGCCATTTTTGTGCCCATACTAGTGCCGTCTATCTCAAGATAGTGTTTGTCATTGAAAGAGAAGTTGTTGTTCTCCAGCACTAGTTTCAGAAGTGTAACAAGGCACTCAGTTGGAGGATTTTTGTCACTACGAGTGTTCCATACCTCTTCACAAGCTGCTATTCCTTCGTCTTGTGTTATGTTGGTATATAAAGACGTGCGTACGTAATTTCTTGTTAGAGGGTCTAAATACAGCACAAACAACATTTTCCAAAAGACCAAAAAAGTGAAAAAGTATATTTTAACAAAACGCATTTGACTAACAGGTCGAACAACAAAATGTTCTTAAACCCTGCTGACTGTCATTGGCGATTGCCAAATAAACGGATCACCGATGTTATAAATGGATCTTAATTACAAATTTAATACTAAACAGAAAACAATAAAATTGCGGAAAAGATGATATACCGCAAACAAAAGGTGCAAAAGTTTTTGTACACCATATCCGGATTTCGACAATTAATGTCTCTCTCTCTCTCTCTATATATATATATATAGAATAACCAAACATTGTCTCGAAATATAAATTTTATTTGTACAAGGCTTAGAAACAGGTAGAAAGCGAGGCTTTGCCGAGCATTTCTATCCTGTTTTGAGCCGAGTACACACAAAATGTATATTTAGAGACAATGTATGGTTATTCTTTATATACTGCAACTCCTTTAACTGTTCCAAATGAAATATTTAGGATAAAAACCATATTTTTTTTTTATTTGGAGCGGACGACGTAAAATTTCCGCGAACCTGTATGTTTTATTGACGTCATAAATAAAACTCTACGGAAACGTATTGTCAACGTCATAAACTAGGCGATATACGGTCAGTGACTGTATATCAAAAATGAATATATGGTCAATGCAATTTGACTGCGCAAATAGCACAGTTGCAGTATATATATATATATATATATATGTGTCTAAGAATATAACTTAAACACGCTAATTGATACATTTAAAAGTTCTATTAGATTTTAAATAGAAATACGCAATATTTCGCTAGACGAACTAGCTTCATCAGGCGTGTGCATCTATCAAGATGAAATCGGATGCATGACAAACATATATTTTTGTAGCTTAAACTACACAAAGTTGGAGTAAAAGTTTAACATATTTATTGATGTTCTATAAAAAAATAGTTTTGTAGCTTAAACTATACAAAGTTGGAGTAAAAGTTTAACATATTAATTGATGTTTTATAAATTGTACAAATTTCAAGATTATTGTTTTGATTTGTTTTTAAATCTTTTCTCGTCTTGCAAATACTATTGATCTTCCCGGAATCCCTTCTTTATGAAGTTTTCGGAGCAAGTAAAATCGACCAGCTGTGCAGGTTTCATCAGGGCGTAGATAGTCGTACGTGTCGTCATCTATGTGTTTTTCGCTATTCATATCTGAAAGGACCTCATTTATTTGTTTGCTTTAAGATATGAATAGCAAAAACACGTAGATGACGACACGTACGACTATCTACGCCCTGATGAAACCTGCACAGCCGGTCGATTTTACTTGCTCCCAAAACTTCATAAAGAAGGGATTCCGGGAAGACCGATAGTATTTGCCAATGGCCACCCAACCGAAAAAATATCTGAATTCGTTGATTACCATCTTAGACCACATGTTAGAACAATGCCATCCTACATTCAAGATACAACAGATTATTTGAAGAAAATGGATTCATTAAATCCCTTACCAAACAACACAATTTTGGTATCGATGGATGTGTGTTCTTTATACACCAATATTCCAAAGAATGAAGGAGTAGTCGCTTGTGAAGAAGTATGGAACAATCGTAAGGATAAAAATCCCCCAACCGACTGTCTGGTTCAGTTGCTGAAACTAGTGCTCGAAAACAACAATTTTGTATTCAACGACCAGCACTACTTGCAGATTGACGGTACCAGTATGGAAACCAAATCGGCACCTTCTTTTGCCAACATTTTCACATCATTTCGAGTGTACCATACAAACCCTTGTCTTGGCTCCGTTATATTGATGATATCGACATCAAATGGAACGAAACTGCAGAACATCTACAAGATTTTCTAGATTTCTGTAATAACTTTCATCAACCTATAAAGTTCACATCTGAAGTTTCAAATAAGAAAATTGCGTTTCTCGACACCACCATAACTTTAGAAAACGGAGTTATGACAACCGACCTTCACACCAAAAAAACTGACAAACACCAATTTCTCTCTCCGAAGAGTTGTCACCCAAAACACTGTTCCCGAAGCCTTCCGTACAGCCAAGCTATCAGGTTAAAGCGGATTTGCACATCGGAATCAAAATTAAACCACCGTTTGGGACAACTCAGATAGCAACTTAAATCAAGAGGTTATAAGAACAAAAACATTTCAGAAGCTTTCGGTAAAGCAAAAGAAAAAGACCGAACAAACCTACTTGAATACAAAAAAAACACGGCCCAGACAAATAAATTTCCGTTTGTTGTCAGCTTTCATCCTGACCTAACAAATCTTTCATCTATTGTCCACAAACACTGATGTCTTATTGAAAATGATCCTTCCTTAAAAGAGACTTTTCCATCACCTGCCGTTATGGCTTACCGCAGACCCAAAAACCTCAAAGATATTCTATGATGTGTTTTATCATTTGATTTTGCCGTTTGATTGGGGACTTTCCATTTTGAATTTTCCTCGGAGTTCAGTATTTTTGTGATTTTACTTTTTTGTGCTTTTTTGTTAAATATTTGTTTGTTTTGAGATTGTGACACAGTGTTGACTGCTGTACCCATATTGTGACTATTTTGCCTATTATGTCTGTTTTGTTCACGCATCGTTGTAAATATAACGGAATTTGATGCGACTGTCATACAAGTGAGAGGTTTAGCGCTATAAAACCAGGTTCAATCCACCATTTTCTACATTTGAAAATGCCTGTACCAAGTCAGGAATATGACAGTTGTTGTCCATTCGTTTGATGTGTTTTATCATTTGATTTTGCCCTTTTATTAGGGACTTTCCGTTTTGAATTTTCCTCGGAGTTCAGTATTTTTGTGATTTTATTTTTTTCTAGTTACATCTAAAGTATCTAAACACGAGATATCGACAATAGGAGGTTATAAACCATGCGTCACATTTCAAATCATTGAGAAAAACTAAAATTGGGACACACAAGGAAGACAAAAGAGAGAGAGATTTTGGATGCACCAGTTACGAACTTTTGAACCTGGTGGACTCAATGAGAGAGACGAGAAAAGATTTAAAAACAAATAAAAAAAATAATCTTGAAATTTGTACAATTTATAGAACATCAATAAATATGTTACTCCAACTTTGTGTAGTTTAAGCTACAAAAATATTTTTTTGTCATGCATCCGATTTCACCTTGATAGATGCACACGCCTGATGAAGCTAGTTTGTCTAGCGAAATATTGCGTATTTTATTTAAAATCAATTAGAACTTTTTAATGTATCAATTAGCGTGTTTAAGTTATATTCTTAGATATTTATATAACTTTAATTCAGTAACTGTATCAGTTTATTTTCACAAGCTGATCCACGCCTAAATAGATTGGATGTTGATTGTTGCTATTTTTAGACATTATGTAACACCCCCGAAACGAAAGCTGATTTTTTTATCTGCTATAGTTAGAGGAGAGGATCAGGCGTCTGCGCAATGCTAGGCGGTGTTGTCGTAGAAGTATGAAGTGAAAAGTACAGGTTCCAGTCCCGGTCGGGGAGGAAGTAAAGAATCAGATATACTCTATATACAAAAACAAAACAACTATAGTATACATTGTTGTTAAACTTACAATTCAACACTTTGTTAAAAATATAATATAAAAATAAGGAAATGTTGTATGATTGCCAATGAGACAAATTATAGGCAACCGTACGACCTTCAACAATGAGAAAACCCATACTGTATGGTCGGCTATAAAAGGCCCCGACATAAAAAATATGAAACAATTCAATTGAGAAAACTAACGGCCTAATGTATAACAAAACAATTTACGAAAAACAACTACGACAGACATGAACCAACGACAACCACTGAACTACAGGCTCATGACTTGGGACAGGCACATAAAGAATGTGACGGTGTTAAACATGCTTGTGAGCGCTCAACTCTCCCCTAACCAGGGACAGTGGTGTTACAGCACAACATAAGAACAAACTATAAAAATCAGTTGAATAGGGCTCATTTCATTGTAAGAATGCAGATACAGTTTTTTGAATTTTGAATTTTACTGGATAGTGAATTACACACTTTTGGACCACTAAAAGAAAAACTTGATTTGTATAATTTTGTATTTGATTCAAGAAAAATAAAATTATCTGATGATGAAAGTCGAGTATTGTATGATTGTTTACTTTTTGTAAGCACAGTTAGATTTCATAAATATTTGGGTGCCAATTTATGTTTTGATTTATACATTAAATGGACATTAGCTGTCAAATTCATGTTCACCGATTTGACTCAAATTCTCATATTTGATTTATGACAAACTAATACGTATATCCAAAATAGAATAAGTCAGTAATTAACAACTAAAAATGCATGGACTCGATAATATATCTCAGCATTTCGTGTGTACTTTAGTCTAGACGCCATCTAATTAACCATCGAGATGACCTCCGAAGACTGCCGACGGTCACATAACCCGGTATAAACATAAACATAGATATAAATAGATAGCGACCTCGTGCAATTGGAAATTTTTTAGGGTCTGTTTGATTTCATGTTATTTGTTGAAAAAATAAGTTAATCGTCGTGTTTACCTGTATAAGCATGATTTTTTGTGGATCGAATAAGTCAACGAAATTGTTCACCTTTGTTTCACTTTCAGTGTTGACATTCTTTTCCTTTTAATGGCTGAACACGATTAATACATGCGTAACCAATCTCTAGCTAATGGGTTAAATTGAAGGTCACATGAATACGGATTCAATGAGGTCGAATTATTCACTTGCAAGTGAATAATTCATCAGCGATGTTTTTTAGCTTTTGACCAAATTGAACTACACTGGCTGCTAAAAGCGAATTATTATATCACTATTTCATTTTCGTTAATGATTGAACAAAAAAAAATCATATTTTATTTTTTTATATCTCGTAGCTAATGCCCCTTTAATAATGACTTGAGTTAAATAATTCTCTTAGTAACGGGAATAATTTCGGATTCCTTAAATAGTTCAGTAGATGGTTTTCGAATATCGTGTTCGTTTAAAATAATTCTCGCTGACTTTTTTTCAATTTTATAAAACTGTCAATTAAAAACTTGTTACAGTTTCCCCATACTGAACAACAGTAATCCAAATGTGGAAGAATATAAGCATTGTTAAATAAAATTTGAATCTTATGATGTACGTATTTTATTCATTTATTCATGGAAGAACTATATTCAATATAAGTTTTTTTTAGTGGTCCAATAGTGTGAAATTTACTATCAAAATTTAAAAATCAAAAACTTTATCTGCATTTAAATACTTTTAAAAGTCATTATATTTTTAACAAAGTGTTGAATTGTAAGTTTAAGAACAATCATGTATACCATAGTTGTTTTATTTTTCTTATATATGAATACATATTGTTTATCTTTGCATATATTCAGATGATTTTGGAAATAAAAGTCATTATAACAAGATCTTTTTTACTGTTTTGTTTCCTAAAAAGAATGTTTAAAAATATCTTTTGCTTTTATTTGATTAAATATTTCCATAATCTATAAACTATAAGCAAGCTTTTCATGCTTTTAGCATGGTGACTTTCACAAAAAAACAAAGAGGCCCTGAAAACTTTTATAAAGAAATACGTACACAATAAACTTATAAAACATTTCCTTTTTTGCAAAATGCACACCTACTGATCAGCAAAATATGAAAACACATTTTTTGAAAATAAGAAAATAACAATTTTGAAAATAACAATAATAATTATAGACCTTTATGGCTGAATTTTTTTTTATTTTGATAACATAACATATGAAGGTATTAATATAATTTATTTTGATCTCATTTGCATATACTGTACTGTTTTACTTGTTTATAATATAATATCTAACATTTTCTTATAGAAATTGGACAATGGAGAATACTTTGTTATGTGATGAGATATTTAAACAATCACATGACATCAAACTTAACTGAAATCCAAATGTGTATACTGGTCAGTTAAGGTCATTTAAATGTGTAAAGTCACATGATACAGCGAAACAGACATTTAAAACACATGTATGTTGTTTTTGTTTTGATTTGAAGGCTGTTAGACTATTTATACTTACTCCATCAAGTATTAACTACTTAAACAAATAAAATTAACATAGAGACCTAATTGGTAACTTTTTTAATTATAGACAAAAAATTATGAAATCAATAGTCAATAGATCGGACTATAGATCTTTGAATATTGTTTTATTGGTATAAATATTGATTGTGTTATGAGTAAATTAAAACCGGGGAACTTCACGCGCGTTTTCCTTATTTCCATGATTGTTCCTTGTGAAATATTGAATTTTGTAGATTATCCATGATGTCTGTAATTAAATATTTAATCCACTAACGATTTTATCCTATTATGCCGATCATTTGCACTCATTTTAGTAAATGCATCACTTGGCTGCCACATTGTCAATAAATGGGACTACTGACCTAGCTATGTAAATGACCCACGTTGACGTCACACCGTCTATGACGTAACTCTCACAACATTGAGCGCCAAATTTGACTCATTCCAGTTTCTCTGTCTCTGATTAAAAACGTCTTATATTTGACTACCTGTAGGGTACTACCAAAGGTAGTAAGTACCCTACACCGTTGAAAATATGTCAAATTACCAAATTTCAATAAAACTTTTTATAAATAATGAAAAAAAAATAGTTGCTTTCACGTTACACTTTGTGGTCGAATTTCTCTAAAAATCGCCAGGTTTGGACTAAGACCGGGGATAAATTCGTTATCTACGTTCATATCCGTAGATATGGATATTTTAACACCCTTCAGTGTTATCTAGAAACAAACAAAAAATTCATATTTTTACATGTCTATATTTTCAAACTGTGTACGCTTTATCTGTACACATTTTTATACTGAACGACTCGTTGCGAAAACATTTGTCAAATGTCAATTTTGCATGCATTAAAACATGTTTTCATATGTGGATAACAATATACATGTTAAAACAAAATTAATTTACCACCATGAGCCACCATATAATATCCGTTGCATAGTTGAAATAAACTTGGAAGTATTTGAGTTCTTTTGTACATGTAAGAAGTGCCATAATCAATATGATTCGAAAGTGTAACTTGGTTAGACAATACAATCGCTCGACAAATTACAGATACCACTGGCCAAGCGTACGGATAGACGTGTGCGACTGCCCATTTGATAACATGTTTTAAACGTTAACCGTACGACATTCAACCATAAGCAGATCCCCTTTCGTATAGGATGAATACTTGAAACGTGAGCTAATTAAAATAAACAAGAGGTCTAATTTATACTACAACAAGAAATGAAAACAATAAAAAATTTTTTTTTAAAACTATGAATTATAGGCTCTTGACTTGGATCAGATTTTTTTCTTTTGTGCGGAGCTTTTTATTACATTTGCTATCTTTCGTTTTACAGGTTACGCAGGTAAATATATAGATAATTCATAATAAATTTGTCTAAAGTTATTAATTTTGAACATATTTACCATTTTCAATTACACATTTTTCATATAGAATTCTTAAAAATTATAATAAGGGATAATGAGAATATAGTCTTTTAAAAGCCATACATGTAACTTAATTGCGACATACGGTGGCCTATGAAAATCTAACTCAACTGTGTGTTTGTTTAGTCCACATTGGCTAGAGGTATAGGGGAAGGTTTGAAATCATACAAAACATGTGTAATCCTGCCTCATTTTTGCGCCTGTCCCAAGTCAGGAACCTCTAGCCTTTGTTAGTCTTGTGTGTTTTTTTTTTAGTTTTGATTCATATGTATGTTTCGGAGTTTAGTGTGGCGTCCATTTCGCCTAACTAGTATACATTATTGTTTAGGAGCCAGCTGAAGCTCGCCTCTAGGTGCGAGATTTTCTCGCTGTGTTGAAGACCCATTGGTCCCCTTTGACTGCGTTCTGCTCTATGGTCGGGTTGTTGTCTCTTTGACACATTCCCGTTTCCATTCTCTATTCTAATTGCGAATATTGAAGACTTAATTGTATTCTGTTTCCTAATTTTACTGAATATAAATTAATTCATTTTGTGAAGTTGCGTCAACGCACATCTTAAAAAATATAAAGTGAACGATGCATTTCCTTACCATATCGATAGAACACGTTTATCCTGCCTTCGAAATTCTTAACGGTGCGTCACATTCTTTATGTGCCTGTCCCAAGTCAGGAGCCTGTAGTACAGTGATTGTCGTTGTCATAAATTATTTTGTTATAAATAAGGCCGTTAGTTTTCTCGTTTGAATTGTTTCACATTTTTCATGTCGAGGCCTTTTATAGTCGAATATACGAAATGATTTTTTTTTTCATTGTTGAAGGCCGAACGGTGGCCTATAATTGCTTACTATCACTTCATTTTAACTCAGGAGAATAGTTGTCTCATTTGGAATCACCACATATCCTCATTTTTATATATATAAATGCATCAAAATTCAAAATGCGCAAGTAAATACGAACTGAGGAAGTACTAGTATAGTATATATGAAGGTTATTTGGGTTGGATGGGATAAAAATAGTGTAAAAACTAACTTCTATGTTCTTACTTTCTTGTAACGAACGCCACATTGGTCAAGCACGCCGTAAATTTTCTTTATATACTGACTACCGAAATTGTCCGTCCAAAAATGAATTCGATGAGAAGTACCTTATATAATTTAGATATTGAAAACCGTTATGGTAAACCTAGGACCGTAAAGAAATGGAATGTATATTATCTAGTTTCCCTGATTTTACCTGTAATATGAATCGTGCAAATGTTAAAAAAATATGCGCACAATTGTAATGAGTTTTACGCGCAAATGTAATGGTAATGGGCGCAAGATATAAAGGTTTTTGCTTAATTTCCCCAAACATTATAATTTTTTGCTACTGTAATGCCAAAATCCAAATTATTAATCATTCTTTCTGATTATTATTAGCATCTTAAAACCTATGCCAATCCTATATTAATTTCATTCAGATTTTGACTTCTTGACATTTATTTTACCCCCTTTTCTTCATGAAAAAACACAAATAAGCACCAATCTGAAGAACCAACTACTCTTAATGGACACTTGGTATTGCTCTTGTTCTCTTGGTTGAATATCAAGAACACAGACGCACGCGTTAGACTATATAGCTAGTAATCGAAAACCTAAACTGTTTCATGATTAGCCCGAGTGATCTATAATTCGGGGTAAAAGTGTGGTTGTATTTCTGGCCAAATACAAAACCAGCATTACCAAAGTCAGCAACTGAAAGAATTTAGAAAGTTTGACTTTCCAAACATCTGTTATTTTTAAACGCCTGTTTACGGATCGTATTGTGGTATAACGTTGTCCGCCGGTCCGTCTGACCGTCCGTCTGTCCGTCCGTCGTCAACATGTCGGACAATTACTCAATTACGCTTTAACCAATTTTCTTGAAACTTTGGTGAATTGTTTATATCTATTGACATACGCTCCCTTTCGATTTTTATTAATTTTAGATTTTATGTTTCCGAGTTATGGGATTTTATTCATAAAAAATGGGGGATTTTCCAGTTTTCTGACTATAACTCAAAAATGCCTTGAACAATTTTCATGAAACTTTGGTGAATAATTGTTTATATATATTGACATAAGTTCCCTTTTTATTTTAAAAAATTTCTGATATTAAATTTTGGAGTATTGGGACTTTATTCATAAAAAAGGGGGCTGTTTCCAGTTTTCGGACAATAACTCAAAAATGCTTTGGCAGTTTTCATGAAACTTTGGTGACTGGTTTATATCTATTAAAAAATGCTCCCTGTAGTTTTTTTTATAAATTTTTGATATGACATTGAGGAGTTATGGAACTTTATTCGTGAAAAAAGCGACGGGCGTATCATGCGCTCATGGTACAGCTCTTTATCAAAATAGTCAGCACGATAAGCGTAACCATGCAGTCGAGAATGTCAGCGTTTAAATAGGAAGCTCAGGTTCCTGAACATTTTTTTAACTAAAAAACTAGGACAGATATGACTTAATGGATTAGCACTGATGCCTTTGCATTATGACTGATTGGTGGTTGTTTTCTTATTTTCCAATGGCAAACGTTTCATGCATGTTCAAGACGCGAACAAATTAACAATAAATACAATATGTAGGTCCTATAATAAGGGTTGATTGGGATGAATTTTTGGGGGTTGGACTGTCATTGGAAAATGAAATTTAGCCTTGCAAAATGCCACCTATGGACCCCTCAAAGAGTTGTTGCAAGGGTTCTTACCGTTCAGATGGCGTGGCACTCTCTAATCGAGGCATCGGATTTAACGTCCTAATTCTGACCGGACGTGGCTGGGAATTTTTATCCCCGGCTTAGTATATTTCTAGGATTTTGATTGGTTAACGCACGTCGTTACAAAACCCACAGCCCCAAATTTCAATAAAAGATTTTTAAAAAATGAAAAAAACGTTGCTTTCACGTTACATTTTGTAGTTGAATTTCTCTAAAAATCGCAAGATTTGGACTAAGACCGGGGATAAATTCGTTATCTACGTTCATATCCGTAGATAACTTAGAATACATCCCGCACAGCCAAACGGACGCCCCACTTTTAGGGTTAGGGTTAGGGTGTGACTGCTGTTCGTAAAAAGACCAAGGGATGACCATTTTTCTGTAACCCAGTCAACCCTTTTGGTTTGCACTTGCATTATCTTAACACTAAGAATTTCATGGGCTTGTTTCACTTTTGCTAGCAGACATCAAAGAAAAATTTAATTTAAATCAATTTTGTAAACCGTGGGTTACCATTTGCTTTGTTGCTACCTTAATATCAAAGAAAAATGAAACGTTTTGAAAGTTAGTATTGATGACACTCCCCTGAAAAATGTATGGGTCCGCCCCTGTCAATGATACCGGTAAATAATGCGGCGGGTTAAACATGTTTGCAAGTCAATCCTATACCCAACCTAAGACGGTGGTGTAACTGACTACAAAACAGTTGGAAAGGACTTGAATCGTCATCTTAATGCATTCGGCAAACAATGTTCAACGAGTCCATCTTGCTGTTTTCGTTTAGGCGAATTTGGACCAACATCTGCTTTTGAGAAAGGCTCAAAATCGTGAAAAGTAAGAGATATTGAAGTTTTACTACTAGTAACTGTAATATATTTTTTTTTTTACTTTATTTCATCTTGAATAACGTGGAAATTCCTAGTTTTCAATAAAAAAATTGCCTTCAGATGTGCGCTGGTTAAAAAATTTCAATTATGGCTTTGGTTCACTGATAATTTCATGGTTTACTACTTCGACAAAGTTAATAGATGCAAATTTACAATTAAACACAGAAAAAGAGGTGCTGATGCCATCACGAATACATTAAAAAGACCGGGATTTGTGACGGTTTTTGTCGACGAATTGTATAGTGATTAATTGTATGAGAGCAACGAACTTGACGTATTTGGTGAAACGAACGATACAATATAAGATGAACTTATTTAGTACGATATCGTGTTTATTTGGAGTTTTAGGGAACATTTGAAGGCATGTAGTAATTTTACGTATAGTTATTTATTATTGCTTAAAGTATTGCTACGCAAAAGTTAATGTAAAGAAAGAAAGATATTGAACATTTTTTACCTTAAAATACGTAGAAAATTGCACCATGCCTGTGCGTTTTGCATCTTGCAGTTTTATCAAACATTTTATACAAAATCTCAAACTTCCAACAACTTTATAAATGATTAGTTAAACTACCATGTTCATGTACACATTGATATATACACTCTCATAAGTTCTAGAAAGACATTCGAAATTGTTGTCATCCCAAATGTTGTCCTGATTATCGCTTCGAACGTGTCAACGTCCGGATTCATTTGTATCGGGGTTATACGGGGTTAGATTATCATATTAAGCTTCAATTGTACACATATACACAATAAGGCATTATTATCCTTGTCTAATATGCCCCCCCCCCCCCCTTTTCCCCAAAGAAATAATAATAATATAATTTCTCCTACCTTTACCTTTAATTCCTTAATCATAAATCCAATATGCTTGCCACGTTTTACTGTTTACTAACCTACATGTAACTCGTTCAAGTGTGTAAGGTGGGTGACCTTCAAAAACGTTCACTTGATTAACAAAATGTTGAGTTAGAAAATGAAATAATAATTACACGAACATAAAATTCTCATCTGAAAGTTTTAACCATACTTTTTTCTTTCTCTTTGATTTAAAAGAACCAAAATATTTAACGTGTGCTTTTTCGCGCCTTATATTATCGCACAAAAGTTTGGTTTTATTTTTGTTTTATTTCCTTTCTCGTTTTCCATTCGTAAAATATCAGATGATTCCAGCATTCATTTGCTCTCTCTTTTTATTAATGTCTATTCAACCACTATTTGCTATACTCCCAGATCTAAATTATTAGGTCTTTCCACTTAACCACGGAAAAGTGGAAAGAGCTTTTGCTTTTGTTCCGTTTTTTTTTTTTTTTTTTTTTCTTCCGCCTAATTTTTTTCTTGTGCTGTATTGTTGTTTCAAAACATGTCGCTTAGATTTTTGGTATGTGATATCAAACAGTTTATACGCTTTTGAAACTGATACCGCTTAACCGAACACTTTACTTTGTGAGAGTTATCTTCCCGAACACAATTTTTCTTGTGTGAACAACTTCTTCGCTACCGTAAAAGATTACGACAAAATTATTTTACCAAATTGCTCGTTATATCCCCAGGTTGTCGAGAATAGTTTTGATCGAAGAGATCTGAAGATTCCATATGAGAGTTATTTCCCTTTATGTATTTGACATAAGTGAAATGTAATAGTAACTCATTAACCATAAGTGATAGAGACCAAGGGTCTTATGATTTGAGGTCCTGGGTCCACCAAAAAGAAAATGAGGGCCAGGTCAAAGGTCAAGGTCATGTTCTATTTTTTTTTTTTTTTTTTTTTTTTACTTGTGCATGCTACTCCTAAGAAACTGTAATATATATCGACAAAAGATTTTCAGTAAATTGTTAATTGCAATATGACATAACATGATTTTTTTTTCTTCGAAGCGTTACGGTTACTTTTACTAGGAGTTTTCTCCCCTGGAATGTTCAAAATAAGATGTATGGTATATAATTTATTAATAATACATAGTAGAGCCCTATATATTTTTGGTCTTTTGAGATGAGGTTCTTGCTTGATGACCTTGAAATTGAGGTCAAAGTCAAAGGTATATTTGACCTTTGCTATAACTTCATTTATATACATGATAAAGACATAGGGTCTTTTGCATTTGGTAGGAATACACATGACCTTGAAAAAGTCAACGGAAGTGACCTTAATTAAACCGAAAGTAGTCATTTGTTTTTCATTAATTTCATATGAAAGTATCAAGAACCATATTTTTGGAATCAGTGTCAAGTGACCTTTCAGGCTTCAGACCACAATTAATTCCCTTTGTTCGTGGTCTAGGAATATAGTTCCCAATTATTATATGGGGTATTTGTTCCTAAGTATTCTGACTACTGTTTTCTTTGAAATGTTTACTATTTAAGTGGTCCTATCAGTTGCATATATATTGAAATAAGTAAAACATGTTGAAAAAATTTATTGTCGAAAGTGAAAGTAGTGATTTGGCCAAAATGAAAGTAGGGTAGAAATTAGCCTTCGTCATTTATTCAAGATTCAAATCCTACCATTGGCATGTTAATATAGCTCTCAAAAGAAAAAGCACTGATGGATTGTCCATGGACTAGCATATTTTATTCAAATAATAATGGTCTATAAGAAGTTAAATTTATTTCATGTTTGAAGCGGTGCAATTTTTTAAATTCAATTTAACTTTTACCATAAAATGCATTGTAACCAATGGGAAGAATAATTGTGGTCTGAGGCCTAGGAGATGAGTTTGGACAAAACACAATTATTGTGAATAAAAGGTCTTACAGGTACAAAATGATTTTTGTCAGATTACCTTTCAAGAAAGAAAATAGAAATTACTCAAAATTTATCAAAATAAGACATTTTGACCATATTTGGGCATATAAGGCAGGAATTGGCATTTTTTACAGTTAACATGATTTCTAATGAAAATTATAGAAAAAAAAATGTGAGAATGCACCACATTACTTCATTGAATCAATGAGGGTACCTTATAAATGCATTTTCAATAAGTATTTCCAAAATTGGTTTGATCCTGGGACATAACATGACATACAAACACATTTAAAAATATGTAAAGTAAAATTTCTTAAAAGTTCAAAAGTGTCAATTCTAAATTACTTTTAGTTGTTTAGAAGTAAATAACCAATAGAGAGGATAGAAAGATGAACATAAATCAACTTTTCAGTGTTAATTTACCCACAATTATGCTTTTTATGGCTACCCTTATCATATTAACCAATTCTGACTTAAGAACCAGAGAGATATAAATATGAAAAAAAACTGGCACATAAGTGGCAGTTTGCTTTAACAGTTGTCTCATTACAACTAAATACAAGTTATGTTTACTGGATCAAGGCATATTTTGGTAAAAAATTACTTAACAAATATTTTCTGAATAAAATTTTGACTGAATTCTTAAAACTTTGCAAAACGCATGTTCCGCAGACAGATACGCTAATATAAAAACATTCCAAACTTTTTTAATAATTGTCAGAATGTAATAAAATTTGGCATTTATACTACTAAGATATCATGCTAAGTAATTGTAAAGTTTCATAAGAATACTATAATTTTTTTAGGTCTAATAGGCTTCAGACCACAATTAATTCCCTTTGTTCGTGGTCTAGGAATATAGTTCCCAATTATTATATGGGGTATTTGTTCCTAAGTATTCTGACTACTGTTTTCTTTGAAATGTTTACTATTTAAGTGGTCCTATCAGTTGCATATATATTGAAATAAGTAAAACATGTTGAAAAAATTTATTGTCGAAAGTGAAAGTAGTGATTTGGCCAAAATGAAAGTAGGGTAGAAATTAGCCTTCGTCATTTATTCAAGATTCAAATCCTACCATTGGCATGTTAATATAGCTCTCAAAAGAAAAAGCACTGATGGATTGTCCATGGACTAGCATATTTTATTCAAATAATAATGGTCTATAAGAAGTTAAATTTATTTCATGTTTGAAGCGGTGCAATTTTTTTAATTCAATTTAACTTTTACCATAAAATGCATTGTAACCAATGGGAAGAATAATTGTGGTCTGAGGCCTTCATATAATACAGGAAGTGATATCTTTCAAACCGGAAGTGTCAAATTATCTCCCTTATTTTAAGCAGAAGTGTATAGAAACCATATATTTTTGGAATCCGCTTCAAGTAGCTATCGTCTGACATAAAAAAAAAGACATTTTAAACCGCCTATTGATATTTTCATGTCAAAATATGTGCATTTGTTGTGGAAACCTCTTCAATTGTATTCTGAACAATTGGTTTTTAATTTTACTTATGTTTTGTTCTGTTTTTGACTGGAGTAATGAATAGAGGATTGAGATGTAATTAGTGCATTACTTGACCTATCGTTTTCTTGTTTAACCATATTTGACAATGGGTCATGATCTTCAATCGTATCGTTCGTCGATAGGTCAGTTCTAAGTGTAAACTAGACTCGGTGTTCTGTAGAAAAATGTTGTGCAAAGAGAAGCATATCCTCATTATAATTTATTATTAATACAAACGGTGTAGTTTATTTTGACATTGAGTATCCTTATAACATGACTTTTTTTGTTTTGTTTTTTATTATTTTCTGATCATATTCTAAGGGGATTTGGTATTCTGGAGGTGTGTTAGTGTGGGCCAGGATATTTCTTTACGGAATATTCATTTTATCTTTGCGAGTTTCGCTTATTTTTATTTGCAGAAGAATTTATATTCAATTTTAAATGTACACTTTTATTTCCTGTATTTTGTTGCATCGTATCTTTAGTTAATACGGGCCTAAAGATTTGATACAACATCTCGTATATGTAATTATTTATCGTAAATATACGACATGCATAAGACATGGCGTAATTTGTATTATTGCATAGCAATATAATATTTCCCACAGAAAGTAACCAAAAGTTAGCGTGCAATAAATTCTAATATTACACTAGTGCAATAAATCTTCAAAATTTATGACGTCATCAACGACAAAATCTTAGTTTAAACCAATTTTTACTTTCAAATTTTATATTGCTATACAATAAAAGGGTTATTGCATGAATATTGGGGAATATTGTCCCTCGTAGAACATATATTGCACTCGCAAGCTCGTGCAATATAAAATTCTACTCGGGACAATATTCCCCAATATTCATGCAATAACCCTATATTCTCCAACGTTATCGTAGTACTGTTGCAAGTTTCTTGCAGTTGCTAATGTCGTTAATCTACAGAACAATAAATTTACGTAACAGAACAGGATTTTGTTCAACAACTACCCGATTAAATAACCAAATTGAAATTAAACTTTAATACTATCAGTATGAATGCGATAGAAAATGCACCCAGACTCATGCTCAAATATCTGTTGTACTGTATTCGGCTAGTTTTGAGTATTGCTAACATTTACTGACTATTTGCCGATTTTTATCCAAATTTTGTTTTTTGTTTCACGAATTATATTTGTTTCGTGTTCTGTGCAATATCTGCATTTTGTCCCATACACTGGGTTTTATATATGCAATTTTCCTGTTTTGTAAGCTGTTTTCGACTCTATTTCTAACTTATATTTCGTTCCATGAAATGTGAAAAAATACGTTATAAATAAACAGATACAACATTTATTGCACAGAAGAAAACGTTTGCAGAAACAAAGAGTATATCCGGCTTATAGCTTGACTAAAACAGCCTGAGCCAAGACTCCGTGTTGAATTAAGGCCGTACTTTGACCTATAATGGTTTACTTTTACAAATTGTGACTTGGATGGAGAGTTGTCTCATTGGCACTCATACCACATCTTCTTATATCTGTATTCTCAATTACTTACTAGACTATGCTAATTTTAAGGCCCCGTCATTGAGTTACAAAGAATACTTCGCCAAATAAAATACAGGAAATAAATGTGTATATTTAAAATTGAATATAAATGTTTCTGCAAATAAAAATAAACTCGCAAAGATAAAAATCAATATTCCGTAAAGAAATATCCTGGCCCACACTAACACACCACCAGAATACCAACTCCCCTTAGAATATGATCAGAAAATAACGACAAAAAGAAAACAAAAAAAGTCATGTTATAAGGATACTCAATGTCAAAATAAACTACACCGTTTGTATTAATAATAATAAGGATATGCTTCTCTTTGCAGTTTACTTATTAGGGAACGACCATGTAACTTTGAGGCGGGACGGGGTTATGTTTGTTTGTTATGTTTGTTGTTTAGTCTGATTAATTTTTTTTCCTACACACAAGCAGCAAATCTTTTTTAAAAACTTTACACTAAATAATATGGCAAAAACTCTACATAGTAAATAGTCTGTTTTCCTTCTCCATGATCAAAATATTTTGTTCTTCCAAGTTGAGAATCAAAGTATTTTGTTTGTAAGAAAATAACCTAGGTAAGGTGATGTCAGGCGGATAGGGGGCGGGCCGACGGTATAAAAGTGGATACCTATTTTGTATTATAGCAACTGGTCCTACACATGTTTCCACACTCATATCGGAAACTTAACAGAATCAATTGCACACATGTTAAAGTTGTGAAATTGTTTGAGGAATTTCCCACCATATTTCCAGACTTGTGAGAATTCAGTAAAATTTACATAAATCAGTATTATATTCAGTGCAATCCGTCCAAGATACTTTTTCTGAAATTGTTCTACAATCAATATTTTTAACACATTTACAGAAAAAAAACATAATATGAAGTAAATTGACTGTAGATTCTTGGACGTTCATTTTTGGTATCTAATGTCATGGGATCCATATAGTGTTGCGATAACTGTTGTTACCGACAGTAAAAATTTGTTTCCTAATTTATAATGTAATTGATTTATTTAAGAGCAACCCGTAAGTTATGTCACCTTTCCAAAACTGTCTGCATATCTGTGATTTATTTATCATGTGTTCCTCCTGGTCTCAGTTCAATGAATTTGTACCTCGGAAATCTGTATGCTCATATTACAAAATCATCAGGCCTTTCTAACGGATTTGCTTTATAAAAATAATAGTCTTTCGCGTCCCTTAATATTAGCACTGCAACCATATTTGCAATAACGACTTTGCGACTTACGACAGGCTTCGAGCATTCGTAAGTTTATCAAAATATGTACAACATCTCGGATCGTAAATTTCTTTTTTGAATACAAATAATATCTTACGATATCGTAAACCTTACCTTTAGGTGCTAATCTCGATTTGTCAATGTTGATAGTATCGGTAACGAAGCAGATGTGATTTGTTAAACCGAAATCCATCTCGACGAAAATATAAAAAACGAAGATACTATTATTGAGGGCTATAATAAAGATCCCTATAGAAAAGACCACAAGCTTGAGGGTATTATAATATTGTTATGAACAGAAAAATCGACTTTTTTGTAGCCAACAAAAGACACAAATCAATAATAAAATTTAACAACATTTATTATACACTAGTTTACAAGAAGTATTACACAAAGAGTAATGTCAACTTAACTGTCAAAATATGAGTCCAATCTTTTCTTTATCCGGAAATCTTCTCGGAATCCACAGAATATTATATCCAATAGGTCACAATCTAGTATGATGTAGTTTTCAATAAAAGTGTCAATCCAACTGCTGAGAATGTTGATGTCTATCGATGTCTAAGTCTATCTATGTCTATGTCCAAATCCCTATATTTAACTAACTTTTGGGTCTGCATTTCAATACTCAAACGGAAATTTCTAGACAACGCTAGAAATATAAATTACGCATCTTTTGTTATGATCATTCTGGAAACGTTATGTAAGTGAATAGAAAGTTCTAATCATTCCATGAGTATCAGTGATTGTTCCAGTGAATTCTAAACTGCATAGTTGTAACACAATGTGTATAATTTTGTACACAATATAACAAAATATAATGTAAACATTCTTAGGCCACACAAAACAAATAAGGCCAACTAAATAGATATGATAGTTACAATATCATAACAATATATATCAGTAAACTTATTCAAGCCAAAACCACGACCCGATTTAGATTTTGATAATGAAGCGTTATGGCTTGAAATCAATTTCCCTACACATAAAGTGCTCGTCTGTGTTGTATATCGACGACCTTCACCTGATAAAATTGTTTGGGATAAATTTCAGGAATTCATAGAAAATGCATTGAGCCATTCTTTGAATGTTGTAATAACTGGTTATGTAAATGTAGATTTTTCTTACAGATTATTCACATAAAATATTTTACATTATGAGACTAAACGGCCTTAAAATGTAATAAATGAACCAACCAATCGTCTGTATAGTAATCATGATGGAACTATCATATTCTTAAATATTCTCACCAAATCAAATAAAATAAATAATCACTTAAGAATGATTTGGCACTATCGAAATGCACAATTTGATGTATATAACGAGCTCATTAATATTTTTGATAGGGAATCGATAATTAATGATGAAAAAAGTATGTATCAAAATTGTCAAAATTTTACAAATTTTCTAGAATATATTTATGATTGTATCCCACAAAAAGAAGTAACGATACGACCAAACGATAAAATCTGTTTTAATTCTGACCTACGAAGATCTATAAGAAAACGTGATAGACTACAAAAACAAACTTGAAGATCTAACAATCAGTATAATAAGCAAAGACATCATGTGTATAATTTAAAAGTAAATAAAGTGAAAACTCTTCTCGATTTGACTCTCAAAATGGTGGATATAAATATAGCCGCAGTAGTTTATTTTCTTTTTTTAGACGTCGATAATAAACAACTTTATGTTCAAATTTGTAACATTATTAAATTAAAGAACTTTTATCATTTAATCATTTCCAGTTCTTCCCAGGTCATTACATTCAATTTAAAACTCGTGCTGTAAGTAAAGAGAATGGATTGTCGTAATACATTCACATCTTACTCTTAGCAACTCAAATTCACGAAAATATCTTTTTTCTCTGCTCTATTTATATACATCACCGACAGTATTTACAAACGAAAAATATTTATTTCATTCCAAAAACAAACAAAAAATAATTTCACTAACAGCCCCTTTCTCTGGCTGTATTTTGTAAAATATTAGTTATTTGTATCATATTTTCTTTGCTGGAGCTGCTTGACGCAAATTTGAAACTACTAAACCTGCCCTAACCCAGGGTTGATGTCGAGTTAACTCGGGTAGGTTCAAAAGGTCAAACTCGGGGGGGTTCGATTGTCAGTCGAGTAAACTCGACAGACTCTACTAATCCGAGTTGGACGAATCGAAGTAGGCCTAAAATTAACGAACTTTCCTCACGAAAGCTTCCAATATACATTTGGCTGCGTACTTGTGACCCAACAAAAAATAATCTGGAAAATGTATTCAGTTACGATCAGAAAAAAACGATCGAGTCACACACATATGTGATACATACAAACAAATCAACAAATTCCCCTCAGATTATCCGACGATCAAACTTGGTTTTTTCGAGCTTCCCTACTATTCAATTTATTTGTGGTATTTATTTCAACAGCATCCTCAACCAGAGCAGTTTTGTGTCCAAGATAAATTGTAAGAATGGCAGGTTGCCGATGTCAATTGATTTATTAGGGAAACAAATATTTTCGTGTGCATTCACCAAATTTTGGATTAAACTTGATTAAAGTCAGAAAACATTATGGCCGTCCGTCTTTGTATTCAAATAACTATGGTTTTAATATAGACGGAATTCACTAACATCCAAATTTGGCACGTCTGTGGTGAATTTCGAATCTTACTTAGGATAATTGAAAATTGCAAAAATACAGATTTATAAATAAACGTATGTGCATTACCTATATATGTTTCGTTTTGGTCACTTTGGTCTTCCTCCGACCGGCAATAAGACCCTTGCCAAAGTTGGGCACTCGTTTGCATGTGTGAATGTCTAAATTCGCAGCTACGTCTGGTCAGAATGAGGATGTTAAATCTAGTGCCTCGTGTAGAGTGAGTTTCACGCTCTCTTGCATGTTAAAGAATCCTTGCAACAAATCTTAGAGGGGTCAATAGGTGGCCTTTTGCAAGACTAAGTTCTGTCCTTATGAGATATATCTTAATTTCCAGTCCTTCATCCCGGTCGACTCTTTATTACAGTACCTTCCTTATAGTCTTAATTGGCAATTCCAAAATGACGTCCTTATTTCGCTTTGTAAACAAAGCCGTGTTCTAATTAGCACAACATATGTTTGACACATGCGCACAAACTTACAATGTATATATACTGTTTACATTCTCGTTATTTTCATTTTTATCCTAGTAAAATATATATATTTTAGCTGCTAACATAAAATTTAATTATTTATAAAATAAATGGGGGAATGTGTCAATGGGACACAGATGATGCCCCCGCTTGCATATAACGTTATAAAGGGACATAACTCAAGAACAGTAAAAGTGACGCTACCCAAATTTGTATTTGATCTGAGTTTTATGGTAATAGGCATTGTGTATAAGTTTCATAACATTTGGTTGAGGCAAACTTAAGTTAGAGAACGGAAACGAAAAATTCAGCAATTTTTCCATGTGTAAACGGGCACAACTCTAGAACGGTAAAAGTGACGCCTTCAAAATTCACACTTGATCTGTGTTTTATGTTAATCAGCATTGTGTATAAGTTTCATAATATTTGGTTGAGGCAAACTAAAGTTAGAGAACGGAAACACAAAAATCAGCAATTTTTCCATTTGCAAAGAGGCATAACTCTAGAACGGTAAAAGTGACGCCACCCAAATTCACACTTGATCTGTGTTGTGTGGTAATAAGCATTGTGTATAAGTTTCATAGTATTTGGTTGAGGCAAACTAAAGTTAGAGAACGGAAACCAATTTTGGGACGTACGGACGTACGGACGTACAGACGGACAAGGGTAAAACTTAATGCCTCCTCCGCTACGGCGCGGGCATAAACATAAGTGCTTTCAAAACATCATATATTTACCCTGCTATTAGTTTTTCAACTTGTTAAATATGAAAATGTAATGTACATAATTCATTGGGAGGAAACGGGAACAGCCGAATATTCCTAAGGTATTTTCGTACGCTTCGACCTATAAAATTCCCGCATGTGTCCTATTAGAATCGAAATAATTCCTTCATGTCATGCTCTATGCTCATTTTAACATGGGTAGGCATTATATTTGACCATATTTTACACCTCGCTAATGCTCAGTGTAAAATATCGACAGATATAATGCCTACCCATGCTAAAATGAGCATAGAGTATGACATAAAGGAATTATTTCTTAAAGTCATATGAAACGAGTTTCTGGTAATTTAAATGTTATCAAAATTATTGAACCAATGCATGCATATATACTAAACTTAGTCCTGTATACACGTTTTGTTTTTATATCTATTACGAATTTATAACGTATTATCGTCAAATAATATTTCATTCAGTGATTGTTGATCGCAAGCTAATTAACTTTCGAGCTTGTTGCCGAAGTTTACCGGATCGTGACATTGATAAACAATCAACATAGAGCACGCGAAGCTCGTGGCAAATAAATGAATTAAAAGAGCCATGATATTTATTTTTTGTATTTTTCATGAGTTCCCATTTGTTACTTAAACTTTTCCTTAACAATTGTTAAATGATTTGTTGTATTAAATTTGTTCTTTAAGAATCAGTTATTACTATTTACCTTCCAGTGCACGTTTGTTTATATTCTTTCATCACGGTTTTCCCCTCACCCTTGCGCTGTGCGGTGGCCAAGTTCTAACGAGAGGTCTCGTAGTTAAGGTCACTGCCTACGGGAAAATATCGGCGAATTAGTGTACGGGAAGACAATTATTCAACAGCAGTACATTTATAGAGATTTGGAAAATATAAAGGATTTTCTTTTACAAGAAAGTTCACGTACACTTGTTTTATAGTAAAAGTAGAAAATAACAGATAAATTATATTTGTTCTTGTTTCTTGTGTTGTCGAAATTAAGGAAACATTGAAAGTGTATTGAAGTGAATGAAATGTCAGAAATAATATTAAGGGAACCTCATCGAAAAGTCATTAAACCAAAAAGAAGGTTTAATAGCAGTAAAGCTATCAACTCGAAATACAATTGTGTTAATTGTCCGTGGATTCAATAGTTCAATGGTATAAACATATATAAACCCGTGCATCAAAGTGTAAGCGTTAATGTCATTCCAGATACAGTTTAAGTTTAAATAATACATAAGAATAATAAATAAACTTTTCAAGTTCTATACTACTACTAGGGTTTTTTAAAAGACCTTGACTACCCATGAGGGTCTTGCACGGTCGGTAAGTTCTATGCTATTTAATGTTTCTGACAAATCACAAAAAGCGTTTTTATCATGACTGCAGTCACAAAAATGCTTTATTAACAGGCACGAACATGATATATATTCACCTGCTTACAGAACAATATTCTTCTAATAAAATATGCATCTTAAAAAAAAACACCACCGTTGCGTTCTCTCTTGAGAGCCCTGTTAACATCCAAAGACTAGGAGGATTTGGTCCTTATCATGGCTATTTTCAACATACTTTTAATTTGGCAAATCGCTACTTTCACTTCTATCAATCAGTGTTACTTATTTCAATAAAAATAGGTGGATGATACACTAAATACATAAATTTTATGACCTATTAAGCAGTTAACCTTTCAAAGAAAAAGTTGAAAGATTATTGGAAAATAAATCCATATATATAGACAACGAAAGGAATTAGCTGTGGTCTTAGACCTTCAATCGCACTAACAATGAAAAGTTCTGGACATATATGGTGTCAAGGGAGTAGTGTCATTACAAGGTGACATTGTGTTATAGTTATTGATCAAGCAAATCGGTAATATTATTTAATCGGCACGGCTCGGGTGACCCATGGAAGTAATATTGAAAGGAATAATAACGTCGTCACTTCAAAGGTTTCATCTGCGTTACCGCCCATCTTTCGATAACTCGTTAATTGGTTTAATATATGACATGGTAATTGACTCTCGGCATGTGATAGATCAAATCACTGACACTTTTCGGTCATTTTCGTGTTCCCGGAAAATTACGATTAGACCGGTTGTTGTCGTATATACGTACGAAGTAACCCGAATAGTTCACTCGTTACATTCCGCTGCTGTACGCTACCGAATAGAGTCGGTCGTTCAATGTTGATTTTAGTATATTTTCCTATTTATGTCTTTTCGATCTTAATAGTTTAGGCCGACAGTTATCACATATGGAATTTAAGAAAAGGGTGGATCATTTTCAATTTTAATATTTAAAACCAGTTAATTAAGAAGCCATTTCTGAAAGTTAACAAGATGATTGTACGAAAATATGTTTCGACCCCTTTTATTAAATGCGAATAATCCAAGTCTTTCGTGCATACCAGGCAATTTAAATATCCACAATTTTAAACGTTTCTATTCTTTAATTTGTACATAAACTAATTCATATAAAATAATTTGCGGTTAGACATATAGCGTCAAGCTCATTTTGTTTGGTTGATTTTTTTTTTTTTTTGCTGTAACGTGCTACATTAATATAAGTATTTAATTGTAAACACTTTTTTTAAAATAGATATAAATTTAACATGTTTACGAACTTATCATCTCGATTTTAATTGTCCAGTTCAATAATGTAATCAATTACTTGAAAGTAAATATTTTTATAAATCTCGATAAACTTAGCACATTTCAACAGTAAAATATTCTATGTCTACATTTGTCTACATTATTTTGTTCAACATCATGTGAAACCTGATCGCTTCATCGTTATTTCCTGTTTTACTCGTGATCCGCTTTTAATCGGAAAACACTTTTAGATCAGTTTAAAACAAACAGTAAAAGCAAAAATATGCAAAATAAATATAATTGTCCATGTTAAACTGTTGTAGTTTAAACAATTCTAGTCCGTTTTTCAAGTTTTTTACATCATTCGATTTCTTTCTGAAGGTAGAAGTTTTATATGATACAGCGCCACCTTGTTATTAATTAATTAGGGATTTCCACAGGTGATTTGGAATAGGATCCCAGTTACGGCAACCAGTCCGGTACCCACGAATGTAGTTCTTGAAAAAATATATAACTTTTATTTAAAACGGTGTAGTTTTATTATTACACAAGTTCTGTAACTGAATGTAGATTTATTTTAAAGGGTAGGCTTTCTAGCTTGAATTTCTGTAAAATTTTGATTGATTTAAATGTAATCAGGCGTCGGTACATAGAGTAAATTGCCTAAATTCTAGCCTTTATTCTTCCCCGAAGTAGATGGACCTGACCTGTTGTCAACCAAAACGAAATTTTGCAACGGAATGCCGGTCATGAGGCACTGAGATTGTACTTAGAAACTTCGAAACAAATGCCTAACATGAAACAGAAGTCCCAAGGTGGCTATCAAAATTATTTATTGGACAGCACCCATTTATTTACTATGATTTTCAATGCGTTTCAATGGGAAAATAACTGGGTCCCCGTTCCATTTATAATTACCGGACTCGATTAAATCACGTGACTGATAAGAAATTCCAGATGCCATTTTACAACCGCGGTATCACAGATAGTAACCAAAGGGGTCTTGCCGCTGAGACTATAATTGGATAAAATCATATGACTTTAGTACAGAGCTCTGCAGGCCATAAATACATGCTAATTAGTCGTTGTTATTCCTTTTAAATATTACTTCCATGGGTGACCCTACTTGACCCGAACGACAATTAGAACAAAGAGATTTTGCCTATGTCATTGTGTTAAGCTACACAAAAAAATCTTAAATGGGCAAAGTTTCATTACTCATACAAAAATGGTCAAATATAAATGGAAGTATTGGTATGGTTTTCTATACATGATGAAAATCTCACTTATTATTACAAGTTTTTGTATAGATGGTATCAGATGAATTAATCATTCACAAGATGATAATATGCTACAATAGTCCAAAAATGAGCGAAGTCCGTAACTACAACAAAGATTATCAAATAAAATTATGCTCTTGTATGGCTCAAGTATTAAAGCTTCTGGGCAATTATAGTTCGTGGAGGACGACAAGCGTCCGTAAGTTGTAATCATGCTATATTAATAGTTTTTTGATATGGTTGGACCATGCCATTAAGACAGTCGTTTTGAACAAGCATTGGAATAAATATTTTGCCCTATACGATGTTGCATCCATATGAACATTTTAATCGAAGTTGTTTGCCTTCATTTAAATTAAATTATACCAATTATCTATTACTTGTCTTAAGTAAACAAAAAAGACAAAGGTTTAATGGCGGTCCGCTCCTCCTGCATACTGGTTAATTGTACATTCTGCTAATGCTTGGGTCTTCTTGAGTAGTCCGATGATCTCGTAGATGTTAGGATGGACATGTTGCAGTCTCTTATTATTTTTGTTGTGCCATCCTTCCAGGGTGTTAGAGTGCGGGGACTTCGGTAAAATAGTGGTTCCTTAAAAAGCGGTATCCTTCAATCCAAAACTCTGTCACGTAGTCGATAAATGCTGTTGCAAATGTTACGTTTTCAGCTACGATGAATTGTAAGCCAAACATCTCGCAAAAGAGTGAGAAATTATTAACAGCTTGGATAAACTGATAAAACTTGCTTTAAAAACTTAGCTCTCGTGATTATTGATTAAAAGAAGAAAGTACATTTATTTGTTTTTATTTATTGTGTTATTCTATATTAAAATGAAAAATTAATAAGGTTAATAAATACTAAAAGAAATGTAAAATGACACTTTTTATTCTTAAGTTTTATTATTTAACTTTTTATCTTATTATTTTTAATTATACATGTACCAACAATTTACAAATTTTGTTGATATTTTGTCAAAATAATTAACATTTCTGTATATTTTGTTAAAAATATTTGTCAAATTCAATGCATTTTCATGGTAAATTCATAGGATATTTCAAAAATTGTACATATTTTGATATCTATTTGCGACAAAAATGAAATCATTTGCGCCACAACTTATATGCGCCACTTCATTTTGAAAGTTATAGGTTTCATTTGCGCCAACAAAACAATCATACAATTGCGCCAATGTTATCAATTATTTATTTTTACTTGTATATATTTACTAAATGATTGACTTCCCTCCTCCTTTATCCGGGCTTGGGATCGTCACTTTATCGACTGGTGGAGTTTTTTTTTATATAATAAAAAAAAAATATGCTGAAGTAAAACGTTCTTTCATATATACACAGTTAAGACTATAATATGTCTGTTCAACATCAAACCAAAGGCTGGTATTTGTAAATTAAATAAGCAACATATTCCTTTCTGCTCACTTCTACTCTCACTAGTTTTTGGTACTTTTCTAAAGCAGCGTTATCTTTTTCCAAGTCGTGTCGACTTCTCGCACCTTCTGAAACAGCACTTCGGATTGTATTGTATGTCGTGGCCTAAACCTTTGTGAGAGTATCTAAAAACACAAACATTGACCGATGTGAAGCACAAAATTGTTCGTTGTAATGAGAGTGGAATGATTCAGGTCCGTTATTTGTTCTTCTAGAATTTGAAGGAATTTCAGCCCATACTGGAGGAGGAAACAACGCACTATCCTCTTTGTATGTTGATAACACGATAGGTTAATTATAGTACATGTTACATGTATAATATAGCTAAAAAAATATACATATAAATGTGGCGCAATTTGATTCAATTTATTGGCGCAATTAATACCAGCAGAAAAATAATTCAGAAATAAACCATAAAAACACCATATGTTTTATAAACCTGCAATTAAATGTAGGCAAACCAGAATGACACCATCGGTAACATTCGACGAAAGAAAAATTTCACACTTTGAAAAATCTCAAATCCGGAAAAGCCTGTGTGGCATTCCTAACGAATTCTTTAAATATGGTGGGGACATTCTGTTGAACTCTTTAGTATATTTTTACAAAAATAACAGATTTAGATGGCAAAGGTGGGTCTACACACTCTCTAAGCAACTATAAAGGCATAACTCTCACATCAAAAGTCTTCAAGGTGTACTGAAAGCTAATTGAATGTAATCTTATTTGCAAAACTTTTTGCTTTAAAGTTTAAGTATTTATGTCTTTTTGTGGATGACAGATAGATTTCATATAATATATTAATATGAACTTGTAATTGCAATGTACTTTTACGACATAACCAATGTATTCCCTTGAATTTGACAGTTGTAGGGAATTAACCCTGCATTTCATTACATAAACAAATTTCTGAGTCATAAACATATATCTTGGATGTTTCAAAGCACCATTCCTTTTTTAATTTGGTGTTTCTACAAAATATTTTGGAAACTTAAGGTGACATGGTTAATAAAGCTTGTGAACAGGAAAAAAAGGGGAGAAATTTTGATTGGTTTACTTCCGGTGATGGTTATTATCTTATATGCAATGAAATGCTATGTGAAATTTTAACTGTAGTACTGAACAGGATAAAACTTTACTCATGCCAAGTAGTTCTCTATTTGAAACAAAGATAAATTCTGCACTTTTTTTTTTGAAAAATGTCAATATAACGAAGACTATTAGAGGAAAACAATGGTGGTATTACTCCTTTATGTGATTATTAGACTTTTACTTTCAAATATTTGTAACTATATAGGTACATGTTTAACTACAATTATATAATGTTGTTTGTACATACTATGTTTTGATGACGCAGGTGTTAGTACCCCGCTGTCGTTTGTCCCCGTTGTAAAGGGGTAGTTTCGCAAAAACATACATTATATAATATATATAAAAAAATATACACTTCGTCTCAAATTTAGCCCAACAATGTTAAGATCTGCAAATTTGCGTTATCAAATTTTAGTTCTTCCCGCAGCGGGATTCAAACCCCTGCATCTGAGACTTCGTGGCAACACCGCCTGCACTGTGTTCAGTGCCCTAGACCACTCGACCAACTAGGCTATATACATATACATATATGTCCATTTCTCAATAAAATGATGAAAATGATAAAGCAAATACTTTCAAAATTTTGTTCCCAATGCTATCTCATCAACATTCAGAAGCTTCTGTCTAAGTTTCATAAAATTCAATGAAGGTTTGAGAAAGTTATTGGTGACTAAAAACATTGAATCCAAGAGACTATTACCAACTGTTAACTGCAAAAAGGACATTTATCAGAAAAATAAGGTACAGAAAATCCTATATTTTGCATTGAATACTGTCGTTTATTCGTGAAATATCTTCTGTCCGTGTTGGCAAAATTCTAGGACGGTTTGACAAAGTTTTGTAGGAAAAGAATGTTACCCACAGACTGAACCTAAATGTTGACGATGCCGACGGAATGTAGGATCGCTATGTCTTGCTTTCACAACATTTATGGCAGGCGAGACAAAAATGAAATACATGAACAATTCATTTTTTTGTGGCAATTTTAGTTTAATATTGTAGTTAACTCATTAAATATTTAACACTACCGATATGAACGGTTGCCCCCAAAAATGCAACTTTGTTATTCACAGCATTATTGTCCACTACAAAGAGCTTAGACTGACTGTTGGTGGATACCAAGCTGCATCACTTGAATTCGAAATTTAAATCAATTTAAGGAGTAAACAATTATAAGATCAACTGTGTGGACGTTTATGTTTGTTTCTACAAAAAAAATGGACTAATTCGTTTACATGTATAAGGTCAATATTTCTTTAGAATAAATGCTATTGAGTGTGCATCAAAGGAGATGTGAGGTAAATGGCAATGGGACAGTAAACTCAATAACCCAAAACCAAATATGGCTTTGAACGATAACAAAATGGTGATAGAAATGTTTAAAAAATGGTTTCATGTTCTATCTTTGTAAATGTCTATTAACTCTACGATCTAACATATATTTTGTCCATACCTTTTCCATCCATTGAAATTTGTGGCAGACAAGGTATCACATTCTTGTTTATTTCCTATTCAATCCAGGTTGTTTATATTTTCATTCTCCTACCAGAAAACTGCAATTATCGATAAACTCTATGTAGTGCTATCATCAAACTAATGTCAATCCTACAAAATGTCCGACCACGAAATATTTGTCCTCCATTACAACAACTGAACCGTAAATGTATTTAAACTTAACAAAACCATTCAGAATACATATTATGTATATTAATACATTTTGTAAATAGGTATGAGTTCATGTCTAAATTTAGGAAAACTTCAATTGAATGTATGTGGATATTGCTTTGATGGCAGTTTCATTATTTTAAGTTCTTGCTTCGTTGGCAAAGTGAGTTGAAAGATTTTGTAAGGGAATTCGACGTTTGCTCTATCCCAGATGTGGTATGCTTATCTACGAGACTTATACGGATACTTCACTCAATCTGCTGAGGTTTTAAGTGTTTAAGGAAAAGATTTTTTATGATTAGATTAATTATTTGTTTACAAAACTATGTCATTTTTTTGTATGAAATTAATATTGAAGCCAAAACAAAATTGCAGTGTAAGAATTACAAAAACAATGTCAATAGAAAAACCGTGAATATGGCTTAACCTTCTCAACATTTTATGCCAGTATCTAGCATCAGACTGTCTTTGTCTTTACGTCTATTTTTTTTTCGGAGGAGTCCGGTGTTTGTGGTTGTTGTGGCCTGTTGCACTGTATATATATTTTTTTTCAATTGATAATTCCTGTTATTCTTTATATTTATTGATCACCTACTCTGTGACTTAATATGATGAAAACTGCCTATGCAATACAAAAAGTGTTAACGGCCAGTATTGATTTTTTCCGTATTGGCTTAACCCGAATAATTCAGTCCCTCCCCGTAATCGATCTCTCCTACTTGCGAGGTGTGATAGATGAAGTGATCGTAGATGAATTATTCGGGTTAGTATTGGCTGAGTTCTGATCCGGCCAATACAGAATTTCGGAACGTCTCTAGCTTTTAGATCGAAAGTCATGATAAACACAAACTTAACGTAAACTGTCGTTTGGAAGACGCTGTTTTATTTACTCACCATAAACATGCCGAAACGTTCAGTGTGGCAAATATGTCAGGCAGAAGACGGTCACATTCATTTAAAAAAGCATTTTGTAAGCAGACAATAGAATTATTTTAGGTTTTGGCAACGAGTCTGTAGATTATCACAAAGCTCACATAACTATTTAAAACATTCTATCAGTTTAATGGATGAATTTCAATTTACTGTTTACTTTCGCTTCTCATGCTTTTTTAGGTATCACATATTTTTCAACCCGAACCAGGTATTTGGATTGTTGAAAGATGACCTGCAATCTATTGTTCAAGTTTTTGTTCTTTGGTCATGGTCTATGGATAGTTGTCTCGTTGGCAATCCGATATTCAACTCCTAGTTTTATTTAATCCTTTTGTTTCAGAATCTCCCATGCAATGGCAATACCTTTCCAATTACTATTTATGTGTTGCGTCTAAATATGTATTGTAACACTTTATAGTGACTGAAAAGTTTTAACAAATCATCAACAAATGTTGAAGACATTTTCAAACAGCACAAGATCATTTGACATTGCAGCTTATAAAAGGAAACTGAGATTTGGATAGTTCAATTTCAAGGTAAAACATGTTAAAATCTTGTGAAAGGAAATAAAACACACAAAAAAAGCAAGAAACACTGTAGTTAATTAATACAGATATCATTACGTGATTATTTCTGTTTGGCCTTGTTATTGGTCCTCGGCCACTGTATTGGCCGGAGGCGAAGCCGAAGGCCAATACAGCAAGCCTCGGACCAATAACAAGGCCAATACAGAAATAATCACGTAACAATATCATAGTATAACTAGGTTTATTTAATTTCACTAAAAGTTTTCCTGCTTTTGATTCTTTCAATTTTTTTTTTAAATCGACCATATTATCTAAGATCTTTATAAATTATTTCAATGTTATCTTGACTCTTTTATACGGAGCCCGTTTGGGACCTGTACAGGGGAAAACTATATGGTGCGCTCAATATAATCATATCTTGCAATATAGTAATGTTGTGCGCATAAAATTTTATTTTTTGTGTTCAATAATTTATATTACCCCACATGGTAGGGTGCTCTTATTTCTCCTGTTCACGTAGATACACAATTAACGTCAGTCGGAATCAACGATTTAACGTCATATGGATATGAGTTTCTGGTGATTGTAATGTAATAAAGTCATATGATTCTTCAATTTAAAAAAAAGGTTAAAAATATGTTTTATATACTTGAACGGCTACAGTTTTACTATAAAACACGTGTACAGAACTGGACCATGATCTTGTGGGCAGGGCCTAGAAATGGTCGACAAACTGAGATGTACAGGTAGTAAATTTATAGAAAATATCGTTGTCTATTGTAAGTAGTTCCTATCAATCTAACTTAAGCAGAAAACTTAACATTGAAAACTGCTAATTAATTCAAAGTCACTGGACCATGTCCTAGGGGGTAGAGCCTTGAAATAGTCCTCAAACTGATATGAACTGATAGTAATGCAACTTCATACAAAATATCATTGATCTATCAAATTAGATGCTATCAAACTAAATTAAGCAGAAAACTAAACATTGAAAACTGCTAATTAATTCAAAGTCACTGGACCGTGTCCTAGGGGGCAGGGCCTCAAAATAGTCGTCAAACTGATATTTATTGATAGTAATTCAACTTCATACAAAATATCATTGATCTATCACAAGTAGATCCTATCAAACTCACTTAAGCAGAAAACTAAACATTGAAAATTGCTAATCAATTCAAAGTCACTGGACCATGACCTAGGGGATAGGGCCTCAAAATAGTCGTCAAACTGATATGTACTGATAGTAATGCAACTGTATATGAAATATCAATTCTCTATCACAAGGAGTTCCTATCAAACTAACTTAAGAATTGTTGACGCCGTCGTCATCGTCGCCGTCGCTGGAAAAGCAATCCCTAAGTCTCGCTTTCCGCGACTTTCGTCACAGGCGAGACAAAAAAATATCTCTCTATTGGATGTCAATCACTTATTCTTCACGTGCACCATGATTCTGTATTGATGGTTTATTATGGTCACATTCAGTAAACTTTTGCAATAAAACACGAAAGTCAATTATTACCTTCTTCGGATGTACGGAATGGTACAATGATCTGAGGCGGCCAAATCAAAAAATCGCTCCGGACTCAGAATCCCAAAAGGGATTAAACCTTTTGATTTTCTTGGTAGGACTAATTGTTATAGTAGTCTCAGGGTAGGATGATTTTTGGACACAGAATATTCATTTACTGTTTTGCTAGTTAGTATAAATAAGAAGATGTGGTATGAGTGCAAATGAGACAACTCTCCATCCAAGTCACAATGTATAAAAAGTGAACAATTATAGGTCAAAGTACGACCTTCAACACAGAGTCTTGGCTCACACCGAACAGCAAGCTATAAAGGGCCCCATTCAAACAGGAAAACCAACGGTCTAGTCTATATAAAAAACGAGAAACGAGAAACAGCTATGACCCACATCAACAAACGACAACCACTGAACAACAGGCTCCTGACTTAGGACAGGTGCATAAAAATGCAGCGGGTTTAGACGTTTTAACAGGCGCCAACCTACACCCTAACCTGAGACACTAGTGTAACATTACAACATAAAAAGACGCACTATAAAATATCAATTGAAATGGCTTAACTCGATCAAAAAGACATTTAAACAAAAAACAAGTAAACATACACTGAACGAATAAGTTTGATCTATGACACAATATAAATACAATATCAAACGTAGGTGCCTATATAACATAGACGTTACAGGTAGTGATAAAAAAGAAGTAGGAACAGTGTCAGAAAGACAACTCTAACCTGGGACAAAATGGCGTTAAATAAAACAACGTACACAGGTAAATTTAAATATAATAGTTTTGTTGTTAGGAGTACGGAATTATTAATTTTTTTAATATAATTATTAGGCTTATTTATTTCGCTTTGCTGATTGCTTATTTATTTTCAATCTTGTAAACAACTGTTTCCTACATTTTGATGGACAGAATATTCATTTTCATCCGGTCTTGGGCAGTGTCATTTATGTTTAGTTTTTACCAAGATTACCAGACCAGAATGCTCATTATCCAAATCCTTATTTACTTATATTATATTCCAACAGCCTAACTAAAAAAGAAAAACCTATCACAATATTATATTTACTTTCTTCATTTAAATTATCAAGTGCAAGGTATCAAATTGACAATACAGTGGCCAGGTCAGGATTTAGAAAAAAATGGGTAGTGGTTGACCCCAAAATGCAAAAAATTCCAGCATGCATTGTACATGTACAATGTACATGTATACTATTAGATATAAATATGTAATCTAAAGTCCTGCTTGTAACATAAATTTGTTCAATGTAAAACCAAATAATCATTTGTTCAACACTTTGGAGTATTTTCTTTAAGTACCCGATTCTTATATTTAGCAAAAATGTAAGAGGGCATAATATTTTTATAATGCATGTATGTTGTTTATTATTTTGGCAGATTTGTATTCTTGTGTTAGATGTTAGATGCCGGCGATGAAGATTTTGATTTTGCTTTAAAGAACTTAATTATATGCAATTAGTTATTACAGTTACATGTACATTTACTTTGTATTTACATGATGGAGAAAGATTTTAATAATGGATTAAAACAGAGGACTGTTATAACTTATTTATATATATATATATATATATATATATATATATATATATATATATATATATATATATATATATACCTGAAAAATTGTACAAAACAACACTAATATTAAATTAATAACTTTATTGCAAACTTGAAGTAAAACCCTCACGGGTTAAAATGCAAACATAACAGACATGTACACAAGAAACATACAATACATGAAAAGAGTTTCTAAGCAAGTCATGTTAATATTAATTAATAAACTGTTAACACAGAGATATGTCTCGCCTTTTTTGTTAAAATATTTTGATAGTAAAATGCGAATGTTGAAATTAAAATAGCAATACTTTAACTTGTTAGTTATGCAAAATATTCAAAGTCAATGAACCATGACTGAAGGTACAGGGCCAAACAATCTCCATCGAAATGAGAATGTTCCAAATTGAATGCTAACTGCATACCAAATATCATTGACCTACCACTAAGGTTCGACATAAACTGACCTAATCACAAACTAATACATTGTTGACGCGCCGACGCCGGGACTCCGTCAAGGCGAGACAAAAAAGGAAACAATAAAAATGTAAGTATCTATATTTATTTCGGATAACATATATCCTTCATCAGTATGATTATGATGATGTAAAATCAAGGATTTGTATAGTAAGAAGGATTGGAATCTCGTTGTTTATCATTTTCTCTTACGCGGCGAGACTTCGCTACTCGCCACTACTACTTGTCACTTACGATATCGGGAACAATTATTTGGTATTTTTTTGTACACATGTATCGAGTTATTTTCTTATTTTTGTTGCGTATAGACATTGTTGTGACGGTAAAGGACTTTAATCATTCCTAAATGTATTTATTATTGATTACCACTCAAGTTTCTTTTGATGACAAAGCGTAATTAAAGTGTTTTCTTTTGATGAAAAGGCGTAATTCAATGTGTAAGAACAATGTGTTTATATGTATACTTCTGTAAATTTTCAATTTCAGTAAATTGCCAACACAATGAAAAAATATCTCATTCTTGTAAATGATGACATTATTGCTATATACAGATTTGCTTCTTCAGAAACTATCAATTTCGGGAAATAGGTGCAAAACCATTTTTTGTGGCAAGCTCAACTTATCTTACCACAACATTACAAGTGATTGTGAGCTGCTATTTCGGCAATTATATAGTTTGAGAACTAACCACACATTTCAAGAAGAATTACTGCATTGTGTACTATATACATGTCAGTGGCGGATCCATAAATTATCACAAAAGGAGGGGGGGCAATGACTGCCTAAGAAGGGGCCCCTGGAAAACCCTCTAATCCAACTCTGCATGTAGCCGGTTTCATTATAAAGGCATTGAAGAAAAGTTACTTAGTGTGTTATAAATTATCTACTGCAAGCATTTTTTTTAGAATTGTACTAATAACATTACATTTGTAAATGCATATGGGGAATGGTTTAACAAACAGGACAGAAGGGGTTTTTCGAAAACCAACTGGTACCTTTTTCTTTCTTGTCAGAGAACTTGAAACAATTGTGCATAAATTAATAAGGCAACCTTATATTGTCAGCTCTCTGTCATAACAGCCTCTCAAATAGTCAATCATGGAATTATTCATGGTTACGTATTATACAGACATTAACTTGAAAAGAGCGACTTGTGATACCGTGTCATATATCACAGAAGATTTTGTTCATCTTTTTCTGACTGTAAGTTGGTACGCTTTCACATGGGGTAAGTAACATTAGCAAAGCTTCATCTGGTTTACGTCAAGTATTAAAAGAAAAGTCTTGACTTTTCTGTATGTAACTTTCATGTATGCTACATTGTAGGTCTTCAGCTATTTATCAATAATGTCTTGGTAAACATGATAACATAAATGTTTATTGTCTTAACTGTTTAACAGTATAATTTTTTATACTTTTTGTACATTTTTGGCTTGTATATAAATCTACATAGTGACTTTATAGCACACAATTACATGTCAAACACTATGACTGTTGTCTATCATGATATGAAATAAGATAGACTGTATGATTGCTTACATCCACTTCAATTGAACTTTGGTGGACATTTGTCTCATTGGCAATCATACCACATCTCCTCTCTCTTAAATGTCTTAACTTTAAATTTGGTCTAAAAACTGATTTTCGCACATGTTTTATGTACAGGCTGTTGGTTTCATGCGAGAAATTTTATCGACTTGCTATGCTGTATGGGTTTTGATAATTGTGTATGATGACTTACATGTAGACTACTAGTTGCTAAAATCTTCATTTTATATTGGGTTGATAGTTGTCTCATTTGCTATCATACCCCATGTCTCCTTATTTTGCTACATGAACTCATAGACATTAATCACACATATCTATATGAAAAACTGGACTAATAAAGGCAATGGCAGAAAAGAGAATCATTAATATACACTTACCACCATGAGTTATAGCAGGTTCGCAGAATATTAAATGAATCTGGCATGTAAAGGAATTTGATAAATGATGTTCAATAATTTATTTTTACATTAAAATATAGACATCCAGTTCAACTGGTATCACATCTATCAAGTCACTATCAAAGTTCCCTACACAAAAAGGGTACATGTAGCTCTCAAGTTTTGATAAAAGGGATTGAATGTTAATGATCCAATGAAATATAGTTGGCAGGGTAAATCTTTCCATAAATGGTAATCAGAGGAACGTTCTTGTCAATAGTCCCATTTAGGTTGTACCGATACACTAGTATTTCTATTTCTATTTGAAGGCATGACATTGGTAAGTCCACATGATTAGTGTATGAATGGTCAACTGTTGTTGGCACACAACTGCTTTTTTTTTTCTTTGTGATTGGACTTTTCTTCTTAGCATTCACCAGTTTATGCATTTTGGAGAATACTGGAAAAAAATTGTGTAATATAGTTACATAAGGCAATACTAAGATAATATCATATGGCTTTAAAAATTCCAATATCAATTCTGTATCAACAATAGAGACAGCAGTATAACCTCAAGAGCTCTGCTCGGACAATTATATTTACAAGATTTATGTAAGTTTTCTGTGGGTTTATGATTACATATGTAAGCTTATGCAAATTCAGGAATTTTAGCAATGTTTCTATTATTGTTAAAAATTTTTACAGATAAGATGTCGCAAACAAAAAAATACACTTTTTAATTTAATGGTGCATGCTTATCCAAAAATTACAAAACTATGTATACATACATATACATATTATAATAGGCAATGCAGGACCTAAATGAATTATCATGTCACAACATGTGTGTCTTCAAATGACACTTAAAAAAACGCACAGAAAAATTGATATTTTCATATCTTCACGAGTAATGAAATCAAATAAAAAAAAACTAAACTTTGTAAACTCAGTCTCAGCAAAGGCCATAATGACCCATTTAGGCTCGACTTGACTAAAGTATATAGTTACTAGCAGTTGGGCTGAGAGAAGAGAGAGCTCATGTAATGCATTAGTCCAAATAATTATGACGTCTTGCAAGACTATTTTAAATTTTTGCTTTGATGCCATCGCAGGAAGGCCTCAAAGCAAAAAATTAAAATAGCCTTGTAAGGCGTCATAATTATTTGGACTAGTAATGCATGTGCACAGTCGCTTGAATTTTAGTGATACTGTGGCATGCGATATGTGGTATAAACAGATAGAGAAGATGGGAGTACATAAAGGGAGGCAATGATTTATATATTGAAGGAAGGCAAAAACAGCAGTACCTATATATCATTAAAGAATGATGAGCTGAGTTGAGATATTTATGTCAGTAAAAAATTACATTCACTTGTACTTTCACAAATTAACTTATTGAGTTAGGAATAAGAGGGTCAGCTGGTAAACATTGTCATTGGGCTGAACGTTTGAAAAGAGTACGTTTTTACCAACCATGCATGCATTGTCCCTTTCCACGTCGTCAAAGGCAAATCTCTGTTTTTTTCTATGGTACATACCTTGGTAAAATTGATGTAAAACTATTTCAAAACATATGGTTTAACGATTTCGGTAACAGGAGGGAAGTATAAGGTTATTATGACAACTGGATCCCCTCCCAATTTATGCCTGGTAAGTTACGATTCATCTGAGGACCACATTGATTTTTAAAGCCAGAAAAATATGACAATTCCCTTATCAACACTCGATCTCCGTTTTTGAGGGAGGAGTATGACATAGAAAATTATTTTTGGACCGCCCATTAGGTGCGATAGGTTGAGGTCAGTTGGGTAAAAATGTAAATTCATTCTATGAACCGTGTATTCGTACTGCAATCGTAAAATTTGATAAATTGCACCAGAACCATTTTAAACTTCTTATTTCATGCATAACATTGGATAAATCAGTGGCGGATCCAGAACTTTTCATAAGGGGGGCCCGCTGACTGACCTAAGGGGGGCCCGCTCCAGTCATGCTTCAGTGATTCCCTATATAATCAACAAAATGTTTCCCACAAAAGGGGGGGTCGAGCCCCCCAGGGCCCCCCTCTGGATCCGCCTATGTAAATATGAACTGTAATATCTTCATAACAGTTATCTAGATGTTTAGGCGATGCAAAGTGCGCCATTAATTAAGGCACGCTGAGCATCTTCGAAATGCATCATGGGTAATAACACAAAATCTCGCGCTGCATAAGACATTATAATACAGTCTATGCAAAAGTTCACGAGATTCCAATCCTTCTTACTATACAACTCCTTGGTAAAATGAATCATATCAATCTATTTTGATTTTTATCTAATAAAAACCATATATATAGTTTATTCCTTGAATGACTACATCTTTTGACCTGTCGACAAAATACAGGTAAAATATGTTGGCATTCAAGGAACATATTCTGACAGTGCTTGCTTTTGCGCCAATTGGCATTTCATTTGCGCCACAAACCTTATTTCATTTGCGCCAAAAAATAAACATTTCATTTGCGCCGATAATACAGGTAAAAATGTATATAAACAAAAATATACATGTACATATGTATGTGTATGATATACATGTAACAAGAAAATGGAAATGGGATCAGGTGCGGATCCAGCCATTTTTAAAAGGGGGGTTTCCAACACAGGATAAGGTGGGGGGGGGGGTTCCAACTATATGTCCCCATTCAAAAGCATTGATCGTCAAAAAAATGGGGTTTCAACCCCGGACCCCCATCCGCCACTGGGGATGTCTACGTGATTGCAACATCAAATGTAATGGAGTGATGTATATGTTGATAACTATTTTTGTTTGTTGTAAACAATATAACAACAATTTAGTAGTGGTAAGTAACCAAAGTGTCTGTTTAGGGTTACAAAAGTAGGCTTGTTGCAATTGCACTATGATTTCATTACCCCAAAATATGAAACAAATATACATTCAAACTGTTTTTATCAGGCAAACCAGACTGAAAATATTTTGCATTTAATGGTCAGTCGTGAAAGTTTCCAATGGAATAAGTTGGGGCTGGCCCTTAATTTTAAGATAGGCCAAGTATTCCAACATACTTTTCCTACGGTTCAATAGTATACTTTAGTTTAAAGATTTTATTCTATTATCTATGATCTGTAAATATCAATATTGTTTCCTTCATATTTTAAAACTTAAAGTTCAAGAATGATGGCTACAGTTGTTAAAATTTCAATTATATGACTGAAAACAGTAAAAGGGAAGTAACTCTTACATGATGTGCATCATGTCCTGATGAGGTTTTCAGTAAAAATGTTCTGAAAGCTTTAATCTAAAAAAAAAAAATCTGCCTATTCCAAAATTGATGAAAATTAATTCAATTTGACCAATTTATTCAGATAAGAGAACTTGAGCAGAGCATATTGGGATCATAGATGGATAACACAATGAAAAACAATTTCATAATGATCATTAGTCATAACTTTTAATTCAATTAACACATTTAATTTAATTACCAAATTGTTTCTTTTTTTCAGTATACAACAGATCCTGCCAGATAATTCTGATTAATTTACACAATTTTTCAATACCCGAATATTTTTTGAAAAAAATAAACTGCCGAATTTCAAATCATTTACTCGGCTTACGTAGTAAGGTTTAAGAAAAGCGCTTCTACTTTCTGTTAGAGCTGTACAGTTTAGAATATAGTGAAATTCATCACCTATATCTCGAGAATTACAAAGTACACAGAACCTTTCCTGTCTAACAATTCCAAGCCATCTACCTGTTTCTATAGGTAACCGGTGATTTCCAGTTCTAAACCTACATAAAGTTATTTATCTTTATAAGGTAATAAGTCTAAATATTCTTCAAATTCAAAGTTTTCAGAGGAGTAATTTTACTGAAGATAAAATTCTAGTATGTGCAATCAGCAATTTATATGAAATTTATCAAGTGAGATATATTCATATGCAGAATTGTTTCCAAAGTGGTAACCCCACCAGATAACCAAGGTTGTTCGAGTTGTTATTAGCACAAGTTTTTGTTGAACTAATGCAGCATTTGATGAATGAAACATTAGCATACTAATGGCTCCTAATGCCCACAAAAGTTTTAACAAGAGGAATTTTAAATGTGCGAGACTCATCAACACAGGTGTGGAATAGTGAAATGTATCTTGTAATAAATTTAGATAATTGAATCAGCCTTATGTTTTACACTTATAACATCGGTATATTTGAGTGCAGAATTCCGTGTTTTTTTAATCTTCCCTCTGGCCTCAAGTGTTTCCCTTTTATTTAGCATGAGTAATCTTTTTCCTTAAATGTTTGCGAGTTTGGTCGAATTTTTATGATAAGCCATAGTCTGTCCATCCATCTGTCAGCAGGTCAACACTTCATACAATAACTATCAATTCCTTAAATCCATTAACCTGAAATTAAAATCAAGATTAGGATTGACGAAAGAAAGGTCCCTTTTAATTTTGACTACTAGTATTTAAAGTTTTGTCATTCCAGAGTTATTGGACTTTATTCATGGAAACTAGACATTTACTCAAAAGTTTAAGCTGGTTCTCGGCTGACTACTACACTTTGTTTGATTGTAGCGTAATACAAGCGGATTCCAGTTTAAAGTTGTACAAGAACTCAACTTTGCTTCGATTATTTAAAAAAAAAATTGTATCACAAGGCTAGATTTTATCAAAAAAAGCTCACTTTTGTCATCCCAGAGTTATTGGACTTAGTTTCTTCATACCACATACTTAATCCAGTATGCTTGGATTGATTTCCTTTTCTTTTTGCGATGTTGTTGGGTTGATAAAAGGAGGCTCCCGTTCAATTTAAATTTTGAATAAAATGTGTTTGTCGTTACATAATTACAGTACTTTTACATGTCTAATTTAAGTAAATTTTTCACATGTTGTACCAGTTTATGAGTATGCTTGGACAGATTTACTGGGAAATTTATATAAATGTTAGAATTGGTTAGAGTAAGATACCTTTTGATTTTTAAAATGTTTGATTAATTTTGTCATCCCAGAGTTATAGAAATTTAACGGTCATATGTAAGAATTTTTTTTACACGTCATTCACTAGCTCTAGTACAAGTTGATTAAATTACTACAAATTTTACACTGTTGTTAGGATTGGTGAATGCAAGCTTGCTTTTGAGTTTTAAAATTTTCTTGTTTGTTCCAGAATTATAAGACATTTTAACATGAGTAGTAATGGAAATTTTCATATACTGATGGATATCCTCATACAAGTTTTCTACAGAGCCATTTTACTTATTCTGATCAGATGCCTTCTAAATATTCCATTTTATTCTGTCAACAATTTCAACATGTACAATAATCTGTTGGCTTGAGAAAATAAGAATAGTTCAAAAATAGATAAAACTTTACCCAATCTATGTTTTTAACTACAGGTACTTACAACTTACAACTCCCGTTAACGCCATATGTCGTAACTACAGTACTTAACGATCACATATCAAAGGGCATGACAACTACATGTATTGCTATCACTTAGCATCCATAGTTTGTAAACATTTAAATAACCTCTCTGGAAATACTGTAAACAAGTATAACCTAAATTTGTTTCGAATTATTATTAACATATCATTTTTAGTTTTTATAAAAGTGGCAGATCCAGGGTTTGAGAAATGAAGCGTAACTTTTCGTAAAGGTAAAAATAGGGGCATCTGACACTGCATACCTATATTCTGTCACAAAATATGATACAGTCAACCATACAAAATAGCCACCGCCACAATAACATGAATAAAGAGAATATAGGTGCACAACATACAAAATATATTTCATATGGCTAGCTATCCTTTGAAATAGAATATGTTATTCTTGGGTGTAACATTGTCCTGCCTTTCTTAAGCCCAATCTCCTTTCTTGGTTTAACAATTCTCCGCAGGGTCATTTAACTTTGAATTCACATATTCTTTCTGCCGGGAGTCTTACTATAATCCATTTGGCTTTTTTTGGTATTGAACAAAAATTTTTAAGACTAATTCCTTCCTATTTCTGACCCAATCCAATTGATCGAAATTTCTTGCTCTTGGAACCATTGTCCCGGTCCTTTGCAGGCAAGTTCTTGATTCCCTCCAATTCCTGGTGTTCATCTTGATACTATTGCTTATTTGAATTACAATTCTTGTATTTGGGTTACATATCAAATATGGATCCATTTCCATTTCAATTAACTAACATTGTTCTTTAATCTCCCGCTTCCTTAAACAAAATTGGAATTTTGTGCCTTCTTGCTTAAAAATTGTCCAAGTTAAAATCAATTTCCTTGGAGATGGTTCTCCTTTACAATTGTAATTAAATTCCTGAACAATGCTTATTACGTTATCTAAAGTAAATCGTTCACTATTAAAATAATCAAAAAGGTGAAATTCTTTCACAGTAAAAAGTTGATACTTTTGGCATTCGGTACATTAACCTTGGCTTTCAACTTTCCTGGCTTTGGCTCAATTTCTTTACTGAAATTGGTCAATTTTCCATTAGTAACTTAGGCTTTTCTTGTACTCCTTTAAACAGTAATATGTTAATAATCCGTCTTGGACAATTTAGGTTTCTCTTAGATTCCTTCATGAATTTTTTCTTACCTTAAATAATTATTTTTTTGAATTATGCTTTTTAAGGACTTTGATCCAAATTCTGTTAAAGATCATAGCCAAGTAAGTTGACCTTTTGTAAGGTTGACTTTCAAATATATCGTAAATATATTCTGGTTTGCTAATAACTCCTGGTTTTCTTTAATTTTTCCTGTCCTTTGGCATGTGGACGTTCTTGCCATTTAATGTCAATTTAGGTTTGGCTTCCGAAAAGACTTGATCGTAGCTTACTGGTAAACCTCATATTTTGATTGCTGGAAAACTTAAATCTGTTCTTTTAAATCATTTGGCGTAGGACTTGCTTTTTAAGTGTCAAGATTTAAACCTCAAAATTCCTATGTGGGAATAATTCCTAATATTGTTCATTTAGGCATTGTAGCCATATTGTTACCTATTTAAGTTTTCTTTAAAGGTGGCCAAATTTGAGTCTGGTTCCACGCATAAAGGCTGGTCCTAATACGAATTGGTCGTCTGCAATTGAGCTTAATTGATGGTCCGGGCCTTAGATTTCTCACTCTTTTAAAAACCAATGAAATTTTTTAAGCTTCCATTTGTCATTTTTCAATGTCAATTTGGTTTTTCATTTTTTAAAATATTTCAAAGTAATTTTTCGTATCCAATTGTCCTTCTGGGTCTTCCTTATGGATTGTCCAATCTGGTTTTTCCCAATATTTCCAAGGTGCCTTTGGGTCATCAATTGATTCTTCTCCTGGGTTTCCTTCGATTTAGTTAAAGTAAGTTCTATTGGGTAAATTTCGGTAGTATATTTAGAGAACTCTGGATAATTGCATTGTTTGACAATTAACCTCAGACTAGTATTATTCAACATCCAGACTACTACGCAACCTGCCAACCGCTATGGGCCATTGTTTAAAGATGATTAATGGCCCACTGGACTATATAAGATCCAGCTTTGGACTCGAACGGCAGAGATAGATTCGTACAGATAGATTCCGATAGGAGATTCCGCCAAGGTCTCCCCCCTCGTGGGTAGGCTGGAACTCATGTACCTCATATCCGAATGTATTCCATCAAGACTGAACAGTTATACTACTATACGATCACGTGTCCGAGTGAGATAATGAACATTCAAACAATTCAGCTTTAACGACAGTTTGTGAACATTCGAACATTTGAACTTTAGAATCTTTCTTGACTTTGTAATTACATAATAAAATTATTTACTCAATCACTGACTTCATTACATAAGTCAAATTGATGCCGTGTGACCAGGATCGACTTGGATTGGCTAAAACAACGCAAAGGAATATAAAACGTAAGAACTAAGTTACTTTCATTTTTTCTTTATGGACAATCAAGATATTTCTATGTCAGTACAAAATTAGAAATGACTTTTCAATGGATGGCACACATATTTAGTAAAGTTTTAATTTTAAAGGGAGTAAGGCCGTATTTTTAAAAGGCTTAAAATCAGAAGTTGTTCACGAGATGTGGTTGGCACGATTTTTGTTATTAGGTATTTTAGGTATTATAGGTCGATTTAAAATTATGAATACACATTTTGTTTTATCAGAATTAAAGGTTATTTTGGTGTAATTTTTATTTGCTGTTATTGAATAGATAGGATAAATCATATATATGATTCTTAAAAAGTAAAACGTTTTTTTTTAAAGTTTGAAGCTAGTTTTCGTTTAAGGTAAATATGTAAGAAAAAATATAAAATGTCTGATACTAAAGCATTTTCCCCGTATTTAATGGTGGTTTTTTGTCATATTATGGGTTTTTTTTTTTTTTTTTGAAGATACACTCAATTATTCTAGAAAACATATGTTTAACGTAAAATGAGTAGAGCACCGGTGTAAATGAAGGTTGAATTAGAACCTTTGGTAGATGAAGTTAAGGGTACATTGAGGATACATTGTTTGCGTGTTATTGCCATTGATGATTATGGGTTTACGCAGTTGGGTAGTGTTATCGCACATTTGTTTAGAGAAAACAAATAGTCTATAATTTTAGATTCCAACCCCTTCTTCGGATGATTAACATAAGTGATGTTAGTAATTAAATGGTGCAAGTTGTTTTAATTATGGTGTTAGATTACGCCTTATTTGCATAATGTCAATAGATGAAAAGATGTATCTTCAGAAAATAGCACACAACAGATAAGAATTGATATGTTTTTCCCTAAGGGATTTACAGTATTGTTATGGTAGATTGTTATTTGTAAAAAAATGAGAGATATATGAACATCATGACTAATGACAAAAATTAATTGAAATAAATAATGGATATTAAAGAAAACTAGCATTCAAGTATAGAATTTAAAATTTATTATCAGAACTTAAAATAAGAAACGAAAATAATTAATTTAGGAATAAAAAAAAAAAAAATGAGTTTTAACAATATGTTTTGTTCACACAAACGCATAGAAAAAACTTTAAATTGTTTTAGTTTTTAAGATGAAAGTTAAGTTTTAAAAGAGTTAGAATTTATAAAATAGGACCGAACTAATTAGACTGTCCAGTGCGGAATAGTTTTAAATAACATTTTAGTAATTGAATTGTTTTAATGTATTTTAATATTTTGCACATATCATTTTGGACTTTGTCGTAAATTTAGACATAGGTTTTTTTCACAGATTAAGTGTCATACTATTGGACAAAGGACAAAATTTGATTTAGTCTTTTCATTTAAATATTTATATCATGGTTGGGTCTAAACGGACTGCTAATAAAAAAAAAGTTTAAGGAGCGAAATATTCCTTCTTGATTTCCATATAGTCAGAACGCTATTTTACAGGCTAAAAAATCTCAACATATACATTTAGTCATATTGAAATGTATAACAAAGAATAGGCAGTTAGTTGCTGAAGTTTTAAAAGCAAATTAAAAAAAATATACATATAAATATAAAAAAGAAAGGAAATATTATGAAGAGGAAACTGTATACTAATTTTGGAAAAATGTAATAGATTAAGGAGAGAGACATTTTTTTTTTTCGCAACAAGGTGTTGTAGTCAAATATGAAATATAGAGTCAGTAACTTAGTTTGTGCTAGACGTAGTTAAAATTTTATCAATGGAATCTTAGTATACATAAATAATTTTTTTTTTAAAGAGTAATGAGAATATATCTGTGGTGTATTTTTAGCGTTAAGATGAAATAATGAGACACTAAGGTTAAAGAAGTAAAAGTATTACAATTGGTAACAAAGTAACACATACAAATTTTAGTATTTATTTTATAGGTATCATGTAGGTGTAGGGTTATATAAAATGATCGAATTGAACTTATTTGATGGTAAATTTATAATGATTTTCTTACGTCTTGTGTAAATACACATATTTTTGTTTTTATTATGTAGGATTCTCAAACTTGTAGAAGTTGTATACGGCAGTTTCCCTTTTTATTTTTTGTTTTGTTTTAAACAGATAATTCGATATAAAAAAAGAACGTATTGATTTATATATAGAAATTGTTTTACAAAATGTTGCTAGGCTTGAATAACCCAGCGAACTAAAGGCGAGTGAACAAACTATCAATAATCTGATTGATAAATAAAAAAGAAATAAGGGGAAGTTAACAAGTTTAAGTTTTTCCAAATTGAGATAAGTTTATCAGTGGGGTTTAGGTGCGATCTTCATTGGAATAGCCATATTTTTGTACTGTTAATTTGTTCAGAATATATCTTGGTTGGCCAAAAAGAGAGGTGTGAGTTTTGGTTCTAATGCCACGAACAATGGGTACAAAATGGTGTCTATACGTGAATGGTTGGGACAGATGTTACTGATTCCAGAGAGATGTCTTCCTCTGCGCCATTGATCAAGGACGAAACTTAACCGAAGGCCGATGTTAACAGCCTCCTAAGAAGGATGAACCAACCAGCTAGATGCGTCAACTGCTTCGTAATGGAGATGATGAAGACCGACACGTGTACAAAGATGTGTGCCCTTTCCAGCAGTTGATGAACAATATGCTATAATGGTGACGGGAAAAAGTATGCACAATATATACCCAAATCTTGAACTTTATGAATCATATGAACTCTATGTATCTAGATGTTGGATTTGCCGAATTTTATGAACTATATATGTGGTGATGGTTACAGAAGACTTAACAAGGAACTACAGAATTTATAATAACCTACAGGAAGAAAAACATCGTATTTTACCGAACTTTCGTTCTATTTGGATGAAAGGCATTTGTAACACAATGTGTTTCATAAACAATAATTATCAAGGTGTAATCAAATATAGCATAACTGAAACAAATACATTTACCCTTTAGACACTTAATAACAATGTGTACGAATATTATAGACATATACCCTGCAGCCAGTAAATGACAATGTCCACTGTTAAATAACATGTATCCTGCAGAGGTTAATTGCATTGTTTGACAATTAACCTCAGACTAGTATTATTCAACATCCAGACTACTACGCAACCTGCCAACCGCTATGGGCCATTGTTTAAAGATGATTAATGGCCCACTGGACTATATAAGATCCAGCTTTGGACTCGAACGGCAGAGATAGATTCGTACAGATAGATTCCGATAGGAGATTCCGCCAAGGTCTCCCCCCTCGTGGGTAGGCTTGAACTCATGCACCTAATATCCGAATGTATTCCATCAAGACTGAACAGTTATACTACTAGATCACGTGTCCGAGTGAGATAATGAACATTCGAACAATTCAACTTTAACGACAGTTTGTGAACATTCGAACATTTGAACTTTAGAATCTTTCTTGACTTTGTAATTACATAATAAAATTATTTACTCAACCACTGACTTCATTACATTTGTAAAGGGGTTAAATAACTATGGATTCATCTTTTCGTAATATTTGAATGAATATTTACTTTTAAAACAGAAACTCTTCCAATTTCTAAATCTACCGCACATGTAAAGAAAAATCTATAAAAATTGAGTTCCTACTTTAAAATGGGTACAAAGAGGTAGGGCCATTTTCCCGTGAGTTTTTTTCATTTGATTAGCTAGGTAAATCATGTTTTTAAATAGCCGATATATAATAATTATAGTATATGAAAACACGTCACATCATCTATTTTCATACCTTGAACAGGTATTCCTACAATAATCAAGGCCAAGACTATTGATTTTTTTGTTTATCAAAACCAATATTGATTTTGTTTGTAAATGCCCCTGAGGAGCATTAAAATATGAATTATCAACTAATAGATATTCAAAATTAGTTTTGTATTAAAAAAAATATGGTGCATTAGTTAGCGTGTTAATGTTGGTAGGTGATTTGTAGTGTACATGTATTTCACAGCTTTGTTTAACTTAAAATTAACAAAATATTAAACAAGAATGTGTCCATAGTACAAGGATGCCCCACTCGTACTATCATTTTCTATGTTCAGTGAAACATGAAATTGGGATAAAAACTGTAATTTAGCATTAAAATGAGAAAGATCATATCATAGGGATCATGTGTACTAAGTTTCAAGTTGGTTGGACTTCCACTTCATCAAAAACTACTTTGACCAAAAACTTTAACCTGAAACGGGACAGACGGACGAACGAACAGACGGACGAACGAAAGGACGGACGGACTGACGGATGGACGGACAAACGAACGAACGGACGCACAGACCAAAAACTGAATGCCCCTAAGTGGTGCCTAAAAAAGGGGGTTAAATATAAATACAAGAAACATTTAATAATCTAATTATCTGATATAAATCAGCTAATCTGATTCAAGATCGATCGGTCTCTGTTCTAATGCCAAGAAGCCAAAAAATATCGGACGCATTTAACTGGGATGTTGTTTTCCTCAATCTGGATGTATCTATATCTATACACTGTTCCAGCTTTTAAGGTTTACCGTCTATATGAACCGGACAACAGCTTACACCAGTTGGTACTAGAACGGCTTACGTAACAAAATCATGTAATCTAGTCTTTTCTGCATGGCATTGTACCAAATGGATCGACTCTATGTTGTGATACAGATTCAACACTTTCTTGATGTTTTACCTACAGTCACGATTGGTAGTGTAATTGATTATTTCTGTGGTGTTGTTTCATTTTCTGATGACTTAGGTTCCGGTGTAGGGACGGTGGTACAATGTAACAATGCCGATACTAGTATCTACACAGTTGGTGGATTGGCGATAAATTACTGTCGGCATTTGTTACATGTCATACCATTTTCTAAAACGTTCTTGTTCAAGATTTATAAAAAAAAATTTTGTTGTTTTGAAATTTTACTTCTATGGCCTTTTTTCGTTATGTGTATAACACACACAACATTTGGGCTTCATTGCTATATAATCAATTCTCGTGTTATTGGTTATGCACAAGCACCTACTTCAGTGTGACTCTTTGAATTAAACAAACATCCGAAAAAAATGTGATAGAAACATAACATTTTAATATTTCAACATAAAAAAATGAGAAAAATTAGCGTGAGATTTGAACACCATCTTAAAAACAATCCATTATTTACAGTTTTAAGCGCTACCGATGAAGCCACGGCGACTCTTGAAAATATAGTCGATATTAAACAGCTATGGGTCAGCTATATAGATAAAATTTAGTGATGTTCCATTTTTTTTATTAAAAAAGTTGTTTTTTAGGTATTAAGGACACACTAAACCAATTTAATTTTTGAGGAAAATAGTTGTACATGTATAAATTACAACAACAACAAAAAACATAACTTTGTTTTGGTTTGAAGTGTCCTTCTAGGGGGATTCCCTGTTTTTCCAACCTAAAAACACGGTAAATTCCGCATATTTGACTTTCATTCTTTTTTGAAGGTTAAATTAACTATTTTCCAGACATAACATAATACATAAAACTCGAGATATTGACCAAAAAACATTTTTATTTCATGTTTTTATCGTAAATTTTATTCTTTCAGCACTTTTTGAAATTGGCCCTTCTGTGAAAAAATTTCAGGGGAAATTGGCCCTACCTCTTTATGCCTTGACTTGAACACCCCTGTTTTTTACGAATTTCGATGCCAAATACTAACGAGAATAACACTAAGTAATTTTTTTAGAAAATCGAAGGATATGTATATTTTTGTACCCATTTTGAATATCGCCATTTAATTTTACAGTGCAGAAAATCAAAATCCTAAATTCTATGTTCAGATATAAAAAAAAAAATAAGATTCCTGTTGTTTTAGAATATAAAAATGACAATAATACGTATTTTCATATATTTTTCTTATAAATTCGTGTTTATAATCAACAGTCTTAACAGTCAGTACTTTGTATTAAACGAATGAAAAAAGTTACCTACATTTTTCAGTTGACGTCGGCCAACGCAAAATAGCCCAATTTTGCGCAAAGGGCTACTGAGCACCACCAAATCACATTTTAGCCAAAAAGCCACATCCGGTTGTCCTACTGTCTGTGTCCTTTACAACATGTCATGCATGTTGACGTCAGAGTTTTTGAAACGACTTCAAGGAAATATTTTTTTCATATTCAAATTAAATCGGCATCTTTTCAGGCTATTACAAAGATCATGTGTGTTAAACCATGTACATATAGGGGTACGACAGGGATAAGGGAACCTGAAATGATGGTACCGGAAGCGAGAAAAGAGAGGGAGTAAAAATAGGGATATGCTGGAATGATTCTTTGGCCTATTTTTGGCCACAGATTTGAGTGTTATGCCATCTAGGAGACAGATTTGAGGAAAGCACTCAGATTTGAGGCCGGACATACATTTGACTCTTACTTACATATATATCTCTGCATAAACCTCCATTAGGAGAGAAAGTGACACTTATAAGATATAAAACAAATAACACAATATTCATGTCTCTGAGCGAACTGACGAAAAAAATCACCTTGTCTTTTAAAAGAGAGAAAATGTTTTGCAAAATTTGTAAAACATAGGTGACGCATAAAAACTGAAAACGTTTTTTCTGCTCACAGTTCAGTTCGAATTCGGTTTCGCATGACAGTAACAGAAACAAAAATCTTCATCAGCAAAGGAACCAAGAAAAGCACTAAATGTGATCGGGTTTATACATGTATAGTAACTCCCAACAGAATTCGTCACAAGAAGATTGCATGAATACACGGTTCAGTGAAAAATTTACTATATTTATAAAATATATGAATATCGGTGTTCGTAATAGAAATGTTCGAAAACTTATCGACACTGACGCTTCCACCTATGTCAAGCACGACAGGTACTCTTTTTGAGAAGAGGTCATCTCAAAGTGGAAAGAAGAGCACAGCCATTAAAGAAGACATGACACGATTTCAATTGTTGTTCCAAAATGTTTTTTTATACATAACTTTCCCCAAAACTACACCGATAGCAGTATAAATGTCAAATATTTGGTAAAATATGTATGTAAATGCATCGATCTATGGACCTGATAAATATGCATATATATTTCCATCCCGGAAGTCACTCATAACGAGGCTGCTACGTCACTGATTGTGCAACATGTCCCTCCAAATGTTTAAAAAAAATCTACATAGGTCAAACCAATAATAATACTTTATTTCCAAAAGCAATACAGCTTATAGGCATATAACAAAAATATACATCAAATTTCTATACACATATACATGTATAAACAGTAATATATAGCAAATAATATCGATTTACAATTGCATAATAACAGAAGCGGAGCATAATACACAACATTTATTAATTACGAAGTTTTTCGGCAGCAAAAAAGTATTTCCCTAAATTATTAAATATATTTATTAAAGTTATTGGTCAGATGATGTAGTAACGGTCAAGTGATTGTTTACTATAAAAGAGAGGCGAAAGATACCAAAGGGACATTCAAACTCATAAGACGAAAATAAAGTGACAATGCCATGGCTAAAAAAAAAGACAAACAGACAAACAACAGTACACAAAACACAACATAGAAAACTAAAGACTGAGCAACACGAACCCCACCAAAAACTTGGGGGTGATCTCAGGTGCTCCGGAAGGGTAAGCAGATCCTGCTCAACATGCACGTGTTTGTGTTTATACTAAGCAAATGGTTTGTGTTTATGTTAGTTATGATTGGATGGCTTATACCCGCAATGCGGCTTTTACGGGTATATGCAGCTCAAGAGATTCGTGAAAAGCACGATTAAATATTACTTAAAGGGTTCGTTTTAGAAATTAAAGTTATTCGAGGTTTACCTATAGTTTACGTAGCAGCAGTATAAGGTATCTCTCTAATTAGGGGTTGAAGGGTCGCAGCAGTCTATTCCATTATTCAAAATAGACTATTTCTTAATGTTCACGCGTATTTTGGCATTTAGGTCATCCGTAACCCCTTTAATGGGCATTGCGGCACATATTGATTATATACCTTTTGTTCCTCTATTGATAAGCTTTCGAATGACGTATAAGGTATCTCTGTAATTAGGGGCTGAAGGGTCGCAGCAGTCCATTCCATTATTCAAAATAGACTATTTCTTAATGTTCACGCGTATTTTGGCATTTAGGTCCTCCGTAACCCCTCTAATGGGCATTGCGGCACACAGTGTTTATATACCTTTTGTTCCTCTATCGATAAGCTTTCGAATGACGTATAAAATATCTCTGTAATTAGGACTGAAGGGTCGCAGCAGTCCATTCCATTAATAAAAATAGGCTATTTCTTAATATTCACGTGTATTTTGGCATTTAGGTCCTATGTAACCCTTCTAATGGGCATTGCGGCACACATTGATTATATACCCTTTGTTCCTCTATCGATAAGCTTTCGAATGACTTATAAGGCATCTCTGTAATTAGGGGCTGAAGGGTCGCCGCAGTCCATTCAATTATTCAAAATATCCATTCCATTATTCAAAATAGGCTATTTCTTAATGTTCACGCGTATTTTGGCATTTAGGTCCTCCGTAACCCCTTTAATGGGCATTGCGGCACATATTGATTATATACCTTTTGTTCCTCTATTGATAAGCTTTCGAATGACGTATAAGGTATCTCTCTAATTAGGGGCTGAAGGGTCGCAGCAGTCCATTCCATTATTCAAAATAGACTATTTTTTAATGTTCACGCGTATTTTGGCATTTAGGTCCTCCGTAACCCCCTTTAATGGGCATTGCGGCACACATTGAGAGAGTATCCTGTCATATACTGGGCAGTTTACATACGAACACTCATAAATGCAGTATCTGCTCCCGGAGCACCTCAGTTACGGTATTTAATATAGTTCCTCTGTTCGGTTAATTTATGTGTACTAAACGGCTTCCTTTGTATGTCGTTTGTTTGTTATTTGTGTTACTACCGGCTTTCCATAGTTTTTAATTTTGAACGAGCGTCCTCCAGCTCTCTGTAATTAGGGCTGAAGGGTCGCAGCAGTCCATTCCATTAATAAAAATAGGCTATTTCTTAATATTCACGTGTATTTTGGCATTTAGGTCCTATGTAACCCCTATAATGGGCATTGCGGCACACATACTATCGATAAGCTTTCGAATGACGTTTAAAATATCTCTGTGATTAGAAGCTGAAGGGTCGCAGGAGTCCATTCCATTATTTAAAATAGGCTATTTCTTAATGTTCACGCGTAATTTGGCATTTAGATCCTCCGTAACCCCTTTAATGGGCATTGCGGCACACATTGAGAGAGTATCCTGTCATATACTGGGCAGTTTACATACGAACACTCATAAAATGCAGTATCTGCTCCCCGGAGCACCTCAGTTACGGTATTTAATATAGTTCCTCTGTTCGGTTAATTTATGTGTACTAAACGGCTTCCTTTGTATGTCGTTTGTTTGTTATTTGTGTTACTACCGGCTTTCCATAGTTTTTAATTTTGAACGAGCGTCCTCCAGCTTAAGTCAGTTTTACCAGTTTGAATGCTTAATCCTTTTTTTTTTATATGTATCCAAGTTTGATAAAGATAGAATATAATTCAATATTAACAGTTTTATTTGTTGAGCTGTTAAAATATATACGAATAAATAACGAATTCTGACAATTCTAATACTTGCAACAGTACAATATATCATAGTGCATAGGAACTAAATCATGATCTAAATTCATAGTTGTGGTGTCCGACGTGATGGGAGATAGCTTACTGTACAAAAAAAAACGGCTTCTAATATTTCATATTTTATCCTAATGCTCACCTTATTAAGCTTATTTTACTGCTTGTTTACAATTTTAATATATTGAACTTTTTGAACTGGCCGCCAGCAGAACTTTGGGCTATCTGCCATTACTGAATGCTCGCGTGTTTATTTACAAAAATCGTAAGTGTCACGTGACATATTAATCCAATAGTTACTTGTCCTTTCCGGGAAGCCGGAACTATACAAAATTACGATATTGAAAAACATAGAATTGAAATGATCTTGAGTTGTCCGAAGATTGTCCTTAAACATAAAACATTAAAACTAAATCATAGAGCTCATAATATCAATAAAATAACTTGAAATATGCTATCGGACATCACTGCGTGCGCATTAATTTAGCAGACGATATTCGCAAGTACATAGAAGTAAATAACATAAAACATAGTTCATCACAACCATCTAAATATTTACAATATATTTGTGTCCGGCAGGGTATAACCATAAAATATTAAATGTGTGGTATTAAAAATACAATATTAGATCAATTGCCCAGGGGACGAATTGGTATTAAAAGAGATAGAAATCAACGTTTCATTCCCCACAAAATGGCAGACAGTAAAATCGGCGGTCAGTAAACAATTACAGTTGAAGTATTTCCCTATGTATACCAGGCATATCAGACGTTTAAATATGAATATTTGTTTACAAGAAATGATCCTTAATACGGGAATTACATGATATATAGCATGAAGAAGGTAACCTATGAGTAATTACATACATTCCCTGCCGTAACACTTGTACAACAAAATGTAAACAAATGAAAAATTCATTTCACTTCCAGTGTTTTACACATTAAAAATTTGATTAACTGGATAATTATCATCATCACCTCGAACCTATGTACAAACATGACCTAGAAATTTATATAATAGCTGATGAAATGTCTCCTCCCTTTATATTTGGTAAAAACTTGATTACTGCCACAATTGTAAAAAAACATTATAAAATATTTGTCAATCTTGCCACAAATTAAGTATTTACTTATAAATTACACCGCACAATTTAATACCTATTTGTTTCAATATAACATTCCCAGTACCTTACACTTCCCCCACCTTTAAAGACAATGAATTCTCCTGAATTGAAAATTTTAGCACATAATTATAATGAAGTTTGAGATCTAAAATGTTAGTGTTCAATTGTCTTCTCCAAGTCTCAAGGGAATATCAAGAGCATCTATTCTCTTTATCACATCGTCTGTGGAGTTATCTCTCTCATTCACTGCAGTTTCTAACATCTTAAATGTTTGTACAGTTGATGCGTCTTCTTTGTCACTCTTTATTATGTAAGCCAAAGCTTGATATAAATAAAACCGATATTTAGTTGCCATTGTGTTTTCTTCACTTCCTGTCGGTGTTTTTGTCCCTCGTAATGCTAAAAAGTGGTACTTGAGTAGCAACTCTTCCTTTTTGAATTGTAATTGCTTTCCCGAGTTCAACTCCAGAGCAATACTGGCGTACTCCCAATTAAAATACTTTTGCTCTGGAGTCATTTTTTTCCAATGTTTAGGTGGCCAACTAACAACTGCTGGGATGGTTATCAGTGGGATGACTTCTTCTTGGTTCCACTCTCTTCTTCCAGCTGGGGAAAAGTGGCATGCCACCTTTCCTCAGAAGTGTCCTTGCCCGTTCACTTGCGGTAATGTTGCCGTTTAGAGTTGTACAATCTGTGCCCCGATCTTTTGATGCTTCCAGTTCCTTTCTTTTACTATCTGCATTTTGCTTTTCTTCTTCGTCTTGTTTTTGGTTTTTTTTTGTCTCCTTTGTTCGTCTTCCCTCAGTCTGATTTCCTCGTCCTGTTTCTGTTTTTCCTGCTTCCTTTGTTCTTCCTCCTTCAGTCTAATTTCCTCATCCTGTTTCTGTTTTTCCTGCTTCCTTTGTTCTTCCTCCTTCAGTCTAATTTCCTCATCCTGTTTCTGTTTTTCCCTTCTCTTTTGTTCTTCCTTCTTCAGTCTAATTTCCTCCTCCTGTTTCTGTTTTTCCCTTCTCTTTTGTTCTTCCTCCTTCAGTCTGATTTCCTCCTCCTGTTTCTGTTTTTCCTTTCTCTTTTGTTCTTCCTCCTTTAGTCTGATTTCCTCCTCCTGTTTCTGTTTTTCCATTCTCTTTTGTTCTTCCTCCTTTAATCTGATTTCCTCGTCCTGTTTCTGTTTTTCCTTTCTCTTTTATTCTTCCTCCTTTAGTCTGATTTCCTCGTCCTGTTTCTGTTCTTCCCTTCTCTTTTGTTCTTCCTCCTTCAGTCTGATTTCCTGATCCTGTTTCTTGTCATCTTTTCCTTGCTTTATTTTCTTAGCTTCTGTTCATGGTGGTTATTCTTTTTCTTTCTTTTCTCTCCATTTTTCTCACCTTCGTTCTCTGTCTTACTTTTCTTCTGGCTTGTTGCTTTCTCGTTCAGAATCTCTGGTTCCTCATTTTCTCTGTCATCTTCCAATATTATATCTGAGGTTGATGGTGTTTTAAGAGGTGATAACGGATTTGTGCTGGCTTTTGTGTGTTTCCCTGGGAAGAGTTCATCTGATGTTTTGATGTCTGCTATGTATTCGTCTGAGATGGAGAGTTTCCTGGCCACTACTAGCATCATTATAGACTTTAATTCCCCGTCTATCGGGACAGAGAAGGTGTGTAATCCTGTATACTTGATGTTGACGAGTGCCGTCATCCTCCTTATTAAAGCATTAGCATTTTGTGGTCTTTTAGAACTTGGTCCCTGAAACTGATTTGATAGAATCTTATAGACACTCCAAGGTCTAATTTAAAGATGGCTGTGGAGTCCCCAAGTCCTAATGTCAGTTGCTGGAGGGCCAGTCCTTCATAGATGGTGGGGCGTGTTGGTGAATATGACCCATTGGTTTTCTCCTGCTCAACCTCTTCCTCCTGCGTACCCCTAATCATTTCCTTAGGACACTTCCACTCTAGAACCCAATCCTCCTTTTTCCTGTTGGTGTTTTCAACTCTGTTGATGAATTCAAGAACCTCAATCCTGGCTTTCATGGCCTCTTGGGAGTTTTCATTGGACTATGAAATTACCTTTGCGTATGTCTCTGGGTAGTTTGACATCCAAAATCCATTATTTTCACTCAGGAAGCTGTATGGCATTAGCTCTATTTTGCTGCGGTGATTTGCCATGACATGTTCTTTGAGATCTACCATTCTCCTATACGTCTTCTTCTTTGGACACCAAACACAAATGACCGAAAGTCGTTTGTGTGGGGCAGCTGCCAGATGGTTCTTGAGTTGTCTCCTGGTCCTAAATGTCATGAGACACAGCCAACTCTTCACCTCCACTTGTGATGATGGTCTCATTCTGAAATGTGACTATATGTGCTTGTAATATTGAAATCCTCCCCCATATGGCATATGCTGGTAGTTAATGGATCAGCCTACATTTCAATAAAAAAAATATGATATCCAGGTTGTCTTTAATTGCTTTCCGCCGCGCGGCTTGCGCATACAAAAAAAACGCTTGGCAGTACAGTTTAATCTGCCATTCCCTTGGCAGGAAGGATCATCCTTCCCTTACAGCCAATAATATGTCCTGAGAAACAATGGCCATTTGTCTCCCTTACATATTCTTCCAGAGTGGATCCAACTCTAGGAATTCCAACATGATTTTCTCCAGTCTGAGATAAGTCATACAGTTACTCTTAAACGTAGTAACTTATCAAAACAGTTAAAAACGTAATAACTTGTACAACTAATTTCGGCTATTCAAATAACAACGATGAAAGGCATCTCAAGCCTTCCTACTGGAGAACCAAGTGGGTGGATTTTGTCCTTGATAGGGCAGTAGTCTATCGATGTGGTAGACCTTCCCTGGCTGTTTCTTTGACCTTTTCACAAGGTAAGTGATGTCATCAATTTTCCTTGTGACAACATATGGTCCTTTCCATTTTGATGTCAACTTATGACAAATTCCTTTTCTCTTTTATGCATCATAAAGCCATACAGCTTGACCTATTTGTAATTCGCGCTTTACTGCTTTCAAGTCATAGTGACGTTTTTGATACTCAGAATTCTGCTTAAGATGTTTCCTAGCCAGTACATGTGACTTTGACATAGCGTCCTGTAATTCATTTATATATTTATCTGTTTCAGGGGTAGTAGATTCATCTGGGTCATGTGGACGTGGAATAACAGCTTCCATAGGGAGAAATATGTTTCATCATGTTAGGGGTCTGTCCTGTACTGGCATGGACAGATGATCGGTATGCCATCATAACCTGTGGCAGAATTTCATCCCATATTCTTTGGTCTTCCTGGCAATAAAACGTTAACATACTTGAAAGTGTTCTGTTAAATCTTTCTACACTTCCATTTGATTGGCGGTGTTGACTGGTACTCCTTGTCTTGTCAATTTTAAGTAGATCACAAAGATCTTGGAACAGCTTTGCTTCAAAAGACCTTCCCTGATCAGAGTGGAGCTGTAATGGTGAACCGAACCTACAGATAAATTCATTTAATATTGTACGGGCAATTGTTAAGGATTCTGTCCATTTAGTAAAGCAGTCACAGAGGACCAGTACGTAACGGTTTTGACGTTTTGTTAAAGGGGGTGGACCAAGGATGTCTATTGCAACACGTTCCATAGGCTCGCCAACCAAGTATTGACCTAATGGAGCCTTGTTTCATTTAAGTGATTTCCTAGCAGCACATTGGTCACATTCTTTGCAGTACCTGAGCTTCTCATAGCTGGCCAGTAAAAGAGCTGCTGGATCCTACTTAGCATTTTATCTGGTCCTAAATGACCTGCAGATGGAACGTCATGGAAATACTTAAAGACTGTCTTTTGGTGTGATTTTGGTACCAGGAGCTGCAATTTGAAGTTGTCTACATCATCTTTATCAGAACAATAAAATTTCTATAAAGCATGCCATTGTTTATTGTCAGCCTATCCCATTGTCGCCATATTGTTTTCTGGAATGATGTTCCTTATGATACTTGGTCCCAATCAGGTTTATTTTTCTTTCCCTGAAGATATGTCACAATGAGTGACATGTCTGGGTCTTCCAATTGGCATTGTCTAATACTACCTGGGTCCCGTCCATCTATGCAGTAGCCACTTGGTGTAGCACCAGATTGATTTCCTGCCTGACTTCTGGTACATACTCTTACAATGTCTACCTTTTGGTTTGTTTCCACTTTTTCAAAAATACCCTCAGTTACCAGATCTTCACCATTTATATTATCGTCTGTTTCATCGTCGCTTATGTGGTTCCCTGATTCTTGTCTTTCACAGGATTTACAAGGTCTCCTTGATAGGGCATCATCATTTGAATGTTTCCTTCCAGCCCTGTGTGTCACTGTCAAATTGTACGTTCCAAGTTCTTCGAACCATCTGGCTGTTTGACCAGTCGGTTTCTTTAGATTTTTCATCCATGATACAGCTGCGTTATCTGTGCACAGCAAAACTTCCTGGCCATATAAAAAATGATGAAAGGTCTTTAGTGCTATAATAACAGCAAGTAGCTCTTTTCGAGTTACACAGTATGCCTGTTCATGTATGTTCATAGATTTGCTCATGTATGCTATAACTCGTTCAAGACCTCTTGAATTTGTGACAAAACTGCTCCGACAGCCTTATCACTTATCACGTATCTGTGTCAAGTATGAATGGCAAATTTTGAAGAGGGTAGGCAAGCACAGGTGTACTTGTTAAAGCATTTTTCAACTGTTCAAATGCCTTTTGACACTCATCATTCCAAGCAAAACGGCTATTCTTTTCGCAAATTTTGTGCATTGGTCTTGCAATTGCTGCAAATCTCTTAACAAATCGCATATAGTAAGAGCAAAGTCCTAAAAAGCTGCGCACCTGTTTTGCAGATTTGGGGACTGGCCAGTCATCTATTGCTTTTGTTTTCTCTAGATCAGTGGAAATCCCCTCCTCAGACACGATATGTCCAAGGAACCTGACTTGTTTATGAAAGAAAATGCATTTGGCAGGTTTCAATTTTAGATGTGCATTTTGTAGACGTATGAAGATTCTTTCTAACCTTCCCAGACCCTCTTCAAATGTTGAACTTACTGATATGATGTCGTCCATATAGAGTGATAGTTCTTTCCACTGTAGCCCTCTGAGAACATTTTCCATTAGACGCTCAAAAGTAGATGGTGAATTTGCAAGTCCAAAGGGCATGATAGTGAATTGATATAACCCTAAACTTGTCAGAAATGCGGACTTTTCCTTGTCCTCGGGAGCCATGCCGATTTGCCAAAATCCTGAATTTAGGTCCATTGATCCGAAGAATTTCCCCCCAGCGAGCCAGTCTAGGCACTCGTCTACCCTCGGAATTGGGTAGAAATCTTTTTTTTGTGACGTCATTCAAAATCCTGTAATCAACACAGCACCTAGGGCTGCCATTTTTCTTCATTACAAGGAAAATATTCGATGCCCAAGGACTAGAAGATGGTTCAATGATTCTTTTGTCCAACATCCGGTTGACTTCTGATTTTTCCATCTCTTGCTTTCCAAGTGGCATACGTCTAGATCTTTGCCTAAAGGGTATTGCATTTCCTGTATTTATTCTATGTGTTACAAGTTCTGTCCTCCCTATGTCATCATCTGTCCTTGAAAACACATTTTGGTACTGCGAAAGGAGTCTGGAGAGCTGTTGTCTTTGGTCCTCATTTAAATAAGTTGAACTCCTTTTTAATAAGTCAGTAAGATGTTCTGGTATTTCTTCACTAGCTGTAAAGCAATCTTTTTGTAGTGTTCTAATCTGCTCTGGGTTCAAATGATGCTCAGCATATGATTCACATGTTCCTATTGTTTCCTTTTTATACAGTTTTACTTCGTTGTCACCATAGTTGACAACATTTATAAAGTGTGCTTGATCTTGTGTATTTATAATCCCAGGTATTGTTAATGTAGACTTTGCTGTTCCTGTTGTGCCCTCTATAAATCCGTATTCTGTTAAATGATTGACTCCGGGTATTTCTACAGGCATCATAGTACTCGTCATTGGAGGAATTGTCATGTTGTCTTTGATTTCTACTCTGCAAATCATATTTGCCTTCCCTCCAATCCAACATTGTATTTCCTGGTTGTGGATCGTGTGTAAGACCATGCGCTGATAATTAACTTTACTAACTTCCTTAAGTAAGAAATTCTGTCCAAGTATTCCATCCTGATTGATATTGCATATCATAAAATTTTGACTGAAAATTTCTTGACCAAGCATTAGTTCTAATATGATTGATCCAATGGCAAAAACTTTATTGCCATTAACGTCAAATATTTCGGACTTGTTTGGTATTAAAGAACACCAAACATTTGAAGACAATTTTTCGTAAACATCAATAGATAATATTGACGCTGATGAGCCACTGTCAATTAAAAAGTTGACAGGAAACCCATAAATTAATCCGTTTGTATAAAACCCATTATCCCAATTATCATCTGTTTCCCCTATATGTCCTGTCCGGATATGTTTTTCTCCCTTTATATCTGGCCTTTTATCTTCTGTCACTAACTCACGACCTATTGAGCCAGCGTTCTGTCGTTTCCCTGGTTGTTATTAAAAGAGGTATTGTGTCTTTGGTTGTCCCGGAAGTTCCCTCTTGTCCTTTGGTTGTTTTTGTGTGGAAAGTTCCTCATAAAACGGTCTGGTGAGTTGCAACTGTAACATCTGCCAGTATTTGCCCTCTTTGTGTCCCGATTCCCGTGTCCTTGTTCCAGCTTTGCTATCCTATCTTGTAAAGCCTGCAAATTGCTCTGATAATATTTTTCACTCATATGTCCTTCAATGTCCTTCGACTCCACAGCTCTGATTGTTGATTTCTTTTTGTCTCCATCCCCGAGTATTGACTCATACCTTTCTATAACATCAACAGCGTCTGCTATTGTTTGACATTCCTTGTCAATACAGCGACATTTCATTTCTACAGTTATTACCTCAAATAACTGGTTTAATGCTAGAGACTCCTGTGCTGCTAAGTCAAGGTAATAGTACGCCTTTTGCGCTAGTTGCCTTATGTCATCCCCCACTTCAGCTATGCTTTCCCCTGGCATGCGCCTGCGCATCTCTAATTTTGAGAGCCAACGATTTTTGTGTTTTGAACTCCCAAACCTTTGATCTAACTTTTGTGTTAGCATTTGGTATGTGCGCCTGTCGTCAGGAGACAAGCTCATATAGTATGTCCTTGCTTGACCCCTCAAGCTAGCTGCCAAAAACAACAGTTTTGTACGATTTCCCCATTGTCCCAATTCAGCGCAGTCCTCAAAATGCGACAAGTATTCCTCCCAACAATCCTTCCCAGAGAAGGGTTCAGGTTTAAGTGTTACCTTTGGTGGGCCAATTGGTTGCATGTTATGATAACCCCTATCATTCCTATCGTCAAAATCATGTCTCTAATATTCATCCCGTCCTTTAGGTCTCTGGGCTACTTCATCACCGTGACCTTGTAAAATAGATTCCCTATCAGAGTCTTCATTGTCGTTGATCCATCTAAAAGTAAACCCTCATCGAAGATAGCGGGTAAAGGAGAGCTGACCCAGCACGTCCGTTCAGCTGTAATGACTGAGACGTGACTGAGATGATCAGCCATTACTGAATGCTCGCGCGTTTATATACAAAAATCGTAAGTGTCACGTGACATATTAATCCAATAGTTACTTGTCTTTCCGGGAAGCCGGAACTATACAAAATTACGATATTGAAAAACATAGAATTGAAATGATCTTGAGTTGTCCGATTGATTGATTGATTGTTGGTTGCTTAACGTCCAGTGGCAAATATTTCATGCATATTCAGGACGAGAACAAATTAACAATAAATACAATAGGTAGGTTGTGTAATAGAGGTGTCTGGGATTGAGGTCGGAGAAATTTAGACTGCCACGGGAAATGAGGGTATATTGGATAGGGACAGAAATTTAGCCTTGCAACAGGTCACCTACGGACCCCTCAAAGAGTTGTTGCAAGGGTTCTTAACGTGCAAAGAGTGTGGCACTCTCTTTACACGAGGCATCGGATTTAATGTCCCCATTCTGACCGGACGTGGCTGCAAATTTGTACATCCCGCACAGCCAAACGGACGCCCCACTTTGACGAGGGTTTTACCGCCGGTCGGGGGAAGATCAATGGTGACCATACTTCTATTCCCCAGTCACCCTTGGGGTGGTTGAGTTGTCCGAAGATTGTCCTTAAACATAAAACATTAAAACTAAATAATAGAGCTCATAATATCAATAAAATAACTTGAAATATGCTATCGGACACCACTGCGTCCGCATTAATTTAGCAGACGATATTCGCAAGTACATAGAAGTAAATATCATAAAACATAGTTCATCACAACCATCTAAATATTTACAATATATTTGTGTCCGGCAGGGTATAACCATAAAATATTAAATGTGTGGTATTAAAAATACAATATTAGATCAATTGCCCAGGGGACGAATTGGTATTAAAAGAGATAGAAATCAACGTTTCATTCCCCACAAAATGGCAGACGGCAAAATCGCCGGTCAGTAAACAATTACAGTTGAAGTATTTCCCTATGTATACCAGGCATATCAGACGTTTAAATATGAATATTTGTTTACAAGAAATGATCCTTAATACGGGAATTACATGATATATAGCATGAAGAAGGTAACCCATGAGTAATTACATACATTCCCTGCCGTAACACTTGTACAACAAAATGAAAACAAATGAAAAATTCATTTCACTTCTAGTGTTTTACACATTAAAAATTTGATTAACTGGATAATTATCATCATCACCTCGAACCTATGTACAAACATGACCTAGAAATTTATATAATAGCTGATGAAATGCCTCCCCCCTTGATATTTGGTAAAAACTTGAATTTTGACTTGTGATCATAGTAATAAGTATAGTGGATTACTGCCACAATTGTAAAAAAACATTATAAAAACAATACATTTTGTTCCTTTATCAATAAGCTTTCGAATGACGTATAAGGCATCTCTGTAATTAGGGGCTGGAGGGTCGCCGCAGTCCATTCCATTATTCAAAATAGGCTATTTCTTAATGTTCTCGCGTATTTTGGCATTTAGGTCCTCCGTAACCCCTCTAATGGGCATTAAGGCACATATTGATTATATACATTTTGTTCCTCTATCGATAAGCTTTCGAATGACGTATAAAATATCTCTATAATTAGGGACTAAAGGGTCGCCGCAGTCCATTCCATTATTCAAAATAGGCTATTTCTTGATGTTCACGCGTATTTTGGCATTTAGGTCCTCCGTAACCCCTTTAATGGGCATTGCGGCTCACATTGATTATATACTTTTTGTTCCTCTATCGATAAGCTTTCGAATGACTTATAAGGCATCTCTGTAATAAGGGGCTGAAGGGTCGCAGCAGTCCATTCCATTGTTCAAAAATCCATTCCATTATTCAAAATAGTCTATTTCATAATGTTCACGAGTAATTTGGCATTTAGATCCTTCGTAAATCCTCTAATGGGCATTGCGGCACACATTGATTATATACATTTTGTTCTTCTATTAATAAGCTTTCGAATGACTTATATGGCGTCTCTGTAATTAGGGGCTGAACGGTCGCATCAGTCCATTCCATTATTCAAAATAGGCTATTTTTTAATGTTCACGCGTATTTTGGCATTTAGGTCCTCCGTAATCCCTCTAATGGGCATTGCGACACAATCGATAAGTTTTATCTATAATCAGGAGATGAAGGATCGCAAAGGTCCTTAAAAATAAAAAAAAAAAACAATACATAGTATTTTAATTTTTATATATGTTTTGGTATTCAGGTCGTCCATACATTGAAAAAAAAAGGAATTTCTGTTAAAAATAGTTAGGGAAACCCACTAGTTTATCCTCCGAAACTAAATAAATAAATAAAGATAAAAATATTGTTTTGAATTTTTGTCTTTATATTAATTTGAATATATGTGAATTGACATCAAAATGACGAATACAGAAATACGGGATATAGTGTCACAGTAAAAATAAATGATCTATTTCATTATTCACTTTTCAACTAGAATACTGAAATATAAACTATTTCATTATTCATTATTCATTACTAAACTTTTAATAGTGAATAATGAACTATTTCATTATTCATTATTGAATTTTCAATAATGAAAAATGAATAATGGACGTACTTCAGCGCGGTAATCAATTCATATGCAAATGTTTAATTTTTATATATTTATCATGTTCTACTTGATTCGTTTGTACTTTTTCATGTATCTTTGACAAAGGACAATTTATATTTAATGAGGATGAGACTGGATTTGGAAAATCCACTATGTTAGACAACGTTTGCAACCCATAATCATCACGTTCTTTTACAAAATGGTAACAACATCAGAGCACACAACATTTTTACCAATTACATACCTGATGAAGTTGAATCTTGGGGTTCTTTTCGCAAAATATCTACGACAAAAAATGATTGTTACTTAAACTGAGATATTCAGGACTTAGAGTATTTGTTTCGTAAGCTTTTTTGTGAAATTGATCGCAAATTTATGAAATTTAAGATATGAGCTGCTGTATTTAGGCACATACCCATATTCTTTAAATTAAATATGGATAAAGTTAAAATTAAAATATTTCATTAATTGGAAAGCATTAAACACCAAAGTATAAAGATAATCCTGTGATGTAATGCATTTAAAGTATCCTTTTAATCTCTGTTTTTAACTTATTATTACTATGATTACTTACATGCATTTGTTAACTTGTTCTCTTTACATTCATGGCAAAGGAAATGTATGGGAATTTAATGAAAACCTGTATTTTTTTTATGACAGGTATTCCAGAGTCCTGGTTATTTGGAAGAAGCTCAAATGAATATAGATTCAGAACTTTTTATCAAATGGTTTAAAGACATCTTCCTTAACTCAACTTCGCATTTGTGTCAGCACAACATACCCTTAACCATGGGTAACCATGAAAGTCACCTCCCATAGAATTGATAGATTTGGTTGTCGCGAGAAATGTAGAGCTATTCTGTCTACCACCCAACACTACACATATACTGCAACCACTGGATGTAGGATGTTTTACGCCATTAAAGAAAGAGTTCCATGATCTTTCTCTTATGCTTGGATAAGCTAGAACAGATCTAATTATTGGAAAAAGTAGGTTTGCAATTCTAATACATTTTGCATTATTAATAATCTTAATTTTAATTGTTGATTGACATACAAGTGCGTTTATTTTACAAATATTTAAATATTTACTACACGCAGAAGAGATCAATCCTGCAACTGGAATTGTTTAAGCAAACAGAGGGCGCCAAACTTTTAAAAATATAATAAGGGGATCTGGATGGGTGGTCATTCATGTTTGCATTCTTTAAGTTTAAAGCCCTTTATTTTTTTTTTTTTTTTTTTTTGTCTTTAAAAGAATAAAGATTTTATCTGTAAAATTCTCAATTATTTATTTAAACATAGGTTATTTATATGAATATTACTTTAATTACATGATTTCTTAATTCTGCATAAGCTATTTCTGAAATCCCTATTTGTTTTAAAAAGCACTTAATCTTTCATTTTCCATACAAATATAGTTATTCTTTATATATTCATACACCTTTATTAATCTTGAATTTAGGGGTAATTTTCCTCATTACTTTGAATTTGTCCATTATTCTATATTTTGTAAACCCTACCCAGACTCTCTCTCTCATACATGTATAGTATACACTATACACAATAAATGAACTTTTGTATGAATTAAATGGAAATTATAAATAACTGATTCAGAACATTAACTTTTGGATTAATAAATTTGCTTAATTTTATTTTAGGTTTGCCCACACAGTTAGGGTCGATCGTTCTATGACGTCATTACACCGATTGACCTCAGATAACACATTCATAAAATGAATTTCATAATAAAATTTCCAATTAACTAAATACTCTCGTTTAATAGCTTGTGCTCCCATAGCGACATACTTAATTTGAATCACAAAAGTACAGTTTCAGGGTATTCTGAAAACATTTGTTGCCTCTTACCTCGAAAACAAATCTTCGTGTGAATCTTATAGTATCCCCTATATATATGTCAACTTTCGATAAAAAATGGAGATAGCTATATATTTTATATCCAAGTGGAATGGTTATCTCCCTATAATTATAAAAAAAAGATGTGGTATGATTGCCAATGAGACAACTGTCCACAAGAGACCAAAATGACACAGAAATTAACAACTATAGGTCACCGTACGGCCTTCAACAATGAGCAAAGCCCATACCGCATAGTCAGCTATAAAAGGCCCCGAAATGACAATGTAAAACAATTCAAACGAGAAAACTAACGGCCTCATTTATGTACAAAAAATGAACGAAAAACAAATATGTAACACATAAACAAACGACAACCACTGAACTACAGGCTCCTGACTTGGGACAGGCACATACATACATAAATCTATAATACGAGATTCTACGAGTTTTTGTCAGAACTACACTGTGCTATCTCCAAACTCCCATTGAATTATAATAGCTTATTCATCTTGTCACAAGTTGGTTCATAGAAAAATATTTTTATTGTGTTGTATCTCCACTATTTTTCAGATATTTTTGCTGTGTAATAATTGTTATCAAAATTATCTTAGTAACACTATGCTTAAATTGTTGGCATGGTTTGAACTCGTTCTATGAGCAATTCTTAGCAAATTCAGTAGACTGAGTCCAGAATTGGGATATATATATCATAGTTAAAATATTCATGGTCTATCTCCAATAGAAATATAACGTCACAGTACCCAAATTGCACCTATTTAGCAAAAATAGCAGTGAAAATCTTACAAGTTTTCTTAGGGACTAAACAATTTGTATTTTTTTATCATTTGACATTATGCACGTCTTTCAAATAGGTAAATATATTTAAATATTCACAAACAAAAAGTTCACAGTATATATCAACAGATAAAGTGTTTACTAGAAAAAGTAAAATGTACGAAAACGTCGCCATGCGACGTCCACAAAAAGTCATCTTTTAAAAATGAGCAAATACAATATGTTGCAGGCATCCATTTCTTAAAAAATGAATAGTAAGCATGGACTATTGTCAAATTGTTCTTAATGTTTGAAGAAATAAAACAAAACATCAGTTATTCGATTTTTACGGACGTGAATTTAAGTATGGATGCAATTTGGGTATTCCTCATTACCGAATCGGGTCGTTTGGAGGTCGGTTCAAACCCATTTTTCTATGCTTCAATGTGGATTCAAAATTAAATTGGTGGGACTATATAGTAAATAAGGATACATCTACAAAATAAACATTAGATGGAAACTTTTGTCTGGTTCATAAAAAAACGTAAGTGAAAAAACTGTCAAAATAGGTGCAATTTGGGTACCCTCACGTTAGAGATAAATTCAGTGGCGGATCCAGAAATTTTCATAAGGGGGGCCCACTGACTACCATAAGAGGGGGCCCGCTCCAGTCATGTTTCAGTGATTCCCTAAATAATCAACCAAATTTAAATCCGCCTCTGGAATTTATAAAACAACATTGCTTGTAGTGAACTGTTCAATCTCCAGAAAAGGGGATGCCGTATTCATCTAAGTTGCTTGTATATAAAAAAACCAATCGAACAAAGAGTTACTCTTCGCGTACGTAAATTCAATTCATCTATAACTTTATATGTCTCAGTCAAATATTTATGATATTGCGCTTATAAACTTCATATTCAATTTCCCAACAGTTAGAAAATTGCAAAATACATCATTATAAGATTCACACGACGAAATGTAAAGTCACGATGAAAAATAACATATCTCTTTATAATATCTATAATAGTTATTGATATTTTAGTGTTATTTATAAAACTTTACTTGAAAGTTGTGACGAACATTATTGACAAATGCAACAGATGGTACAATGTACAACGTAGACTTGTAAGCTAGGGTGACTGAAATATTTAAAAAAAATCTGTGACAATGTATAAGAATAATGTCATCGACTTTTACGAGTGTTTCCTTGTTTTAATTCTAGCAAGCAAGGTAAAGTTAACATTTTATTTTTTTAAAAGTCAAATTGTGGTGTATTTCAATACAAAATGCATTTGATACAATTTTAAAAATTACGATGAAACATGCATGTTTCGGCTTCGGGTCGGAAATCCTTGTAAAACTTGAAGTTACGAAATACAAAAAGAACAAATAAGATTATTCGTGAAAATAAATGTAAATTATTTTTTTTTTAAAGATGTAATTTGATTGCCAATGAGACAACGTTTCACCAGATACCAAATAACGTAGGTGTAAGCAACTACAGGCCATCATACGGACTTCATCAACGGGCAAAACCCATACCTTATAGTTAGCTATGAAAGGCCCCGACATGACAAAATGTAAGACAAAAAATCTTTTTTCTTTTCCTAGTATGTTTTTTATATGCAAGTGCAAGTGTAATTTATAAAAGATAGTATAGATCATGTATGTAAATACGCTAAAAAGGAGGATATGTCAGTGCCCCCGTTAGCGATGCAAAATATAAACGAACGTTTATGTCCTATTTTAAGCAGAGGTTTAACATTATATGATGAGATTTATAATAGCCAGTAAAAATGTTTGCCCTTCTCTATTATTTAGTTTAATCGTCATAATGTAGAATGCCAAAGAAAATTTACTTCGGGTGCAAAATGTAGTATCTGACAAAATTAGTCAACTGTCTGACTTCGCTTGTAGTATTTTTTAAAGGTGAGACCTAATACAAGCTAAGTTAAGAGTGCACGTCTGTTCAATATGTAAATTTAACTTACATAGGGTGAATATAGTAGTCTGTTCTTTGACAGATTTCGTGGTTGAGCTAGCAAGCAAGCTAACCAAAGATACCGCCTCCGTGTGCTGTAAAAGAAAAGAAAATGGATCTAAGATTCGAACATTATGACATATATTCATTGAATATATATTTTAAAGCTCCACCGTACAATTAATAAATTGGCATTGTGATCATGAATGATGAAAGTTTTAGAGGAAGAACAGAACTGATTAGTTCATAGAACATATTTTTATTTAGAATTTGGTTTAAATTAAAAGACAGTGGTCGGGAGCATTTCACTTTATTTCATTCCATCTGATTCCATCTTATTTTTTAATTTATTTTTTATTATTTTTATTAAGATTTTTTAATGGTTTTCTGGGTGAAAAACATTTTTTTTACATATTTTATCAATTTTAATTTTGTATGATTTATTACAGAGAAGTATAAGGAATATATTTCATTTGAATTCCTCTCGATTAGTAACGCCCTGCCTTGCTGTCATTGTCATTGTCCTCCGTGACGATGTCAACACTCTGGAAATTTCCACACTCAGACCGGTTAAAAGGTTAACTTGTCGTCTGATCTAGAGCAATACAGTAAGGTCATCACGAGACAGCGTATGCACACATGATTTAAGGTCAACAGGTTATAATGCGGTTACTGATTGGCTACAGGCACATGTTTTGTAAGACGGTTTTCTTTTTGGGGGCAATTTGTTTGGTTTGTGTACGGCGAACATGGTTACCTGGCAGCCAGAAGAATCTAAGTTTACAACTGCATAACCGCACAAATAATTGTAGATAGATTTAAAAGACAACGTGTCAAGTCTGTCTATTCTTAGTCATGATTGATTGATTTATTGTATGATCGCCGAAATTGACAAGATCTGACTATATATGTCATATATTTTACAATACAGTAAACATACAAGTTTTATCAACAGTACAATTCGCTACAAATGTTAAAGCCCGCTTCTTTACGACAAAAATAACACATGGAAAGAGATATTCCTTGACGGACTGACAAAATGATGTAAAACAACCTTATTTACTTTTATCATTTTCACCCTAAGTAATTACTTTTACAATGAGAGCTTGTGTTGTAAATTCCAACCGTTTACAGCTGTCACGTGACAGATCAGCGATCTAGGTAAGTATTTAATATTCACTTGATAATTACATGTAACAGGACTGAGGATAATTTACAAATCCTTGACAAAGTGTATAGTGGTAATAATCAGATATAGTAAGTAAGTAAGTAAGTAAGTAAATTTGTATTATAGTGACATGTGTAATAACAGTTTAATAATATAACAAGTTGCTTTTTGAAAAAAAAGTCAATACGTGAACCTTAGAACTTTTTTTATGCTAATTATTATTTCAACTGAATTGTAAATCATATCTCAGTATTTTCATTACCATGTGTGTGGAGGATAATATTTTCTTTTAATTGTAAATCAGGACAATTATGGCATGTTGAGAGTGGTGTTAAATATAAAGCGAGGAGATAAAGAATGTTTTTATTTCAATAGTTCATTTCTAGATGGTGTTAGCTTTCATTTTTACCAGTGTGAAAGGTCGAACTACTACCAATGGATGACACTTCTAGGGTTTTTATTGGTAGAGGTAATATTTCACCTAGACTCCCTCAGTAATTTTATTAACTTTTCTTTTTAAAAAAACATATTTCAGAGCAAGTAGGATATTTTGTTTCATAAAATGTGGAAGGTTTATTCCTACCAAATAAGACAAAATCTACTTGCTTACCATTTTATTTTGTGGCGTAAAATCCTGTTCCACCTTAGAAATGGGATTGGATCCAGCTAATACATTCAATTTGCTGCCTATATAGGCTACAAGTATACTTAATATACCTGTCCCAAATCTGGAGCCTGATTTTTTGTTTGCTTATTATCGTGTCTGTTTTTCGTTTTTTTTGTATAAAAATATTGTCATTGATTTATATCTTGTATAACACTGGTCAATTTGAGGTCATTTAGCTTACTTTGCTAAGACTCAACATTCAACGCCATGTTTATTGAAAAGTTCTCTCATTGGCAAGTATAGTTTACCAAATATCATATAATCATATCAGTCGCAGGATAATTCGATTATTATGAAATGCGGTTCCTTCAATCAACATGTGTAATAAATCTCAAGACTTTACACTGTTTTTTGCTAACTTATGTTTGTTTCCTATAATTCAGAAATTAAACTGTGTTTTGGAATTTTTTGCTTAAAGTTAACTTTTTAAGCATGGGTCCCTTTTCAAAAGTCTCCCAACTACTACCTCACATGTGAACTTAAGTATAGGGGCAATTTTGTTCTCTATGTTAAAGAAATCTTCAACTTGCTCTATTTTGCCTGTGAAGACCATACATTTGTAACACCGTCATCTCTATATTGACAACTGTAATTTGATGTTTTCTTTCCATTGGAACTTATCTAAGATATGGACAGACAGATGCAGATATGTGCATGATGGTGAAAATATACCACCCATGGAAGGGGCGCTCCTATAACTTGTTTGTATAACTTTCCATTAAACTCAAATTTATTGTTTCTTAGAACTAATTAAACAAATGCAGTTAAATCTTTTTTGTCGAGAATCTTTAAAGGATATTCTTTTGTGTCAATTAATTCTTCTGCATTGATAACCGTTTCATTATCAATGGTCATATTTGTGTACATTTACGTTACATCATAGGCAATAAGAATGCATTCCCTTTTTACCTCGTTTGACTCTATTTTATCAATGAAATCTTTTGTATCTTGAACTTAAAAGTCGTGCCTCTTCAAAAATGGTTTTATATTTAGGTCAATTAATCTCTCAATGCGTCTCGTGGGAGAGTTACACTTATTGATGATCGGTGGTAAGGAACATTAATTAATGTCTCCTACTAGTTGACCATTTCACAATGCCTCATTAATTATTTCTAGATTAATTTAATGAATTTTTGAAAGACTGAGGTACATGTGTCCATGTTTTGAATCATTATTATTCTTTAAGAAATTATACGTATGGGAATCTATTTTTTTTTTCTATATAGATTATCAACTATATCTTTTATTATCATATAGCATATAAGTGAGTTAGCGATCTGCGTAAAGTTCTTTATTGCCATGTTTTAGATATCTTAAATGCTCCGTATGGAGGTGCTCTTAATTGCAGGAAGCTAATACAGATAAGAAGAATAATGTTCCGAATGAACAATAATTAAGGTTCCGAATATTCCTCCATAGACTATATTTCTAACTAATTTATATGCGTGAACCCTCAGGGGTCAGGGGTTCACACAAAAAATATGTTACAAAAACAATAAAATACACCCGACCCATTAGGTCTTTATGGCACTTTCAAAATCATAAAACGTATTTCTTTTAGATGTACCTACATTCGAAAATAGAAAAAAAAAAAAAAAAAACCTAATTAAATACTAGAGAGAAAAACAATTGCACACTATTTGACATTATCGGATTCATATAATAGGGTAGTTCATACTTTTACAATTATCAAGATTATTCTGAAATTAAACGACAAGCTACATGGTAAAACAGATTTTCGTGGTCCTTGAGGGAAAATGATATACAAATAGTAATAATCTGATTAACTGGTTGTTATTATACTATATATAAAAATATTAATTTTCGCGAACCATTTAGGTCACGGAAATTCCAAAATATGGCATCAGTAAGGAGAGTTGTACAAATAATGTGAATACACAGAACCCCGATCCAATTTATCTTTTGCTAAAATTATTCATCATTTTCTGTTTTGTATGTACTAACAACATTCTATTTTTCTATAATTTAGATTAAAATATTCTAAAACCTGCAGTTAGAATAGGTCACATGCCCCAAATAAACATTCCCCAGTTGGTTGAACTACTGTGGCCTCGATGTAAAGCAACGCAAGCCTCGATGCAAAGAACACGCTTCCCAATAGTAAGGAGAGTTGTACAAAGAATATGAATACACAGAACCCCGATCCAATTCATCTTTTGATAAAAGTGTTTATCATTTTCTGTTTTGTATCTACTAACAACATTTCATATTTCTATAATTCCGTTTTAAATATGTCAAAACCTGCAGTAAAAATAGAGGTATGTCCCAACTTAACATTCCCCAATTGGTTGAACTGCTGTGGCCTCGATGTAAATCAACACAAGCCTCGATGCAAAGCACACACAAAATTTTCCGTTAATACACAAACATTTCCGTTATTATGTTGAACTTCGACCCCTGGATTCAACCGATTCACAAACAGAGATGTTCTTGTGCTCAAATGTAATTCTAAGTGAAGTATATTGGTAAAGTGAAATTCTAATCTTTTACAGAAATATATACACATTTTATCATTAATGTTTTGTCATGCTTTTGTATATTAACTTTTATTTCCGCTGAGCTATAGTTAAATTAATTTAATGCTATACAAATTTTGTTACGCCTAGCAATAGGAGTAAGAATATTTCGCGCCAAAACAAGAAAATAACCTGCAACATTAACTTTTTAATCTTATTTTATCATCTGGTATTTACCCCACCAGCTGGAGGAACGCTTTTATTGTTTTAATCCATAAGTCTGGAGATAAAGAAGACATATGTAACTATAGAGGTATGACTATTTTAAACTGTCTAGCAAAATTATATAGCTCTATTTTAAATAAAAGACTAATAAAGCATTATGAAAATAATTTCTCCAGTCATCAATTTGGATTCCGTTCAAACCATAGAACGTCTGATAGCATATTTATTTTAAAAACTCTTGTCACCAAATACTTGAAAAAAAATAAGACAAAGCTGTTTGCTTGTTATGAATAATAAATAAACAAATAATCTTTATTTCAACAGGATAATCCCATTAGTTAATAGGTATAAGAATATGTGGTATTAGCGCCAATGAGACAACTCTCCACCCAAGTCACAGTTTGTAAAAGTAAACCATTATAGGTCAAAGTACGGCCTTCAACACGGAGCCTTGGCTCACACCGAACAATTACTAGTGTAAAACCATTCAAACAGGAAAACCAACGGTCTAATCTATATAAAAGACGAGAAACGAGAAATACTTATGAACCACATCAACAAACGACAACCACTGAACATCAGGTTCCTGACTTAGGACAGGTGCAAACAAATGCAGCGGGTTTAAACGTTTTAATAGGCGCAAACCTTCACCCTACCTGAAACAATAGTGTAACATTACAACATAGAATTTAAAACTAATCTTCCTGAGAGTCCTCAAAATAATAATAACATATACATAAAATACATACAATATTATAATGATGTATATACAATATATAATTTTATATAGATATTAATGAAATAGCATAGTAATCTGCCTTCTACATGAAAAATGTAACATTTAGCTTTAAAAGATACAAGTGTATTACTCATCTTTATTTCATTTGTTAAACTATTCCATATTTGAGAACCAGAATATATAAAAGTTTTCTTAAAAAAATTGTTGTTGGCTTCGGAAGTTTTAATAGTTTTCATCAGCTGAACGTAAATTATAATTTTGATTATAAGTAAAATGAAACTTTTCTCGTAAAAGTTAGGAACCATATCCTTTAATGATTTAAATACGAGTATTGCCTTTTGATATTGAATTCGTTTTTCCACATTCAACCAATTTAAACTATTTTAAAAACAATAAAGTGAAGGATGTCATTATGTCAGCTTCTACTATAATTCTAGCACTATATATTGGACGACCTCTGTAGTCTTTCGGAACACCGGAAGTCTTTTCGGAATACGTCTGTTCTTTTCTATGATCACCTGTGTAATAGCCTCGGGCAATTAATTGATCTAATGAATATTCATTACCGTTATACCGTTGTTGAAGAGATAAGTGTTTATTGAGATTATATATATATATTTGATATCCTCTGGGACTATTATACTAATATATTTTGTCACAGATATCCTACATCAGTAGTTAATTTATAGAAGATGATGTGTGAAGTTTTCTGAAGCACAAGCTGTGCTCCCATATGGAATAAGATTTTAAGCGAAAAAGTGACTGTCAGTGATTAGGGCGTTTTTATGATTTTAAAATTTGGCCATTTTATCGAAATAGAAAAAAGAGCGCAGTCCATTCAATCTTATATGAAAACAATGCCAGGTAACCCTGGAAATTAAGACGAAATTTAAAAGGCACCTTTGGGTGTGTTAAATCAGAGACATATATATACACATTATGCGGTTTTGAAATGCTTGATGTAAAATAAAAATTGAAGCGAGGTGGTGAACTTGTCGTGAGAGATACAAAATGGCGATCGCGTTAAAGTCTCGTGTGATGCGCGTTTTTGATTGGATTTTGCTGACCACTGTTACAGTTGCCAATCTCCGTGTATATATGTCTCTGGTTAAATCAGTGAAATATAATACAGTATTATAAGTGTCTGGTCAATTTAATGCAAAATTATGTCATATCAAAACAGTTGATTGATGAATACGTGTTAGACTAAGTCCTTAAAATTATTCTATCTATCTATATAAAACGATTCACGAACACTGACTTCCTAATTCTTTAAAACTTATGGTCATTGCGATAAACAAAAATGGGGTTTAATACATTCCTCTATGTTTGCCATCGAAAACTATTGTAAATTACTACCGGTATGTGGTTTTCGAGAAAATATAAGCAATATTGTTTACGTACTTATTTAGTGATGATTATCTTATCAAGTCAGAGATCCGTTTGTCTTCTCTTTTGTTGATGGGGGAGGGGGAGAGGGGGGAGTTTTCAAAGGGACACTGACCTGTGTCGACTACCCTCTCAAAAATACGGTTATACATGGAAAAATCCATTCTTTTGTTTTGTCATGTGAAACCCTCCCAAATAAACATAGTTAAGGAATTCCGTCAATTCATTTACAAGGAGTTGCGGCAATCTGTATTCATAATTCAAGTTAGAGGTCTAGTTAATAGAGCGTGTTTGGCGAAAAATTAGGACGGTATGTTATAAGCAAAATAAAACACACATAAAAAACAGCTTAGTACAAATTATTTTTCTTAAAATGAAAATCAATATCCGTATTCAACGGACAGGCGATTGCAAAATAACATTTTTTAAATTGTGTACTGGACATGAACTACATGTATACTGCTTTGGCCTTTTCATTCCTGCTTCCTTCTCAGTTTATATCACACAGCCGTATAAAAACAACAAAGCTACAGCTTCTTTTTATTTGGGCTAAATTACAAAAGGACAAGCTAGAAATAAAAAAGTGAGATTCGTTTGAAAAAATATAAAGTTCCGGTTTCAAACTGTTTCACTCCAAAAGCTTGGTTTGAGTTTGTTGCCCGTGCATGGTATTTATAAATTGATAAAAAATATCGTGAATATGATAGCCAATGACCAATTTAGAGTAGTTATATGTATATAAACCATTAATACAACCCATTAATACATATATATAAACCATTAATATATATATATATATATATATATATATATATTTTAAGGTTTTGTCTTCTGGGAATACCCGCTATTGTTTTGGTTTCGTAAACCTTTGTTCCTTAATTTTTTTTTCCCTATTCTCCTGGTTGTTTTAAACCCTTTTATTGTAAGCCTATTCTTCCTGTTTCCTTTTATCCTATTTTAAGCCCTTGTCGTTTTGTTTTTTTAGCCTCAAGTTTGATATACCTTATTGGTCTTTGTTTCCTTTGCTCAATCTGGATTCTTTTCACGGTGTATTCCTTTCAAATACGGTCTTAATTCAGACTTCTTCCTTAGCAAGTATTACCTTTTTCTGGTTTATTCAAGCTCCTGCGCTAAGCTTATGCTGGCCTTAATTGCCCTTTTGTTTTGCTCCCCTCAATTTGGGCTTTGGTCGCTTCGAACCCAATTTCCTTTTTGTTTTTTGACTCCCAAACCAAGTTTGTTTGAATCCCTTCTTCAAACAGCTCAAAAAGTATTTGACATTCCAGTTCAACACGGTTTCTTTCATTCTCAGTATTCCTAAATAACAATCTTCCAACAATCGGTTAATTGGGTTTGGTTGCTTTCCGTAATTTTATTCATTCTCATTTCTATTCCTGTCCTCATGGCTGGCTTAATTTCACCGTCCTTACTTTATAAGCTGCTTGTGAATCCCAAACTTATTGCGTACTTAAGTAACTTTTATATGGCTGGGAAGGAAGCTTACAATTCCGTTTATTAAACTAAGTGACTGAAGATTCCAATATATGTTTTGTAATCATCATATCATTAATAAAGATACTTATTCAAGAAATTATTTCAAAATTCGGAATTAGTTAAGATTGTAAAATGATGGGTTATTGGTTGAATGATTTGTTGAAGCCCTGGAAATTCTCAGAAATCAGGTTAACAAATCAATTTACCCTGTTAAGGTTCTGCTACTTGAAATTTGTAATAGTCAATCAAAGACGCCTTACGAATGGTTAACCCATCGGGAAAGCGCAAAGGATACTCCCCAGAAACGCCTTGTTGCGAGGGTTTGAAGCCAACTGAAAACTTGGCTTTAAACAATCGTAATTGAATGTTTCGAATTTCCTATATAAATTTGAAGGGACAAAAAAAAAACATTGCATAACCATCCGTATTAAAATATTTGGGATATATTTTCAACCTTAATGGTTATTTCCAGATTTAACAAAAAATTAAAATAAAATAAAATAATTTAATTAAAAGGGACGGAAATTGAAAACGGATAATTTATTAACCGCAACGGAAAATGAAGTAAAAACTAAAAAATTTAAGCACATCCTAGAAATACAACTATTGTCAAAAAACTTAAAAATTTAAATTTGTGTACCTTAAAAATTTACTGAACATTTCACAGAACATTAAAATATTAAGTTTATTAAATTTAATGGATAACATCCCGGGTTTATTAATTGACAGATTCATTTATAAGTTATGTTCCCTTGAAATTGGTAAACAATGAATTTGATTCTTTAATAAGTTTCACATGTATAAAAAGGTTTTAATTGTAAAAAGACTGGCGTCCAGAATATGAACCAGCATACAATAATTAAATTATGTAAAAATGATAATTCTGTTCGGCTAAAGATGTCAAACGCTATCCGTCATTAATTACCCGAAAAATAAAACAAAAGATAGGGTATATCAGGGTAGCGACTGACGTCTGACTAAATAGTAGAATGGGGCTGAAAATTGAAATACTACTTTTTGATAAATATTCCTAAAGTAATGAACTAGAGAAGTTCTCGCTCGGACACACACCCATAATCTAGTATATTATAAGAGCATAAACCTGAAGCACGGGAGGCACTCTACTGTCTCCACACGGCACTAAAGACAAACTCTGTAAAAATAAAATTGAGAATGGAAATGGGGAATGTCAAAGAGACAACAACCCAACCACAGAACAGACAACAACAGAAGGTCACCAATAGGTCTTCAATGCAGCGAGAAATTCCGCACCCGGAGGCGTCCTTAAGCTGGCCCCTAAACAAATAAATATACTAGTTCAGTGATAATGGACGTCATACTAAACTCCAAATTATACACAAGAAACTAAAAGTAAAATAATACAAGACTAACAAAGGCCAGAGGCTCCTGACTTGGGACAGGCGCAAAAATGCGGCGGGTTAAACATGTTTATGAGATCTCAACCCTCCCCCTATACCTCTAGCCAATGTAGAAAAGTAAACGCATAACAATACGCACATTAAAAGTCAGTTAAAGAGAAGTCCGAGTCCGATGTCAGAAGATGTAACAAAAGAAAATAAACAAAATGACAATAATACATAAATAACAACAGACTACTAGCAGTTAACTGACATGCCAGCTCCAGACCTCAATTAAACTGATTGAAAGATTATGTCTTCATCATATGAATATCAGGCACAATCCCTCCCGTTAGGGTTTAGTATCATACCATCATAAAATATATGAGAAGAGCATAACCCGTGTCATGCCAACAACTGGTTTTAAATAAATGTGTTTAGTTATATATATAAACCAGTTTGATACGTTTTAAAAATAAAAATGGTTTTAGTTTGGGATTATCAAAATGAATGCAGCTTAGAATTTTAACTATTTTCAAACTAGCTACAAAAACAAATAATCATGATTAATTGATTAAATTTCTTCACAGTTGCTTTTAAACTTTAGCCTGAAAACTAGCTCTTATCTAAAAAAACAGCACCTCAGAAGGAACATCCAGTGGATGACTTAGCATGTTGTCTTTCGGGAGAGAGGAGATAAAACAAATGATTCCTTTAACAAGAATATTTCACCCCACATTGAACAGTCGTTACATTAACAATCAATGTCAGTTTCTAATTCTTATACAACAAAAATAATGTAAAACAATGCATCTTTATTAAACAATTATCTGATATGTAATGCCAAACAAGCATTTGGGTTTACGATTGCATTTCTTTTTAAAGAAAGCAACTTGTTAACTTATTAAGTTTATTTATTCCACTTTCATTACAACTACCCCATATATTGCAACAATAATCAAACAATGGCAGAATATAAGCATTAAAATAAGTAAAGGTTAGACAATGCTTGGTCATGTTTTATGAAGATTTAAAGCCCAAGGCGTAATATGTATATGCCTTCACTGGGATTCGAACTCCTCCTTAAAATCTGGTATGTGTGACTGACACCAACACATCGACGAAACCTCTCAGCTACCGATGGGCTGTAATTTAGATGTCTATTTTATATATATAAATGAACATATGATACACATCGGTACAACGGATACACAGGGCTTGTACCTTTATAATATACATAATAGGCAATCGTATAGTATAAGTTGGTAGTCGCAAGGTTAGCATGGTCAATGAGTTAAAGGGTCAAGTTAAAGGTAGAGACTTGTTGGTTAAGGTTAGAATCCCTGTATTCTCTTTGTTGTCCCTATTCTTTAATTTTTCAGTTTTTCTTATTTTGTATGTTATTTATAATTATAAAGACAGACGTGTTATGTTATATTTGTATTTCTCTAACCAATTAATTGTGACATTAGATTTATTAATGCATCGTTAAACATGATAACATGGTTATTTAAACTCACTTAAAATACCTTTTAATTTAGAAAAGGCTTTAATTTTGAAAAGACATCAACACAATAGTTTAAATTATAGATACAATGGATAAGCGTTGATTCATGAAAAACAAACCATTCGCCCTCCGGGCCCATGGTTTCTTTTTCAAGAATCGACGCTTATTCATTGTATCTATAATACGTAAATACTTTCGTATCTTTTGTAATAAGTTAATTCTATTTGATCATTCCTTCTTAGGTTATTGTCGATATATAAGTTTTTTCACAATCTACAGTCTCTAATCGTTCATCTGAAATATTGATATCTAAATTGTTCCCAGTTGAATAAAGCCTCTGTTTTGAACCGATAATCATTGATTTACATTTTTTGGCATTTAGTTTCATACAATTTTCCGAACACCAGTTTCAATAATATGAATATCATTTTGAAGGTTAGCATTTAAATCATGTACATTATTACAATTACTATGTAAAGTAGAATCATCTGCATAAAAATCTATCAATGAATTTACTATGTTCAGTGATAAATCATTGATGTATAACATAAATAACAGATGACCAAGGATAGAGCCTTGTGGTATAACAGTTTTTATGTATTTAGTATCAGACATAAAATTATTGACCTTAACTTGTTGAATTCGTTCAAACAAGTATGATTTAAACCAGTCTATAGTAGTCCTTTGTTAATTTATGTTGATCATTGTCATTTTGCTTAGTTTCTTTTGTTACCTATTTTAACATCGGGCTCGGACTTCTTTTAAACTGAGTTTTACTGTGCGTATTGTTTTGTTGTGTGTTTGTTTATTCCCCGTTTGGCATGAGGTGTAGGGAGAGGGTTGAGATCTCACAAAATATGTTTAACCCAGCCGCATGTTTGCGCCTGTCCCAGTTCCGGAACCTCTAGTCTTTGTTAGTCTTGTGTGTTTTTTTTTTAATTTTGGTTTATTTATACGTTTAGGAGTTTTGTTTGGCGTCCATTTTGCTGAACTAGTATACATTAACGTTTAGTGGCCAGCTGAGAGGGATTTTTTCGCTGCGGTGAAGACCCATTGGTTGTTTTGGGCTGTTTTCTGCTCTTTGGTCATGTTGTTGTCTCTTTGACACATTCTCCGTCTCTGTTCTCAATTCTATCTAACACAGTTCAATTTTGCCGTGCCATCAAGGTCAAATTAATAGCAGAACATCTGTATCAAAGTAATGAAATGAAACCAGGATTACTTCCGCACATGCTTTAAATATTTTCTGAGAATGACAGACTGAAAAGTTTTGTGTAGACGGCAAAACAACTGAACATATCCTCTAGATGCAAACCCAAATACAACTATATGTGTTTATCTGGAGTCAAGGATAGTTTGTGAAGGAATGACAATTTACAAGAATATTCGACTTTTATACGTCAAAGGACAGACAATACATATATCGGCTAATATAAGGATATCGTAAAGTTTAAATTACAAACCGATATGATCACCACAAGATATGAAAACTGATAGTTAAGGTTGTAATATTTTACCTCAACACGAATCACAGTACACAAAAACACGAAGGCACGGCACACAACTTACAGATTATGAACGCGAGGTCACAGTACACTTGCAAACTAAACCGGCCATGTATATTCATTCTATGTAAAAATATACATAAATATTAAGGATCATACTTGTTTGATATTAAAGATGAATAAAATTGTCAAAATTCAAAAAGAACGCGATAAGACGTCCAGACAATACATCCAAATACTTTTGAATTTCATTATTATTTTTATGCAAACATGCAATTAATGTATTCAAAATTCATTCTGTAACACGTTATTAAAAATAAAAAGAATCAATTTAGAAAACAAAAAAAAAACATGCCAAACTGAATATCCTGCTGTAATGTTGTGTTGCAAAATGGAAGACGCAGTACATTGAGAATGCGAAGGCACATTTTACACCCAAGGAAAAAATTACCTTAGCTGTATTTGGAAAAACCCTTTCGGAATTTTGGGTCCTCAATGCTTTTCAGCTTCGTGCTTTTTGGGGGCTTTTTAACTGTTTTGATTTGAGCATCACTGTGAGCGAGTCTCTTTTAGACGAAACGCGCGTCTGGCGTTTAAATTTTAATCCTGCTATGATTTTATTCACAGTGGACACTGTTCACATAGTGTGACCTCGACGATGACAGAATGAAGGATCGTTATGTATCGCTTCCGCGACAAAATGTCGCAAGCTCGACAATAAGGAATGTTTTCGTTTACTTTTTATATTACGTTATTATTTCCTTCTTATTTAATGTTTTGCAGTTTCTTATTTGTGAGCCGAGTGAGGTAGCACCAAAACCAATGTCTGTTATTGTGCACAAAGACGTTTTGCTTGATCAGGAGCATGTCCAAGTATTAAATCCACCGTCTGTTTTAACAAATGCGAGTAATTTGAAAGTTCAATATTTATGCTCGGGACAAAAAATAGTTTCTGTGGAAATAGAAGCTGTTATAACATATAGTTATAAGGATGTGCATTCAAAGTTATTTCATAAATCCTGGAAATGTTCAAAAGGATCGTTAAGAACTCGAAATGTTCCTTTAAAACTTAATGAAAAAATTGTGTTCAGACCGGATTTTATAAACAAAGACATAATTTTTATTGATAATGATAGTGTAATCATCCGAGCCTGGATAATTGGCACAGATATGTTACCGATCGCAAAACAGAATGACGACGGATATAAACGTTCAAGAGTGAAAGTGTTTTATTTATCTTCTATACCACCACCCTACTCACGACCGCAAAGAAAAATCTATAAATCATGTCTTAGCTGGAGATACACAGTTCTTGTGTCATTGTCTGTTTCGAAAATCAACACTTGTTCGTATGAAAATGGTAAGGTTTTTTGTCTTATATTTGAATGTATATCTGACCAAATTACAGCTACTACAAGTATTGAACTATTCTATGAACATGTTTACATTATAGTATGATGCAGACAAGCAGCAAATAAACTAAATTCTTTCCTTTGACTCTGTCGGGGAAAAAGAACCTATAAACTCTAACGCGACATAACAAATATACAAATGTTAAACGCTTTATTCTTTCGTGTGGTGAAATAACAAAAGAAATCTAACAAATGCAATGAAATTTAATATTTGATTAGGAAAGAGCAAAACTTTAATTTTACGCTTTGCTAATAGTTTGGAAAACAGCGAAGAAATTTAGTAACATAGAATAATATTATTTAGAGATTAAAAGAGGTAAAAAACAAAAGGACAATACAAAATCAACAATCGAAGTAAACCCGAAAAAAAAACATTGCAAAAAACGAAAAACCACTAAGGACAAACAACCGCCTGCAACACAATATGTTGAAACTAAAAACTGAGCAAAACTTAAAATGCCATAAACAGGCGTGATCTCAGGTGCTCTGCTAGGGTACGCTGACCCTGTTCAATGTGTGGCACTCGTCGCGTTGTTCATAATACGTACACATTCGGTTAAACGTCTCATTCGGAGATGCATGTTACAATAGAAACATATATATATATATTGCATAGAAATGGAAATAGATATAGGAAGATGTGGTGTGAGTGCCAATGAGACAACTCTCCATCCAAATAACAATTTATAAAAGTAAACCATTATAGGTCACTGTACGGCCTTCAACACGGAGCCTTGGCTCACACCGAACAACAAGCTATAAAGGGCCCCAAAAGTACTAGTGTAAAACCATTCAAACGGTAAAACCAACGGTCTAGTCTATATAAAAAACGAGAAACGAGAAACACGTATAAATTACATAAACAAACGACAACTACTGTACATCAGATTCCTGACTTAGGACAGGTGCAAACATTTGCAGCGGGATTAAACGTTGTAATGGTACCAAACCTTCTCCTTTTTCTGAAACAATAGTATAACATCACAACATAGAAAACACACGATAAAACATCAATTGGAAGGCTTAACTCAATCAAAACGTAAATTAACACACTATGAACGAATAAATTCGATCTGTGATACCTGAAAGTAAATACTTAGTTAATAAAATATTAGGGACAAACATTCAAGGCCAAAAAGCAAACAAACAAATCCAAATAAAGCCATGGCAAGACACCATCGCGAAATATTTAACCCTTAGAAAATAATAACTTTTGAAAAAACCGGTTTTCATAATATATACAGGTAAATGAAAAATAACTTTGTCGTTTTAGGTATACTTTTTCTGTCTATATAAAATCTTCCAATAATTAGGAATACCAAGACAGGTCTGTAATGTGAAAAGTGAAATCATCTCTTCAGTCATTGTTGTCACGCCTGCGACGAGTCACAGAATGCGAGACATAGAAATTAGAATCAGACAGCGGCGGCGACGGCGTAAACTATTTGTATTAAGCTTTATATTTCACAAGTTAGAAGACCTGGATGCTTCATACCTCGTGTGCAGATACCTTTTGTTACGAAGTTTCCGTCTGTCATATGTCCATTGTCTTTGACCACATTTTCATTGTTCAGTGACTGCTTGAAAAAAAAATTTTGTCAAGTGAAATACTCACTTATTGTGAGTAATATGATAACTATATTTGGTATATGGCGCAACGTCTACATGTCCGTCAGGTTGGGTTCACCTGACCTCTACCTCATTTCATGGATCAGTGATCAAGGTTAAAGTTACGTGGTCAACTCCGTATCTCAGATACTAAAAGCAATAGGTTTCATCTGACCTTGACTACATTTTCATGGTTCATTGGACAATGTTTAGTTTTTGTGATTTGGCCTATTTTTCAGATACTATAAGCAATAGGGCCATTATGTTTGGTGTATGAAATGATTGAAAGGTGTAAATATAAAAATAAAAAGATGTGGTATAGTTGCCAATGAGACAACTCTCCACCAAAGACAAAATGACATAGAAGTTAACAACTATAGTTCACCGTACGGCCTTCAACAATGAGCAAAACCCATACCGCATAGTCAGCTATAAAAGGCCCCGAAATGACAAATGTAAAATAATTCAAACGAGAAAACTAACGGCCTGATTTATGTAAAAGAACAATGAACGAAATACAAATATGATATACAGCAACAAATGACATCCACTAAATTACAGGGTCCTGACTTGGGATAGGCACATACAGAATGTGGCGGGGTTAAACATGTTAGCGGGCGCCCAACCCTCCCCCTAACCTGGGACAGTGGTGTAACAGTACAACATATGAACAAACTATAATTGAAGTCAGTTGAAAAGGGCTTAACTCATCATGTTCGACTGGCAGGTTTCATCTTACCTTGACCTCATTTCACGGTTCATTGGTCAACGTTGATTTTTTCATGGTTTTGTCAATTTATTAGGTACTACAAGCAATAGTTCAACTATATTTGTTGTATAAAACGATTGTAAGGTGTACATGTGTGTCTGGCAGGGTTCATATGACCTTGACCTTTTTTCATGATTCATTGGGTTAAAAAAGTTGCCGGTAAAATGTAACTAATAATTTCGCTATTGTAATCTTTAAGGTCATGCAAATGTTCTGAAAAGGGGAAGTGCGCGGGGCATATGATACACATGCGTCTATGTAACTTGTATTCAACTTCAAAAGATTCACTAATTACTCTCTGAATTTTAAGAGTGTTTTTTCTGACATCGACCCGGCCTCAAATTTGATAATTTTTATTGTTTAAAAGTACAAGAAGAAAGTGTTCATTTACTCCAATGAATTTTAAAGGTGATTAAGTCAGAACTGTTCATATTGCTGACAAAGCCGCTCTAATATATGTAACAGCTACAGTTCATTTTGAAGAATGATTGCAAATGAATTTCTTATAAAAATATTTTTTGGAATAAACTATACCATTGCAAAATTTCGGAAATGTGGAACAAATTATTTGGCATAGAAAATTTAACTTTCACTACCTTATTTATTGTTACTTAAAAAAAGCTGGGCCCTTCTCGTGATCGATCTCTCTCACGCGAGTGCTTTAACTCTTTATACAATTAAAAAGTATCACAAATCCAGGATTTTGATTGGTGATCTCTTGATTAGCCTGGCATCCTGACCCAATCTAATACTTCGTCGATAGGAGCAGTGAGCCAGGATCCCAGGCTAATCTCTTGATGTGAGAGCTAAAAAGCTTGAACCTTAATGTTATCGAGATTGGTAAGTCCAGAGCTCATTCCGAATGATTAGTTGATTTTTTTTTATTGACTAGGCCTTCAGGCGGTAATATAGTCTTCGTAGAGCAGAGGAATATAACGACCGTATTATTTGGGTTATATTATTTAAAGCTGCTTTTTTTGTTGGAAATTCAACTTAAAAAAAGTGATGTGACCCTTTTTCACTAAAACTGTTTTTTTTTATAACAACATCTGGTTCGAGACCATCATGCTTGAATGTAATTGTATGTCAAAATCCTAGATGTATACAAGCTTTGCTTAATCTAAACAGTAGATATTTCGAAAACGCCCTTTACATAATGAATCGAAATTTGAGTTCATCCTAGTTTAAAATATAGAAATATAGAAATGATAGTAGCCACATTTCAATCTTTTTGGGGGCAAAAGTCACATATTGCAAATTTAGAGCCTTAAATCTGAATTTGTGCTATTTTTAGCTTTTCCCACCCTGACAATATGCTTTCATATAAAAAGATGTCCTTAATTGTTATAAATGCACAGTAAGTTGTTTCTGTGGTGTTAAACATTAAAATATAGGTTGTTTACTACCAAAAAAAAAAATGTTGTTATTTGATTTTTATCCCTTATATCATTGTGTCATGCCATGTATTTGGCAGATAACATAGCCTGATGCAAACACTGCATAAACTCACAAAAATCCCATTTATTTTCTCAAATGAAAGTTTTATACCTTAAATCTTATTGACTGATAGTAAAAAAAAAACAGTTAAATGACCATGACTGCACTTTTGATCAATTAATAGTCCCATTACTGACATCAGGTGAAAAAAGGGTGGTCAATATTCCTTGACTCTTCAATACCTTGGATTTTTTTACTAAACTCATTGTAAAAATTGTTGAAAGTCTTTAAAGCAGTAGAACAAACAAGGAAAAATCAACAAAAACTGATCTTGATATTGAAAGTTTATGTTCCTGTAGTCCAAAATGAAATTTTCAAGTATTTTCTATCAAAGTCATACAGTACAGTCAGTTTAAATTGAGCTGTGAAATTGTAATATAAGTCGCATTATGCTCAGATAGGATGTTTTTAACTACAAATTGACTAAGGATCAAGAATAAAGCAAAACAAAAGATTTCTGGTCAACTTTTTTGGCTCTTTAGGTGTCAAACCACCAATTACTCCATCCAATTTAGAATGTATGTAAAAGTAGCCCTACTCTGACACAAAATAGTGCTTTTGATGTCCTTGTCTACTTAAACTAACCAACAAATTTGCAGAAATGAAACTTTTGGTGAAAGAGAAATATATTGAGACTATTTTGAGCCAAAATTTACTTGTCTATGAGTTTGCATTAAAAATTGAGGATTAATGCGCTCCATAGTATACTAATTTAAGATTTCCAGAAAACTGGGGGTTATTTTTGGAGTACTTCTGGTCGAAGGTCAGTTTTTTCCTTAGAAAGCTTTAAAGGTATGTTGAAAATTGGTATGTAGAAAGCTGATAAATGTAAAATTCAGGATATACCTGGTTTCTATGAAGTTAAACTGAAGGTAAAATATTTAGAAAGCTGTGAAAATTGCAAAATTTGGTTGAACAGATAGGGATTTTTAATTGGTGGTCTGACACCTTTAAAGTGAAATGCAGTGAAACCCCAAAATCAGAAAACAATTGATTTTTTTGTCTTAACTGATCATTTGAAATGATAGTAGCCACATTTCAATCTTTTTTGGGGCAAAAGTCACATATTGCAAATTTAGAGCCTTAAATCTGAATTTGTGCTATTTTTAGCTTTTCCCACCCTGACAATATGCTTTCATATAAAAAAATGTCCTTAATTGTTATAAATGCACAGTAAGTTGTTTCTGTGGTGTTAAACATTAAAATATAGGTTGTTTACTACCCTAAAAAAAATTGTTGTCATGAAGATTTAATGAAATTATTTGATTTTTATCCCTTATATCATTGGTCATACCATGTATTTGGCAGATAACATAGCCTGATGTAAACACTGCATAAACTCACAAAAATCCCATTTATTTTCTCAAATGAAAGTTTTATACCTTAAATTTTATTGACTGATAGTAAAAAAAACAGTTAAATGACCATGACTGCACTTTTGATCAATTAATAGTCCCATTACTGACAAAGGGGAAAAAAGGGGGTCAATATTCCTCGACTCTTCAATACCTTGGAATTTTTTACTAAACTTGTTGTAGAAATTGTTGAAAGTCTTTAAAGCAGTAGAACAAACAAGGAAAAATCAACAAAAACTGATCTTGATATTGAAAGTTTATGTTCCTGTAGTCCAAAATGAAATTTTCAAGTATTTTCCTATCAAAGTCATACATTACAGTCAGTTTAAATTGAGCTGTGAAATTGTAATATAAGTCGCATTATGCTCAGATAGGATGTTTTTAACTACAAATTGACTAAGGATCAAGAATAAAGCAAAACAAAAGATTTCTGGTCAACTGTTTTGGCTCTTTAAAGCGAAATGCGGTGAAACCCCAAAATCAGAAAACAATTGATTTTTTTGTCTTAACTGATCATTTGAAATGATAGTAGCCACATTTCAATCTTTTTCGGGGCAAAAGTCACATATTGCAAATTTAGAGCCTTAAATCTGAATTTGTGCTATTTTTAGCTTTTCCCACCCTGACAATATGCTTTCATATAAAAAAATGTCCTTAATTGTTATAAATGCACAGTAAGTTGTTTCTGTGGTGTTAAACATTAAAATATAGGTTGTTTACTACCCAAAAAATTGTTGTCATGAAGATTTAATGAAATTATTTGATTTTTATCCCTTATATCATTGCGTCATACCATGTATTTGGCAGATAACATAGCCTGATGTAAACACTGCATAAACTCACAAAAATCCCATTTATTTTCTCAAATGAAAGTTTTATACCTTAAATTTTATTGACTGATAGTAAAAAAACAGTTAAATGACCATGACTGCACTTTTGATCAATTAATAGTCCCATTACTGACAAAAGGGAAAAAAGGGGGTCAATATTCCTTGACTCTTCAATACCTTGGAATTTTTTACAAAACTTGGTTGTAAAAATTGTTGAAAGTGTCTTTAAAGCAGTAGAACAAACAAGGAAAAATCAACAAAAACTGATCTTGATATTGAAAGTTTATGTTCCTGTAGTCCAAAATGAAATTTTCAAGTATTTTCTATCAAAGTCATACATTACAGTCAGTTTAAATTGAGCTGTGAAATTGTAATATAAGTCACATTATGCTCAGATAGGATGTTTTTAACTACAAATTGACTAAGGATCAAGAATAAAGCAAAACAAAAGATTTCTGGTCAACTTTTTTGGCTCTTTAAAGCGAAATGCGGTGAAACCCCAAATCAGAAAACAATAGATTTTTTTGTCTAACTAATCATTTGAAATGATAGTAGCCACATTTCAATCTTTTTTGGGGCAAAAGTCACATATTGCAAATTTAGAGCCTTAAATCTGAATTTGTGCTATTTTTAGCTTTTCCCACACTGACAATATGCTTTCATATTAAAAAATGTCCTTAATTGTTATAAGTGCACAGTAAGTTGTTTCTGTGGTGTTAAACATTAAAATATAGGTTGTTTACTACCCAAAAAAATTGTTGTCATGAAGATTTAATGAAATTATTTGATTTTTATCCCTTATATCATTGCATCATACCATGTATTTGGCAGATAACATAGCCTGATGTAAACACTGCATAAACTCACAAAAATCCCATTTATTTTCTCAAATGAAAGTTTTATACCTTAAATTTTATTGACTGATAGCAAAAAAAAAAACAGTTAAATGACCATGACTGCACTTTTGATCAATTAATAGTCCCATTACTGACACCAGGTGAAAAAGGGGGGTCAATATTCTTTGACTCTTCAATACCTTGGATTTTTTTACTAAACTCATTGTAAAAATTGTTGAAAGTCTTTAAAGCAGTAGAACAAACAAGGAAAAATCAACAAAAACTGATCTTGATATTGAAATATTTTCTATCAAAGTCATACATTACAGTCAGTTTAAATTGAGCTGTGAAATTTGTAATATAAGTCACATTATGCTCAGATAAGATGTTTTTAACTACAAATTGACTAAGGATCAAGAATAAAGCAAAACAAAAGATTTCTGGTCAACTTTTTTGCTCTTTAGGTGTCAGACCACCAATTACTCCATCCAATTTAGAATGTATGTAAAAGTAGCCCTACTCTGACACAAAATAGTGCTTTTGATGTCCTTGTCTACTTAAACTAACAAACAAATTTGCAGAAATGAAACTTTTGGTGAAAGAGAAATATATTGAGACCATTTTGAGCCAAAATTTACTTGTCTATGAGTTTGCATTAAAAATTGAGGATTAATGCGCTCCATAGTATACTAATTTAAGATTTCCAGAAAACTGGGGGTTATTTTTGGAGTACTTCTGTTCGAAGGTCAGTTTTTTTCTTAGAAGGCTTTAAAGGTATGTTGAGAATTGGCATGTAGAAAGCTGATAAATGTACAATTCAGGATATACCTGGTTTCTATGAAGTTAAACTGAAGGTAAAATATTTAGAAAGCTGTAAAAATTGCAAAATTTGGTAGGATAGGGATTGTTAATTGGTGGTCTGACACCTTTACTTCTCCGTATTTGCGTAATTATCATCAGAAATGCAAGTAAACAATGTTGACGACTTCAAGTCTAAACCCCCTGATTGCACCTGTGCTAGTTCCCAATTCGTATATACTAGTAGTCCGGCAGGGCATGTTATTACTGGCGACCTGCATATTGCTAATAACACTTCTCTGCGAAATGTGTTTTCAAAAGGACCGAAATATCATGAGCCTAAATCAATCAATTGGAAATACAACTTCATACTAATGGAAGACGAGGTAGATAGTCTTTCCGAATAGGTAAAATCTGTGAGGTCATTTATACACATTAGAATTAAAAACAAACTAAATGGGTCTATGAATACACATGCCACATCGATATTTAATGACCCAAATGTTGCTAAACACCTCCATAACAAATATGTTATTGTCCCCGCAGATAAAGCCCCAAACAACATAGTTTTTGTGTGTAAATCACATTACATAAACTGCTTGATAAAAACATAAGGTATTGACAATTTACTTGGACTAATCAACATATACCCCAACGACACTGACCAAGGAAGAAATCCTGAATGTCCAGAGGTCTGTTCTATTTACCTTTGGAATTTTAACCAAAAATAAAGAACTGGATCTTCCTTTACTGTATTGGATTCTTAGATTACATAATAACATAAACGGTACCAATTTTACTCCACCAGATGCGCATTTCGACAATTATTGTCTCTGCAGTGATGTTCGAAGCCAAAAATTTGTAAATACAAAACCTAATACAAACGTTGAAGAGCTGACATAAGTGTAATAACAAACAACGTTATATGGTTGGGTCTTCCAAGTTCTCCCCAAAACCTCTTTCTAAATTATTAACATCAGGGAGTACTTTGTAAAAATCATTCTGATTTAAACAAAAGATTCTCTGAAATTGACATTATCAAGATGTTTGTTTCTTGATTGACAACGTATTTATTACGTTTGCATGGAGGACTTGTTATTCAACAAACAATCGGCATTCCCATGGAATTCAATAAACTCATCATAGATCCAAGGATTAAAATTTTGTACGCGGAAGAATGGAAGCTTTTAACCAAGAGTTCCAAGTGGTTAAGTTGAAATCATCCGTTCGAAACTTTTACGGATGCCATCACGAGTTGGTTAGCCGTTATGGAATATCTATTTCACAGATGACGACGGATATGTTCCACTTGTCGTAACCATAATCCTGTCCTCGAATGTGACCTACCGAATAAGACTTATCACCAGGTTTGTACTTACATATGCAACACGACTAGGCCACGTGTGGAGCAGGATATGCTTACCCTTTCGGAGCACCCGATATCTCCCTCGGTTTTTGGTTGGGTTTGTGTTGCTCAGTATTTAGTTTTCTATGTTTCGTTTTGTATACTATTTGTCTTTAGATCGTTTTTCATTTTTTGCCATTGCATTGTCAATAGATATAAGAAGATGTGGTATGAGTGCCAATGAGACAACTCTCCATCCAAGTCACAATTTGTAAAAGTAAACCATTATAGGTCAAAGTAAGGCGTTCAACACGGAGCCTTGGCTCACACCGAACAGCAAGCTATAAAGGGCCTCAAAAATGACTAGCGTAAAACTATTCAAACAGGAAAACCAACGGTCTAATCTATATAAAAAACGAGAAACGAGAAATACTTATGTACCACATCAACAAACGACAACCACTGAACATCAGGTTCCTGACTCAGTATGTTTTCGACTAATTAGTCTGACTATCCCTTTGGTATCTTTCGTCTCTCTCTTTAATATATTCTAGTTACAATATAAACATACTGCCCTTGGATGAAGGTGTTAGGGTAGATTAACACACGAGGGAAAAAATTATCACCCAAGACGAAGTCGCGGATGATAATTTTTTCACCGAGTATGTTAATCACCCTAACACCTTCATCCAAAGGCAGTATGTTTTTTATTATACTGAATGCCTTATGATTCAAGTGTGCACTGTGTTATTAGAAGGACAATTGTAAAAATAATAAAGTCATGAATTAAGATAGTTTACTAATTACAACAACAAAACGATGGAAATGGTGTAGAAATAAGAATCGGTAAACCTTGGCTGGAGCGGGTGTTAATTGTTCTGGATCGGCAAACTTCGGGCTCAGCGGGTGTTAATTTTAGGCATTAACACCCGTTGCTAATATTATCACATGTTGCTATGGGTGGTCGGATGAAAGGTAAGTTAAAATTAACAAATACCGCATGTCCAATTAAATGAATGGATGATATAAGAAATTTGCAGAAAGTATAATAAAAAACAATAACACAGGTCACGGAGCACTTGGATGTCTATTACTGTACTACTGATTCATTCAACATATAAGGATTACACAGTGACCATATCACTCTCACTGGGATTGTTTGTATACCCGAGTTAACCTGACATTATACGATCCAATGAAATGATATTAACATGGTTTAGTTTAATAATGTAAATTCTAGCACGCCTTTATATTATTAACAGTTTATTAATAAAAAAAAAACTTTTAAAAATACTAATAATTAAAATAAAAGGAACAATACTAAATAATACATCATAAAACTAACATTTAAATCCAAGAATGTTTTGTATAAAATAATATAGATAAAAGAAAAGAAATAATTTAAAAAACAAATGAAATAAAAACAAATAAAGAAACAACTCACGGATTTATATAGAAAGACTATATGTCCTTGAACAACTGAACTGACATAAATTCGGCAAGAAAAAATGAACAAATAAACAAATTAAATAATTAATTTAATAAATTAATAAAGAAAATTAGAAAATACATAGATACAATGATTTTTTTTATGAAATGAATAAAATTATTATGTTATATGAAATAAAAATAAAATGAATAACTATATAAATATAACTGTTTCTGTCAGAAACTTCTAAAGGTGTCAAGATAACTGTTCGCCACACTGTTCAAGAGAGATTAGAACTGATCCCAACTGTATATTTATACACCTCTAACTAAAAGAGTCAACAGAAGAGTTCAAGCTTTGTCTGTAAATTTACCGATTGTATTCTACAACTCTAATCACAAACGGAAAAAAAAAATGACCGAGCCTCTGTATTTGTAGGTTCAAAATGTGTGTTAATCTAAAATGATGGTCAATTCCTTTACGCTGAGCATGCAGCACTAGAAATAACCAAAAATGTCTAGCTCCGAGTCAGAAAGTTATACCCGATTACAGTGATATGTCTCATGAGAACTGTTAATAATCGAATCATTCAGTGTTTCCACCGCCACTATTTAGTTATTGCGTGTCAGCGAAACGTTTAAACACAACAAACTAACTAAAATTTGAAAAACAAAACATTACGCACAATTGCACAATGAAATCTAACTCATATGAAAATATCTGACAAATGACAATAAAAGAACCTTGTTTAACTGCTCAACAGTGGTCGCCATATGTTACCTTTATCCCATGTTTTGAAAAAAAATCAGTGCGGCTGCTTACATGTAATCTTATTTTTGCCTTTGACACATTCATTAGTTTTTTTGTAATACTAATTAATACTACTAATCTGGCTATTTTATTGCCAAAAACAATAATTTGCGAAAATCCAGCGAAATATGTATGTGTGTTGGAGGGGTTCATTAACAATATTGCCAATTTGCACTGAACTTGTTAAATTCAAGAACATGGAGAACACATACCACTGGCTAATTGACGGATAATATCATGGAGTTTTATAGTCCTTTGCAGCGTTACCGACTAGCTATACCAATTTCAGTGCTCAACGACATGTGTTTTTAAATAATCGAGTATAACCAAGAGCATGAAGGTAAACTAAATAACATGAAATGTTTTGACCTATTGCATAATGACTTGCTGTCAACAGCCAAACTAAATTCTAGTACAAGTACGTAGTTTACAGAACTTTTGATACAAAGTGTAATATTGAAATCATGCCAGCCAACTACATGATGGATGGTATCCTCTTGATTTAACTGGCAATAATACCTACTCTGTATCGACATATTTGATGGAACTAGATTAACAATAATAATGATCATTTCTTTTCATGATGATCCGATTATCAAAATATAATAGAAATAATTTCCTTTTTATATCATTATTTAAACTGGTGAGAAGTGGGGTCGAAATATGCGGAATACCAATTGTTTATAGATTGTGTTAAAATGTATAATTATTGATCAGCTTAATAAATATTATTTAATTTTTTCATTATGTAGAAGTAGCAGATTTTCTAAAATATCCACTGTCATTAAATGGTTTGCAATATGGAGTTTACAGATCTGTAAATAAATTTATGAATGATGAGCTGGAGTATAAGAGGATGCAGCTAGTGAATAAACCAAGGTTTGTAGTAAATTTCCACTTTTTCCATCAAAAATAACAGCCTAACCTAATTGCTGTTCCTGTAAATGGTACAATAACAGTTTTGGCAATATCGAGACTCGCTTACTCGTAGAAGTTAGCACAAATTTGCAGCTCCTCGTCCAGTCAAATGCCATTAATTTCCCTTCTCATACTTTTTTCCGTATATCAATATTTATTTCAGACAGTTATTACACTGTAACAAAAGAAAATTTACAAACACATCCATACACATACGTTAATATGTATACGTCACAGACATTTCTACTTTTCGATGAGAATTCCGCTTTTTTTACATTAAAAACTGCCACTTATGCAATGATATGATAGAACAATGACAAAAAAAAAAACATAAGCTGTTTTAACAAATTATAATAACCTCAGAAATCAGACAGCTTAATCTATAGTTTACATTTTTCTTTGTGTGTTTATGTGCTTGTATGAATATTGTTAGTGTTTTTTTAAAGACTGGCTGATATATTATACTATTGCTGATGTATTGAAATGTAAATGTGATGTTATATTATGTATATTGTATCAGAATGCACTTAAAATCATAAAGTGGGCTTGCCAAGAAAAGTACCAGTACATTGGCAGTTGCTTTTTTCCTTTCTTCACAACTCTTTTGTTCGTAGAATTACAATCACTTCAAGAAAAGGAGAGCTAATTTGGGACCATATAGTCGTGATTTTGTCCGCCCGTCTGTCCGTCCAAAAAAAAATGCTTTCCGATTTAATTCTTGGATTTTACTTGCTTAAGGCTGATCGCTCACCTGTTTTAAAAAGAAGAAGCTATTTAAAAGACTGTTATAAATAAATAGTATATGAATAACGGTTCCAAAAAAGCAGAACAAAATGGTAGGTCTGTGTCCTTGTATATTTGATATAATCAATTGAAAATTTGGCGGGAAATGATGCTCTCTAGATTTTTCATATATTTAACATTGACACTTATTTTCTATGAAAAAAAAAAAAAAAACAGGATTTTATAAGATTTTCAAAAATGGCTTTTTAAACTATATGTTATAAAATTATGAAAAGAAAAGTAGGGGTTAGCCGGCAAATTTTTTTTATTGGCACTTCATGGATAAAACTAGAGGATTCCGAATATCTGACAAAAAGTCAAAAACAAGAGTAGCGAACATCCTTAATTTAAACATAATTACGTCAATCAAGGTATAGGGATGTAAAATTAGTCTGCCAATTTTGAGGTCAATAGATGCACTTTGTAGTTTCTGACTGATTTCTTGAGATACATGTGTTGGATTTGAACAAAACGTACGTAGAGTAGTTGTCAATGATCGGTCACAGGTTAAGGTCACAGTTATAAAAATAGAAAGCCGTACATTGTATGTTTAAAATCTTGATCTCGAGATAAAATTTATCTATGTCGGACCCAGGTTTTACTAAATGAGTGGAGATTCGCCAGAATTTCCCAAATTAAATTTGATGTAAAACAAGCACATCATTTCAATCTGTTAAACAATGACATACGTTTTGTATTTATTGATATAATACTTTTATATGTCGGACCCAGGTTTTACCAAATGAGTGGAGATTCGCCGGAATTTCCACTCATTTGGTAAAACCTGGGTCCGACATAGAAAGTTTTTTATTAATAAATACAAAACGTATGTCATTGATAAACAGATTGAAATGTTGTGCTTGTTTTACATCAAATTTTCCTAGGTTTTCCCCGTCCCCTTTCACTAAATACGGTTGGAGGGTCAGTCGAATCACGCTTTACAATATACTTGAATCTCTAATAATATCTAATTCTTCTGAAGGTTTACAATAACAGTATGGGTGTATATTCTTGAATATTGTACAAGATCTCTGTGCAGTATTGTCCATCGTGCAATGTGGAATGGAACTTACTATACTCCGCTGATTTTTGTCAACAAGAAAGGTATGATTACATTTATATGTTGTTATTATGTTAATAATAGGGATGTCAACTAGGAGAATTATTGATAATAATTTTTTTGTATCAAAATTATAAGCCTGGTATCTTTGATGACTTTTTTAACAACTACATGGTCGAGGCCACTGCTGGTGGAGGTTTCCTCCCGGAGGGTATCATTTGTCCAGTAGTCAACACTTCCGTGTTCGTGTTGACAGGAATTATCATTGATATGGTCATATTCATAAATTAATTATTTACAAAACTATCCATTATTCGAAATACTAAGTAGCAACAAAACGGGTAGTATTTTTTCACTTGATTGTCTTTTTGTCGTCATTCGTTTTAGCCATAGCGTTGTTAGTTTCTCTCGACGACTTATGCTATTTGAATGTCTTCTTTGTATTCTGCCTCTTTTCCCCCAAACACTACCATACGAGACCACCGCAAAGACAGAGGCAACATATACTAGCATTTTATATTTCTGGTGTTTTATATGCAATACGAGGATATAATATTTATAGTTTTGATATTCAACAACAGTTACAATTATCGTGGTTTCAATTTTCTCACCAGAACATTCCGCTTGATCTGTAATAGATCATTATTTTCTTTTTACTGGTTTAAAAGAGAGGCGAAAAATACCAAAGGGTGATTTAAACAATAAGTCGAAAACAAACTGACAACACCATGGCAAAAATAAAAGGAAGACACGTACCAAAAAGCAAACAAAAGTATACAAAACACAACATAGAAAACCAAAGACTGAACTACACACAACCCACCAAAATCCGAGGGTAATATCAGGTGTAAACAATTTAACAGGTGTTCTATTTTAGAAAATGAACAGATGTGTATTTACGAATTCTGTGAGGGATATTAACCTATTTAAACACACGAGGTGAACGCATATTTTTTTTTATCATTTTAATTTATCAATTGTATTGTTTATTATATATTTCATTTAGTTCAAATTTACTGATAAATCAAAGATTAAGTGTCGGAAAAATAATACAGGCGGATTTAGTGTATACTAGTACATGTGTTTTTTTTTTTTGCAGAAGGGGAGGGGCAAGGGTTTCCCCTTGCCTCTTATGGTAAAGGAGTTTTGTGTTATTGCATTTTTCTGATTTTTATTACTTTCCCCTTATTTCTCGATTCCCTTTTTAAAACTCACGGGTCCACCATCTATAGATTTCAAAACTAGAAAATGTTATTGACTGTAAAGACAAAGGTAGCATGAAATAATATGGAAAACAATATGAGTTCCCTGTACTCGGTTCTAATGACCGTTTTATATAAGGGTTTCTTATTGTCGAGTTGCGATTTACGAGAGTCAAGTTGCGAGTTGCGGAAGTCGAGTTGTGAGTTCATAAAGTCGAGTTGCGAGTTCAAAAAGTCGAGTTACGAGTTCAAAGAGTCGAGTTGCGAGTTCAAAAAATCGAGTTGCGAGTTACAAAAGATGAAGCTTTTGTTGTTGTTGTTATTCAAACACACTTACTCTGTTGTTATCACTCATATTTTACTTTGTCCATTAGATTGACAAAAATTCTGTCCGCAGTGAAAGAGGGTCTTCAGAAATACTGTGAAACTGTTTACTCGCATAGTGGTATTAACCATATGTGGATTCTAAAAAACTCTAAAGAACTTCTGGATAATTTTAAATCTCGATTTTTTTTTCTGAAATTAATTCTATCAAAACTTTTGATTTTTCAACCCTGTATACCACCATTCCCCATGTGAAATTAAAAAGTCGTCTAAAAGAAATAATCCACAATGCTTTTCAATATAAAAATGGTAGCATACGCTATAAATTTATTGCTTTGGGATACCATACGGCATATTTTGATAATAGTGAACAAAGAGGTAAAACATGCTACACAAACAAGTGATCAGTATGCTGGAGTTTCTTTTTGACAACATATTTGTTGAATTTGGAGGTAGACTTTTTCAACAGATTGTCGGCATTCCTATGGGAACGAACTACGGCCTCACCTTGCCGACCTCTTCTTATTTTCATATGTCGGAGTTCCTTCAGACACTTGTCAAAAACAAGAAGATCAAAGAAGCCAGATCAATTAATTTCACATTCAGATATATTGATGATGTTCTTTCCATTAATAATCCAAACTTTTCTGATTGGGTTCCATTAAGATATCCTCCAGAACTAGAAATTAGAGAAACAACAGACACGGCTTCCTCCGCCTCATTTTTAGACTTATACCTCGAATTTGACATAAGCGGTCATCTTAGTACCAGAATCTATGACAAACGAGGAGATTTTAATTTTGAAATTATAAATTTTCCCCACCTTAGCAGCAATATACCAACTTCACCTGCATATGGGATATACATTTCCCAACTCATTCGGTATTCAGGAGCTTCCAGCAGCTACCCATACTTTATAAAATGTCATCTGACAATGTCTGAGCAGAAAGTTGATGAACCAGGGTTATGTCAAAGAACGTCTCGTCGTTTTTCTAAAAAAGTTCATCGGAAGATACCAAGACCTTGTTGATAAATATTCCGTATTAACTTCACAAATAATACATGATGGTCTTGAAGTATAGATTCTAGGTACTGACGTTGTTTATCATCATAATTACGTGTTATAGTATTTTTATTTGTCTTTGTATACTTTATACCTTGACAGCTGTTTAGTCCATTTTTGGTAATATACTTTTGGCGTGGCTTGGTATTTTTACTTCCCGCCATTGTGTTATTGTCCTATTGTCATTTTTTTGTATTCTTGTCTTTCATTTTTGCTTATGTACTTTGTCTATAGAGTGTCTATATGCCATTTTGTTTTTCTTTGTTGAAATAGTTATTTGTTTTTATAGTGATTAAGATTATAACACAGTGTTGACTGCTGTACTCCAATTTTTGACAATTTTACCTATTATGTCTGTTTGTTTTGCTCACACATTGTTGTCAATATAATGGAATTATATGCTACTGTCATACAAGTGAGAGGTTTAGCTAGCTATAAAACCAGGTTTAATCTACCATTTTCTACATGAGGAAATGCCTGTACCAAGTCAGGAATATGACATTTATTGTCCATTCGTTTAATGTGTTTGAGCTTTTGATTTTGCCACTTGATAAAGGACTTTACGTTTTGAATTTTCCTTGGGGTTCTGTATTTTTGCTATTTTACTTTTTACTTTTCCAATATATTTCATTCTGGCACTGTGATTTTTTGTGTTATTATATCAACATGTAGCCTAAATATAGAAAAATAGTGGAATGTGAAGCGAGATGATGTATGATATATTTTGCTTTATACTTTTTCAGGACAAAACAGTCAACTCAAACACGCCTGAACGTAAAAAGGTGTACCCGACTTTCTGTTTTGATTAAGATTATTGCCAATGTTTAGGATTTCCCCCTCCCAAAAAAAACAGTTCTGGGTGGGGCAGAGATGCAATTTAATGCTTTAAAAAAGATCAATCTTTTATTTTCATATGGAATTTTATTTTCGGTGAAATTTATGCTTATGCATTTTAATGCTTGTGCATGTTAAAGATCCAAATGTATATGCATCTACCATAATCGACCATTTTGTAAAGTTGTCTTTTTAATTTAAAGTTTCCAAATATTTCTAACCTCTATAAAATTATTATAATGGGAGTATAAACATAATCTTTGAATGCTTTATTTTAAAACATTCTGTCACATATACATTTGGAACAAGAGATAAACATATACAAAATACAGTCACATTTATACCAGGGGATTATAGAAAGAAATCAAACAACTCTAAAATGAAATAAGCTAACAATTACTATACGTTACAACAATTTAACTAATTTTGAAACGAATAAAGATAAATATGTTAGTACTTCTATATTACACAATGAAAGACATCCTTTCATTTTTTGGTGCGCTCGAATATTTTACTTAGTACTCTGGAATGTGTGATTTCTAATATTTTTACGCTCTCTGCGCGTTAAAGAGTTGTAACAAGGGTTCTTCACGTGCAGAGAGTGTGACACTCTCTCTACACGAGGCATCGGATTTAACGTCCCCATTCTGACCGGACGTGGTTGCTTACTTATACATCCCTTACAGCCAAACAGACGACTCACTTAAGCAAGGGTTTTATCGGTTGGAACAAGACTAAAGTGACCATATTTCTATTCCCCAGTCACCCTTGGGGATCTAAAGAATTGAAACTCTTAATCAGAGAAGGTGAAAATGATCTAGTTGGTATATTTGAATTGTTAACATCTGTTTCTATAGCCTTTAAAAGTTTAAAGTAGGTGCATAATTTTTTGTCAGTGGCTAAACTGATGAACGAGAACAATAGAAAATTCACTCTTTTTATGATAGAGTCGCAGCTGAATAAAGTTGTCGTCAATTTATTTCCAAAGGGAAACCTTATATGAAATATTTCCCTGGGATACTATAAAATTTCTGGTGCAAAATATCGGAAATACTTATGCGTATAATAGTACCATCTTACTTTCTATTTACCTGGGAAACTTTTCACTGTAGCATATAATTGATTTTCATTAGTAGTACTAAATCATGTTGGTATCATGTTGGTAAATCTCTGCATCTGTCCTACACTATTATATGGATAACAATTGAATATGTATTGTTTCCCATGGACACATTTTTGGTGTCTGTTTACTCAGGGGCGTAGCTGGACTTAAATAAAGTGCAATCATAACTATCGCCGAACGAAGCGAGGCGAAAATTTTTTGGGACCATTTTATGCAGAAAATGATAACTTTTTCAGGCATCTTCCCGGTATGCCATTCTTATGAAATTCACATCACTCATTCACGCCAAAACTCCTATTTTGTGAATACTTGTGGACTTTATAGTGATTCGGCAAGGGAGGAGGCTATGGACCGCTCAAAGTCCCCAGCTGGTCCAGGGTAGCACCCTAGTCGGGGATCCAGGGCAGCACCGTGGACGGTGGTCCAGGGAAGCGAATCCCCATGACGCTCCGGGCATATGAGTAATTACAGTGACTGCTTTGAACATGAAAAATACCCTATCTGTTTCTTACTATACTATATTTTCATGAAACGATAGTAAAAGTCTAGTGAGTTCCGTAATTTGCTGCTTATGTTGTTAACATGGTTATTTTCAAATATAAAATAAATTTTATAAAACGGGAAGATCAGGAAGAGTCGACAACCGAAGCGTTAATCAATGGACAATTGACAAACCCGGGAACAGATAAGACACAAAAGGAGAAACAAAAACATTCAACATTGAAAACTAAATACAGATGAAAAACACGGACCAAGAAAACAATGTGGCGACCTCCGGTGCTCCGGAAGGGAAAGCAGTTCCTGCTTCTTGCAAGACACCCGTAGTGTTTCTCACTAAGGTCATTCTCAATTCAAAGGAGAGGTTTCTACGACAACGGTAGAAGGTCATTTGGGACACAGATACCCCAGGTGAATTAATAGTCTTTTGGACGAACGGACAATGGGAATACGAAATCTAACGGCCACTTTTAAGTCTTGACTTATAAGTAAGGGATATAAATCTAAGATGTTTTCAAGGGTATTGTATTGAGCCTGTATTATTAAATGTTAATACTGCATGTAAGACTTAAAGTATAGTTAATATCTAAAGTCCATATATCTATTTTTTGCCAAGGTGTTGATATCCATTTCTTTGTGAACATGTATGAACGCCAACGAAGATAGTCTGTCCTGTACCATGGGTGAATGGAGATAAGTTTTCGGTCGCTGTAATGCACTAAATGACTGTTCAGTAGTTGATGTAGTTATTGGCATTGTAACTAGAATTGAGAAGATTGCAAATATTGAAGGATATAGTTCCTTATTCGTCACTGCTAGAGACGACATCAGAGATTTGGGCTTTAAACACCGCCCGACACGATAATCTGTACAGACCAAAGACTATCCGTAATTCAATTTCAGAATTTTTTTTTTTTGTAAAAAAAATGTGCAAGCAAATGATTTTTTGCGTAAAGGCAGCTACACGCCTGCATGTGGTATGCTTTTTGTAACTTTTCTTTCCATTTAAAGTGCATTTAATATATATGGAAGAATAATTTATAGTAAAAAAAACTTCAAAAACTTCAAATTGGTTGGAAAAAATGCATGTTTATGTAAGGCTCCCCTTAATTAGAAAATCTCAATTTTCAGGCACAGGCTCATATAAATTTGACTTTTGAATAATTGTAATAAATCTGATCAATCAAATGAGTGTATAGTTGCTTTTAGTACCTAATATATTATATCTAAAAGCATTTAAAAAGCAAATTTTTGCAATATTCAAATTTTTAAAGCCAAAATCTTGATAGTTGAAATTATTTGATTTAAACGTCAAAATTAAACATCCAAATTTCAATACTAAAATAGCCATAGTTTCTATGATATATATGCTATGGCCATGAAACTTAGCCAACTATCTTATAATTCCCTAAGCTTAGGTCATGCAAAGTTTTATTAGAATCGGTCAAGTTTTTCTATACAATAAGGTCCGTGGTCACAGTTATCGTCCTTAGATTTTAGTATAGTCCCTAGTGTGGACAGGGTATAACTTGCAAATTTTGTTCATACACTATCCAAATTTATTTCTTTATATTTTATGCATGAAATATTAAGTAAAGGGATGAAATTATATGTTAAAAAAATTTGGGTGCTGAATCTTTATGTTAAGTTGTGATTTGGTCCAGTTCAAAAAGGTAAATTTCAAACAAAACTAATTGTAATTTAAAATTTGTGAAAAATCCTTGAATATTCCTTGTTTTAAATGTTTGTAAAAAGATATTTGAAAGGTTACTTAAACTTATATTCAAATTCAACAAAAGTTTATAAATTTAAAACAGTATTTCAATAATTTACTGAAAAAAAATAATTTTGCAAAATATCATTTATAAGGATACATGTATTAAATTTCAAATATTATCAAGTGAAATTATTTCTTATTTAGCAAAGACAAAAAATCCTATAAAGATAATTACCATAGATTATTAATTTGAACGAAAAAAAAAAAAAATACATCAATTAAAATTTATTTCAAATATTTTCCTAATTAATTATTAGTTAAAAATTGTTCAATTGTTTTGGCCAAACACAAAAATCTTTAGTTTTTACTAAAAATTTTAAGAAAATTTCAATGTAAAACATAAAACGATTTTTATGGTTAATATACAAATTTGTAAACACATTTAAAAGTTTGGGTTTGCACTTTAAATTGTTCAGAGGTTTTAAATTTCGAAAAAATTGTACCCATTTTTAAAGTATATTTCTAAATTTTATTAAACAAAAACTAATTTAATTACTTGAAAGTTAATAAATAATTCTATTGAAAATATTAGAAAAGTTGTTTATGTACTTTAAATTTGCAAATTTGTGAAATTATAGAAAAAATATTTTACAAAAAATTATGTATTAAAATTTCAAAATGGAAGTAAATACAGTTTATTTTATTTCAAATATGCCTTTTTTTAAAATGTATAAAAAAATAATAGAATATTTTTAAATAAAAACTACATTTGAAAATTCATAATTCAAAAGAAATTCCAAGATTTTTAAAAGTTATTTTAAAACAAATTTCCAATTGCTAAAATTTTCATTAAAAAGTGGAATTCTTAAAAAAATTTCATCTATGAAAGTAGTAAATTTCATTATTTTAAATATAAAATTAAGAACCAAAAAAAGAAAACCATAAAAATATATTCCAATAAATTGAACCACAGTACAATTTAGCATCTTTCTAATAAATGAATGAACATTCATTAATAATTTTTGGAATATAAACCTTAATCACCATTTCAAAATGAAAATTGTAAATCCAATAAACAGGTTTTAAATGTTTTGCCTTTGATTTTATGTTTTGGAATTTAATATAATTTTTAGGTATTTCGTGAATTTTTTAAAGGCAGATATTTACATTTTAAAAGTACATGATTACCAATATGTTGTATCATCTTAGTGATAAAAACTTACATTGTCAATTGAATTCTCGTTCATGCTTCTCATAATGATTATTCGTAATGATGTTAAATAATTTTATAAATGCTTTTATTTAATACTGATATTTACAACATTGATACTAAAAGTTCCAATGATTTAATCAATTCAAGTTTGATAATCGTATCGTCAGATAAAAAACACTATTTAACTCATTGTTCTATAATACATAATTGAAAATCAAATGTTACAACAGAAATGTTTGTACAACGTTTGATATGTTTCCGTTAAGATTCACTATTAAATGTGCTAAGTCTCAAGTGAATGATGCTAAACGTCAAAGATTCATACCAAAATTACAAAATGACATCATTCATTTATTATTAAAAATTTATTGGCATTGTTCGTGATACTTTTTAATGATTAAAGCGTAATTGATTAGCTAATAGATATATGTAATGATTAAATACATTCGCGATCGAATTCACAAAGTGATAAAATACTACTTTCCATACACAATATTTAAAAGACACAAAATTCTAAAATTCACGATGTAAGAACTTTTAAATAAAATCATATAACATTCACAATTGCAGTATTCTAATTTGTAATTTCGTCAATTATGAAGTAGAACACTTTGTTTACGATGAATATTAAGTATTTAAAATTTCAACTAGAACTCACTTTATTTTTGCAAGAACATCAAATTGTTTAAAATTATGACTTACATTTCGAGTTTTAGTATTCAATTTACCTCATGTATTCATGATTCAAAGTTAACGATAAGTTCGAATTTACGAGAAAAGCTATTAGCAAACAAGCAACCATTCAAAGAATTACAGTGACAACTATGATCCAAAAATATTCGGTTTTAATGAGTTGATTACCAATTACTTTAATTTAATCATATAGGAATACCCTTTTAATATAGAAGAATGAATTTACGAAATATATGAGATAGAATAACTACTATCATATATTAAAAAAATAATCAAATTATTTTATAAATAGACCATTACAATTAAGTTAATGTATAGTTTATAAAATAATATACATAACTTGGTGCAATAATTACAAGATATCCTACTATATTAATTCATGTAAAATGTTTCATTAAAATAATTCATTGTATTCTTAAAATCCATCATCATTCCGTTGTCAATAAAATTGTAAATCCGATAGACTAATCTTAGATTAGCATATTATATCTGTCCAATTAGTTGATTTAGTTCAATACTGTTTCACAGAAATAATAAATTTTTTAAATAATTCATAAACATCTATGAAGTCAATATACATGTTAATTAATTACTTGTTAGCATTCACTGAATTAAAATTGTCAATAAATTTTCAATTATAATAGACTAATATATCATAATGATTTTAATATAAGAAGTACTCTTACTAACTATATTGATAACAAATGTTCAATACTAATTGACATTTATATTCTTAAATATCATATCACATTGTTATCCAACTAATTATGAATAAGCTAAAATTTTAAAATGTCATAAGTAAGAATAATCAATTCGCAAATCCACTGACCATAAAATGATTAATATGTTCCAATTTTAATATATAAACCGCATGAAACACATTTCTTTGTGTCAATAATCTATAATCAGACAATATACAGTTGTTTAAAAGGGGAAATGTACGTATTTTACATCAGTCCTATGAATATGACAGATCATGTATTGACAGAAACACTCATTTCTAACAATTAATAACTAGCATAATGTTTAAATTAGAATATGCTTAATGAGTTTCTAGATCTTATGTATCCATTTACATTTAAAAGCCGATGTATATGAATTGACATTTTCATTACTTATAATATTTTATTTATGCTATATTGACTTTTCATCTGATATTCATGTTTGTTTCATTTAATGAACTTGATTCATATCAACTGTTCTTCAATAATTTCATGTATATCAAATTGTTGAATAAATTTATTTACTATATTTATTATAACAAACTACTAGTATTGCGAATATATTCAACAATGTCTAATGAAATTAATATATCTATATGATGCATTATTTCATGTAATATTCGAAAGATTCAACTCTAAGGAATAATTGTAAATTACCTTAACATTAGATACTATTTTATTCATAGAAAATCATCTTTCTAAAAGCTTTAAATACATGTTTAAGATTGATTCATTTATTCCTGATCTACAAAACAATTATAAGTGTCAAATAATTTATGAGAATAACTTACAAATGATATTTTCTATACAACACAATAAGACACATATTAGGTTAAACGAAATACACTGACATGTATGTATCTAAAATGTATATTAATTGATTACTTACTAATCGAAGTCATTTATCATGACAAAGATATTACGACATTGATACCGATACATAAAGATTAAATATAAACAACAAAACACGAAATTCAGAATCAATGAATCATACATCGTTAACGTTATAAGTACCACAAAGCAATTATAAAAAGTATTAAAGCAGCTTATTTAAATGAAAAATGGTATTATAATTAACTTTATTACATAATTCATTAAAGTAAATCGTTGTATGAATCACTATTGAAATTCAATTAATCTATGTATAAACAGATTTTAGTATGTTTCACTTGATTTAAGCATGTTCAAAATCATGATTTACTTGTATTTGATAATATCGATAAGTATCAGATTAATGATAATCAATGCTATTACTTTATGAAATCATCTCAAACTACAATAGAATAAGCAGTTAAACTATATTCACAAAGTTCTAGATTACCTTTTATAATAATTTGTGATGGCCTTATATAACTAATTGAATTACGTTTACATATAAATTAAACTTAAGTTATTTCTCTTAATTTCGAATCAACAAAGTCCAATCAATGTTATAATTAACTGTTGACTTAAGTTTATTGCATTATACTTATAATAATTGATTTGTTACTGCATAAATGATAATATAAAAATTTGTTCTAAATAAAATTAGTTACATTATATAATTTTCTAAATAAGATATATATTTAATTATAACTTACTTGCCCATCACAAACTAATTCAATAAATTTTATCATAATTCAGTACGGAAATTTTAATGAAATTGAAATTTCGCTACGACACTAAAGTTAACAAGGGTACTTTCAAATTTCCAGTTGTAATATATAAAATATAAAACTTAACTGTTTCTAAATTTGAATTTAAAAATTCGTTTAATCAGAAAGTTTTAAAAATCAATTTAATTTCTTTACTTACTTACTAAGTATTCTTATAGATATAAAGGAATCGAAATTTCTCAGAAAATGCATGTAGTTATATAAATAATTTCAGATAGTTTATATCCTGACAATTCATAATTATCAAGATGCTCAACTATAATTCATATCTTAAAAATGGTTATCATAAAATTTATATTAATTTATTACTTACAAAGTATTTTCATATAACTATAAATTCTTTGATTGACAAGTTATTAAATAATTATCAATTGTGTCTATTCTTCAGATAATAATAATTGAATATCAATTAGAACAAAATCTTAGTCACATAAATTTTTAAATAATTATCAGTAACAATATATATCAAATTGTCAAAAATTTTAGTCATACATTCGCAGACGTTAAAAATAATGCTATAACACAATAAAATCATACTTATATTAAAATCCTTAAAGAAATTAATTTATAGAATAAAATCTATCTAGATTACATACGTTATGACAACGAGAAACTTAGTAAAATGCAACCATTCCAAACTAAAGGCATACATTAATCATTCAAGAAACCAAATTCGTATCATGAGGTTAAAACTGAACGAAAGACATCATCATTGAAACAAATAGTTTAGACTAACAAGATAAATGTTAAATGTAATGAACATCTAATAAAACAATTACACATGAAACACACATAACATATACACTTCATGAAAACTAATACAAAACAAGTATAATTAAGAATTATTGGTATCTAGACAATAATTTATAAAAGCATATATTTAACAATATAAACATATTTAAAAAACATACAAGATAATAATACAAAAATTAAATAATGAAATCTCAAAAATAATCAAAGAAATAAATCATGCAACATATATATTAGGAAAAAATTATAAAATACTTAGAAGATATTGTTCTATAATTGATAAATGAATAGATTAATGTTTAATCAGTATCTAGTATATCATATAATTTGTCATGATAACAGAAGGAATTATTCTTTAAGGGATTCATTGTCAATATGGACTATTACTGTTTAATCTTACTATACGATACTAAGTTTACTATAATACAAATATGAAGTACAGCAACAAACGACAACCACTGAATTACATGCTCCTGACTTTGGACAGACACATACAGAATGTGGTGGGGTAAACATGTTTGCGGGCGCCCAACTCTCCCCTAACCTGGGACAGTGGTGTAACAGCACAACATAAGAACAAACTATAAACATCAGTTGAAAAGGGCCTAACTCATCAGATCGATACAAAGCAACAACAAAAAAACTATAAAAAACGCAAAGTACAAGTCTGAGAGTACTCGCAGTTACTGAAACCTAGTTTTAAGCCAATAACAACAAATACAAAAATCATATATCTAAGACTAAAATATCCATTAGTACACATCTAACGTCCAACGAATTTAGTGTAAAGACGTCATTAACAGTCAGAGATAAAAATGACCTTATGCTATGCCAAAATATAGGTATCGACAGATTGTAGGACCGTGAATGTGCACATGTGTATAAAACAACACCACCGTAAAAATATGATGTGCTATCTCGTTTGTAATAAGTTTTATACAGGTACAGCTAAACTGCCAAACTTTATATCTTTATTTATATGAAAGAATTTAGAAAAGGTTTTAAGTAATTTGTGGTAACGTAATGCTTAACTTAACAATTTACCAGTAATACGTTCATTGAAAACGTCATTACAGACACGGGCATAGCGAACGAGTTGGGATATTATTTGCATGTTTCTTTTTTTTTTTTTTTTGCAGTGGAAGCTTACTTTTAACTATGGCAAAGAGTTCAATCAAACAGAATCAACGGAGTTCACGTAAGTACATTAATTCAGAGTGATATGACGAATTTTCATTAAGCTGAAAATTTAAATGTCGAGAAATAAAAACTACCACTCTGTCTATGAATATATATATATAATTGTCGCCTCATTTTTCGTAAAATTGCATCACAAAGTTCTTGTGAAAAAAGGTGGAAACTATAAGGCTGTTTTATTCGTTTAAGCTGAAAATTGATAACTTATTGATTTTCAAGGTTCATTTTCCTTTTTTAGCAACAACAACAAAAAACAGCAAATAAAATAAGAATGAACATTAACTAGAGTTGTCCACTTAATGGGACTAATACCCCCCTTACATGCATTTTAGTTGCTGCTGTGAAATTCAGTATGGAGATTTCTGGTTTTCAGTCATTCATTTTATATAATCATTGCCTCTGTGTGAGACTGGCATAAGTTTTTACAAATTCAAAATTCAAAATTAAAGATCGAGGTCAAAATCAAGGTCAGTATGATGTTTCTGCATACAAAGTGTTATCAATCCAAGTGCTACATTATAAAAAGTATGCACCAATCACAAATCAGACAATGTTTTACTATCATAGAAAAGGTCAAATTCACTTTTGATATATGACACACCCCCAGCCCATGATGCATCAGCATACAAAGTTTGGTCAGCCTAAGTTTTATGGTACAAAAGTAATGCTCAGGACACAAACTAGACAAGGATTTACTATCATAGGGGTCAAAGGTGAGAGTGATCTGACTTTGGTATATGACACACACCCAGTCCACGTTGCAAATGCATAACAAGTTTGGCAAAAAAAGTTTTACGATTCAAAAGATATGCCCCGGACACGGTTTTACTATCCAAGGGGTCAAACGTCAAAGACAAGGTCAGAGTGACCTGATTTTAGTATATGACAAACCCCTAAACCATGATGCAACTGCATAGCAAGTTTAATTAAACTTAAATATACGATTCAAAAAATATGTTCCGGACACGGTTTTGATATTATAGGGGTCAACGGTTTAAGTCAAGGTCAGTTTGATCTGACTTTTGTTTATGACCACACCCCAGCCCATGATGCAACTGCATACCAAGTTTTGTTAACCTCAGTTTTACGGTTCAAAAGATAAGCCCGAACACGATTTTGGACGAAGGTTTTACTATCATAGGAGTCAAAGGTCAAAGTCAAGGTCAGAGTGACCTGACTTTGGCATATGACACACCCCAGTCCATGATGCAACTGCATACCAAATGTGATTAACCTAAGGTTTACGGTTCAAAAGTTATGCACCAGGCAGACAGACAGACAGACAGACGGACATGGTAACTCCTATATACAACTTTAGTTTGAATAATTTGTAAGTACAATGTATCCTGAATAAATATAAGGCCACACCAATTTGATTAGTAGTTCTTCGGACAAAAGCTCCAAAAAATATGGGACGAGCGAGCGAAATTTTTTTTATTGTATTTTTTTCTTGAAAATGAGTTTTTATGAGGAGGGTGCTCTACAAGTGAAGCGAGCGGTATAATTTTTTTTTTAAATTGTGCAATTTAGAATTTATGTACATGCTAAAACTGGGTTACTTCATAGAAAAAGGAGAAGAGACATGCTCTATTGCATATAATTTGATGAATTGGCGCATGAACCATACCCAACTTTCTTGTCTCGCTGAAGTTGTTAATTTTGATTATTTTCGTCAAATAAGCTTTGTCTGCGTGAATTTGCATTAAAATTCATGCATATGTATATATTAAGGAAGCATAGCAGATGCAGTTTAACAAGAGGAATTATGTTAGTTAGGTAAACGACATATGTTGAATAAATTCAAATATGTGTATGTATCTAAAAAAATGCCCCTGGAAAATATTAAATATTTTTTGATATAGTTGTTTTCATTATATCAATATATGGTAATGATTGTTTATTGGTTGCTTGATGTCCACTTGGAACTATTTACCCATACTTACTAATGATCAACATAATGAGTGAGGTGAATATTTCAACAACATCATGAGTAAGATAGTTATATTGTTATGCATGTAGATCTCAATGTATTAAAATATTCCCTTAAAATACGTATACCTGTCACCACATTCACATGCATTATTCTGACAGCAAAATACTCTTTCCTTTTGCTCCTAAAAGCTGCAATGCATTTTAAACTCTTTAGCTTGACTAGAAGTGGTTGAACCAATTACAATCCCTAATCATTATGCCATTGAGCATGCCAATCACAATACCACCTCTTTGGTCTCGAACGTTGGAACAGTTACATTTTCCCTTACAAAAGAGTTCTGCTTGCATGCCAATAGACTAACAAGGGCATATGGCCATGGGGTTTCATCAAAATAAGATAAATCTGTGATTTTTCTAAATTTCATGGGAATTGAATATTAATTTCATCCAAGATAGATATTTCCATTCTCAATTTTGTTGTCTATAAAATAACAAACATTGTAGATAAATTCGTACATATCAGCAGCCGGTGTTTCAAAATTCCACGTAGCAAATCTGAACAATATAGACCCCCCTCAATATAAACAGTCATTCTTTGTAAGAAAAATGTTTTATTGGAAGACTACCAAACAATCTCGTGTGTGCCAAGACAATTGAGAGCTGTAAAACTTCGGTTGCTCTCACATCGTTGGACTAATTTTCCATCGCCTCTCTTCCGTTGCCATTGATGCCATATCCTGGCCTTGCACATACTTATTCAGATTCAGGTCTATATCTGTTGAAACAATGATTGGGGATGACAATGGTTCTATTATTTATATAATCGTGGTCATCTAAAGACAGATTTTTAATATTTGTCTCCTAGAACAGGTCTTCGTAGATAAAACGAGATGCATTTCGGATAACTGTGCGTTCAGTAACTACTTCTCCACGGCAATGAGCTGACGCAACTACATGTTTGCATCCTGATTTTTGACCTTTTATTTGCAATTCGATTTATCACACGTGCGTTTGAATCGATTGGAGCAATATATGCACAAGAAAAACGTCTATGTGAAAAAAAAAAATTTCAAAGAGAAACTAAATTTGGAGCGGCATGCGGCCCCAAAATATGCGGGAGCGGTAATTATTTTTTTTTATTGTAAAGTCAATTTCTCCAAAACAGGAGCGGGAAAATCCAAAGAACTATTAATCAAATTGGTGTGGCCTAAGTATATAGAGTTTCATACACAACTGTGAGAAGGTGCATGTCCCCGATATTGATGCATTTGACTGTTTTCAATCAAACAAAGCCAAAACGCAAAAGTGAAAAGGAGAATTCGCCAAACGAAAACGAAAACCGTTTCTGTTTTTCCTGTTTTCGCGTTTTTCTATAAGAAATATCAAAGGCAAAAACTTATTTTAGCGGGCATAGAGAATGTGAGCGGAAATCAATTGTCTACACAGGAGAAATTTCTACAAAGTTTGCTCCATTTTTCCTTTTGACATGAGCAGATACTTGCGTACTAACCATATGCACGCCGAAGAATATAATTAATTTACCTTTTAACGCCAATTGCTAATATTAAGCCTTTAGATATAGTAAAACTCAAAAAGAAATTGTGTTTCTAGTTTCGATTCAGAAGTATATATGGATGATACAGAAGGGTTGTTTGTAATTGGAGGATCTGATACAACACCAGGTTTCAGTGGTTTTATAGGAAAACTAAAATGGTACAGAAACAAGGCTGTTGAATCCGATCAGGTTTGAAAGAATTATTAACGGGCTCAGGTTGTTAATGTGAAGCTTCGTAGAAGTTATGTCAAACAGATTTCAAAGACTATATGTTATTTATATTCTAACAACACTACAATTGAAATACAAAACACGGGAAAACGCATATGGCTTAGGTTTAAGTAAAAAAGCAATTTCACCGTCGTTTTAGCTTCTTTTTTTTTATTAACATACGTATGAAAAGGTATATTTAAAATCAGACGTACCTTTTCTTTTGTTATACTTCATATTATTCTGTTAAAACTTACAATAAAAAATTCAAGAAGTTTGTATTCGATTATTCACAGATAGAAAAAACAATTAAGGTTTCAGATTAAGTTTTTCTGTGCTGATAATGACGAAGACAAATATAGTTATACAGTGGCCGATTTAAGGAGGTACTGTTTACATTCTTTGATATGGTTTTATTTGATATTTATTAGGTCTCTCCACTTTTCTGTGGAAAGACCTTTTAATTTTGTTCTGATTATTATTTTTTTCTTCTTCCGCCAATTTTTTTTTCTTGCTGTGTATAATAGTTTCGCAAGATGTCGCTTAGATGTTTCGGATATTATATCGAACAATTATGGCTTTTGAAACTCACCCTGTTTAGCCGAAGACTTTTATTGTACCCACTGACTTCTTGTTCGTGTATCTCCTCCGTAACCAAAAAAGATTGCGACAAAATTCTTTTTTCTTAATTGTTCGTTACACCCTCAGGAATTTGTGGTTGATTTGGATAGAAGCGATCCAGTGACATCTTATAGGAGTTAACTACCTTTACTAATTAAATGTGTTGTTATGTTTTTGTAACTCATAAACTGTAAGCCGTATAAACCTAGATTTTTTTTATTTGTGGTCCTTGGGTTCTAACTAAGAAATGAAGACTCGTGGTCAGCGATTAGACATCAGTTTGCCTGTAAATGAATCAAGAAAATATATTCCCGTTTGCACTATAAATACAGGTGCAAGTCCGCATGACGTGCATGACCTGGACTGAGAAATTAAAATCAATGACATAGAAATCGCTTCTAAGTTCGTAAATATTAGTGAAATCCTACAATCGAATTTTTAAACATGCATTAAAATACAAATATGTGCTCCCGTAAACCTGTGTACGAAAAAAGCACGAATAAAATCAATTATTATCGTGTTACTCTATGGGGTCTGTTCAGCAGTATCCCATAAACTACATGAGCCTCGTGCACGCGCGGACCTTAATTTAGAATAAAACATTCCAAATTCAAATATAGAAATTGAAACTACAAGACAAAATGTAAGTCAATTTTCCTACAAATTCAAACAAAATGATCACACAACAAATAAATAAAACATGAAGTCCGAGGTTGCGTAGAAAATATATAGAATTTATAAAAGGAAGATGCAAGGATTATTTTTATTAGGACATCCAAGGCGTTCGTTTGGCTGTGCGGTATGTATAAATACGCAGCCACGTTCGGTCATAATATAGACGTTAAATCCGATGCCTCGCATAGAGAGAGTGCCATGCAAACTTTTAAGTAGTGAATTATTCAAAAAATCAATCAATTAATCATGCATGTTTCGGTCCCATGCGTTTAAGAGGGGACCTATGATCTCCCTTCGTTTTTTGCTTGTTCCACGGAAGAGAATCAGTCCCATGTGTTTAATCAGTTAGTCAGTCAGCCAGCAAGCTAGCCAGTCAACCAATCAATCAATCAATCAATCAATCAATCAATCATGCAGGTTTCGGTCCCATGTATGTAATAGGGAATCCCTTCGCGTTCCAAGAGAAAAAGTCCCAAGTGTTTAATCAGCCAGCCAGTCAGCCAGCCAGCCAGCCAACCAACCAACCAACCAATCAACCAATCGATCAAACAGGCTGGTTCGGTCCCATGTATTAAATAGGAATCTCCCTTCGTTTTTTGCTTGTTCCAAGAGACCAAGTTTGATGTGTTTAACAAGTCAGTCAGTCAGCCAGCCAAACAACCAATCAATCAATCAATCAATCAATCAATCAATCATGTTTCGAGGGGAAAGACCGTTTACAATTGTTTTTAAAACAATTGATTTAGAGTTTGTACATTTTTTTTTCTGTCTATTAAACCGATCTAACATTGTAGATCGCGACTACATCTTTAAAAAGTCACAATCTAAAACATAGGATAACGTGCTGTTTATTTTTCTCTGTAATTTTTAGAAAAATGAGATTCAATATTGGGAATTTCGTATATTCGTTGAAAGAACTAGGTGTGACAAAGGCCTAATTTGGACTAATTCTTTACTAAAACTTTTCTTTTTAAGATGTCATTGTATGCCTATATTAAAGTTCAGGTGTAGCAAAATTAAAAACCAACAGTTTTTTTTACCCATTCACTAGTAAACGAATTTTTGTCTGAAACGGCCATTTTAATCTGAACAGCTCTTAAAAGGATGAATAATAAATAATTAAGTCATTTTCATATTTCAGTCAATTTTCAGACTTATCATGCGGTCAATTCAGTACTGTTCAGACCATTCGCTCGCAGTCAATAAAGATCTATTCAGTCTATATTCAGACTGTTCAGTAATTGTTATTTACCTGTAGAGATCAACAACTATGACTCCGTTCACACTTAGACATTTAGATAGATTTAAACTAGATCGGTTCACTTTAGATCGATTTAAGTCCAATGTGAACGCTTTGAATCGATCTTGAATCGGTCTAAACTAAAACATCTTTAGAGGTAGGTTAGTTTGAATCAATCTAATGTGAACAAATCTAACTTTGAATGTGAACGCAGAGATCGATCTAAACTAGTACGATTGAATCGAAAATAATTTGTGCGCATGTAAGGCGGCAAAATTACACGTGTAATTTATTACAAAATGGGTGACCAACATAAAAGGGTTGAAAATTAACGAAAACTGTACGAACAGCAGTATCAACATTTGAACTTGTTATTCAAGTGAAACAATAACTTCATCCATTATATTTTTGCAAGAGTGTGTATCAACTCATTATATTGATTAATTATACACAGTATTTACAATTTCACGGGTAATTAGGTCAGATCGATTGCATGTTACTTGTAGTGTAAACGCAATGGATCATATTAGACCGATAAAGATCGTTAGGATTAAAGCTAATGTGACGCTATCTGGTTTTATTTAGATCGATTCAAAACATGCTAGTGTGAACGAGTCATACTGAATCTCTGAAAAGCTACTAACTTATCGCAGTCAATTAATATTAAAATTGATGACTTGCATATTTATTGTTCAGACTTTTCAGTTGATGTTAAGATAAAAATTACCGTTTCAGACTAAAATTCGTTTGCTGGCCATGAAGTCACAATAAATGCAGTTTGATGTCCTTCGTCTTTTCGTGAAAAATGTTTTTGTCATTTTTGGCATAGTTTTTGAACCCACAAATATTTAGCGCATGAAATTAATGTATAAATAATTTACCAAAATGTTTGTCTATGAATAACAACTGTCATGTAAATATGTTTGTGGTTGGTGCATGCCCCCAATATTTCCTTGTTACAAATATGTGTGAAAATATGCAAATTTTGTACTTTTTGTAAAAAATGGACTATACAATCTCTGTAAATATTCATGATATTTCAAAGATATTACACCATAAACTTTCCTCGTATGTGTAATACCACCAAAACATAATTTGTCACATCATATTTACGAAAAAGGGTGAGAAAAAAATATTCCCTTGAATTAGACAGTTGTAGTTGTAGGTGACATGGTTACTAAAACTTGTCAACCGGAAAAAAAGGAGTGAAAATTTGATAGGTTTACTTCCGGTGATGGTTATTATCTTATATGCAATGAAATGCTATGTTATGTGAAATTTGCACTGAAGTACTGGACAGGATAAAACTTTACTCATGCTATGTTTTTTTTATTTGATACAAAGATAAATTCTGCACAAGATTTTTGAATAAAGTCAATTAAACAGAGACTAATAGAGTAAAAACAATGGTGATATTTCTCCTATTTACTTAATGATTATTTCAAAGCTTAAATCACTTGGTTTTGCAGTACTTCATTTTTGTAGCCCCCCCCCCACACACACACAACACACACACCTTCCTGTTAAGATTTTTTAACAAAAAAAAGATTATTTTAGAGAAAACTAAAAAACAAATGTACATCAAAGTGTGCTTTTTTTTCATGTGTCGCCTCATATTATGTCGCAGAATCTCTATGTAACGTTCGAAAAAATTTAACAACGTCTTTTTTGAGGTTTCAAGTTTAAAAATTGTATCGAGAGTTTGATTCCCTCTGTCGTTACTAAAAAAAACATAAGGGTAAACCCGCATTTTATGGCGTATATCTCATCAAAACCTTTAGTACTTACAGCAAAACTGAATCTTGAATCTTGACACAGTGTATAAATGATTAGCAGGTCTATTGTAAAATTTTCAGAAAAATTGGACTTCCCATTTCTTTTGAAATTTTAGCAAATTTTGCTGTTTTTGGAAATTATTATGAAAACTACAATATAAATCAACTTTTCAAAATTATAAAAATTACTCGCAAATTAAGATGTACAAATAATCACTATGTCCGAAATCATCAGACGATTCCTAATATAAGTTATTGTCCTTAAATGATGACTTTTAAACATGTTTTGCTATAATTTTGAAAATTATAATAGATAGACAAAAATTATACTTTATTAGCAAAACTGATCATCTTGACAATGTATACAAATAGTTCAAATGGCAGAAATTGACAATTGGTTTTATATAATTGCCCCTTCAATGATGATTTTCGCCCATTTTTGCGTTTTGGGCGAAAACTACAGTTAAGGAGAAAAAAAGTAACAGCTAAAAAGATCAATAAGACCAAAATCTACAAATAACCTACAATGGCAGAAATCGTCAGTCATCTTCTTACTGGAGTTATTGCCCTAAAATGACGATTTTGATATATTTTTGCCATTGAGGCTTTTATTTAAAACCCATAATGATAGCAACTGTAACTAACAAAAATGATCATCAAAATAAAATCTACAAGTCAATTTCTCCAAAGACAATATCTATATACGTTTCCGCAGGTTATAAAAGAGAGGTGAAAGACACGAAGGGACATTCAAACTCATAAGTCGAAAATAAACTGACAACGCCATGGCTAAAAAAGAAAAAGACAAACAGAAAAACAACAGTGCACAAAATAAGTATTCCTATTGACACCAGTTGCGACCCTTTTGTATCTTTTGTTTTGTTCACGCATCGTTGTCAATATAATGGAATTTGATGCGACTGTCATACAAGTGAGAGGTTTGGCTAGCTATAAAACCAGGTTCAATCCACCATTTTCTACATATGAAAATGCCTGTACCAAGTCAGGAATATGACAGTTGTTTTCCATTCGTTTGATGTGTTTGGACTTTTGATTTTGCCATTTGATTGGGGACTTTCCTTTTTGAATTTTCCTCGGAGTTCGGTATTTTGTGATTTTACTTTTAATAGCAGATTTATTTCTGTATTGATATAAATCACACTTTATCACCGAAATCAGTAATGTTCTGTCCATCTAATTGATGAATTCAACAACACTTATCGTTACCTTGATGATAGTTTTTCGTTTAATAATCAAGAATTCTCGGAACGGAATATACTTCCGAAGTAAACCAAACTTAGTTCAAATAAATATAAAATAAACATCAATAACTGTCATTTCCTAGATTTAGATATTTCTGTTTCAAATGTATGACAAAAGGGAAAGATTTTACCCAAACTCGTTTGTATGTGGTGACGTTATAGATTGCAATGAAAGTTATCTCTGTATCACTCGTTTTCTATTTTGTCAAAGATTCCATTCCCACAAATTACTTGAAACCTTTACTAAATTCTTTCACAGATACAAAAATTTTGGTTTGTAGGTTTTTAATATAATTTCACCGTGATAGAAGAGAGGCGAAAGACACCAAAGGGATATAACATGCCATAAGTCGCAAATAAACTGGCAATGCCATGCCAAAAAACGACGAAAAGACAAGCTCCAGTACACAAAACACAACATAGAAAACAAAAGACGGAGCAACACGAACCCCACCAAAAAAAAAAATGCTCCACATGCGACACCCGTCGTGTTACTCTTAAAAAAAAATTGATAAGTCTTATTAAGTGATTAGGCATTACAAAATAGCAGATTGGTAATTGACACGTTTATCACGACAAATGATATACGAGACTGTTTTACCGATATACATAACAAAGTCATTTAAAAATTAAAAGCACCATAAACAACACTTATTTCTTAAGCAAGAACAACACGAACCCCTTTTAAACAAAATTAGTGGTGATCTTAGGTGCTCCAGAAGGGTAAACAGATCATGTTACACATATGGCACCCGTTGTGTTGCTCATGTAATTACAAATCGTGTGATAAGTCTAACTTGGTAGTTCACATTCGATGAAAAGAGAACGGGATTGTGGTTACGACAATTGGAACATATCTGTCGTCATTGGTGAAACAGATAATCCATAACAGTCAACCAACTCGTGATGGCGTCCATAAAATTTTTGAAGGGATTTTCGGTAGACGTTATTCCAGCTTTCTGTGGTTTTTTTTTTAGATTGCCTTTCCGGATCCATACCATCCCATGTTTCAGTTGGATTTTGTCAAGAGAGCGAAAAAGTGTCAGAGATTCACAGAAAGAAATCAAAGACTATTTTCAGCCTATAAAACCAAAAGAAACACGATAAGTGCAGAAGGTAACTGTTTGCATGTTAAACGTGATTGATTCTTTTACGACCATTGTTCTCAGGCGTCTGATCTTTATGAAAAGTGATATAGTACACAAAAACTTTAAATATACATAACTTAAGCGGGAACCAAAAAAAAAAAAAAATCATAAAGATATATTCCATACTAAATTGAAATCCACGAAGTCAACATAATCTGTCCCCTCCCTATTATGCATACAACAATAAGTGATTTACTGTCTTAGCCCTGACATTTACCATTCACTTACAAGAATTCGTATCATCATTATTAATCCAATAAAATAGAAATTGGTTACAAGAATTTCTGCCTATATTATTTTAGTTCCAATTAAGTAGAAATATTTGTCTCTAAATTATTCATGGCTGTGAATTTATACATCCACTGGCATGCCAGTAGGTTAATAATTTCATTAATCATGTCATTAACACCAATCCGCCAAACAAATCACTCATAAAATATCTGTCTCAAAAGTTGCATTTCTTGTTAGTGCTTCAATACTTGCTTCAGACGCATGAAATTTATAAAGTGTTGTAATATTTTTACAGCGCTGGGTCGATACCGCTGCTGGTGGACTATCAGTTCCCGATGATATCATCAGTTCAGTAGTCAGTACTCTGGTACTGACATGATTGATAACAAACCTTTCTAAACTTGTCTTTCTAAATTTGAAATAATAAAGAAACTAAGGTTTTAACTCCCTCAGGCAAAGTTGATCTTAGATGGATTTAGCTCTTTTTATGTACTTTTCTAATATTCGGCTTTAAGCGTTCCAGATGAAGGTGAATCCAGAAAAGCGCTTCTGAAGCATGACATGTATAAAGTTATGTTTTCATTTTTTATTGCTTTAAATTATACATTTTTCTGCAAATTTCTTGATACTCCTGCGTTTTATTTGTTTGGTGTCAAGCGTATCATCTAATGATTATTCAAGACATGCATGTCGCGAGAACGGAAATAAGTGTTATCGTTTTTTCTAACACAAATGCATGTACACACACAAATGGTTGTATATGACCAACAGATTTGTAATGACACCTTACAAGCAAACAACAATATTTTTCGACAAAAAATTAATAAACACTACTATACATTTCTTAAGAATTTGCACATTTTCAGAAGGCTACTCGTTAGGTTAATGATGACATTGAATGGTCACACCGGACTCATTTCTTCCAAAGCAAGGGATATATATGAGATTGTTTTTAACAATATACTTAACACTCAAAATCTTCTTTATGTCAAATTTGATTCATTCTTTATCGTTAAAAACGCTTTAAAATGTCCGATGTTTACTTTGACACCGGAATTGGACCAATGACGTCAAAACTGTTTACTAGGTGCAATAGAATTTTTATCATAAGAGATATAGGTTCAACAACTTGTTTTGATAATTATATATCGCTTAATATCAACTAGGTAAACCTTCCATTTTAAAGTTTGAAACTTTAACTATCTCGAATGGATAAATATCGTAATCAAGTGGTTGCTGCATTAGAAATAATTATTTTATTCTTTATCTATGCTCATTATTACATGGGTAAGTATTTGTTGTCAATATGATTACACCGAGCGCAAGCAGACATAATGTAAACCCATGTCAAAATGATATAGAGCATGACATGAAGGAATTATTTCGATTCATATAGAAAATCCATATTCATTTTCGTACCTCGAAGCGGATATAAAAGACACGATCGAAAGGCAGCCATTTTCATTAGATGAACATATATATTCTAGAAAACAAAGCGTTTCACAATTTAAAAGTGTTCAAATAAATGAACACTTACTTTAAGAATGATTCTATTTACTTTCCTATTGAGCAACACCAACATAAATGTCCATTTTATTCTCCGGTGTCATGGAAATACAACTGACAATGCAATTTTAATTATGACGTCCCCATGATTTATTAGAATTTAGCTTGGTTTACAGAGCGAAAGAAGAGTGTCATATAAGCTATATGTATTCATATGCAAATATAATTGACGACATTTGATACCTTTCAGATACATGTCACCAGCACTTTTATCGATACATACAACACGAGAATCAAACGGAAATGATCAATAAGTGTTTACAGTCAGATGAACCATTACCAAAGTACCACAAACATATCAGACAGATAATAAAATATCAGGCCGCCATTAAACACACCTTTATATTAACCGATGCAAATCGCATGTTGTATGAAAAAGGAGTTAAACTTATGGTATGATATTTTTGTTTTGCATATTGAAAAAGAAAGGATAAATTATGATAAGAATAGCCGTTATTTAAACAATTTACCCATTTTAGCATATATGCTAGTTTATACTATGGTCCTGATCATATGGAATATTCAAAAAACAAGAAGAAAAGCAGATTTATTCTTTTACATTTTGATTAAATTTTCAACTGATCTTGACTCGCTTACTCGTTGAAGCTGTTATAATCATAGCGATATCATAGATCTTATTTGAATTGAATTGATTCTGTTACTGCCTTCATTCCCATTTATGAAAATGCTCCATAAAGACACAACAAAACACAGTTTGGTATATTTTTCTAACAATACCAGCATATTTTTAGATGATATAATTTGTGCATGGCCCTTTCCAGAAACTAATTTCCGGAATTAGGATTTTTACTCTAAAATTATAATTTTAAGTTGATTATCTCCCTTTTCGGGGAGTAGACATTTTTCGCGGCAACGAAGCTCAAGAGTTAACGATTGGCGGTTTTTAATCCCTGTTGACTTAAAGATTATATTTGGTTAATATAAATATGAAAATTATTAATGGTATTTTGTGTTCCAACATGCACATAATCAAATTCGGTTATATAGCTGAAAATGTTTGTAAATTAAAATTACACATTGTTTTCAATTTTACTTCTCACTATTGCTCTGCACTGCAGCGAACCAGTATTTATATCAGTATATTCCATACAAGGAAATTAATTCGTATAAAATTGTAATTTCAAGATCAAATTCGGGCTTTCGGAAGTTCGTTTCTGGAAAGTCCTATAATCAACAAACGTAATATTTTCATTGCTTAACAGCTTTTATATAGCGGGGATATATATATCATAAATTGGTTAATGCTTTACTAAATCTTCGCATTTAGATTATTCATTTAAAGTAAAATCCGGTACTATTAAGTTATTTGAAGTTTCCCAATTGTACGTCTTCTTATACATGTTAGTATCGTTTTTAACATAGAGTCAGAGCTCAAAAACATTTTCTTACTTAAGCTATATATAGCTATATATATATATTATCAAAATATAGGTATAGATCGTGCATATTCTTCAGACATCATCACAGTGCTTCAATTCATGATGAAAGTGATCAAGTTCCGAGAGAACGTTTAAAAGTTATCCCTATCATCAAAAATTTTATGTGACATTATCATTATTATCCTCAAGTATATTTTCAACTCCTCGTCCAATCAAATTCTTTGAATTTCCATTCACAAAGTTTCATAGTTTATTATTTTTCTGTGTACTAAGTACCTTCATGGATGACCACAGTAATCAAATTGCATTGTACTGTGATCAAGGTATTAAGAACAACAATTTTTCTCCCTTTTTTTAAATGAGAGTACATTGTCTATAATAGATATAAGAAGATGTGGTATGAGTGCCAATGAGACAACTCTCCATCCAAGTCACAATTTGTAAAAGTAAACCATTATAGGTCAAAGTACGACCTTCAGCACGGAGCCTTGGCTCACACCGAACAGCAAGCTATAAAGGGCCCCAAAAATGACTAGTGTAAATCCATTCAAAAAGGAAAACCAACGGTCTAATCTATATAAAAAACGAGAAACGAGAAACACTTATGAACAACATCAACAAACGACATCCACTGAACATCAGGTTCCTGACTTAGGACAGATGCAAACAAATGCAGCGGGTTTAAACGTATTGATAGGCGCCAACCTTCACTCTACCTGAAACAAAAGTGTAACATAACAACATAGAAAGACACACTATAAAATATCAATTGAAATGGCTTAACTCAATCAAAAGACATATTTACAAAAACAAGTGAACATACGCTGAACGAATTAATTCGATCTATGACCCAATGTAAATGTAAAATTAATAAAACAAGGGGATAAGATGTAAAACAATATCAGAAAGACAACCATAACCTTGGACAAAATGCCGCCAAATAAAATAACGTACACAGGTAAATAAAAATAATTTGGTTGTAAGGTATACATGGAGTACGGAAATAATTTTTACAAAAAAAAAATAAGTATATTTTTGAAAACCCCAGGATTTTAATACTAGGATAAATAAAAATCATACATACATTAGATAGATTTGGGACACAAAATTTTATTAAAAAATAGCCGCCGCACTTATTGTTCTTAATATTCAGATCAAAATGCAATTCAGTATCAACCTTGTGGTCATCCATGCGTAGCTATACTTGGTACACGGAAAATGTATGTATCATGAAACTTAGAAGGAAATTTCAATCAATTTGATTGGACGATAAGTTGTGAGTGTGTGCTAATCATGCTGACTTATACAGTATTAATCTTCACCTCATGATTACGTAGGAGTTTTTCTCTTGCTTATCCAAGGTGATATCTGAGTTTTTTTGGTTTCTTCTCATGCTTTGTATGATTTCATGCTTACAAAATACCTGAAACAAAAGTGTAACATAACAACATAGAAAGACACACTATAAAATATCAATTGAAATGGCTTAACTCAATCAAAAGACATATTTACAAAAACAAGTGAACATACGCTGAACGAATTAATTCGATCTATGACCCAATGTAAATGTAAAATTAATAAAACAAGGGGGTAAGATGTAAAACAATATCAGAAAGACAACCATAACCTTGGACAAAATGCCGCCAAATAAAATAACGTACACAGGTAAATAAAAATAATTTGGTTGTAAGGTATACATGGAGTACGGAAATAATTTTTACAAAAAAAAAAATAAGTATATTTTTGAAAACCCCAGGATTTTAATACTAGGATAAATAAAAATCATACATACATTAGATAGATTTGGGACACAAAATTTTATTAAAAAATAGCCGCCGCACTTATTGTTCTTAATATTCAGATCAAAATGCAATTCAGTATCACCCTTGTGGTCATCCATGCATAGCTATACTTGGTACACGGAAAATGTATGTATCATGAAACTTAGAAGGAAATTTCAATCAATTTGATTGGACGATAAGTTGTGAGTGTGTGCTAATCATGCTGACTTATACAGTATTAATCTTCACCTCATGATTACGTAGGAGTTTTTCTCTTGCTTATCCAAGGTGATATCTGAGTTTTTTTGGTTTCTTCTCATGCTTTGTATGATTTCATGCTTTATGAGTTATTTATTTGTTACTCAAACTGACGTATGAGTTCTTCTTTCAGTACACTGATACTCACGCATGGGTTATTCTTTTCTTCTCAAGCTGACGTATTGATTATGTCTCTACTAATGATATAAGATTTTTATCTCTTTTAAAATCACATTTGACACATGGATTACTTTGTTATTAGCAATTTCCATTTAATCGGAATTATACAGCTAAAGTGTGAGATTTAACATTATATTTCTTTCTCATTTAATTTCATTATTTTAGGATTAGATACTCTTATCCACAATTTTATCTTATATTCCAAAGTTTTGTATAATTAGTTTTCATTTATATGTTATAAGCCCTCCTAGAACAAACGGGACCCCATTCCCCTCATTTCCAATTTAATATCATCCTTTCACTATGAAATATATTATGAAGGACATTTTAAGCTTCATTTACTTATAACTATTGATTGATTGGTATGTAACACCACTTTCAGCACTATTGTGCTATTTCGTGGCAGTCAGTTTTTAATGGCGGAGGAAGCCGGAGAGAATCACCGATCTTCGGTAGGAAAACTGACAATTCTAGTCAATTAAGATTGGAGTCGAGCGCACCTGCCACGTGTGGGATTCGAACTCACAACCTCGGTGTTTAACGAGGCCCTCATTTAAAACTAAACACGAAGTATTTACGGAAATAAAAGGTAAACACGTATATTGATATACATACTTCAAAAAACAGGATAACAGAAAAACACTTGTTGTTATTTCTTCATTATAGAACATTTTCCTTGTTAGTGCAATTAATAAAAGTCAGTTTTCTAAACATCAGCTTGGTTTTAACTGCTATTAAATATTTCAATGAAATGACTCTTCGGTGTCTTCCCAATTGTCCCACATTTAACAATTACAGGTTAAAAATTCTGTGGGACAATCGGAAGGATTTTAGTTGGACAATTTGATAGTTTCAATGTTAGACAACAGGCAATTGTTTTGATAGTAATTTATGTATGTGAGTGTTAAGCAGATAATTACATGTATTTATCAATGGAACTTATAAGATTTGAAATAAGCAAGTTTGTATCTACATATTTTATTTCGTTTTGTTTTATTTTGTTAAACTACCGTTTTAACTAAGAACAATATAATACTAACAAAAGATACATTTTAACTGGAGATTTTAACTTCATAGAAAATAAAAAGACGCCAATAACACAAATTGTAAACTGAGCAAATATGTAAATGAAAAATTTAAAAGTGTCAATGATGTTGTTTATAGAGCCTGTAAATGTAGATACGATCCATGTAAACTCGTTGATCCTTTGCATCAACTTATTCTTTAAAGTTATCAATTAAACACAGTAGTAAAATCTTTAAATATTGTTTAATCGATATTAGTATTGTTTAATCGGTATTGATACCGACCGTGCGAGACCCTCATGGGTAGTCGATGTCGTTAAACACCCCGTAGTAGTTGGTATTAACATTGATTTGAATATGAAAAATTAAAACACAACTAAGTACATATTGCTATATATAAACAGTTATGAGTTACTCATGGTCCTACATCTTGTCGATACTGTTAACTTAAAGTTTGGCTTTGCACCACATCATGCGTTTCTCAGATTAATTGACGTCTTTACGCTAAATCCGTTGAATGTGTACTGATTGATACTCTAGTCTGGGAGAATATGATTTATTTATTAGTTGCAATTGGCTTTAAACTAGCTTTCAGTAATTGCAAGTACTCGTATATCGGTGCTTTTGAAAAAAAAACTGGCACATTTAATTCTTCTCAACTCAGAAAGGTAAATATGTTTGATATATCAACTGGAAGTGTGATGAAATGATAAAAACTGTAAATGTTCTCTTTGACAACATTTATTAGATATAAGAAGATGTGGTATGAGTGCCAATGAGACAACTCTCCATCCAAGTCAAAATTTATAAATGTAAACCATTATAGGTCAAAGTACGGTCTTCAACACGGAGCCTAGGCTCACACCGAACAGTAAGCTATAAAGGGCCCCAAAAATTACTAGTGTAAAACCATTCAAACGGGAAAACCAACGGTCTAATCTATATAAAAACGAGAAACGAGAAACACTTATGAACCACATCAACAAACGACAACTACTGAACATCAGATTCCTGACTTAGGACAGGTGCAAACAAATGCAGCGGGTTTAAACGTTTTAATGGTACCAAACCTTCACCCTTTTTCTGAAACAATAGTGTAACATCACAACATAGAAAGACACACTATAAAATATCAACTGAAATAGCTTAACTCAATCAAAGGACATAGTAACACCATTGAACATACACTGAACAAATAAATTTGACCTATGATACAATGTAAATTCAAAATAAATAAACTAAGGGAAGAATAATAAAAGTAACATGTTATATCGGTATGAAATGTTAAACAATTTAAGAAAAACAATATGCTCGAACAAAAATATCAGCCATTTGCAATAACTTTAAACACAGGTAAATAAAATAATTTTGTTGTTAGGTATACGTATACAGTTACAATAGAGAAAGGAAATATTTTAACAAAATAAATAATTTTGATGTTCATAGTACGAAGTGGAAATTTATATTAGTACCAAACACTTATCAAAGCTGGTATATAGACCAGATATAACCCTGAATAACATTAAATAACAAAAAAGCATTACAATTAGTATCAACAGGTCAAATAAACAAGAAAGTACGATTTGAGAGTACTCGCAGTTACTGACAGCTAGTTAAAAGCCAAAACAATTAATAATAAAAATCATGCATCAGAGACTAAAATCAACTAAAACACATCCCAGGGATTTAGTATTTTAACGTCATGGACAGTCAAAGAAGACATGACTAGTGCAATGCCAAAATAAATGTATCGACAGACAGTAGGATAGTCAGGAGTTTAACCTCTTTATAGATCAAAATGAACGTGGGTGTGTCTTTAAACATCCCGTTTGAAAAGAATACAAATTTAGTTATGTTTTAATTTGCTGATGACAAAATCGATATTAGTGCCAATGTAAACTATATTCAAAGATCTAATTACAACATTGGTAAGATAACCTGAACTAATAAGTTTATTTAAAGGTTCGATGAGTTTACACGGATCATATAGTGATTTCCGCGCTTTAAGTACAATATTACCGTAAAATTTAGGATGTGAAATACCCGTTTTTAATCAGTTTTCTACAGGTACAGCCAAATTTACTAATCAAATCTTTGTATCTATGAAAGAACTTAGCAAAAGTTTTACGTAATTTATGGTAACGAAATCCCTGACTTAATAATTTACTAGTGATGCATTGATTACGTTCGTTAACATCTATGACATCACTACACACACGGGCATAACGAACGAGTTGGGATATATACACACCGTATGATGGAGCCAAAGGAACATCGCCGTCTAAAAAAGGAAAATTAACAATAGGGAATGAAAAATCGTCTCTCTTGTCGTAAATTTTCGTATGGAGTTTTCCTTTAGAGATTGAAATGTCCAAGTCCAGAAAAGGACAACTACTGCTGTTTATGTTAGATTTAGTTAAAGTAAGTTCTATTGGGTAAATTTCGGTAGTATATTTAGAGAACTCTGGATTATTTAACGAAAAAATATCATCTAGATAACGGAAGGTATTATTGTTGAATGTATCAACCAAATGTAACAATGACGTGTCTTTACTGAGTTTGGTCATAAACTGAGATTCATAGCAATACAGGAATAAATCTGCTATTAAAGGGGCGCAGTTAGTGCCCATAGGAATACCTACTACTTGTCGATACACTTTATCGCCGAAACGTACATATATGTTGTCCAAGAGAAAATTTAAAGCTTCAATCATATCTTCACATTTCCAGTAAGTGTATCTAGCATACTTTCCTTTTTCGTTACAGAAAAAGGCTTTAAACGAGTTACAGCAAATAAATTTGTAATGAGATTTTCAAAAGACCATTTAATTAAATATGAAAACTTTTCTTGATAAGATTGTGTGGAAGTGTAGTATAGAGTAGAAAATCATAACTATCAACAGAATTAAAAGGACCATCAAAAGCATGTATTTTATCTAAAACCTCTAAAGAATTTTAACACTCCAAAAATAATTAATACCATTATTTTCATAAGCTTTATTACAAAAGTTAATAACAAGTTCTTTGATAGTAGTAAGGAGGTAGTTAGAAGAACTGATAGATTGGTAGTAGAACACTTACTAGATGCGGAGATGAAACGGAATTTAAATGTTTTTGTGCAATTTAGGTAACCAGTACATAGTAGGGACTTTCAAATGTTCGGAGGAGGCTTTAAGCTGGGTAGTGGCAGTGATATGCTTGTTTACAATTTGACTCTCTGTGGAGCGTACGGACCTGAATGTAGATGAATTTGTAATTTCGTTTTGGAGAACTTCCGTGTAGTATATGCGTCACACCACCACTACATTATTTGCTGCTTTATCTGCCGGTACGAACACAAACCGCTTTGCAGTACTTGAGTTTATTTTTATTCTGGAAATGGGAATATCATGGACCCTATTACTAATTTCAGAATTGTTTTCAAAATGAGATATACGAATATTAACAGTATTCATAATTTTATTCAAATAACTGTCTAGAGATTTTTATCAGATTTTTCACGTTTACACCAATTTTACAGTAGACAGACAGAGCGTCTTTAATAACCTTACGACACTGTTTCCAATCTATTTTAGATGGAGGACGATATTTCGGTCCTTTCTTAAGAAAAGTTATGACCTCACGGTCTTCGACGATGTTGAGGTCTCCTGTAAGGACATGACCATAGGGAACATATCTAAAACTAGATGTTTCACAATCTGAAGTGGAAGGAACATTATTTACTATATTGACGTCTGATGTAACTGACGTATAATTAAAAATCAAACTTCTGCTGGTTTTTTTTAAAAGAATACGAAATAATAGGTGGTTCTATATTATCAAAATATGGAGGTATTTGGCTTTGGATGGTAGAGTCATTGAATATACTAGATAAGTTAATAAAATCAATACCTCTATTTATATATTTTAATTTAAGAAAATGCCGTTTATGATTTTCAGGTTTATCGATACTAGGAAATAGCCTATGATGACAAAAGGCTGTAATAATACGGGTGTATTCATACATCGGGCTAAAAAAGAAATTGTATCACACTCCAGAAAAATAGCATATAATTTACTTATTGGTATCTGACCCAGTTTGCATAATACTTGATGTCTGCCATTATTTTTATTATAGATAACAGATCAGCAAGTGTATAATTTATACGATGTTTAATACGTTGATTACGGTTTTGCGTTTGCCATGAGACCTTTTATTTCTAAGTCGTTTATCGACAATATTAATGACATCGATTGAAGTTTTAGTTATGTTCCCTGTCCTAATATTTTGTCATTAAGACCGAGAGGATAAGCAGTTTGAAGTCTTTTATCCAAAATAATTCGCGAATTTCACGTGATTTTTCAAATTGCTTGTGTGATTCTCCTGGTTGTTTCTGAACGGTTTCAAGTGGTTGGAATTTAATAAATTTTAGATTGTGATTATGCTTATCTCAATGTTGATATATCAAACTTTTGAATTTTTTAGGTCTACGAAAGCGGTAAAGGTGTTCTTGATTTCTTTTGTAATACGCTCGTCCTGTCTGTCCCACATATTGAATACCACATTTAGGTTGGGTTCAAGTTACCACATATATAAGGTTTTGAGTTTTTCAGGTAATGTCACAGGAAAAGGAGAGCGAAAAAGCTCTCCCGTTCACTGTTGACTGTACAGTATTTTGTGAAGTTAATCTAAAACAGGTTAGTCACTTTTTGGCATTGCACGGTAAAATTTGTGGATATCCACGCGCATTTTTGTTAAACAATCTGGCTGTAGAGGCATTACAAATACGTTTGATTAAGCACGTGGATATTCTAGAAGTTGTGTTGTTAATAATTTTCTTTCCATTACGTAAAATCATGATAATTAAATAGGGGTATAAGAAAAATAAAAAAGACCGGAGGTTGTAACAATGAATAAGGATCACAATTACGGAATAGGAAATGTACGTTTCGGCAATACAGTTTATCGACAGGTTATATGTATTCCTACGGGTACCAATTGCGCCCCTTTAAAGCAGACTTATTCCTGTACTGCTATGAATCACACGTTATGGCTAAACTCAGTAAAGACCCGTCTAAATTCCATTTAATTGATACACTTACCGTTGTCTTAATGATATGTTTCGTTAAATTATCGAGAAAACTCTAAATATACTGCCGAAATTTACCAAAAGAAACTCCCTTAAAAAAATTAAAAATAAATACCTGTCCTTTCCTAGATTTATATATTTCAGTTTTACAAGGAAACTCTACACAAAATATTATGACTAGAGGGACGAATTTTCGTTCCGAACTGTCAACTTTCCTTTTTTGGACAGTGATGTTCCTTTGGCACCATCTTACGGTATTTATATATCCTAACTCGTTAGCTATGCTCGTGTCTGTAGTGACGTTTTGGATTTTAATAATGTGTTCTATGTATTACTGGTAAATTATTAAGTCGAAATTCTTTCATAGTTACAAATATTTGGTTTGGAAGTTTGGTTGTACCTGTAGAAAACGTTTTACAAACGGGATAGCACATCCTTATTTTTACGGTGATGTTGTTTACCGAGCCCTTATATTTAAATACGACCAGGATAAACTTATTGATCCTTTAGATAAACTGATTCTAAAATGTTACCTATTCAAATTTGTAATTCGATTTTTGAATATTGTTTTTATCGGTATGGATATTGATTTTGTTATCAATTAATTACAACCCAACTAAAAAGTATTGTTAAATACATACATGTATTTACATCCACGGGAGAAACTACGTTTGAGGTGGAAATGAAGATTACATGGATTAATGTTCTAAATTAAATAATAATATAGTGATAAATCAAGTTCATTGGTACTGGTGCAGCCTATAAAGTCCGACCTAGTGATGAACTCTGCTAAAGACTGTCATAACATTATTTATCGGTACACTATGACTGTTAATCCGTTATCACTCGTCAGATGGACGGTCGTACTGTAGTTAATTGTGTTTATAGGCTGGCGAAGAGTTGTAAATCCAGAAGCCGTGACAGGAGTTCTACGTTGAAGTTAGAGACAAGCAGAAATCTGTAAAATAAAACATAAAACAGCAGTATCGATAAACTAAAGAGGAGGGATGGGTGGGTTTACATTAATTATGCGTACAATACACTCAACAATCTGACCTTAGATATATTCAGTTACTTCCTAGCAGACCGTGCATTCAGAATATGATGAGGAGTGCTATAGCTGTTACGATTGATATCCCGTGTAATCGAATTAGGACATGCGCGTTACATTGACCTGTGCATGAACTGTCACAAGTCTTGCCTTCCTCTGATAACGCGATTTAACGGTCAAGCCCTTTAAATCGAATTATAAGAGAGAAGACGTTATTAAAGTCAAAATATATTTTATTGGCGAAGTAAGATCATGGCTTCTGTCGGTTACCAACCCATAAATAAAGGGTCTTTGGGCAACCGTAAATTAGATGCAAATTCAAAATGCAAATCAAATCATTAAAATAAAATAGATAAATAAAATTCAAAATTCAAATAAAAACTAAAATGAAATGAAATTTTGAAATAATGGGGTGCTGAATTGAACCCTGGCAACAGATGTCCAAAATCAACATGAGAAACTACGTTTGAGGTGGAAATGAAGATTACATGGATTAATGTTCTAAATTAAATAATAATATAGTGATAAATCAAGTTCATTGGTACTGGTGCAGCCTATAAAGTCCGCCACTAAACAAGTTCAAAACAATCATTTCATAAAGAATGTTTTGGAACTTGTTACCGCCAACCAGTACCATAAATTGAGAGTCGATATAACTCGGATTGTAATATTCTGTAACAACAAGAATCTGACCGCAGTAACTACTAGCTAACAGATTCCCGAAGCCAATGACCAACTTCGCCGTTTGATGGACAATAAATGGATGATAATAGCATAACTAGATAATAAATGGTGAAAATTGATAAAAGCATAACTAAAATTGTGAAGTCTTATATAAAATTAGATAAATTTCAATATCTGACTAATAAACTATAAATTATTTCTTCTCACTGTAGTTTGGTTCAATCACTTATTTGGAATCTTGTTCTTGTATTGCAATCTTGGTAACATTGGGACCAAGCAAATTTGACTACGCTAACAAATCTTGGAAAATCAATACCGCTTATAAGTTAAGTCCTATCGTATAGAACGCTTAATCCGATGTCATGTCCATTTTAGTGGATTACTTAACATTGCGGGGTTCTTCGAGAATGAGCATACGATTAGTTTATCTCTTTAATTAAAGTACCTCATAACACATTGACCTTGCTAACAAATTGAAATACAAAATGTATAAGAGAACACAAGCATGAGCAACTACAAACTTCCGAGCACAAACGAAGTCATGTTTTGTGATTGAAAATCCCACTATCATATCACGCTTTTGAAAACATGAAAGATCTTAAAATTGACAATCAATCAATAATCAGCTCCAGATTGATAATTTACAATATAGACAAATAATTAAAATTGATATCATAACAGATAAAGATATTTGACTTGCCAACTGTTCTGTTGGTAATCTGATGTATGATTAATACTTTTATATTACCAATGACTTAATTTTAATTTTACCATCAGAAAAGATAAAAACAAGAAGATCTGACATGAATGTCAATGAAGCAAAAACGTAATGGCGGGGTCGTAAACAACTATAGGCCACCGTACAGCTTTCAGCATTGAACATAGTAAATACAGTATAATAACAATAAAAGGCCCGGCAACAATCCAAACAAGAAAACAAGGCCATATTTAAGTATAAATCAATTGAATGTAAACAAGTATAAAAGACTGCGAGAAACAACAAGTTTGTGAGAACTAAGCCCTCCCGTAGCCGGGGACAGTGGTTAACAACACAACATAAAACATAGTTGAGGTAGGTTTTACTCATCAGAACGACAAAAAGCACAATGAAGAACTAACAAATAGACTAAAGACACCAAGTACCCTTCCAAGAGTACTCGCAGTTACTGAAAGCTAGTTCAGAGCCAATTAAAACTAGTAAATGAATCATGTTGCCCAGACAAAAACTTTTTAATCTAAGGTGCAGTTAAGACCCCCCCCCCACCACCAAAACAAATAGCCGATGGAATATTTGTTTTTTGTTTTATTGCATATCATGTGAATGGCGTTCGACGACAATTATTATCCCAAATCATTAATGACTGCTTACAAAAACGAATATTCTCTAAAATACGTAAATACATAAACATTCAGTGTGTAACAGATCACAGTATTTAACCCAATTTCGTTGTTTCTCTTTCAGATAACAAAATCGTATTAATTAGCAGTTTAACAGTCTGAGATATACGCTACTATTAAATCTAAATCAAAAAGGCAATAAAATCAATTTATCAATTACATGTAGCTAAAATGCAGACTACTATTTGAACTTGTCTTGACCTCTGTAATGATATGAATAAGATTAAAGAAAACCATTAACCCAGACAATTAACTCGCTGAGGTTGTAAATTTGTATCAACAATTTTCAGACGAAATTTATCAATGATATAAACATCTGGTGATAATGTGTGTAAACGTAACTTGCAATTCAGAATAGTGTATACTATTTTTTCTCTATTTGTTATTAATGCTAATTAAAAGATTATAAATTTTCTAACAAAAACAACTAAACTTAAATTCTCTAATATAAAATTAAGGAGATGTGGTATGATTGCCAGTGAGACAACTATCCATTAAAGTTCGAATGAAGTGAATGTAATCAATTATATGCAACCATACACCCTTCAACAATGAGAAAAACCAATACCGTATAGTCGGCTTTAAGAGGCCCCGACATGAAAAATATAAAACAATTCAATTGAGAAAACTAACGGCCTAATTTAGAAAGAAATAGTTTACGAAAAACAAATATGACGGACATGAACCACCGATTACTTTTCTAAGTATAGTAGTAAAACTATCTTGCCTTGGTGATCAGTTTTCTAAAATTTGAGACAAATGGAAACATTAATTTCTGTAAAACTAATATCATTTGAACTTTAAAGTTGATAATGCAAGTGAATTAATTGCTACTAGTTCCACTATATGAAAAATCCAAAAAGCTAGACTAAACAAACCCCAAAAACAATAAAGATTCGTTACTTGAACTACAAACAGATGGCAATAATATTTTCAGCTTATGTAAATGTTTGATAGTTATAGAAATCTTGAAATCAACATTTGATTATCTTGTCCATTACATGTAGCATTTTATTTTTCTGAGCACGATCAAAATGTGTGCAAAAACCTGTGTGAGTAATGATGGTTTATCCTAGTGCAAGAGCAATAGTTTTGATCACATTATTTATACATAATACAGACAGGGTATGAATGATTTGTTGTGATCATGGTACATGAATAATAGCCATAGATCTAAATCGACTGGTCCCCGATTACAAAACTGTGAAATTGTTTTCTCTAACCGAAACTGCTCGTTTCCAACTTATGACCTGAACCCTGCTAGCTCCAAGTCTTATTTGCTCATATACTGGATGAGCTCTCTTGCCTAATTCAAATTGGTTGTTAGATAAATATCAAATATAAAATGCATCAGTGTACTTGCTGATATCATTGATATTTACCGGTGATGAATTTTGTATAGCTGCGAGATACCATTTTTATATATACATGTATATACTTCGTACAAATAGGGCAGAAATAGTTTCTGAAATTAGTGAAATAGTTCTCTCTAATATAAAGATGAGAGGGTTTTCCGCCAGCAAACATGTTTAACCCCGTCACATTCTGTATGTGCCTGTGCCATGTTAGAAGCCTGTAATTCGGTGGGTATCGTTTGTTGTTGTATTTCATATTTGTTTTTCGTTTATTGTTTGGTACATAAATCATGCCTTAAGTTTTCTCGTCTGAATTGTTTTACGTTTGTTATTTCAAGGCCGGTTAAAGCCCACTATGCGGAATGAGTTTAGATCACTGTTGAAGGACGTACTGTTAACTATAGTTGTCAACTTCTAAGTCATTAAGGGTCTCATTGGCAATCATAACATATCTTATTTTTATAATTGCGTCTATTGTTTTTATGTTAGTTGTTTTTGTGCATCGTACCGACCTTTTGAGTTAAGCCAATTGCAACTGACTTTTAGTTTATTCTTATATTGTGCTGTTACATCACTGTCTCAGGTAGGGGTAGGGTTGAGCACTCACAAATGATAATATTATCTTCCATAAATGCCATTTTGGTAATTCTGAAAATGAAACCTTAAACATTTACTGTTACACTGTAACATGTAAAAGTTACGATTCTTTAGAAAATACAGTAATGAATTCGTTAGAAAAATAATGAACGATTAGTATTTTGCTTTGAGAGAAATAAATTGATTGTGATTTTAGATACTCTTTTATATCTGCATATTCAGTTAACCAACTTAGTTGAATATTATTTCCAGTGGTTTGAGGTCTCTCCGTCTTATTATTTTAGTTTTGTAAATTCGAACTATTGGGTGTGCAATAATTAATTTCAATTTGATATTTAAGAACATTTAACACCATTTAATAAACTGTAACTACCAGACCATAGATGACCAGTGACCTTGACCCTAGTATATAAGCAAAGTTTTTGCCAGTTAGACTGCCTCAGAACAAAGATTTAGTAACGATGCCACATACAGGAGAATGTCATCCATTGAGGAAGAGACTAAGTTTAACCGCGTTTATTGTATCCGGAAATCGCATATTGATAGAGGATTTTCAAAATCATATTCATATATCATCATTGCATCTTGGAGACCATCTACAATCAAGCAGTATCAATATTCTTGGAGAAAATTCGTTATTTGGTGTGTTCAAAGGAAAACCAATTCCTTTCGACCATCTGAAAAGGATATAATTGATTTTTTTTTTTTTTTTTTTGAAAAACAGAAACTTTTGATATTCAGTGTTAAATACTACTCGGTCTATGTTGAAACAGACTTTATCCTTTTTTTGAGTAGATGTTACTAAATTTGTTTTTGTTGACCGTATGTTGAAAGGTTGCTTTAACCACAATCCGCCAAGAGCAAGATACTCTTTCACTTGGGATGTAAATTGAGTGTTAACTTTTTTAAGTTTTTTTTATCCATTTGAGGATTTAAAGTTGAAGACTTTGACTTTTAAACTTGTGTCTCTAGTTGCTTTGACTACAGCTGCCAGAGCACAATCTTCATCAGCTCTAGATTTACATTATATGTCTTTTAGTCAAAGATAAGGCACTATAGTTTTTCATATACAGGAACTTTTGAAAACGACTAGACCTGGTATAAGTCTGCCTTGTGGTGTTCAAGCGTTTAGATAAACCAGAACTTTGTGTTGTTAAGACAATGATTAATTATGTTTTGCGTACAAAAGATGTAAGGAAGATATTTAGTTTGTTTATTTCTTATGCAACTTTTCGATACAATACACTATGGCGTGTCAAACGTTGGAATATTCACAAAAAATAAAATATATGTTCATAAAATTAAATTACTGTTCGTAAAAACGAGTATATGTTCATAAAAACAAAATATATATTCAAAAATTCTAAATATGTGTTCATAAAATAAAATATATATGCATAAAACATAAATAATTGTTCATAAAGAAATATTTGTTCTTTAAAAATTATAAATGTTCATAAAACAAATAATTGTTCATAAAACTAATAATTGTTCATAAAAAGAAATGTTTGTTCATAGAATTAGATAATTGTTCAGAAAAGTTAAACATATATTCATAAAAGTTAAATATATATTCATGAAAAGTTCAATATATATTCATAAAAGTTAAATATATATTCATGAAAAGTTCAATATATATTCATACACAAAATAATTTTCATTAAAAAAATAAAAATATGTGTTCATAAAATAAAATATATGTTCTTAAGAAATTATAATTACGTTCAATAAATTGCATCATGGAATATCTCGTTGCTTTTGTAACAGTGTATTTGATTGGGTTTGAACTGAAACCGAACCGGATGGGACTCCAGGCGCGAACTTTGGTCTGAAACCCGGACCCGGGCTAAATGCCGGACCAGGACTGAGAAAATTATGGGGAAAAAGTGTTTAAATTTACTAGCATTAGGTTTTCCTTTCTAGTACTCTACTGAGGGGAAGAAAATTAATTCTTTGGAGCACTGATATTGGATGTATGATAATATATATATTTTTATTTATGGTAAATTGAAGATTGTCAAGATTGTATTCTTTCTTTCTTGCTTTCTACAGGTATAAATAAATAAATAAATAATCTTTATTTCAAGAGGATAATCCCATTAGTTAAAACTAATCTTCCTGAGAGTCCTCAAAATAATAATAATAACATATTTATAAAGTACATACAATATTATAATGATATATACACAATATACAATTTTATGTAGATATTATTGAAAAAGCATATTAATTTGCATAATTAATGAAAAATTTGTAACATTTTGTTTTAAAAGATACAAGTGTATTATTCATCTTTATTTCATTTGGTAAACTGTTCCATATTTGAGAACCAGAATATATAAATGTTTTCTTCAAAAAATTTGTTTTTGGCTTTGGAAGATTTAATAGTTTTCATCAGCTGAACGTAAATTATAATTTTGATTATCAGTAAAATGAAAGTTTTCTTGTAAATAGTTAGGAACCATATCCTTTAATGATTTAAATACAAGTATTGCCTTTTGATATTGAATTCGTTTTTCCACATTCAACTAGGTTAAACTATTAAACTATTAAACAATAAACTGAAGGATGTAATTATGTCAGCTTCTACTATAACCCTAGCAGATTTCTTTAATAACTTATTTAGTTTATGTATTCCACCTTCATTACAACTGCCCCATATATTGCAACAATAATCAAACAATGGTAGAATATAAGCATTAAAATAAATAATACGTATATGCATAACTAAATACTTTCTTATCTTTTGTAATAAGTTGATTCTAATTGATATTGTATTATGAATCGCCGTTCTATATCGGCGCATTCCTACATAGTAGGATGGCTAATGCGCCATATATATATATATATATATAACTCGTCTAAACATCAGCCTAACAATGTTAGATCTGTAAATTTGCTTTCGCAAATTTTTTGTTCTTCCCTCCCCGGGATTCGAACTCATGCTACTGAGATATCGTGACACCAAATCGCCTGCACTGTATCCGATGCGCTAGACCAATCGACCACCTAGGCTTCACAATAATAAAGCTTTCGATGGCCGGGTGTTACCTTTCCTCGTCAGTTTTAATCTAGCGTCGTAATACAGTACATGATATATAAGGCATGAAGATGGAATTGTTACAGATCAGCTGAAATATCTATTGTAAAGGATCCTACAAATTAATGCAAGATACAGTCACAGAAATAATTATATTTATAAGTACGTCTGAACCAGTGACAACTCTACAACAGATTTATCCATCGGATCACCAGCAGTGATGGTGATACATGGCTGTGTACATTCTGTATATACAACTCGTCTAAACATCAGCCCAACAATGTTAGATCTGTAAATTTGCTTTCGCAAATTTTTTGTTCTTCCCTCCCCGGGATTCGAACTCATGCTACTGAGATATCGTGACACCAAATCGCCTGCACTGTATCCGATGCGCTAGACCACTCGACCACCTAGGCTTCACAATAATAAAGCTTTCGGTGGCAGGGTGTTACCTTTCCTCGTCAGTTTAATCTAGCGTCGTAATACAGTACGTGATATATAAGGCATGAAGATGGAATTGTTACAGATCAGCTGAAATATCTATTGTAAAGGATCCAACATACAGTCACAGAAATAATTATATTTATAAGTACGTCTGAACCAGTGACAACTCTACAACAGATTTATCCATCGGATCACCAGCAGTGATGGTGATACATGGCTGTGTACATTCTGTATATACAACTCGTCTAAACATCAGCCCAACAATGTTAGATCTGTAAATTTGCTTTCGCAAATTTTTTGTTCTTCCCTCGCCGGGATTCGAACTCATGCTACTGAGATATCGTGACACCAAATCGCCTGCACTGTATCCGATGCGCTAGACCACTCGACCACCTAGGCTTCACAATAATAAAGCTTTCGGTGGCCGGGCGTTACCTTTCCTCGTCAGTTTTAATCCAGCGTCGTAATACAGTACATGATATATAAGGCATGTGTTTTTAGAGGGGACATATATATATATATATATATATACAAATATACACCTGTCCCCTCTAAAAACACATATCAACACAAAAAAGAACGTACCAATAATCCACCAATTCATGCATATATATATATAACGGTAACAGTAAAAGCGTGCTGTACAAATACTTTGTATACATCGTGCATTATCTACAGTGCAATCGGTTGAAGACGGATGATAATTTATGCGAACTGAAGTGACCCCGGACTTAAGAGTATATGATTCTCTAATGAAAAGTCCGTGGTCATTTTAGGTCACAACCCGGACTCACTTATTCAATATTAGATAATTTCGTTCATATTGAAAGAAATGGTTTAATCAAATAATTATTTTCATTCATGGAAACTAGGTGGCGTCTTTGCAGAATTCTCCTAACATTTTTTTATATGCTTTCAAAATTTATCTTGCATTTATGTATACAATCTTCATTTTACCATAAATAAAATTAAATATAAATATATAAAAATTACCGGTCCGGGTTTCAGTGCGTACCCAATCAAATACACTGTTACACAAGCAACAAGGTATCCCATGACGAAATTATTGAACGTATTTATAAATTTTTAGAACATATATTTTATTTTATGAACACATACTTTTATTTTTTGAATGAAAATTTTGTGTGTATGAATATATATTTAACTTTTATGAAAATAAATTTAACTTTTATGAACAATTATTTATTTTATGAACATATATTTCTTTTTATAAACAATTATTTGTTTTCATAACATATATAAATTTTTAGGAAGAAATATTTTTTATGAACAATTATCAATTATTGATGTTTTATATAGATAAGAAGATGTGGTATGAGTGCCAATGAGACAATTCTCCATCCAAGTCACAATGTATAAAAAGTTAACAATTATAGGTCAAAGTACGGCCTTCAATACGGAGCCCTGACTCACACCGAACAGCAAGCTGTAAAGGGCCCCAATGCATATATATTTTATTTCATGAACACATATTTTGATTTTTTGAATATCATTTGTTTTTATGAACATATATTCGTTTTTACGAACAATTGTTTAATTCTATAAACATATATTTTATTTCTTGTGAATATTGCAACGTTTTACACGCCATAATACACGCTGTTAAAATTAGTCTCTTCCTTAATAGATGGCATTCTCCTGTATGTGGCATCGTTACTAAATCTTTGTGCTGAGGCAGTCTAACTGGCAAAGAAATTACAATTATATTAGCAAAGAAAACCAACTCTGAGCAGGCCAAAAAGGAATAATCAAAATAGCCTTCTCAACTTTGTCACTAAGAATTTTCATTATAATTTCCCCAACAAGGAAAGAGGAGGAAAATGTATGGTGTTAATTCAGACCATGAAAAAGTAAAAGCATCTACTAAAGTAGCTTGTGGATCAAAAGACCAAGAAACAAATCTAGGGATTGGAAAAGTCAAACGTGAAGCAAACAAATCAATGTTACTATTCATCAGAACGTTTGAAGGGGGACAATCAGAACTCTAAAATTTTTATAAGACAATTATTAAAAGGATCGGGAATATATCGGTTTTTCCAGGGGATCTTTAATTAAAAATTAAAAATAAACAATTAATATTTTTGTTCTTAAATTTTACATCCAATTAGCTGTAAATTAACTTATCATAGGAAGGTTAATAATAAAAATCATAAAATATAAAATAACGAAAATTCGTAAAAAAAAAGATTCAAAATAGAAAAGAAGAGACGAGAAGTAATTTTCATTATTTGTACTCATACAAGGAAACACCTTGCTTGTTGAATTTTCTGGTAAAATAACTTTTATATCACCTGTTTTCTTGAGTTTTCGATAAAAAAAACCATGATGATTTCAACCTTCCCATTTGGTAAATAGTCAAATTTTAAGCATTTTTCCAACATATTTGTGAATATCCGCCAAAGGAAGTTTTCAAAGACACGTTAGTTTTAGATCCAAGACGAAAAAGACTTGATTATCGGCAAATTTGATATAATTTATATTTTTCAATCTAAAACGAAGGGAAGTAATTCAACCAAAAAGGCCGAGGTCACGTGGTGCACATCTTACGAGTAAAGTACTTAGGATTTTGCCAATTGGGGCGTTATAAATAAAAATTATTATTTAACTTAGAATTTTAAGTACAAAAAAGTTCACAATTGGGCTTTTATCTTCGGGGGGTGGGTTTTTGTCCGGGGGTGTCCTGCTCCTGTTATAAAATGTATTACTATTGCTAATTGTTTATTATAATATGAAGCTATTCGTCTCCATTTCTTCCAATGTAAATTTCCTTTTAGCTATGGGAATTTTGTGATAATTTGTTTTATCAGTATTTATTCTTTTATTTGAATTTTAGTTAGAGTTCAAGTTAACATTGTAATCACACATTCATAAATTGACAATTTGCATACAATGAATTTATCGTTAGAATATGCGAGATTAAAACCAATTAGACAGCAAATTATCGACACTTTAAGCGGGTCAAATACTGTCTTCAACAATAAATTGTAGATCTTGCTTTTACATAAAACGTTTTGAAGGATAGTCAAATCTTTCTGTGTAAATAAAGAACAATATAGATTTATTGAGGAAGTTAATTTACACGTGCAGAAATTAAATCTTTTTTATATGGTATTTTGCCTCTATATTGTTTACAGTAATCATTTTTTACCCTTCAACATTTAGGGAATTATCCTTAAAATCTATCATCTTTGCATAATAGACCTATTGAATTATGTTTATTTTTAAATCACTGCGTCTTGTGTTTTTTTGTCAAATATCAATTTATTAATTTGTATCTTGAAGCAATACTAAAATATTTCGTTTTCTTTCCTTTATAATTTGTTTTGGCAGTGAGCGAAATAATGTTATCCAGTACTATTTATGCCGTTGATGTATATTATAGGAGAAGGGTCTTAGAAAGGTTAAAGCAGCACTACCTATATTGAAACAATCAGCCTGTTTTGGAAACTACGATGCGATGTTTATGGTGTCGGTAATATTAAACAATGGTATAGGAGTGAAAGCTGATGAAATACAGGTATTGCTACTACTATGGTTACATTTTTAAACAAATCATTTCATATCAAAAATATTTGTGAATGAAACATCCAATCAGCGTTATTGAAACCTCACCTATTTATCTAAAAGCAGCAAAAGGGTCTCTTGTATGTTCAATTAAAAGTGTGGATGAAAAAGGGAAAGACCTTACTGTATTTCTTCTGATTATTATTATTATTAAGGTCTTTCCTTTTTCAAAAGGGAAAGACCTTACTGTATTTCTTCTTCTTCTTCTGATTATTATTATTATTATTATTATTATTAAGGTCTTTCCTTTTCAAAGGGAAAGACCTTACTGTATTTCTTCTGATTATTATTATTATTATTATTATTATTATTCTTTTTCCGCCAAACTTTGACAAAGTTAGCAGCCTTAACCGTAAGACGTGTCGCTTTCATGTTCACACTTTGTATCGGTGTCATGAATACCTATCTGGAACTCACCCTGTGAGTCAAAAAATTTTGTCGGTTCGGAGTAATCCCTCCGAAACCAAAAACCTTGTTATCATTCAAACACCGTAACCGTAATAGGTAGAAAAAAACCGAAGGGTGAAATTTGTTCAGGACCAGACCCCGGTTCTTCGTTACATTTGGATCGAAAAGATTCAACGACTCGTTGGTATGGTTATGCCCTATGAAAATTAACCGATGTCGGTTGGCCACAAAACTCAGAAACCGTAAGTCGTAGAAACCTAGGATCTTCACCAATGATCATCAATTGATGTGACTTTGAAAATACCTCAAGGTGAAATTTGTATGTTGACCTTGACCTTTGACCTAACACCTTGTTATGGGATAATCTCAGAAACCATTATACTTACAGAAGTTTTGAATAGTGGGAAATGTTTGGGTCATTAAGTCGCAACTTCGTTACATTTTGACCGAAAAGATTTGACCTTTCTGTAAGGGCATAACCCCTAGTTTATGTTTCTAAAAGACAAAATCAGCTTGTAATGTTAAACCAAGGTCCTAGACCCATGGGGTCTTCAACAATGACATTTGGGACCAATGACCTTGACAAAGGTCACAAGGTCAAAGTCAAGGTCATGTCCCAGATAGCGAATTATGTGTTTTGACCTTATTTAAAGCATTTTAGTGTGTTTTAAAGCTTTTAAGGTTGACCTTGACCTTTGACCTTTCAACATTTTATTAGATATCTCAAAACGATTATACTTACAGAAATAGTAAATAGTGAAAATGTTTAGGTGACTAAGGCACAACTTTTTACATTATGACCGAAGAGATTTGACATATCATTAAGGGCATAACCCGCGTTAACGCTTTCTGAAAAACTAAATTAGCTTTAACTTTTGAACTAAAGGTCCTAGACCCATGGGGTCTTTATAATAACATTGTGGACCAATGACCTTCACAAAGGTCACAAGGTCAAAAGTCAAGGTCATGTCCTAAATAGCGAATTTGTTGTTTTTGTCATATTTTAACGGTTTTAAGTGTGTTTAAGAGCTTTTCAATGCATTTTACATCTATTTGGACATGTATTTTACATTACAAAAGGAAAGACCTCTCAATTGTTCAAGAACAATTGACATTTTAATATTGTTCTTACATCTCTTCTGAAAAAAAAATCCACATGCTTGTTATCAGATATACTCTGAAACTACAAGTCCAATCGACCTCAAAATTTGCAGTCAGCAGGGCATACATGTACTAAAACTTCATTAAACAACGTGGTGCAGCTACCTCTCAAGAATTTCCGTAGAGAAAAGAAATTGCAATGCCGTTAACATCGCTTGCTAGTTCCGTAAATCTCAGTGAAATCCTATAATAAAATGTCTGCTCCTAGATTAAAATACAAATCTCTGTTACAAACTGCTGCTGAAAAATGTACATTGTACGAAAATAATCGATAAACGTGTTTTAAAGTTACACAAGATCAATTAAATCCAAAGCATGCACTGCTCGTGAACTGTGATCGAAACGTCAATAAAGTTATTAAAACGTAGTAAGTTATTTTAATATGTATTCTATTAATTATTAATACGGTATAGATACATACTAGGTAGTGATTTAACGGATATATTTTAAGTGTATTAACACAATAGACTCATAAATATTAAACACCATTATGTTACTACAGTTATTAAATTTAACATGTCAATTATATTAATTAAGATTGTTACGTAATATGTGTTAACATCTTGAAATGATTATTACGTTAGTATCGTTGAAATTAGTTATACATAATTGATAGACTAGTTAGGTTAATCATAATCTTATGAAATTGAAACTGGTTAAATGGTATTTAAAAGTGACATTTGTTAAATGTTTCGTAGATCTGAAGATATGATCGTCAATAAGTAAAATGCTAATTTTTCAAAGACAGTGTTGATAATAATGGTTGATAATGAAAAATTACTAGCAACACAAGTAAATAAGTAATTAAAGTAAAGACAACCTATCCATGTCAAAACGAACTTAAACATAACAAATTGCTACAACATCAGGGTAACCAAGTAGTATAAATTCACTTTACTAAACGTGAAAACCATAAAGCCAAAAATCAACTCAATCTACATAGATTCTGAACTTATACATTAAAATAATGACTTAAACGTATTATAGAACTAAATTCATAATTTGAAGTACCATTAATCAATTTAAAAAACTTGAATAATTAACTGTTGAAAATATCATACAATAAACTAACATTTATAAATCAACAAATTTAACATCATAGACAATAAATAAATTATCTAAAACTATAAATTTATATGTATAATAAAATAATATGAAGAAATAAAGCATGTCAGTACAAATAAGCAAGAAACATTTAAATACAGTATGCATAGTTAAAGGAATACATAAATCAATGTAGGAAAGCAAATAATAGAAAGTTGAATGTTTTAAAAAGATTGATTCATGTAAATACATTAAAGGTAATAATCAATTTAACCGATATAAATATAAAAAAGCATTAATTACGTATACAGGTAAGAAACAAATATTGATACTTGAGTTACTCATGAATAGGAAAAATAAATCATATACTAATACAATCAGTTTAAATTAACGAACATCAAAGTTTATAATTGTGAAGTCAAATAAAGTACGCTAGTAATATGAAGTTAAAAGTTTAACTACAGTCTAAAAGTAGATTATACATCTTTTATGAAAGAACTGAAGTACAATTTTAGAAATTATAGTTTATAATGTTATTCTGTAGACAAATGAATATCAATAAACAGTATTAAACTATTAAACATTGTAAGATACCATGCTAATAAGTATATTTAAAATGAATGATGTTCACATCTAAGATTTCGGGCTTTAAGTAAATATGATATTTAGGAGTAAATATGTTTTAATCATTTCTATAAGTTAAGCAAATTTCTAATAGAATCTGGTTTATTACAAATACATAATATAAATTTCTGATAAATTGTACATACGTACGAGTTGAAATTTATCATACATGAAATCGATATAGCTTATTGACGATATAACACCAATAACCGATGATATCATGTTAAGAAAAAAATTAACTTAAGAATATATCGTTCGTAATGCGATCTGTATATTTTCTATGAAATTAAACATTGAAGATTAGCTACTGTCAGTATTTAAAAGAAACAGTTTATTAAATATGAATTAGTTTCAAATTGAATCTGGTATTATATATCTAAAAACAATAACGGAGTATTATTATTAATTTATAGACAATTAAAGATATTACAATTTGTCATAATAGTTCAAGACGTTAAGTATAAGAGTTCTTAGATAGTCTCTGTATAGCATAGTGAACCATAGGAATGCTTAAGTTGTCCAGAAATTTAATCGAAGTACAATTAAGTTGTAGAGCTTTTAATTTAGTACAAATATTTTTAATTAACTTATAGTAATTTGCTTATGTAAATTTGTAATCTGAAATTTGTAATAAATTGTGAAAATCATTAAATACGATTTATTAAGGTAAATAAAATTTCTGTAAATTGTTAGATAGTAAAATATTATCAACCTAAATTAAGAACAAAAATTATATTAAATTACAAGTAATACAATAAAATACAAGAATTTTAATGTTCGTTCAACATTTTATAGATAACGATCTAGGTAATTAGCAAGGAATTGTATTTAGATTACGACTATGGTGACTATAAAGTATCAACCGGTTTAAGTAGGACTTAGTTGAAATATATCTCTACGTAGATGTGTAAAAATCTGAATGTTGGAAGGAACTAATTAAATGTACGCCTAATTTAATTTCGTTAAACTTTGTGCGTGTAGACACAATCTCGATGTTCTTTATTGGTAATTCACTGGAAATGGATTAATATGAACTACTACTAGAGTGTTTATATTTAATTTATATTTTAATTTATTCTATTTAAATTTTCAGAGTTTATCATTTAGAAACTATACAGTTTAAATAAATACGTCTAAATACGAATATTTTAGTTGTACACAATTTTAAAGAGACATTGTTTTACTTAGGTAATATATCATTCGATGATAGGATATTTTTACTATCAAAGGAAAGTTCATAATATGTTTATCGATGAACGTTTTGCCTGAACTTATTCATAAGTTTCGCTATAATAAATGTTAAATTCGATATTTGATCATATATTTATATTGTCTAGTCTCTATTAAAAGAGTACGTTTTAATCTTTTAAATGAATAATTAATTTTATATAAGAATGATTATTTTAGGTATTGTGATTCTAGTGAATTTAGATCTAAACTGTTAGGTTATATGTTAATTTATAATTGATGATTGAATGCTTTTCAGTTATAGAAATTTGAATTTAGAACTATATAAGGTAATTACAGTAAAGATTGTTCTTTATACCTATTAATTATGAATATTTTGTTACTATCAATTTTATACTGTTTATTTTCAGCTTAAGTCTAGATAAAGTTATAGAAGTTTTTTTCAAGTGTTAAGGACAGTTTTGCGAATTATAGTTAGTATTTGTGACGTGTTAATATGAGGATTTAACAATGTTGAATTTATTTTGATGAATTTGCTTAACGATATGTTAAGCAGTTTTTCTAGATTTGGTTAACGATGTTATTGTTTTATCCGTTTAGTTTCAATTTAATCAATGTAAATTACAGTTTAACATATTGATAAATTATGATTTAATTCGTAATGTTTTAAGGAATTTAGAAAGGTACCCAACTTGCTAGCAATTATTCACATTATCTTTGGTTGTCACGAAGCTAAATAGTAAAAGTTTAGTTATTATATATGTAAGATGGATATTAAGTTATGTTTAAGTAATTTTTGTAATTATTAAAAATAAATTAAATATTATAGATTAATCATAATTTTGGAATCTCAATATTAACATTGGTAGAATTTTACGATTTATCTTCTATTATCAATGTGTTTATTTTTGCACTAGTAAATCATGCTAATTTAAAGCTTAGATTATGACAGTATAAGATATGGATAAACATAATCGTCGTTCTAATTATTTATTACTTATAGTCTTCTTCAAGTTACATATGCGACTTAGGAATAAAATCTAATTAAACTATAATTTCGTTTAGATTTAACTCGTTAAAACGACTAAATAACAAATCATCTTTATTTAAGATTGAATTCAATTATTATTGCATATTATTAAATCGATATGGATTTGATGTATAATCTTAGCAACATAAATATCTAGTACTTGTTTTAAAATTCATGACTTCTAATAATTATCATATTATTTTAGTAAAATCTTTGTTTTCGCTGTAATAGCTTTACAGGATGTCCTATTGGTGATTAGTCTTACTTGATATTTATATACAGTAATGATCTTAAAAAGTATGTGTCTATAATTTACTTTCACAGTAAACATTTTAATATTTTATGGTGTTTTGTAAATTTTGCATATAATATTATAAGTATTGTCTTGAAAACTTATACAAATTGTAAATTGCTAATTATTTTGTGCTAAGTGTATTACGAGTATTTTATAGATGTATTAAATTTCTTTAGTTAAATATCTATTTCAGTTGAAATTTTATTTAATTTTATGTAATATAACATGATTATTAGTTATATATTGTTTAAGTATATTTTAAACATAAAGTCATTGAATTCGTTTTAGTATTGTATTCGAACTAAATCGTGATTTTTGGATATTGTTGCTGTTCCCTGAGGGTTTGCCACATTAACTGATATGAAGTGTTTTACATATTTATAAGTTGTAGTTGGACATGTAATTTATATGTGATTAATCATTTGTTTTATTTTGTATGTAAATTAACTTAATTTGATTCTTGTGTTCTAAGTTAGATTTAAAAACTGTTTCCACATATGAATATTTTCCTGTTGAGAATTGTTACATATTTAATTAAGTATTTTAAGTTTCATATGCAATATACATGTTAGTTTCTTTGTAATTTTGTTTTAATTTAACTTAATTTGTGAAAGTAGCAATTTATTATTGCAACTACTATTTTGTTCAACCGTTCATAGTTGAGACCAATTGATTAATTATTTAAAATTTGCTTATGCTTTGATAATTAAGTATTTAAACTACAATTAAGATTACATTATTCGTAAAAGTTAATTCATTGTAAAATGTATAAAAGATAATATTAATACACATATTTGAATTGAATAAGATTATAACTTAGTATTTAAACTGTACATATTGAAAATGTGATTTATAATTGATTTGTCTTATATTTTGATATATTTAACGATTAGAATATTGGCTTAGAAAATTATTTATTGATTAGATTAAACTTTTATACGATCTTAAAGCATAGTTAGACATCCTCGGCTATCTACTGATTAATGTATTTTATTTAATTATGTGAAAATTATTACATGAATTATAAATTTCAATATTGTGACTACGCAACAATTACCAGGACTCTTAATTGATATCAGATATGCAAAGTTTCACATAGCTTTAATAAGATTTGTACTTATAACAGAGATTCTAAAATTTTAAAATCTACTTGTGTGTTACATGAAATATTCTTCGAAATGATGTAAATCATTTTTTATTGAAATGATTCCTTAATTTGGACCATTTAACATTTTCATTTTTAAAAATTTTTTTTCAAATGAAAGTTCTTTAAACATTTTGGAGGTATTTATTTTAATTTTTTAAAAAATTTATATATTAAGGTTAAATTTATTAATTTTTAATGTTTAACCGAGAAAAATTCATAATTTTTTACAGTTAAGGATTTTTCTATTCGAATTTTGAAAGAAGTTTTAAAGGGAGAAGGGGTTAATTTTAATTTTTTTTGAAAAAGTTAATTGGTTTTAAAAATATGTCAAAATATTTTTAAGATAAGCAAAACAAATTATTATAATTTAATATTAACTTAATTTAAGATATTAAATTTATTCAAAAATTTTGAAAAAAGTTTTAGAATGTTTGTTTTATATTGTTAAATTTTTAAATTAAACCAAAAATCAAAGTTTGTTTAAAAAAAATTAAAAAGTTTTAATCAAAAAAATTAAAAATCGGAACTCACCCTGTGAGTCAAAATTTTGTCGGTTCGGGTAATCCCTCCGAAACCAAAAACCTTGTTATCATTTAAACACCGTAACCGTAATAGGTAGAAAAACCGAATGGTGAAATTTGTTTAGGACCAGACCCCGGTTCTTCGTTACATTTGGATCGAAAAGATTCAACGACTCGTTGGTAGGGTTATGCCCCTTTGAAAATTAACCGGTGTCGGTTGGCCACCAAAACTCAGAAACCGTAAGTCATAGACACCTAGGATCTTCACCAATGATCATCAATTGATGTGACTTTGAAAATACCTCAAGGTCAAATTTGTATGTTGACCTTGACCTTTGACCTAACACCTTGTTATGGGATAATCTCAGAAACCATTATACTTACAGAAGTTTTGAATAGTGGAAAATGTTTGGGTCATTAAGGCGCAACTTTGTTACATTTTGACCGAAGAGATTTGACCTTTCTGTAAGGGGCATAACCCCTGTTTTAGGTTTCTGAAAAGACAAAATCAGCTTTTACTATATAACCAAAGGTCCTAGACCCATGGGGTCTTCAGCAATGACATTGGGGACTAATGACCTTGACAAAGGTCAAAGGTCAAAGGTCAAGGTCATGTCCCAGATAGCGAATTATGTGTTTTTGACCTTTTTTAAAGGATTTTTAGTGTGTTTTAAAGCATTTTGAGGTCGACCTTGACCTTTGACCTTAAAACTTGTTTATTGGATATCTCAAAAACGATTATACTTACAGAAATAGTAAATAGTGAAAATAATTGGGACATAAAGGCGCAACTTTTTACAGTTTGACCAAAGAGATTTGACCTATCCGTAAGGGCATAACCCTGTTAACTGTTTTAGGAAAGACAAAATAACCTTTAACTCATGAACCAAAGGTCCTAGACCCATTAGGTCTTTTGTTATGACATCATGGACCAATGACCGTGACAAAGGTCAAAGGTCAAAGGTCAAGGTCATGTCCCAGATAGCGAATTATGTGTTTTGACCTTTTTAAAGTATTTTAGTGTGTTTTAAAGCTTTTAGAGGTTGACCTAGACCTTTGACCTTAAAATTTATTTATTGCATATCTCAAAACGATTATACTTACAGATATAGTAAATAGTGAAAATAATTGGGACATAAAGGCGCAACTTTTTACATATAGACCGAAGAAATTTGACCTATCTGTAAGGGCATAACCCCAATTAACTGTTTCTGAAAATACAAAATTAGCTTTTACTCTTGAACTAAAGGTCCTAGACCCATGGGGTCTTTTGTAATGACATCGTGGACCAATGACCTTGACAAAGGTCAAAAGTCAAGGTCATGTCCCAAATTCCGAATTATGTGTTTTCGACCATATTTTAAGAGTTTTGTGTGTGTTTTAGAGCTTTTCAATGCATTATACGCTTATTAAAACATATATTTTACATAATGAAAAGGAAAGACCTCTCAATTGTTCAAGAACAATTGACATTTTAATATTGTTCTTACATCTCTTCTGAAAAAAATCCACATGCTTGTTATCAGATATACTCTGAAACTACAAGTCCAATCGACCTCAAAATTTGCAGTCAGCAGGGCATACATGTACTAAAACTTCATTAAACAACGTGGTGCAGCTACCTCTCAAGAATTTCCGTAGAGAAAGAAATTGCAATGCCGTTAAAATCGCTTGCTAGGTCCGTACATCTCAATGAAATCCTATAATAAAATGTCTGCTCCTAGATTAAAATACAAATCTCTGTTACAAACTGCTGCTGAAAAATGTACATTGTACGAAAATAATCGATAAACGTGTTTTAAAGTTACACAGGATCAATTAAATCCAAAGCATGCACTGCTCGTGAACTGTGATCAAAACGTCAATTACCTACAATGACAAAAGAAATACATTGTGTGTATTCCGTCGCTATACATGTTGTCTGTCCAACGTCTCCACCTAAAAAGAAATAAAAATACTAACTTTTCGCTATTATAAAGCTTCGTCACGTGACGCCACAATCTGGCGCCAGACAAATACGCGCGCGGGACCTGAAATAGAATAAAAACTTTCCAACTAACTAAATATAGAAACTTAACCAACACACTAATATGGACCCTTTAAAGAAAGAAAGAAAGAAAGAAAGAAAGAAAGAAAGAAAGAAAGAAAGAAACAAACAAACACATATCAATCAATCATGTTTCAGAAGGGGGAAAGACCGTTTACAATTGCTTTTTGAAAGCAATTGATTTATATTATTAAGGTCTTTCCTTTTCAAAAGGAAAGACCTTACTGTATTTCTTCTGATTATTATTATTATTATTATTATTATTATTATTATTATTCTTTTCCGCCAAACTTTGACGAAGTTAGCAGCCTTAACCGTAAGACGTGTCGCTTTCATGTTCCCACTTTGTATCGGTGTCATGAATACCTATCTGGAACTCACCCTGTGAGTCAAAAATTTTGTCGGTTCGGAGTAATCCTCCGAAACCAAAAACCTTGTTATCATTTAAACATCGTAACCGTAATAGGTAAAAAAAACCGAAGGGTGAAATTTGTTCAGGACCAGACCCCGGTTCTTCGTTACATTTGGATCGAAAAGATTCAACGACTCGTTGGTAGGGTTATGCCCCTATGAAAATTAACCGATGTCGGTTGGCCACCAAAACTCAGAAACCGTAAGTCGTAGAAACCTAGGATCTTCACCAATGATCATCAATTGATGTGACTTTGAAAAATACCTCAAGGTCAAATTTGTATGTTGACCTTGACCTTTGACCTAACACCTTGTTATGGGATAATCTCAGAAACCATTATACTTACAGAAGTTTTGAATAGTGGGAAATGTTTGGGTCATTAAGTCGCAACTTCGTTACATTTTGACCGAAAAGATTTGACCTTTCTGTAAGGGGCATAACCCCTAGTTTATGTTTCTAAAAAGACAAAATCAGCTTTTAATGTTAAACCAAAGGTCCTAGACCCATGGGGTCTTCAACAATGACATTTGGGACCAATGACCTTGACAAAGGTCACAAGGTGGTCAAGGTCATGTCCCAGATAGCGAATTATGTGTTTTTGACCTTATTTAAAGCATTTTTAGTGTGTTTTAAAGCTTTTTAAGGTTGACCTTGACCTTTGACCTTTCAACATTTTATTAGATATCTCAAAACCATTATACTTACAGAAATAGTAAATAGTGAAAAATGTTTAGGTGACTAAGGCACAACTTTTTTACATTATGACCGAAGAGATTTGACATATCATTAAGGGGCATAACCCCCGTTAACGCTTTCTGAAAAAAACTAAATTAGCTTTAACTTTTGAACTAAAGGTCCTAGACCCATGGGGTCTTTTATAATAACATTGTGGACCAATGACCTTCACAAAGGTCACAAGGTCAAAAGTCAAGGTCATGTCCTAAATAGCGAATTTGTTGTTTTCGTCATATTTTAACGGTTTTAAGTGTGTTTAAGAGCTTTTCAATGCATTTTACATCTATTTGGACATGTATTTTACATTACAAAAGGAAGACCTCTCAATTGTTCAAGAACAATTGACATTTTAATTTTATTCTTTTTGTTCCATAAACTTTGACAAAATTTCCTCCGTAACCATAAGACGTGTCGCTTTCATGTTCACACTTTGTATCGGTTTCATAAATACCTATCCGGAACTCACCCTGTGACTCGTAAAATTTTGTCGGTCCGGAGTTATCCCTCCGAAACCTAAAAACCTTGTTATCATTCAAACACCGTAACCGTAATAGGTACAAAAAAACTGAAGAGTGAAATTTGTTCAGGACCAGACGCTGGTTCTTCGTTACATTTGGATCGAAAAGATTCAACGACTCATTGGTAGGGTTATGCCCCTTTGAAAATTAACCGATGTCGGTTGGCCACTAAAACTCAGAAACCGTAAGTCGTAGACACCTAGGATCTTCCCAATGTTCATCAATTCATGTAACTTTGAAAAATACCTCAAGGTCAAATTTGTATGTTGACCTTGACCTTTGACCTTACACCTTGTTATGGGATAATCTCAGAAACCATTATACTTACAGAAGTTTTGAATAGTGGAAAATGTTTGGGTCATTAAGCGCAACTTTGTTAATTTTTCACCGAAGAGATTTGACCTTTCTGTAAGGAGCATAACCCCTGTTTAAGGTTTCTGAAAAGACAAAATCAGCTTTTACTATATAACCAAAGGTCCTAAACCCATGGGGTCTTCAGCAATGACATTGGGGACTAATGACCTTGACAAAGGTCAAAAGGTCAAAGGTCAAGGTCATGTCCCAGATAGCGAATTGTGTTTTTGACCTTTTTAAAAGGATTTCTAGTGTGTTTTATAGCTTTTTGAGGTTGACCTTGACCTTTGACCTTAAAACTTATTTATTGGATATCTCAAAAACGATAATACTAACAGAAACAGTAAATAGTGAAAAATAATTGGGACATAAAGGCGCAACTTTTTACATTTGACCGAAGAGATTTGACCTATCCGTAAGGGGCATAACCCCTGTTAACTGTTTTAGAAAAGCAAAAATAAGCTTTAACTCATGAACCAAAGGTCCTAGACCCATGGGGTCTTTTGTTTTGACATCGTGGACCAATGACCTTGACAAAGGTCATAAGGTCAAAAGTCAAGGTCATGTCTCAAATTCCAAATTATGTGTTTTTGACCATATTTTAAGAGTTTTGTGTGTGTTTTAGAGCTTTTCAATGCATTATACGCTTATTTAAACATATATTTTATATAATGAAAAGGAAAGACCTCTCAATTGTTCAAGAACAATTGACATTTTAATTATTATTATTATTCTTTTTGTTCCGCCAAACTTTGACAAAATTTCTCTCCGTAACCGTAAGCCATGTCGCTTTCAGGTTCACACTTTGTATCGGTGTCACAAATACCTATCCGGAACTCACCCTGTGAGTCGTAAAATTTTGTCGGTCCGGAGTTATCCCTCCGAAACCTAAAAACCTTGTTATCATTCAAACACCGTAACCGTGATAGGTAGAGAAAAAGCAAAGGGTGAAATTTGTTCAGGACCAGACCCCGGTTCTTCGTTACATTTAGATCGAAAAGATTCAACTACTCATTGGTAGGGTTATGCCCCTTTGAAAATTAACCGGTGTCGGTTGGCCACCAAAACTCAGAAACTGTAAGTCGTAGCCACCTGGGATCTTCACCAATGATCATCAATTCATGTGACTTTGAAAATGCCTCAAGGTCAAATTTGTATGTTGACCTTGACCTTTGACCTAACACCTTGTTATGGAATAATCTCAGAAACCATTATACTTACAGAAGTTTTGGATAGTGGAAAATGTTTGGGTCATTACGGCGCAACTTTGTTTCATTTTGACCGAAGAGATTTGACCTTTCTGTAAGGGGCATAACCCCTGTTTTAGGTTTCTGAAAAAACAAAATCAGCTTTTACTATATAACCAAAGGTCCTAGACACATGGGGTCTTCAGCAATGACATTGGGAACTAATGACCTTGACAAAGGTCAAAGGTCAAGGTCATGTCCCAGATAGCGAGTTATGTGTTTTTGACCTTTTTTAAAGGAGTTTTAGTGTGTTTTAAAGCTTTTTGAGGTTGACCTTGACCTTTGACCTTAAAACTTATTTATTGTATATCTCAAAAACGATAATACTTACAGAAATAGTAAATTGTGACAAATAATTGGGACATAAAGGCGCAACTTTTTTTACATTTGAACGAAGAGATTTGACCTATCCGTAAGGGGCATAACCCCAATTAACTGTTTCTGAGAAGACAAAATTAGCTTTTACTCTTGAACCAAAGGTCCTAGACCCATGGGGTCTTTTGTAATAACATCCTGGACCAATGACCTTGACAAAGGTCATAAGGTCAAAGTCAAGGTCATGTCCCAAATAGCGGATTTTGTGTTTTTTGTCATATTTTAAGGGTTTTAAGTGTGTTAAAGAGCTTTTCAATGCATTCTACGCCTATTGAAACATATATTTTACATGATGAAAAGGAAAGCCCTGTCAATTGTTCAAGAACAATTGACATTTTAATTATTATTATTATTATTATTATTATTATTATTATTATTCTTTTTGTTCCGCCAAACTTTAACAAAATTTCCCTCCGTAACCGTAAGCCATGTCGCTTTCAGGTTCACACTTTGTATCGGTGTCATAAATACCTATCCGGAACTCACCCTGTGAGTCGTAAAATTTTGTCGGTCCGGAGTAATCTCTCCGAAACCTAAAAACCTTGTTATCATTCAAACACCGTAACCGTAATAGGTAGAAAAAACCAAAAGGTGTATTTGTTTAGGACCAGACCCTTGTTCTTCGTTACATTTGGATCGAAAAGATTCAACGACTCATTGGTAGGGTTATGCCCCTATGAAAATTAACCGATGTCGGTTGGCCACTAAAACTCAGAAACCGTAAGTCGTAGCCACCTAGGATCTTCACTAATGATCAATTTATGTGACTTTGAAAATACCTCAAGGTCAAATTTGTATGTTGACCTTGACCTTTGACATTACACCTTGTTATAGGATAATCTCAGAAAACATTCTACTTACAGAAGGTTTGAATAGTGGAAAATATTTGGTTCAATAAGGCGCAACATTGTTTTACTTTGACCGAAGAGATTTGACCTTTCTGTAAGGGGCATAGCCCCTGTTTAAGGTTTCTGAAAAGACAAAATCAGCTTTTACTATATCATCAAAGGTCCTAGACCCATGGGGTCTTCAGCAATGACATTTGGGACCAATAACCTTGACAAAGGTCACAAGGTCAAAGGTCAAGGTCATGTCCCAGATAACGAATTAAATGTTTTTCACCTTTTTTAAAGGAGTTTTAGTGTGTTTTAAAACTTTTTGAGGTTGACCTTGACCTTTGACCTTAAAACTTATTTATTGGATATATGAAAAACGATAATTCTTACAGAAATAGTAAATAGTGAAAAATAATTTGGACAGAAAGGTGCAACTTTTTTTACATTTTGCCGTTTAGATTTGACCTATCCGTAAGGGGCATAACCCCTGTTTTAGGTTTCTGAAAAGACAAAATCAGCTTTTACTATATAGCCAAAGGTCCTAGACCCATGGGGTCTTCAGCAATGACATTTGGGACTAATGACCTTGACAAAGGTCAAAAGGTCAAAGGTCAAGGTCATGTCCCAGATAGCGAATTATGTGTTTTTGACCTTATTTAAAGGTTTTAAAGGTTGACCTTGACCTTTGACCTTTCAACTTTTTAGTCGATATCGCAAAAACGGTTAATCTTACAGAAATAGTAAACAGTGAAAAATGTTTAGGTGACTGAGGCACAACTTTTTTACATTTGACCGAAGAGATTTGACATATTCTAAAGGGGCATAACCCCCGTTAACGGTTTCTGAAAAGGTAAAATTAGGTTTAACTCTTGAACCAAAGGTCCTAGACCCATGGGGTCTTTTACAATGACATTGTGGACTGATGACCTTCACAATGGTCACAAGGTCAAAAGTCAAGGTCATCTCCTTAAAAGCGAATTTGTTGATTTTTATCATATTTTAACAGTTTTTGTGTGTTTAAGAACTTTTCAATACATTCTACGTCTATTGGAACATGTATTTTACATAACAAAAGGAAAGACCTCTCAATTGTTCAAGAACAATTGACATTTTAATATTGTTCTTACATCTCTTCTGAAAAAAATTCCACATGCTTGTTATCAGATATACTCTGAAACTACAAGTTCAATCGACCTCAAAATTTGCAGTCAGCAGGGCATACATGTACTTAAACTTCATAAAACAACGTGGTGCAGCTACCTCTCAAGAATTTCCGTAGAGAAAAGAAATTGCAATGCCGTTAAAATCGCTTGCTAGGTCCGTAAATCTCAATGAAATCCTATAATAAAATGTCTGCTCCTACATTATAATAAAATCTGTGTTACAAGCTGCTTACATTGTAAGAAAATAATCAATAAACTTGTTTTAAAGTTACACCAGGTCAATTAAATCTAAAGCATGCACTGCTCGTGAACTGTGATCGAAATGTCAATTACCTACAATGACAAAAGAAATACATTGTATGTATTCCGTCGTTATACATGTTGTCTGTTCAACGTCCCAACCTAAAAAGAAATAAATATACTAAGTTTTCGCTATTATAAACCCGCGTCACGTGATGTCTCCTCAATCTGGCGCGAGAGTCGCGCGCGGGACCTGAAATAAAATAAAATCTTCCAAACTAAACATGAAACTTCCCCGGTAACACAATAATATAGACCCCTTACAGAAAGAAACAAATAAAGAAACAAACAAACAAACAAACACACGCACACACATATCAATCAATCATGTTTCAAAGGGGGAAAGACCGTTTACAATTGCTTTTCAAAAGCAATTGATTTATATTTTTTATTATTCTTTTTCCGCCAAACTTTGACAAAGTTAGCAGCCTTAACCGTAAGACGTGTCGCTTTCAGGTTCACACTTTGTATTGGTGTCATAAATATCTATCCGGAACTCACCCTGTCAGTCAAAAAATTTTGTTGGTTCGGAGTTATCCCTCCGAAACCTAAAAACCTTGTTATCATTCAAACACTGTAACCGTTATAGGTAGAAAAAAAGTGAAGGGTGAAATTTGTTCAGGACCAGACCCTGGTTCTTCGTTACAATTGGATCGAAAAGATTCAACGACTCATTGGTAGGGTTATGCCCCTATGAAAATTAACCGGTGTTGGTTGGCCACCAAAACTCAGAAACCGTAAGTCGTAAACACCTAGGATCTTCACCAATCATCATCAATTCATGTGACTTTGAAAAATTCCTCAAGGTCAAATTGATATGCTGACCTTGACCCTTGACCTAACACCTTGTTATGGGATAATCTCAGCAACCTTAATACTTACAGAAGTGTTGAATAGTGGAAAATGTTTGGGTCATTACAGCGCAACTTTGTTACATTTGACCGAAGAGATTTGACCTTTCCGTAAGGGACATAACCCCTGTTTTAGGTTCCTGAAAAGACAAAATCAGCTTTTACTACATAACCAAAGGTCCTAGACCCATCGGGTCTTCAGCAATGACATTGGGGACTAATGACCTTGACAAAGGTCAAAAGGTCAAAGGTCAAGGTCTTGTCCCAGATAGCGAATTATGTGTTTTGACCTTTTTTAAAGGATTTTTAGTGTTTTAAAGCTTTTTGAGGTTGACCTTAACCTTTGAACTTAAAACTTATTTATTGGATATCTCAAAAACGATAATACTTACAGAAATGGTAAATAGTGAAAAATAATTGGGACATAAAGGCGCAACTTTTTTACATTTGAACGAAGAGATTTGACCTATGCGTAAGGGGCACAACCCCTGTTAACTGTTTTAGAAAAGACAAAATAAGCTTTAACTCATGAACCAAAGGTCCTAGACCTATGGGGTCTTCTGTTATGACATTGTGGAACAATGACCTTGACAAAGGTCATAAGGTCAAAAGTCAAGGTCATGTCCCAAATTCCGAATTATGTGTTTTTGACCATATTTTAAGAGTTTTGTTTGTTTTACAGCTTTTCAATGCATTATACGCTTATTTAAACATATATTTTACATAATGAAAAGGAAAGACCTCTCAATTGTTCAAGAACAATTGAGATTTTATTTTTGAAATGCATTTCATTATTTTTAGGTAAGGGATCATTTTTAAAGTCGATCTTTCCTTTGTTTTTTTGGTTTTAAATTATCAGTCTGTTTTTATGTAAATAATTATTCGTCGTAAGCTGTCGAATGCAATGGCTATGGACGTTCCTCGTGAAACAGCCACCCGACGACACAAAACATCAAAAGCCATCTTGAGGTGTCTGATGACGTACTGACTTCTTTTGTTGTAATATAAAATTACTAGCTTTTTGTTTAAAGAAGGCTATTCCAGAAAGATGTGTAATGTGTACTGAAGTCTGTATCATACAATGGAAAAGACGGAATATGGTGTATCAGTTATATTATTACATTTTTTACCAATAAGTTGGTGTTGATATTGGTGGACCGTCAATCCCTATGAGTAGAATCCACCGAGTAAGCTAGTGATTCGGTACTGCAATGATTTAAATGATATATTCTTAGTATAAAATTCCCTACTCACTCAAGCAAAGAATTTTGATAATGGTTAATAAGCTCTTATGTATTATTCTTCCTTATCGGGTTTACTCGAACGTACTTGATCAAGTTTATTCAAGACACAAGTGCCATTCGCACTTCAATTGGTATCCTACATTTGATTTAGAAATATGGGATTTCTTTAATAGTTTAAGATATGAAAGGTGTGTGACCATAGAAATACTAAAACTTTTATTTGTACAAAGTCTTTGATTAAAGAATTCGCAGCAATTTTCATTCATAGTTCAATTTCATGAGGCAATGTTCAAAATTATTTATCGATTCTAATGGTCTGATTTGTGAGTTTTCTGTTTTTATCTATTCCAGAGCCAGGCATATCTTCTACTCGCTGCAAGGGGCCAACATCGTCTTTCATCACTGTGTCTTGGTCACAAACATATGTATGGTTTAGATGGAGTGCCAGTAGATAAAGAGCAAGCTTACCGTAAGTGCAACTTTACAACTAAAATGCACATGCAAATTTGGAAAGACTATAAAAAAATCGTTTTTTAGTTATAGTAGTTTAAGCAAAATAGCATATTCATGTACCGTGAGTGCAACTTACAACTACAATGTGCATGCACATTTGAGATGAACATACATGTATAAAAAATAATCGTTTTAAGCTATATCAGTATATGCAATCTAGCATATACATGTATATGTAAGACTTTGTTACTTATCTAATATATGCGAGCATAGTTTCACATGTACTTTAACATGCCGTTATAACCATAGCATGCTTAATTATCGTACTGTGACCAGTTATACTGCAATTATTGTAGAATAATGAATATATATAATATATCTATAGTCTTGTCTCTGCTACAGCTTGAGGTCTACCTCATCTATATTCAAGATTTATTTATCTAGAAAAGACGTTTTCTTTAATTTGGCATTTACAGTTCTAAGTTCAACACACCTTTGTAATCAATTGTTCACAGAAAATAAATGAAAAATAATAGTCTGCTCCATACACTGCAGAATATAACTGAAATCAAAATCGAATTAAAAAAAACCTGCCTAGAAGCAAATAATTATTTTGTCCGCGAAAAATTTTCCTGCCCAGCCGCCCCTTCCCGCCACTGAAGAAAATCAAATGGTCGTCCCTTAATATGAAAACATTTTTCCATCTGCTACTACAGTGATAAATGTTGTGTTCTTGGAGGAACGACTGAAATCGACACTTCACAAGTTTTACGGTTACCATCATGGATTGGTTGGCCGATACGATGTGTCGATGTCCCAACTCAGTAGCGACATGTTTTCGCGGTTTTTATCTTTAAATACAATTATATTCGTCTGATCTATGTATTTTATCTGATTGTGTCCTATTTCCCAACGTGACACTGTGACTCAGTTTGAATTTGCATGGCAGTTAATGCATGCATAACAGAAGACGCTTACTCTGTCGACACAACCGCCGGTTACGATCCTTTTGGAGTTCATACGTTTCTTTCAGATTTGTTTGTAACCTTAGTTTGTCTCTTCTTAATCGATTCACGAGATTTGAACATCAGTAAACTACTGTCGTCATAATTTATAGAAGAGCTTGATTTCTTTTGTTCCACAGCCAATGCAAAACATCCACTTGAAGCCAATTTAGAACAAAGTTGCATTCTTTGTCTTCCATATTTTTAAATACACGAAGATGCATGCTTTCGGATTTAATGCCTCGGAAGACAAATGCCTTATCAACATTGTTACAATCTGAGGTAAAAGATGCTACTAACAAGATCTTCTTTTTTAAATCTATTGTTATTTAAGTAAACAGATAAACGTTATATACTAACTAAACATAGTGCATGTACTCTTCAAGACTTGCCTAATTAACCAGATGTCACCAAAACTAAGTTGCAAAAATTGACTTAAAATTTATATGCGGGAAAATCTTCTCATTGACTTCGTAATTCCCGTGAAAATGTTCAAAGAAATATGTTTTTAGAAAATATCGTGAAAACTAATTTCTGAAATATCAAAATAGACACGATTTTGAATTTCAAGGAGTACTTCAAAAATTAGGGTCCATGTACGATCTCAACAATTGGTTGTGAATACAAGGATCAGGACGCTATTTCGAAGATGATGTGGCCCAGAGTCAAATTCGTTAAATATGGGGTGTGGATATCAAAGAAGACTGGAAACAAATACTTCGATTTTCAATTGGTTGTCTGTATCACCAAATAAATTAAAATCATTTTCCAAGGGATTTTTATCTCTTGGAAAAAGGAAAAAATCTTGTATGGCAGTTGAAAAGAAAGGGGTTGTCTGAAGGAGAGATCGCTGACCATAAAGAAGGTAGCGTTTGGAAGGGTCTGTTTGTACGGCGAGCTCAGCCGTATAGAAAACCGTATGGTAAAAAAAGGAATGGACTGCCGCATTGTCAGACTTCATATCGGGACTAAGCTGAGGCACCGACTTGGCGTTAAGTTAAAGGTTAACCAAAAAACTCATCAAAGGTACCAAGCTAATAATTTTGTACGCCAGACGCGACTTTCGTCTTTATTAGACTTATCAGTGGCGCTCAAATCAAACAATCGGTACGCCACATCAAATACTAGTACAAAATTAAAGAGCATTCATAACCGAAATTTCCGAAATGTTGTGCCAAAACGGCTAAGGCAATCTATACCTCGGGGGAGAAAAACCTCAGTGTTTTAAATAGTTCATTTATTTATAAACAGTATCATGTTGTTGTTTCTCTTCTTTACAAAAATATACAAACATTCTACAACATCGGCAAATTCGGTATCACTGATGTCGTCATCTTTCAACGCTTTACTGCCTTCATCGTCTTTCCTATATCGTAAAGTTTTAGGCTAAACGTACGATGTCTTGCTGATTCTTTCATTTCTTACCACACGCTCTGAGATCAACGTCAACTCCAAAATTCCAAACGAATTGATATCGCTTTACGAACTCAAAGGAGTTCATGCGTCGGAGCCTTTTCCTGTGGTAGTCGTACAAGGTGTACCGGTCGTGAAAAATGACATTCAGAACAGAACAGCGTCGAATGCGGGGTTAATAGACTTGCCCAATTTGTTAAATTCTTATGTATTTGTGAATCTATGTATCTTACACTTTTTCGGAGATTCTTTCCTAAGCCCCTATATGCTGGCTATTCACACTATACTGCGTTCATTTAATTACTGACTTCAAAAGAATTCCAAAAAAGGAGATTTCTCTTGAAATGGCTTTTGGGGCAGATAATCGAACCACTTTCATCGTACAATTGTCTTCTATGTTTCAAGTCCAGACCATACCCATAGGTACGAGGTAATCTACCTGGCGTAAGCTACAGACCTTTATTGCGCGTCTTAACTTCTTCACACAACACACACTTTTCACGTTTGGGGGAGAGACCAGACCAAAAACAAACAATGTGTCGAAATCATCAAGGCGGAGAGTGTGGTCGATTATCTTTGCAACACCACATTCACAAAAGTGTTTTCAATTCTTGGTTGGAAACCTACGCATGTTTACTAGCACTTGCAATCATCCATGGAAACAAATTTGACTTCAGGAGGCTTTTGTAATGACATAGATAGAATACAGACATAGCAAATGTCCATAAAGTCTATTGAAGGACCTTGAATGTATCCAGTCCAGCGGCATCCTTTCTCATCCAGTTGAGGCGATGTTCCGCAGAGCACTTCTCACACCAATCTTCTACAAGCGACAATTTGCCCAATTTGGAATCTTCGTACACGAATAAGTGCTTGTCGTTTGAATTGTGAACGTCTCTCCCTTCTAATGCGTCCTGATTCATTGTCAGCACCCGAACATCAGTGTTATATAATTCCACTCTTAATACTATGTAAAAAAAATTCCCGTTTATATTTTCTATTCGCCTTTGTGCTTGTTAGATCGATGTTAGCAAATCTGTAAGCTTCACACCAGCATTATTTGCAAAATGTCTTGAACTGTTCCCTAGTAAGATTAGCACAATGATCGAAATGGATCTGATTGCGATTTGTTGCGTCTTGTTGAAAGAGACAAATAATGCTTGCATTTCCGATAATAGACTGTCTTGGTAGCTTGAAGTAGTTCTGACAAAGATAAAATAAGTCGACGTTGTTATGTCGCCCTCTGACCTAATATTATTCACTCATTTTCTATTAACGTTTCATCAGCATCGAGCCGTGAAGGACCTCCAGATTCTTCCGAATCGTCTCGATATCGCGCAGATCTGGTTCATCATTCGGTTGCTCGAAGAATAACATATCTGTAGCAATATGAAAGATTGGTGGGAGTAGTACATCAATGAGGTCTGGTAGCGGATAAGGTCACTAGTTTCTGATGAAGAGGAGTTCATGTTTGTGTTTTTTCTAGAATTCGTTCTCCAAACTCTTGCGTTTGGTAAATGGGTTGGTGAAGCGATTTTTCGAAAACTTTCAGCCTTCTTGATCTCGCTAATCTTTTATTGGATAATGTTTTTTCAACAACGTCGTCTTACCACAGTCTGATTTCCAGATAATTAAACCTCTGATTGAAAGCTGTGACAGGAGGAAGTGATTGCTCATGTTTACATTACTATCATTATACGAAATATCATTGATATCCATTTATTTGAAGAAATGATGATCTGCTGTGTGACATCATCCGTCGAACGTCAAAGAGACTATGACCACTAACAGTCGACGACGAAAGATCGGAACATGCACCTTTTGTGGTTCTCAGAAATATCAGTCTGTCGCTGCTACAGGCTCTTATTTCATGAACAGGCTGATTAATAGTTTGCTCATAGAGATGTTATTGGCAGGGCATAACTTTACCGCACCTGGGACGATATTATACAAACGTCTGTATGCAGAAGGAACACCCATAACCTTGGTCGATGCCGATCAAGCTTATTGACATGATATCTGTTACGACGAACACAATGACGATGACAATGAGATTATGCTCGTCGAGTTCGATCATAGGGACAACCCTACGGTCAGAAAAAAAATGGATTGTAGCATCACCACACCTCACATCGTGACCAAACTGAGGCTCCTACTCGGCGTCAAGAAAAAAACTTCGTTGGTCGGATCAACAACCCGAAGAGTTACACAAACCCATCCGACGTAAGTTCAAGAATGACAAGCGATTGTCAGTTGTGTGGATGAGACTTGTTGACATGAGTGTGTATTCCAGACACAATATGGAATAAAAGTTTACCCTGAGCATCATCGACGACGTCGCAAAATACGGTTGGCGTAAACAGCTCAAGGATAGGAAGAGGACAGACAGAGAAACCTTCCAAACGGTGTTCATGTCTGCTGTCAAGCAATTGCTCCAAAAGCAGACACTAAACCTTCCTCAACCGAGAATGAAGATAAGTCGAGTGTCGTCGAACACTGGAACCGTCTTTGCTTTACATTATTTTCATATGTTCCTTGGTCTATTTATCAAATTACATCTCCTTTTGTTTCGTTTCAGCATTCATACTGCTTTTTACTTAGAAATGATATACGATGATCATTCATGTTGAGGTCAATGAGCAGACTAACAACACTCGCCTATCTTTTTCCGTAATTTGTCAATCATATGTTATTGATTGTAACAACAAGAAGACCAATTCGTCAAATGGACGACCATTCGATAGCGATTTTAGAACATAAAACTAGAAGTTCCGCACACAACCGTATTGGATTCTGGGGCACATATACTTGATCACCTCACCAGGAGGTTGGAGTCCGAAAGAGTCATAGTACACCTGTGTATAATAGTTCTCAAACAACGGCAACGGCGAGTCGTCCCCTTTGAACACTCTCCTGTAGTATCTATAATATAATATAACGAGGTCCAATTTGTTAGCCGGCATGACGTTAAAACGACGAATCAAAGAATTCAACTTTATATATAATCAACATAGGACAATGGTGTTGTTCAAAAATTACAATATTCCAGGCCCTTATGTTTTCCACATGGTTAATATTACCAATGATTAACAAGTTCCGGGTCGAATCCGAAACCGATACCAATAGTATAGGTAGCACTCCACAGTTTCAATGCCTATGTGTGATACCTTTTCTGAAACTGTTGACATTAATCTACCAAATGATCAAATACAAATTGGTGTCTTTTGCCTCATTTTTTCGTAAAATTTAATCACAAATTTCGTGCGACCAAAAGTTAGAAAAAAAAGTGCAATAATTGCCGGACCGATGTCTGGTATGGATATGAAAATACGGATTGTCATACAGAAAACAGCCCATAATACATACATTACACAATCCTGATGTTCCTAAAAACCCACTATGAAGGATATATTAATCTTCAGCTATCCAAAAAGGAATTTTATTGCACACTAGCTCTCATATTTGAAAAATCCACAGGGGCCAAAATGCGAAACTACACACCTAACTGTGAAGTGCTACCATATGTCACATGTCGTTTTCCTGTTACCCTCTGTAAATCCCTCCTCTATCAGGAGAACCTTGAATTCTTCCTGTAGTTGTTTTACATCTATGTTACACTATAGCACACTATTTAACAAGTTTGTTTTCTTCCACCTAAATACCACTATAATTTGGTTAATTAGTTAAAAAATCAAATTTAGTTTATAGTAAGTTTATTGTAGTAAGAAAACCAGGACGTGTTCAAACAGAAAGATTTAGAAATCAGAGAAAACTGTGACCTTACAATCAGCATGACTTTATAAGATGACAATACGAATATTAAAAATCCAGGCTAAAAATAAGGCATAGATACTTTAATTCAGTCATGGACCCAGGATGTCGCGGGTGTATTCTAGTCGAATATAAAATGACCAACATTTATATAATGCATAAGTTGATCGAGAAAGCATTTCGAATATAATATGAAACTAAACTACATCTGGATTATTCAGGCCTGGAGTTGTAATGAAAGACAAATGTATTTGATTATGAATAAGAACGAACAAACGGTAGTTTACCGATGTTCATAACTCGAACATCTTTTTAGAGATTTTTGAAAATACTAACCGAGGTAAAACGAATCGTATGGACGCAAAACGAATCGAAAGCAGGTTAGTCGATTCGAGGAAACGTATCTCACAAATCACAACACATTCGCCATGAAAAACCAAACAGTCTACGATAAAGTACGAATGATACGTAGTAATCGTAAAAACTCAAATGTGAACTTTATTACGATTTAAATAATATATATTAAAATATCCATATATTTTTTTTTTAAATGGAAATTTAAAACAACACAACTATATTTAGGAATGTAATCTTACTGTTTAACCTGCGGGAAATTTCACCAGTGCTTTCATTCACTCAGAAATGCTCTGTAGTACTTTTCACGAGACTTGACTAGAAATATTCTAAACAACCTGAAAGGACGAAACCTTGCACATATACGACCTTTCTGCTCTAAGGTTCTTAAATTTTCCAACAAAGGTTAACAAATCTTTACCCGATGTGCTAATTATTTACATGTTTATAGGACCGAATTAGACGGGGTTATTATGGCAGAACACTGCTCGTCTATTCGGCGTCCATACCTCGTACACAACCAAAAGAAATATTTTATCATATTTCATGAAACATGTTTGAACTACTTTGGTATTTGAATTAGTTGAAGATCCCTTTTTATATTTCTTCGGTTTGTCATTCAAGAGATACGGGACTTTTAACGCCAATGTTAAGGGCATTTTTCACATATCCCGCGCTCCAGGCACAGCTGTTTATCAATATTATCTACAACGGTTTCTAGAGTAATTTTAAAAGTGTTTAAATAAAACCAAAAGTAGTATTAGGAAATAAGGGCAATCTATTTTTGAAAACCTTTCACGTCAATGCTTAACGGAAAGGAAAAACTGTAAATGATTAGAGAGACACTGACGCCTGGAATTTATGAAGTGTTGTTTTCAGTTTTTAATTAAGGTATCAAGCAATACACAGTTGTTCGTCGGGCTTATTTTTATATGATTAATTAGAAAGATACCCGCGCAGTAATGAAGAATGCTGTTGATAATTTGGGACGACCATTTGATTTTCAGGGGGTCTCTTTTGTATACAACTGCTTCCTGCACTTTGTTGAGCAAAATAGTCATTTCATCTCGTCTTGGGCAACGTTATTTTTTATAGTTCAGAATTTTCAACCCCAATCCAATGAATATCAAATCTGGTCGTCTACTTATGAATACAGTCGAGTCATTCTTTGTTTTTCGTATTTTCGGTCTAATGAATTTACCAGTAAGTGAAACATTCTTATTATTCAGACAATCAGTTTTGGTGTTTATCAGATAAGACTAAGGAAACTGAACTTTCCTGTCAGTCTATTATTTGTATCATTGGGTTGATGCAAAGGTATATAGCACTAATAACACTAATGCGTATCGTTAAAAACCCGAATTTGTTAATTGTTAGAAATTAATTTCTTTTCTTTTCAGAAGTACATACTCAATGCATTTTTAGATAAACGCAAAACAAGTTTATGCATGTAAGAGTTTATCTGATGATGCGAGAACAACCTGCACATTCTAAACTATATCTTGTTTAGTGTGAAGCACGTGTTTTCATTCAAATCCTGCTAATACCTCATTTTAGCAATATAGAAGTTGGGTGTTCGCTGGCTTCTTTCTTCTTTTTGATGTATTCACATATTTTTCATTATTAGCAAAATCCTTTATCAAAGTTGCTTATCATTATTTTACCAAAACTACATGAAATATTAACGCATTTGAAAAAAGGCATATGATATATTGTCATAAATATTAACGTAGTTAAAAGAGTAGGGACAATAAGGCTATTATTTGGCCAAAACATAAGTGCATATTAAAACGTTACCATACATTTTCTTCAATTTGTCCTGACTTTACTTTACTCGTAAGGTGGAAGGTTTATAATGATATAGCTTTCGAGTTTTTAAACAATAACATATACTTCATAAAATAAAACATTTAACAAGTATATCATGGCAACATAACCATATGATGAAATTTGGCCTATATTTTGTAAAGCGTTACTTGAGTCTTTTGAGCCTCCTTGTTTTGCATCTACTTTGAAATAGGTATATTTAGATTTGATTGGTCATGGATACAGTGTGTGTCGCATGTCAGAAAGTTTTAAAATCACAACCGTTTTGCAAACAGTGTTGGGCTTTATATATATATATATATATATATATATATATATATATAGAGAGAGAGAGAGAGAGAGAGAGAGAGAGAGAGAGAGAGAGAGGTCTATAAAAGGACCAACCAGCAAATTTAAAAATTTAATATGTACCGGATCGTCTACAATAGACACACTGCGCAGATAAGGAAAAAATTATAAAAGTCTAAAGATTTGCGCAACGGTACTAATATAAGATGGTAATATACGAAGATGATGTTTATAAATTCGTGTTAACAAATATTTCGGCTGAACAAATAGCCTTCGTCAGTGTCAATCATTTTAACAATACTAGTTGGTATATACAATGTATGTATATAATTCAATAACACACATAAAATTACAAATTGCATAGCAATGTAAAAAGTAAAATAACAAAAATACCGAACTCCAAGGCAAATTCAAAACGGAAATTCCCTGAATAAATGGCGAAATCAAAAGCTCAAACACAGCAAACGAATGGAAAACAACTGTCATATTCCTGACTTGGTACAGGCATTTCCTTATGTAGAAAATGGTGGATTAGACCTGGTTTTATAGCTAGCTAAACCTCTCATGGTGTCATCCTAGTTTGCCCGCATTTAATTACAGGTTTATAAAAACATAGGGTGTTTTTGTTGTTTTAACAATTATAGTTTATTTCTGAATTATAGTCATAGTTTTTACCTTTATTAAGTCTCCCAAACGAAGTTTGGGAAGACTTATTGTTTTTGCTCAGTTCTTATTATTATGTTACCCGATCGACAATGTCGGGTGACATATTGCTTTTCCTCTGTTTCTTTTTCCCAATTATTATTATTATTATTTTTATTATTATGGCACCCTCAACGGAGTTGGGGTGACATATTGTTATTTTTCGTTTCTTTTTTTTTTTTTATTATTATGGCACCCTCAACGGAGTTGGGGTAACATATTGTTATTGTTCGTTTCTTTTTTTTTCTTATTATGGCACCCTCAACGGAGTTGGGGTGACATATTGTTATTCTACGTTTCTTTTTTTCTAATTATGGCACCCTCAACGGAGTTGGGGTGACATATTGTTATTCTACGTTTCTTTTTATTTTTTTTATTATGGCACCCTCAACGGAGTTGGGGTGACATATTGTTATTCTACTTTTATTTTTATTTTTTTTATTATGGCACCCTCAACGGAGTTGGGGTGACATATTGTTATTCTACGTTTCTTTTTGTTTTTTTTTATTTTTATGTCACCCGATCGACAATGTCGGGTGACATATTGCTTTTCCTCTGTTTCTTTGTTATTATGTCACCCGATCGACAATGTCGGGTGACTTATTGCTTTTCCTCTGTTTCTTTATTATTATGTCACCCGATCGACAATGTCGGGTGACATATTGCTTTTCCTCCGTTTCTTTTTTATTATTATGTCACCCGATCGACAATGTCGGGTGACATATTGCTTTTCCTCTGTTTCTTTTCCCTATTATTATTATTATTATTATTATTATTTTTCTTCCACCTAATTTTGTCCGCCCGCTTTCTCAAAGCCAAAGGTACCAATCCGAATGATGGTTCACTATAACAAGGAACCCTGACTTTCCAGTTGCAGTGCAACTTTGGAACTAAAAAATGGCTGCCATCACCATGGAAACTGAAAAATGGTGAAAAAATATAATTTTGGAATTTTTTGAATTATTTGAGAATGCTTTAGCTTAAAATCTTTAGATTTTAATACAATGGAGGTGCCCACTATATACTGGTTTGGGATGATTTTTGCAATCATTGGAACTACTATGTTGCCATGGATACTACACCAAAAATTTCAAAAATATCGAAATGCTCCAAATTTAATGAAACTTCACAGTAACGATGAGCAACATTGGTAGATGTGGAATTTGGCGTTGGAATTTCGAAACTGTCTGCCGTTACCATGGAAACAATGCAAAACAGGTCAAAATGCTTCAAAAACCTAAAAGTAGCATTTACTTTCTTAAAATGGTAGGTCAAATCGATTGAAACTTTGATGGAATGTTCCCTCCAATGTACCAATGTGGTATCTGCCATTAAATTTTTGGAATGGTCTCTGTAACCATGGGAACCATCACAAATGTCAAAAATTTCAAAAATTTCAAAATGCTCTAAATTTGATAACACTGTATATGATTGTTGACTGGCAAGTCTGGGTGAGACTATTGACTTTGGAATTTCCAAAATGCCCACCGTTGCCATGGAAACTGCAAAAATGTCAAAAATTTTCAAAATGCTTTAAACTTAATAAAACTTGAGATAATTGTTAACCGAATAGTATAGATGAGACTTTAGACTTTAAATTTTTCAAAATGGTTGCCGTTGCCATGGAAACGGCAAAAATGTGAAAAATTTTTAAATGCTCTGATTGACCTGAAAATTTACAGAGAGATGTATAGCCATGCATATAATGTGCATTAACTGTTAAAAAATTTTGAAATGGCTGCCGCTTAGTGGCAATGGGGGAAAGGGTGACATCCGCTATTGCTTGCAATGGCAAATCTAGTTATTATTATTATTATTATTATATTTCCACCTAATTTTGTCCGGGAGTTTTCTCAGAGCCAAAGGAACCAATCTTAATGGTTGTTCACTGTAACAAGGTACCCTGACTTTCGGGTTGCAGTGCAACTTTGGAACTAAAAAATGGCTGCCATCACCATGGAAACCGAAAAAAGGTGAAAAAAATTAAATTTTAGGGTTTGGTGAATTATTTGGGTATGCTTAAACTTAAAATTTTTAAATTTTGATACAATGTCGTTGTATATACAGGTTTTGGATGATTTTGACAATGATTGGTACTACTATGTTGCCATGGAAACTGCAGCAAAAATTTCAAAAATTTCAAAATGCTTCAAACTTTATGAAACCTCACAGTAATGATGAGCAACATTTGTAGACGTGGCGTTTGGCGTTGGAATTTCCAAAATGGCTGCCGTTACCATGGAAACAATGCAAAAAAGGTCAAAATGTGAAATTTTTGAAAATGCTTCAAATTTTCTGAAAATTTACAGAAAGATGTATTGCCATGCATATGTGTGCATTCTCTGTTTAAATTTTTTGAAATGGGTGCCACTTAGTGGCAATAGGGGGAAGGGTGACATCCGCTATTGCTTGCAATGGCAAATCTAGTTATAATTATTATTCCACCTTTTTTGTCCGCCCGTATTCTCATAGATTAGTGGACCTAATTTAATGAATGGGTACCACAAGAGGACCATCAACTCTAGTTGTGCAGGAACACTTTGAAATGGCCACCGTTACTATGGAAACTGCAAAAATTCCAAAAAGCTAAATCTTTCATTGATGGACCAATCGAAATGAAACTTTATGGAAATGTTGCCCGTAATGAGTGGAACCACTGACAATATTAAGAAGTTCCAAAATGGCTGCCATTGCCATGGAAACAGGCCAAAAGTTTAACATTGTCCCAATGGGAAAATACATTAAAGTAGCATTTTCTCAAAGAATATAAGATCAAACCAAATGAAACTTCACTCATAATGTAACATGCTTTCATTCAATGTGGCATGTGTCTTTGGAATTTTGGAAATGGTCAGCGTAACCATGGAAACAGCAAAAGTTTCAAAAACTTAATGAAAACATCTTCTAGAATATGCTAGAAGAGAAAAAAATATATAATTTAACGTGCTTCTATTCTATACAAAAATCGTGATTTCATACCACATCTTCCTATATCTATTTGAAGAGAAAATCGCCACCGAGAGAGAGAGAAACACTAAGAGTACATATTAGTGACATTTCTGTACTTGCATTAAAGTACACATCCGTGAATCACACACCTGCTAAAATATACACATTAGCTGAAATCATTCGATGAACGTGTAATTTAATTGAACAAGATAAGATACATGTATCGTGTGATAGGCGAGCTATTAAAGAACAAAAATGAACAGTTAGTATGCCGCTCCGTCAATATATACACATGTTGTCTGTCCAAGGTCCCCTCTAAAAAGAATATAAATATGCGATAATATACTTGCGCATCACGTGACGCCACGTTCTTCCTCGCGCGTGGGTCTAATTTTAGATTCTAAAGAATTCTCAAAACTATGTATAGAACTCAAACTTATTCTACAGAAGAGAGAAAAGGGGGATTTAAGAAATGCCGATTCCTGCATGTATAATAGATGTGCCATTTGACTTTGGTACACTCAAAATGGTTGATGCTACTGTGACAATGTCCAGTACGGGGTGCAATCCTCCGCTATTGCTTGCAATAGCAAATCTAGTTAAGTCGCCAAAACGGAGTTTTGGAGACTTATTGTTTCTGTCCCGTTTCTTATTATTAAGTCGCCAAATACGGAGTTTTGGAGACTTATTGTTTTTGTCCCGTTTCTTATTAAGTCGCCAAAACGTAGTTTTGGAGAATTTATGTTTTTGTCCCGTTTCTTATTATTATGGCACCCTCAACGGAGTTGGGGTGACATATTGTTATTCTACGTTTTTGTTTTCTTATTATGTCACCCGATCGACAATGTCGGGTGACATATTGCTTTTCTTCTGTTTCTTTGTTATTATGTCACCCGATCGACAATGTCGGGTGACATATTGCTTTTCCTCTGTTTCTTTGTTATTATTATTCTTATTCTTCCAATGATTTTTGTCCGGCAGATTTTTTGGAGCCAATGTAACCAATCTTAATGATAGTTAACTATAATGAGGAACACAAAATTTCAGGTTGCTGTAGGTCTTAAGAACATAAAAAATGGTTGCCGTTACCATGGAAACGGAACAAATGTGAAAAATTCCAGTTTTTGGTTTTGGTGAATTATTTGGATATGCTTAAACTTAGAATCATTATATTTTAATACAATGTAGGTGCCCACTATATACTGGTTTTGGATGATTTTGGCAATCATTGGAACTACTGTGTTGCCATGGAAACTACAACAAAATTTCAAAAATATCAAAATGCTCCAAATTTAATGAAACTTCACAGTAACGATGAGCAACATTGGTAGATGTGCAATTTGGCGTTGGAATTTAGAAAATGTCTGCCGTTACCATGGAAACAATGCAAAACAGGTCAAAATGCTCCAAAAACCTAAAAGTAGCATTTACTTTCTTAAAATGGTAGGTCAAATCGATTGAACTTTTGATGGTATGTTCCCTCCCATGTACCAATGTGGTATCTGCCATTCAATTTTGGGAATGGTCTCTGTTACCATAGGAACCATCAAAAATGTCAAAATTTTCAAAAATTTCAAAATGCTCCAAAATTTATGAAACTTAATTTGATTGTTGACTAGCAAGTCTGGATGAGACTTTTGACTTTGGAATTTCCAAAATGGGCACCGTTGCCATGGAAACTGCAAAAATGTCAAAAAATTTTCAAAATGCTTTGAAATTAATGAAACTTAATATTATTGTTAACTGGCAAGTATAGATGAGACTTTTGACTTTAAAATTTTCAAAATGGCTGCCATTGCCATGGAAACGACAAAAATGTGAAAATTTTTAAAATGCTCTGAATGTACTGAAAATTTACAGGAGATGTTTAGCCATGCATATATGTGCATTCACTGTTAAATTTTTAAAAATGGCTGCAATCTAGTGGCAATGGGGAAGGGTGACATCCGCTATTGCTTGCAATGGCAAATCTAGTTATTATTATTCTTCCACCTTTTTGTCCGGCAGACTTTTTGTCCGTTTCTTCTTAGCCAATGGAACCAATCTATATGATAGTTCACCATAATGAGGACACACAAAATTTCGGGTTATTATTATTATTATTATTATTATTCCAGTAGGTCTTAAGAACATAAAAAAGGCTGCAGTTACCATGGAAACGGAACAAATGTGAAAAAATCCAGTTTTTGGTTTTGGTGAACTATTTGGATATGCTTAAACTTAGAATCACTATATTTTAATACAATGTAGGTGCCCACTATATACCGGTGTTGGATGATTTTGGCAATCATTGGAACCACTATGTTGCCATGGAAACTACACCAAAATTTCAAAAATATCAAAATGCTCCAAACTTAATGAAACTTCACAGTAACGATGAGCAACATTGGAAGATGTGGCATTTGGAGTTAGAATTTCCAAAATGGCTGCTGTTACCATGGAAACAATGCAAAAAAGTCAAAATGCTCCAAAAACTTCAGGGTTTGGTGATTAATTTTGGTATGCTTTAATTTAAAATCATCAAATTTTATACAATATAGTTGTCCATTATATACAGGTTTCGAATGATTCTGACAATCATTGGAACTACTATGTTACCATGGATATAGGAGCAAAAATTTCAAAATTTTCAGAATGCTTCAAACTTAATGAAACTTCACAATAATGTTGACTGTCATGTGTGGAAGCGGCAATTGGCGTTGGAATTTCCAAAATGGCTGCCGTTACCATGGAAACAAGGCAAAAAGGAAAAATTGTGTAAAATTTGTAAATCAAATATTCTAAAAATTACAGAAAGATGTATAGCCATCAGTATATTTGTGCATTCACTGTTTAAAATTTTAAAACTGGCTGCAACCTAGTGACAATGGGGAAGGGTGACATCCGCTATTGCTTGCAATGGCAAATCTAGTTATTATTATTATTCTTAACCCTAATTTCTCCGACCATTTTCTTCCAAGCCTTAAATGATGGAAACTTTATATTTGGTATGATGTTGGGGTAGTCTCCTAAGGGTGCATTTGCTATTTTTATTTCAAATGGGGTCAACTTGGCACTTTTGGGGCCGGAACATGGGTGGGGTCATTTTCGACTATTGATTCGTTACTGGTAGAACATTTAAGTTTCGTGTAATACAAGAGACCGATGTCCAAGTGTCCATTCACATTTTTATTTCAGCCCGGGGTCATCTTGGCATTATTTTAGGGGTCAATTTTCATGGAACATTCTAGAACAATAGTCATGTGATTAGTCATGTGATAGTGTTGAATTATTCCTATGTACTTTTTATGTTATATAATGATAGATTATTACAGGTATCACCATATGTAGCTGTAATTCGACTTTGGAATTTTAAAATGGCCGCCGTTACCATAGAAACTGCAAAATGTGAATTTTTTAAAATGCTTCAAATTTAATGAAATTTTACAGAGATGTTAACGAGTGTATGTAGATTTGGAATTTGACTTTGGAATTTCCAAAATGGCTGCCGTTGCCATGGAAACAACAAAAATGCCAAAAATCTAGATTTGGTCCAATCTTTATGAAACTTGACACTAATGTGACCTGTCATGTGTAGATGTGCCATTCGACTTTGGGAATTTTCAAAATGGCTGCCGTTACCATGGAAACTGGAAAAATGTCAAAAAATTCAAAATGCTTCAAACTTAATGAAACTTTTCACAAATGTTGACTGTCTTATGTAGATGTGGCATTTGACTTTGGAATTTCCAAAATGGCCACCGTAACCATGGAAACACGAATGCCTAAATTTGAAAATTAATCCAACCTTTAAGAAACTTGTAAGTAATGTGACCTGTCATGTGTAGATGTGCTATCCGACTATGAAATTTCAAAATGGCTGCCGTTACCATGGAAACAGCAGAACAATGGTTGGGGCCGTTTGGCGACTTTTGTGTTAGCATCCTAACACAGGATTACTTGTTATTATTATTATTATTATTATTATTCTTAACCCTAATTTGTCCGACCATTTTCTTCCAAGCCTTAAATGATGGAAACTTTATATTTGGTATGATGTTGGGGTAGTATCCCTAGGGGTGCATTCAATATTTTTATTTCAAATGAGGGTCAACTTGGCACTTTTGGGGGCCGGGCAATGGGTGGGGTCATTTTCGACTATTGATTCGCTACTGGTAGAACCTTTAAGTTTTGTGTAATACAAGAGACCGATGTCCAGGTGTCCATTCCACATTTTTATTTCAGCCCGGGTCATCTTGGCGTTATTTTAGGGGTCAATTTTCATGGAACATTCTAGAACAATAGTCATGTGATTAGTCATGTCATAGTGTTGAATTATTCCTATGTACTTTTTAAGTTATATAATGATAGATTATTACAGGTAGCACCATATGTAGCTGTATTTCGACTCTGGAATTTTTAAAATGGCCGCCGTTACCATGGAAACTGCAAAATGTGAAATTTTTAAAATGCTTCAAATTTAATGAAATTTTACAGAGATGTTAACGAGTGTATGTAGATTTAGAATTTGACTTTTGAACTTCCAAAATGGCCGCCGTTGCCATGGAAACAACAAAATACGAAAAATCTAGATTTGGTCCAATCTTTATGAAACTTGACAGTAATGTGACCTGTAATGTGTAGATGTGCCATCCGACTATGGAATTTTCAAAATGGCTGCTGTTACCATGGAAACTGCAAAATGTCAAAAATTCAAAATGCTTCAAACTTAATGAAACTTTACACAAATGTTAACTGTCTTATGTAGATGTGGCATTTGACTTTGGAATTTTTCAAAATGGTCACCGTAACCATGGAAACACGAATGCCTAAATTTGAAAATTGGTCCAATTTTATAATACTTGTAAGTAATGTGACCTGTCATGTGTAGATGTGCTATCCGACTATGAAATTTCAAAATGGCTGCCGTTACCATGGAAACAGCAGAACAATGGTTGGGGGCCGTTTGGCGACTTTTGTGTTAGCATCCTAACACAGGATTACTTGTTATGGCACCCTCAACGGAGTTGGGGTGAGGTATTGTTATTCTACGTTTCTTTTTTTCTTATTATGTCACCCGATCGACAATGTCGGGTGACATATTGCTTTCCTCTGTTTCTTTGTTATTATTATTATTATTCTTCCAATGATTTTTGTCCGGCAGCTTTTTGAAGACAATGGAACCAATCTTAATGATAGTGAACTATAATGAGGAACAAAAATTTCGGGTTGCAGTAGGTCTTAAAACCATTAAAATGGCTGCCGTTACCATGGAAACGGAACAAATGTGAAAAATCCACTTTTTGGTTTTGGTGAATTAATTGGAGATGCTTAAACTTAGAATCATTATATTTTGATACAATGTAGGTGCCCACTATATACTGGTTTTGGATCATTTTACAATCATTGGAACTACTATGTTGCCATGGAAACTACACCAAAATTTCCAAAATATCAAAATGCTCTAAATTTAATAAAACTTCACAGAAACGATGAGCAACATTGGTAGATGTGCAATTTGGCGTTGGAATTTCGAAAATGTCTGCCGTTACCATGGAAACAATGCAAAACAGGTCAAAATGCTCCAAAAACCTAAAAGTAGCATTTACTTTCTTAAAATGGTAGGTCAAATCGATTGAAACTTTGATGGTATGTTCCCTCCCATGTACCAATGTGGTATCTGCCATTAAATTCTGGGAATGGTCTCTGTTACCATAGGAACCATCAAAAATTTCAAAAATTTCAAAATGCTCCAAAATTTCTGAAACTTAATATGATTGTCGACTGGCAAGTCTGGATGAGACTTTTGACTTTGGAATTTCCAAAGTGGTCACCGTTGCCATGGAAACTGCAAAAATGTCAAAAATTTTCAAAATGCTTTGAACTTAATGAAACTTGATATTATTGTTAACTGGCAAGTATAGATGAGACTTTTGACTTTGAAAATGGCTGCCGTTGCCATGGAAACGACAAAATGTGAAAATTTTAAAATGCTCTGAATGTACTGAAAATTTACAGGAGATGTTTAGCCATGCATATATGTGCATTCACTGTTAATGTTTTTGAAATGGCTGCCGACTTAGTGGCAATGGGGAAGGGTGACATCCGCTATTGCTTGCAATGGCAAATCTAGTTAGTTTTCTTATTTTTCTTCCACATTTTGTCCAGCTAATTTTTGGAACCCAATTGACCAATGTTGATGGAACTCTACTATATTAAGGACCATCATGTGAAGAATTGCAGTAGACTTTGGAATCTGCATGATGGCCACCGTTTCCATGGAAACGGTAAAAATGTAAAAAAAAATCAAAAATCCAAATCTTTTATTATAAGACCCAATTGGATGAAACTTTATGGAAATGTTACTTGGTATGCCAAGATGTACTTACAATATTTAGAAAATCCAGAATGGCCGCCATTGTCATGGAAACAGGGCGAAAGTTTAACATTGGCCCTATGGGAAAAAAACATTTAAGCTGCTTTTTCTTAAAGAATATAATATTAAACCCATAGAAATTTTATGGGTATGTAACATATAATGAGTCAAAGTGGTATATGGCTTTGGAATTTTGAAAATGGCTACCGTTACCATGGAAACTATAAAAATTTCAAAATGCACCAAACTTGATGAGACTTACCAAAAATGTTTACTGGCACGTGTACAGTTGAAATATGATTTTGAAATTTTCAAAATGGCCGCCGTTACCATGGAAACGACCAAAAAGCTAAAATTTTCAAACTACTCCAAATGGTCTAAAAATGTACTGTAATAATAGCTGGCATGTCAAGATGCGACTTCCGACTTTGGAATGTTCAAAATGGCTGCCGCTCGCCTGGCAATGGGGGAAGGGTGCCATCCGCTATTGCTTGCAATGGCAAATCTAGTTATTATTATGTCACCCGATCGACAATGTCGGGTGACATATTGCTTTCCTCCGTTTCTTTTTTTATTATTATTATTATTATTCTTCCACCTAATTTTGTCCTGCAGTTTTTTGGAGCCAATGGAACCAATCTTAATGATAGTTAACTATAATGAGGAACACAAAATTTCGGGTTGCAGTAGGTCTTAAGAACATTAAAATGGATGCCGTTACCATGGAAACGGAACAAATGTGAAAAATCCAGTTTTGGTTTTGGTGAATTATTTGGAGATGTTTAAACTTTGAATCATTATATTTTTATACCATGAAGGTGCCGACTATATACTGGTTTTAGATGATTTTGGCACTCATTGGAACTACTATGTTGCCATGGAAACAACACCAAAAATTTCAAAAATATGAAAATGCTCAAATTTTTGGAAACTTCACAGTAACGATGAGCAACATTGGTAGATGTGGAATTTGGCGTTGGAATTTCCAAAATGTCTGCCGTTACCATGGAAACAACGCAAAACAAGTCAAAATGCTCCAAAAATCTAAAAGTAGCATTAACTTTCTTAAAATGGTAGGTCAAATCAATTGAAACTTTGATGGTATGTTCCCTCCGATGTCACAATGTGGCATCTGCCATTAAATTTTGGGAACGGTCTCTGTTACTATAGGAACCATCAAAAATGTCCAAAATTTCAAAAATTTCAAAATGCTCCAAAATTTATGAAACTTTATACGATTGTTGACTGGCAAGTCTGGATTAGACTTTTGACTTTGGAATTTCCAAAATGGCCACCGTTGCCATGGAAACTGCAAAAATGTCAAAAATTCTCAAAATGCTTCGAACTTAATGAAACTTGATATTATTGTTAACTGGCAAGTATAGATGATACTTTTGACTTTGAAATTTTCAAAATGGCTGCCGTTGCCATGGAAACAGCAGAAATGCGTTTTTTATAATGCTCTGAATGTACAGAAAATTTACAGAAAGATGTATAGTAATGTATATATCTGCATTCACTGTCAAATTTACAGAAAGATGTATAGTAATGAATATCTGCATTCACTGTTAAATCTTTTGAAATGGCTGCCGCATAGTGGCAATAGGGGAAGGGTGACATCCGCTATTGCTTGCAATGGCAAATCTAGTTATTATTTTTCTTCCACCTAATTTTGTCCGCCAGTTTTCTCAGAGACAAAAGAACCAATCTAAATGATGGTTCACTATAACAAGGAACCCTGACTTCCGAGTTGCAGTGCAACTTTGGAACTAAAAAATGGCTGCCATCACCATGGAAACTGAAAAAAGGTGAAAAAATAAAATTTTTGAGTTTGATTAATAATTTGGGAATGCTTAAACTTAAAATCTTTAGATTTTAATACAATGGAGGTGCCCACTATATACTGGTTTGGGATGATTTTCGCAATCATTGGAACTGCTATGTTGCCATGGATACTACACCAAAATTTCAAAAATATCGAAATGCTCCAAATTTAATGAAACTTCACAGTAACGATGAGCAACATTGGCATATGTGGAATTTGGCGTTGGAATTTCGAAAATGTCTGCCGTTTCCATGGAAACAATGCAAAATAGGTCAAAATGCTTCAAAAACCTAAAAGTAGCATTTACTTTCTTAAAATGGTAGGTCAAATCGATTGAAACTTTGATGGTATGTTCCCTCCAATGTACCAATGTGGTATCTGCCATTAAATTTGTGGAATGGTCTCTGTTACCATGGGAACCATCACAAATGTCAAAAATTTCAAAAATTTCAAAATGCTCCAAAATTGATGACACTGTATATGATTGTTGACTGGCAAGTCTGGATGAGACTTTTGACTTTGGAAATTCCAAAATGCCCACCGTTGCCATGGAAACTGCAAAAATGTCAAAAATTTTCAAAATGCTTTAAACTTAATGAAACTTGAGATAATTGTTAACCGAATAGTATAGATGAGACTTTAGACTTTAAATTTTTCAAAATGGCTGCCGTTGCCATGGAAACGGCAAAAATGTGAAAATTTTGAAATGCTCTGATTGACCTGAAAATCTACAGAAAGATGTATTGCCATGCATATATGTGCATTCACTGTTAAAAAATTTTGAAATGACTGCCGCTTAGTGGCAATGGGGGAAAGGGTGACATCCGCTATTGCTTGCAATGGCAAATCTAGTTATTATGTCACCCGATCGGCAATGTCGGGTGACATATTGCTTTTCCTCCGTTTCTTTTTTTTTTATTATTATGTCACCCGATCGACAATGTCGGGTGACATATTGCTTTTCCTCTGTTTTATTATTATTATTATTATTATTATTATTCCACCTTTTTGTCCGCCCGTTTTCTCATAGATTAGTGGACCTAATTTAATGAATGGGTACCACAATGAGGACCACCAACTCTAGTTGTGCAGGAACACTTTGGAATTTTTAAATGGCCACCGTTACCATGGAAACTGCAAAATGTAAAAATTCCAAAAGCTAAATCTTTCATTGATGGACCAATCCAAATGAAACTTTATGGAAATGTTGCCTGTAATGAGTGGAACCACTGACAATATTAAGAAGTTCCAAAATGGCTGCCATTGCCATGGAAACAGGCCAAAAGTTTAACATTGTCCCAATGGGAAAATACATTAAAGTAGCATTTTCATAAAGAATATAAGATCAAACCAAATGAAACTTCACTCATAATTATGTAACATGCCATCAGTCAATGTGGCGTGTGTCTTTGGAATTATGGAAATGGTCAGCGTTACCATGGAAACAGCAAAAGTTTCAAAAATTTCAAAATGCTCCAAACTTAATGAAAACATCTTCTAGAATATGCTAGAAGAGAAAAAATATATAATTTAATATGCTTCTATTCTATACAAAATCGTGCTTTCATACCACATCTTCCTATATCTATTTGAAGAGAAAATCGCCACCGAGAGAGAGACCGAGAGAGAGAGAGAGAGAGAGAGAGAGAGAGAGAGAGAGAGAGAAACACTAAGAGTACATATAAGTGACATTTCTGTACTTGCATTAAAGTACACATCCGTGAATCACACACCTGCTAAAATATACACATAAGCTGAAATCAATCGATGAACGTGTAATTTAAATGTACAAGATAAGATACATGTATCGTGTGATACGCGAGCTATTGAAGAACAAAATGAACAGTTAGTATGTCGCTCCGTCAATATATACACATGTTGTCTGTCCAAGGTCCCTCTAAAAGAATATAAATGTGCTAAGTCCACGATAATATGCTTGCGCATCACGTGACGCCACGTTCTTCCTCTCGCGTGGGTCTATTTTTAGATTATAAAGAATTCCCAAACTATGTATAGAACTCAAACTTATTCTACGGGAAGAGAAAGGGGGAAAGAAGACATGCCAATTCCAGCATGTATAATAGATGTGCCATTTGACTTTGGTACACTCAAAATAGTTGCTGCTACTGTGACAATGTCCAGTACAGGGTGACATCCTTCGCTATCAAATCTAGTTATTATTATTATTCCACCTAATTTTGTCCTGCAGTTTTTTTGGAGCCAATGGAACCAATCTTAATGATAGTTAACTATTATGAGGAACACAAAATTTCGGGTTGCAGTAGGTCTTAAGAACATTAAAAATGGCTTCCGTTACCATGGAAACGGAACAAATGTGAAAAAATCCAGTTTTTGGTTTTGGTGAATTATTTGGAGATGCTTAAACTTAGAATCATTATATTTTAACATGTAGATGCCCACTATATACTGGTTTTGGATGATTTTGGCAATCATTGGAACTACTATGTTGCCATGGAAACTACATCAAAAATTTCAAAAATATCAAAATGCTCAAAATTTTTTTAAACTTCACAGTAACGATGAGCAACATTGGTAGATGTGGAATTGGACGCTTGAATTTCCAAAATGTCTGCCGTTACCATGGAAACAATGCAAAAAGGTCAAAATGCTCCAAAAACTTCAGGGTTTGGTGAATAATTTTGGTATGCTTTAACTAAAATCATCAAATTTTATAGAATATAGTTGTCCATTATATACAGGTTTTGAATGATTTTGACAATCATTGGAACTACTATGTTACCATGGATACAGGAGCAAAAATTTCAAAAAATTTTAGAATGCTTCAAACTTATTGAAACTCCACAATAATGTTGACTGTCATGTGTGAAAGCAGCAATTGGCGTTGGAATTTCCAAAATGACTGCCGTTACCATGGAAACAAGGCAAAAAAGGAAAAATTATGGGTAAAATTTGTAAATCCACTAAATGTTCTAAAAAATTACAGAAAGATGTATAGCCATCAGTATATATGCGCATTCACTGTTTAAATTTTTAAAACTGGTTGCAATCTAGTGACAATGGGGAAAGGGTGACATCCGCTATTGCTTGCAATGGCAAATCTAGTTATTATTATGTCACCCGATCGACAATGTCGGGTGACATATTGCTTTTCCTCCATTTCTTTTTTTTATTATTATTCTTTCACCTAATTTTGTCCGGCAGTTTTTTGGAGCCAATGAAACCAATCTTAATGATAGTTAACTATAATGAGGAACACAAAATTTCGGGTTGCAGTAGGTCTTAAGACCATTAAAATGGCTGCCGTTACCATGGAAACGGAACAAATGTGAAAAATCATGTTTTTGGTTTTGGTGAACTATTTGGATATGCTTAAACTTGGAATCATTATATTTTAATACAATGTAGGTGCCCACTATATACTGGTGTTGGATGATTTTGGCAATCATTGGAATTACTATGTTGCCATGGAAACTACACCAAAATTTCAAAAATATGAAAATGCTCAAAATGTAATGAAACTTCACAGTAACGATGAGCAACATTGGTAGATGTGGAATTTGGCGTTGGAATTTCGAAAATGTCTGCCGTTACCATGGAAACAATGCAAAACAGGTCAAAATGCTCCGAAAACCTTAAAGTAGCATTTCCTCTCTTAAAATGGTAGGTCAAATACATTGAAACTTTGATGGTATGGATATAACACCAAAAATTTCAAAAATATCGAAATGCTCCAAATTTAATGAAACTTCACAGTAACGATGAGCAACATTGGTAGATGTGGAATCTGGCGTTGGAATTTTGAAAATATCTGCCGTTACCATGGAAACAATACTAAACAGGTCAAAATGCTCCAAAAACCTAAAAGTAGCATTTACTTTCTTAAAATGGTAGGTCAAATCGATTGAAACTTTGATGGTATGTTCCCTCCCATTTACCAAGGTGGTATCTGCCATTAAATTTTGGGAATGATCTCTGATACCATAGGAACGATCAAAAATGTCAAAATTTCAAAAATTTCAAAATGCTCCCAAATTTATGAAACTTAATATGATTTTTAACTGGCAAGTCTGAATGAGACTTTTGACTTTTGAATTTCCAAAATCGCCACCGTTGCCATGGAAACTGCAAAAATGTCAAAAATTTTCAAAATGCTTTGAACTTAATGAAACTTGATATAATTGTGAACTGGCAAGTATAGATGAGACATTTGACTTTGAAATTTTGAAAATGGTTGCCGTTGCCATGGAAACAGGAAAAATGTGAAAAATTTTAAAATGCTCTGAATGTACTGAAAATTTACAGAAAGATGTATAGCCATGCATAAATATGCATTCACTGTTAATTTTTTTAAATGGCTGCCGCTTAGTGGCAATGAGGGAAGGGTGACATCCGCTATTGCTTGCAATGGCAATTCTAGTTAAGTCGCCAAACGGAGTTTTGGAGACTTTATGTTTTTGTCCCGTTTCTTCTTCTTCTTATTATTATTATGTCACCCGATCGACAATGTCGGGTGACATATTGCTTTTCCTCCGTTTCTTTTTTTTATTATTATTATTATTCTTCCACCTAATTTTGTCCTGCAGTTTTTTCAGAGCCTAATGCACCAATCTTAATGGTTGTTTCACTATAAGAAGGAAACCCTGACTTACGAGTTGCAGTGCAACTTTGGCACTAAAAATGGATTCCATCACCATGGAAACCAAAGAAAGGTGAAAAATAACATTTTAGAGTTTGGTGGATTATTTGGATATGCTTAAACTAAGAATCATTATATTTTAATACCATGTAGATGCCCACTATATACTGGTTTTGGATGATTTTGGCAATCATTGGAACTACTATGTTGCCATGGAAACTACATCAAAAATTTCAAAAATATCAAAATGCTCAAAATTTTTTTAAACTTCACAGTAACGATGAGCAACATTGGTAGATGTGGAATTGGACGCTTGAATTTCCAAAATGTCTGCCGTTACCATGGAAACAATGCAAAAAGGTCAAAATGCTCCAAAAACTTCAGGGTTTGGTGAATAATTTTGGTATGCTTTAACTAAAAATCATCAAATTTTTATACAATATAGTTGTCCATTATATACAGGTTTTGAATGATTTTGACAATCATTGGAACTACTATGTTACCATGGATACAGGAGCAAAAATTTCAAAAATTTCAGAATGCTTCAAACTTCACAATAATGTTGACTGTCATGTGTGGAAGCAGCAATTGGCGTTGGAATTTCAAAATGACTGCCGTTACCATGGAAACAAGGCAAAAAGGAAAAATATGGGTAAAATTTGTAAATCCACTTAATGTTCTAAAAATTACAGAAAGATGTATAGCCATCAGTATATATGTGCATTCACTGTTTAAATTTTACAACTGGCTGCAATCTAGTGACAATGGGGAAAGGGTGACATCCGCTATTGCTTGCAATGGCAAATCTGGTTATTATTATGTCACCCGATCGACAATGTCGGGTGACATATTGCTTTTCCTCCATTTCTTTTTTTATTATTATTATTCTTCCACCTAATTTTGTCCGGCAGTTTTTTGGAGCCAATGAAACCAATCTTAATGATAGTTAACTATAATGAGGAACACAAAATTTCGGGTTGCAGTAGGTCTTAAGACCATTAAAATGGCTGCCGTTACCATGGAAACGGAACAAATGTGAAAAATCATGTTTTGGTTTTGGTGAACTATTTGGATATGCTTAAACTTGGAATCATTATATTTTAATACAATGTAGGTGCCCACTATATACTGGTGTTGGATGATTTTGGCAATCATTGGAATTACTATGTTGCCATGGAAACTACACCAAAATTTCAAAAATATGAAAATGCTCAAAATTTTTTAAACTTCACAGTAACGATGAGCAACATTGGTAGATGTGGAATTGGACGCTTGAATTTCCAAAATGTCTGCCGTTACCATGGAAACAATACAAAAAGGTCAAAATGGTCCGAAAACCTTAAAGTAGCATTTCCTCTCTTAAAATGGTAGGTCAAATACATTGAAACTTTGATGGTATGTTCCCTCCCATGTACCAATGTGGTATCTGCCATTAAATTTTGGGAATGGTCTCTGTTACCATGGAAACCATCAAAATTTCAAAATTTCAAAAATTTCAAAATGCTCCAAAAATGGATGCCATCACCATGGAAACCAAAGAAAGGTGAAAAATAACATTTCAGAGTTTGGTGGATTATTTGGATATGCATTTATGCTTAGAATCATGATATTTTAATACAATGTAGGTGCCCACTATATACTGGTTTTGGATGATTTTGGCAATCATTGGAACTACTATGTTGCCATGGAAACTACACCAAAAATTTCAAAAATATCAAAATGCTCAAAATTTAATGAAACTTCACAGTAATGATGAGCAACATTGGTAGATGTGGAATTTGGCGTTGGAATTTTAAAAATGTCTGCCGTTACCATGGAAACAATGCAAAACAGGTCAAAATGATCCAAAAACCTAAAAGTGGCATTTACTTTCTTAAAATGGTATGTCAAATCCATTGAAATTTTAATGCTATGTTCCCTCTAAAGTACCAATGTAGCACCTGTCATTAAATTTTGGGAATGGTCTCTGTTACCATGGAAACCAGCAAAAATGTCAAAATCTCCAAAAATTACAAAATGCTCCAAACTTTATGAAACTTAATATGATTCTTAACTGGCAAGTCTAGATGAGACTTTTGACTTTGGAATTTCCAAAATGGCCACCGTTGCCATTGAAACTGCAAAAATGTCAAAAATTTTTAAATGATCAAAAGTGCTCCAAATGTTCTGAAAATTTACAGAAACATGTATAGCCATGCATATATAAGCATCCCGGTTTAAAATTTTTGAAATGGCTGCCACTTAGTGGCAATGGGGGGAAGGGTGACATCCGCTATTGCTTGCAATGGCAAATCTAGTTATGTTTTTGTCCCGTTTCTTATTATTATTATTATTATGTCACCCGATCGACAATGTCGGGTGACATATTGCTTTTCCTCCGTTTCTTTTTTATTATTATTATTATTATTATTCTTCCACCTAATTTTGTCCTGCAGTTTTTTTGGAGCCAATGGAACCAATCTTAATGATAGTTAACTATAATGAGGAACACAAAATTTCGGGTTGCAGTAGGTCTTAAGAACATTAAAAATGGATGCCGTTACCATGGAAACGGAACAAATGTGAAAAAATCCAGTTTTTGGTTTTGGTGAATTATTTGGAGATGTTTAAACTTAGAATCATTATATTTTTATACCATGAAGGTGCCGACTATATACTGGTTTTAGATGATTTTGGCACTCATTGGAACTACTATGTTGCCATGGAAACAACACCAAAAATTTCAAAAATATGAAAATGCTCAAATTTTTTTGAAACTTCACAGTAACGATGAGCAACATTGGTAGATGTGGAATTTGGCGTTGGAATTTCCAAAATGTCTGCCGTTACCATGGAAACAATGCAAAACAAGTCAAAATGCTCCAAAAAACTAAAAGTAGCATTAACTTTCTTAAAATGGTAGGTCAAATCAATTGAAACTTTGATGGTATGTTTCCTCCCATGTACCAATGTGGCATCTGCTATTAAATTTTGGAAACGGTCTCTGTTACCATAGGAACCATCAAAAATGTCAAAATTTCAAAAATTTCAAAATGCTCCAAAATTTATGAAACTTTATATGATTGTTGACTGGCAAGTCTGGACTAGACTTTTGACTTTGGAATTTCCAAATGGCCACCGTTGCCATGGAAACTGCAAAATGTCAAAAATTCTTAAAATGCTTCGAACTTAATGAAACTTGATATTATTGTTAACTGGCAAGTATAGATGATACTTTTGACTTTGAAATTTTCAAAATGGCTGCCGTTGCCATGGAAACAGCAGAAATGCGTTTTTTATAATGCTCTGAATGTACAGAAAATTTACAGAAAGATGTATAGTAATGTATATATCTGCATTCACTGTCAAATTTACAGAAAGATGTATAGTAATGAATATCTGCATTCACTGTTAAATCTTTTGAAATGGCTGCCGCATAGTGGCAATAGGGGAAGGGTGACATCCGCTATTGCTTGCAATGGCAATTCTAGTTATTATTATTATTCTTAACCCTAATTTGTCCGACCATTTTCTTCCAAGCCTTAAATGATGGAAACTTTATATTTGGTATGATGTTGGGGTAGTATCCCTAGGGGTGCATTCAATATTTTTATTTCAAATGGGGTCAACTTGGCACTTTTGGGGGCCGGAACATGGGTGGGGTCATTTTCGACTATTGATTCGCTACTGGTAGAACCTTTAAGTTTTGTGTAATACAAGAGACCGATGTCCAGGTGTCCATTCCACATTTTTATTTCAGCCAGGGTCATCTTGGCATTATTTTAGGGGGTCAATTTTCATGGAACATTCTAGAACAATAGTCATGTGATTAGTCATGTGATAGTGTTGAATTATTCCTATGTACTTTTTAAGTTATATAATGATAGATTATTACAGGTAGCACCATATGTAGCTGTATTTCGACTTTGGAATTTTTAAAATGGCCGCCGTTACCATGGAAACTGAAAAAAATGTGAAATTTTTTAAAATGCTTCAAATTTAATGAAATTTTACAGAGATGTTAACGAGTGTATGTAGATTTGGAATTTGACTTTGGAATTTCCAAAATGGCGGCCGTTGCCATGGAAGCAACAAAATGCGAAAAATCTAGATTTGGTCCAATCTTTATGAAACTTGACAGCAATGTGACCTGTCATGTGTAGATGTGCCATCAGACTTTGGAATTTTCAAAATGGCTGCCGTTACCATGGAAACTGCAAAATGTCAAAAAATTCAAAATGCTTCAAACTTAATGAAACTTTACACAAATGTTAACTGTCTTATGTAGATGTGGCATTTGACTTTGGAATTTCCAAAATGGCCACCGTAACCATGGAAACACGAATACCTAAATTTGAAAATTGGTCCAATTTTATCAAAACTTGTAAGTAATGTGACCTGTCATGTGTAGATGTGCTATCCGACTATGAAATTTCAAAATGGCTGCCGTTACCATGGAAACAGCAGAACAATGGTTGGGGCCGTTTTGGCGACTTTTGTGTTAGCATCCTAACACAGGATTACTTGTTATTATGTCACCCGATCGACAATGTCGGTCGACATATTGCTTTTCTTCTGTTTCTTTGTTATTATGTCACCCGATCGACAATGTCGGGTGACATATTGCTTTCCTCTGTTTCTTTGTTATTATGGCACCCTCAACGGAGTTGGGTGACATATTGTTATTGTTCGTTTCTTTTTCTTCTTATTATTATTATTATATTTATTCTTCCACACTTTTTTGTCCATGCTATTTCTCAGAATTGGCGTGAACAATATTGATGGAACTATACCATAATATAGACCACTATATCAAATTGTGCAGTGGGGTATGGCATCATCAAGATGGCTGCCGTTACCATGGAAACTAATAAAATGTGAAAAAATCAAGTTTTTTGTTTTGGTGAACTAGTTGGATCTGCTTAATCTCAGAATCATTATATATTAATACAATGTAGGTGCCAAGAATATACTGGTGTTGGATGATTTTGGCAATCATTGGAACTACTATGTTGCCATGGAAACTACACCAAAAATTTCAAAAATATCAAAAAGCTCCAAACTTAATGAAACTTCACAGTAACGATGAGCAACATTGGCAGATGTGAAATTTGGCATTGGAATTCCCAAAATGTCTGCTGTTACCATGGAAACAATGCAAAAAGGTCAAAATGCTCCAAAAACTTAAGGGTTTTGGGAATAATTTTGGTATGCTTTAACTTAAAATCATCAGTTTTTTATACCATATAGTTGTCCACTATATACAGGTTTTGGATGATTTTGACAGGTATTGGAACTAAAATGTAACCATGGATACAGAAGCAAAAATGTCCAAAAATCTCAAAATGCTCAAAACTTAATGAAAATCATTATAAATGGTAAATGGTAAGTGAAGATAAGACTGTGGACTTTGGAATTTCCAAAATGGCCGCCGTTGCCATGGAAACATCAAAAATGTGAAAAGTTGAAAAATGCTCAAAACTTTCTGAAAATTTTCAAACAAATATGATGTAATGTATTTATGTGTAAATACTGTTTTAAATTTTCAAAATGGCTGCCGCTCGCCTGGCAATGGGGGAAGGGTGCCATCCGCTATTGCTTGCAATGGCAAATCTAGTTATTATTATTATTCTTCCAATGATTTTTGTCCGGCAGTTTTTTGGAGCCAATGGAACCAATCTTAATGATAGTTAAGTATAATGAGCAACACAAAATTTCGGGTTGCAGTAGGTCTTAAGAACAGAAAAATGGCTGCCGTTACCATGGAAACGGAACAAATGTGAAAAATCCAGTTTTTGTTTTGGTGAATTCTTTGGATATGCTTAAACTTAGAATCTTTATATTTTAATACAATGTAGGTGCCCACTATATAGTGGTTTTGGATAATTTTGGCAATCATTGGAACTACTATTGTTGCCATGGAAACTACACCAAAATTTCAAAATATCAAAATGCTCCAAATTTAATGAAACTTCACAGTAACGATGAGCAACATTGGTAGATGTGGAATTTGGCTATGGAATTTCGAAAATGTCTGCCGTTACCATGGAAACAATGCAAAACAGGTCAAAATGCTCCAAAAACCTAAAAGTAGCATTTACTTTCTTAAAATGGTAGGTCAAATCGATTGAACTTTTGATAGTATGTTCCCTGCCATGTACCAATCTGGTATCTGCCATTTAATTTTGGGAATGGTCTCTGTTACCATAGGAACCATCAAAATGTCAAAAATTTCAAAATGCTTTGAACTTAATGAAACTTGATATTATTGTTAACTGGCAACTATAGATGAGACTTTTGACTTTGAAATTTTAAAATGGCTGCCGTTGCCATGGAAACGACAAAATGTAAATTTTTAAAATGCTCTGAATGTACTGAAAATTTACAGGAGATGTTTAGCCATGCATATATGTGCATTCACTGTTAATTTTTTTGAAATGGGTGCCGACTTAGTGGCAATGGGGAAGGGTGACATCCGCTTTTGCTTGCAATGGCAAATCTAGTTAAGTCGCCAAAACGGAGTTTTGGAGACTTTATATTTTGTCCCGTTTCTTATTATTATTATTATTATTATTATTATTATTATTATTATTCTTAACCCTAATTTGTCCGACCATTTTCTTCCAAGCCTTAAATGATGGAAACTTTATATTTGGTATGATGTTGGGGTAGTATCCTAGGGGTGCATTCGCTATTTTTATTTCAAATGGGGTCAACTTGGCACTTTTGGGGGCCGGAACATGGGTGGGGTCATTTTTCGACTATTGATTCGCTACTGGTAGAACCTTAAAGTTTTGTGTAATACAAGAGACCGATGTCCAGGTGTTCATTCCACATTTTTATTTCAGCCGGGGTCATCTTGGCATTATTTTAGGGGTCAATTTTCATGGAACATTCTAGAACAATAGTCATGTGATTAGTCATGTGATAGTGTTGAATTATTCCTATGTACTTTTATGTTATATGATGATAGATTATTACAGGTAGCACCATATGTAGCTGTAATTCGACTTTGGAATTTTTAAAATGGCGGCCGTTACCATGGAAACTGCAAAAATGTGAATTTTTTTTAAAATGCTTCAAATTTAATGAAATTTTACAGAGATGTTAATGAGTGTATGTAGATTTGGAATTTGACTTTGGAATTTCCAAAATGGCCGCCGTTGCCATGGAAACAGCGGGGGTTGACATAAACTGACTATGCAGTATGGGCTTTGCTCATTGTTGAAGGCCGTACAGTGACCTATAGTTGTTAATTTCTGTGTCATTTGGTCTCTTGTGGAGAGTTGTCTCATTGCCAATCATACCACATCTTCTTTTCTATATATAAAACGCCTCGTAAATTTGAGGCAAAATTCCGTAATCAAGAGTATGTGCATACGATCAATACATTTGTACAAATCTGTACTGCAAAACATCTTCTAGAATATGCTAGAAGAAAAAATATATAATTTAACGTGCTTCTATTCTTTACAAAATCGTACTTTGAAGAGAAAATCGCCACCGAGAGAGAGAAACACCAAGAGTACATATTAGTGACATTTCTGTACTTGCATAACAGTACACATCCGTGAATCACACACCTGCTAAAATATACACATTAGCTGAAATCAATCGATGAACGTGTAATTTAATTGTACAAAATATGATACATGTATCGTGAGATACGCGAGCTATTGAAGAACAAAATGAACAGTTAGTATGGCGCTCCGTCAATATATACACATGTTGTCTGTCCAAGGTCCCTCTAAAAGAATATAAATATGCTAAGTCCACGATAATATACTTGCACATCACGTGACGCCACGTTCTTCCTCGCGCGTGGGTCTAATTTTAGATTCTAAAGAATTCCCAAACTATGTATAGAACTCAAACCTATTCTACGGGATGAGAAAAAAAGGGGGTGGGAATCAAAGACATGCCAATTCCAGCATGTATAATAGATGTGCCATTTGACTTTGGTACACTTTAAGTGGTTGCTGCTACTGTGACAATGTCCAGTACAGGGTGAAATCTAGTTAAGTCGCCAAAACGGAGTTTTGGAGACTTTATGTTTTGTCCTGTTTCTTATTATTAAGTCGCCAAAACGGAGTTTTGGAGACTTTATGTTTTGTCCGTTTCTTATTATTATTATTATTATTATTATTATTATTCTTAACCCTAATTTGTCCGACCATTTTCTTCCAAGCCTTAAATGATGGAAACTTTATATTTGGTATGATGTTGGGGTAGTATCCCTAGGGTGCATTCGCTATTTTTATTTGAAATGGGGTCAACTTGGCACTTTTTGGGGCCGGAACATGGGTGGGGTCATTTTCGACTATTGATTAGCTACTGGTAGAACCTTAAAGTTTTGTGTAATACAAGAGACCGATGTCCAGGTGTTCATTCCACATTTTTATTTCAGCCCGGGGTCATCTTGGCATTATTTTAGGGGTCAATTTTCATGGAACATTCTAGAACAATAGTCATGTGATTAGTCATGTGATAGTGTTGAATTATTCCTATGTACTTTTATGTTATATGATGATAGATTATTACAGGTAGCACCATATGTAGCTGTAATTCGACTTTGGAATTTTAAAATGGCCGCCGTTACCATGGAAACTGCAAAATGTGATTTTTTAAAATGCTTCAAATTTAATGAAATTTTACAGAGATGTTAATGAGTGTATGTAGATTTGGAATTTGACTTTGGAATTTCAAAATGGCCGCCGTTGCCATGGAAACAGCGGGGGGTTGACATAAACTGACTATGCAGTATGGGCTTTGCTCATTGTTGAAGGCCGTACGGTGACCTATAGTTGTTAATTTCTGTGTCATTTGGTCTCTTGTGGAGAGTTGTCTCATTGCCAATCATACCACATCTTCTTTTCTATATATAAACGCCTCGTAAATTTGAGGCAAAATTCCGTAATCAAGAGTATGTGCATACGATCAATACATTTGTACAAATCTGTACTGCAAAACATCTTCTAGAATATGCTAGAAGAAAAAATATATAATTTAACGTGCTTCTATTCTTTACAAAATCGTACTTTGAAGAGAAAATCGCCACCGAGAGAGAGAAACACCAAGAGTACATATTAGTGACATTTCTGTACTTGCATAACAGTACACATCCGTGAATCACACACCTGCTAAAATATACACATTAGCTGAAATCAATCGATGAACGTGTAATTTAATTGTACAAAATAAGATACATGTATCGTGAGATACGCGAGCTATTGAAGAACAAAATGAACAGTTAGTATGGCGCTCCGTCAATATATACACATGTTGTCTGTCCAAGGTCCCTCTAAAAGAATATAAATATGCTAAGTCCACGATAATATACTTGCACATCACGTGACGCCACGTTCTTCCTCGCGCGTGGGTCTAATTTTAGATTCTAAAGAATTCCCAAACTATGTATAGAACTCAAACCTATTCTACGGGATGAGAAAAAAGGGGGTGGGGAATCAAAGACATGCCAATTCCAGCATGTATAATAGATGTGCCATTTGACTTTGGTACACTTTAAGTGGTTGCTGCTACTGTGACAATGTCCAGTACAGGGTGAAATCTAGTTAAGTCGCCAAAACGGATTTTGGAGACTTTATGTTTTTGTCCCGTTTCTTATTATTATGTCACCCGATCGACAATGTAGGGTGACATATTGCTTTTCCTTTGTTTCTTTGTTATTATTATTCTTATTCTTCCAATGATTTTTGTCCGGCAGATTTTTTGGAGCCAATGGAACCAATCTTAATGATAGTTAACTATAAAGAGGAACACAAAATTTCGAGTTTCAGTAGGTCTTAAGAACATAAAAAATGGCTGCCGTTACCATGGAAACGGAACAAATGTGAAAAAATCAAGTTTTTGGTTTTGGTGAATTATTTGGATATGCTTAAACTTAGAATCATTATATTTTAATACAATGTAGGTGCCCACTATATACTGGTCTTGGATGATTTTGGCAATCATTGGAACTACTGTGTTGCCATGGAAACTACACCAAAAATTTCAAAATTTCAAAATGCTCTAAATTTAATGAAACTTCACAGTAACGATGAGCAACATTGTTAAATGTGCAATTTGGCATTGGAATTTCGAAAATGTCTGCCGTTACCATGGAAACAATGCAAAATAGGTCAAAATGCTCCAAAAACCTAAAAGTAGCATTTACTTTCTTAAAATGGTAGGTCAAATCGATTGAACTTTTGATGGTATGTTCCCTCCCATGTACCAATGTGGTATCTGCCATTTAATTTTGGGAATGGTCTCTGTTACCATAGGAACCATCAAAAATGTCAAAAATTTCAAAAATTTCAAAATGCTTCAAAATTTATGAAACTTAATATGATTGTTGACTGGCAAGTCTGGATGAGACTTTTGACTTTGGAATTTCCAAAATGGCCAGCGTTGCCATGGAAACTGCAAAAATGTCAAAATTTTTCAAAATGCTTTGAAATTAATGAAACTTAATATTATTGTTAACTGGCAAGTATAGATGAGACTTTTGACTTTAAAATTTTCAAAATGGCTGCCGTTGCCATGGAAACGACAAAAATGTGAAAAATTAAAATGTTCTGAATGTACTGAAAATTTACAGGAGATGTTTAGCCATGCATATATGTGCATTCACTGTTAATTTTTTGAAATGGTTGCCGCATAGTGGCAATGGGGAAGGGTGACATCCGCTATTGCTTGCAATGGCAAATCTAGTTATTATTATTATTCTTCTTAACCCTAATTTGTCCGACCATTTTCTTCCAAGCCTTAAATGATGGAAACTTTATATTTGGTATGATGTTGGGGTAGTATCCCTAGGGGTGCATTCGCTATTTTTTATTTCAAATGGGGGTCAACTTGGCACTTTTTGGGGGCCGGAACATGGGTGGGGTCATTTTTCGACTATTGATTCGCTACTGGTAGAACCTTAAAGTTTTGTGTAATACAAGAGACCGATGTCCAGGTGTTCATTCCACATTTTTTATTTCAGCCCGGGGTCATCTTGGCATTATTTTAGGGGGTCAATTTTCATGGAACATTCTAGAACAATAGTCATGTGATTAGTCATGTGATAGTGTTGAATTATTCCTATGTACTTTTTATGTTATATAATGATAGATTATTACAGGTAGCACCATATGTAGCTGTAATTCGACTTTGGAATTTTAAAATGGCCGCCGTTACCATGGAAACTGCAAAATGTGAATTTTTTAAAATGCTTCAAATTTAATGAAATTTTACAGAGATGTTAATGAGTGTATGTAGATTTGGAATTTGACTTTGGAATTTCAAAATGGCCGCCGTTACCATGGAAACAGCGGGGTTGACATAAACTGACTATGCAGTATGGGCTTTGCTCATTGTTGAAGGCCGAACGGTGACCTATAGTTGTTAATTTCTGTGTCATTTGGTCTCTTGTGAGAGTTGTCTCATTGCCAATCATACCACATCTTCTTTTCTATATATAAAACGCCTCGTAAATTTGAGGCAAAATTCCGTAATCAAGAGTATGTGCATACGATCAATACATTTGTACAAATCTGTACTGCAAAACATCTTCTAGAATATGCTAGAAGAAAAAAATATATAATTTAACATGCTTCTATTCTTTACAAAATCGTACTTTGAAGAAAATCGCCACCGAGAGAGAGAGAAACACCAAGAGTACATATTAGTGACATTTCTGTACTTGCATAACAGTACACATCCGTGAATCACACACCTGCTAAAATATACACATTAGCTGAAATCAATCGATGAACGTGTAATTTAATTGTACAAAATAAGATACATGTATCCTGAGATACGCGAGCTATTGAAGAACAAAATGAACAGTTAGTATGGCGCTCCGTCAATATATACACATGTTGTCTGTCCAAGGTCCCTCTAAAAGAATATAAATATGCTAAGTCCACGATAATATACTTGCACATCACGTGACGCCACGTTCTTCCTCGCGCGTGGGTCTAATTTTAGATTCTAAAGAATTCCCAAACTATGTATAGAACTCAAACCTATTCTACGGGATGAGAAAAAAAAAAAGGGGAATCAAAGACATGCCAATTCCAGCATGTATAATAGATGTGCCATTTGACTTTGGTACACTTTAAGTGGTTGCTGCTACTGTGACAATGTCCAGTACAGGGTGAAATCTAGTTAAGTCGCCAAAACGGAGTTTTGAAGACTTTATGTTTTGTCCCTTTTCTTATTATTATGTCACCCGATCGACAATGTCGGGTGACATATTGCTTTCCTCTGTTTCTTTGTTATTATGTCACCCGATCGACAATGTCGGGTGACATATTGCTTTTCCTCCGTTTCTTTTTTATTATTATTATTATTATTCTTCCACCTAATTTTGTCCTGCAGTTTTTGGAGCCAATGGAACCAATCTTAATGATAGTTAACTATAATGAGGAACACAAAATTTCGGGTTGCAGTAGGTCTTAAGAACATTAAAATGGATGCCGTTACCATGGAAACGGAACAAATGTGAAAAATCCAGTTTTGGTTTTGGTGAATTATTTGGAGATGTTTAAACTTTGAATCATTATATTTTTATACCATGAAGGTGCCGACTATATACTGGTTTTAGATGATTTTGGCCCTCATTGGAACTACTATGTTGCCATGGAAACAACACCAAAATTTCAAAAATATGAAAATGCTCAAATTTTTGGAAACTTCACAGTAACGATGAGCAACATTGGTAGATGTGGAATTTGGCGTTGGAATTTCAAAATGTCTGCCGTTACCATGGAAACAACGCAAAACAAGTCAAAATGCTCCAAAAATCTAAAAGTAGCATTAACTTTCTTAAAATGGTAGGTCAAATCAATTGAAACTTTGATGGTATGTTTCCTCCCATGTACCAATGTGGCATCTGCTATTAAATTTTGGAAACGGTCTCTGTTACCATAGGAACCATCAAAATGTCAAAATTTCAAAAATTTCAAAATGCTCCAAAATTTATGAAACTTTATATGATTGTTGACTGGCAAGTCTGGACTAGACTTTGACTTTGGAATTTCCAAAATGGCCACCGTTGCCATGGAAACTGCAAAATGTCAAAAATTCTTAAAATGCTTCGAACTTAATGAAACTTGATATTATTGTTAACTGGCAAGTATAGATGATACTTTTGACTTTGAAATTTTCAAAATGGCTGCCGTTGCCATGGAAACAGCAGAAATGCGTTTTTTTATAATGCTCTGAATGTACAGAAAATTTACAGAAAGATGTATAGTAATGTATATATCTGCATTCACTGTCAAATTTACAGAAAGATGTATAGTAATGAATATCTGCATTCACTGTTAAATCTTTTGAAATGGCTGCCGCTTAGTGGCAATAGGGGAAGGGTGACATCCGCTATTGCTTGCAATGGCAAATCTAGTTATTATTCTTATTCTTCCAATGATTTTTGTCCGGCAGATTTTTTGGAGCCAATGGAACCAATCTTAATGATAGTTAACTATAATGAGGAACACAAAATTTCGGGTTGCAGTAGGTCTTAAGAACATAAAAAATGGCTGCCGTTACCATGGAAACGGAACAAATGTGAAAAAATCAAGTTTTTGGTTTTGGTGAATTATTTGGATATGCTTAAACTTAGAATCATTATATTTTAATACAATGTAGGTGCCCACTATATACTGGTTTTGGATGATTTTGGCAATCATTGGAACTACTGTGTTGCCATGGAAACTACACCAAAAATTTCAAAAATTTCAAAATGCTCCAAATTTAATGAAACTTCACAGTAACGATGAGCAACATTGTTAAATGTGCAATTTGGCATTGGAATTTCGAAAATGTCTGCCGTTACCATGGAAACAATGCAAAATAGGTCAAAATGCTCCAAAAACCTAAAAGTAGCATTTACTTTCTTAAAATGGTAGGTCAAATCGATTGAACTTTTGATGGTATGTTCCCTCCCATGTACCAATGTGGTATCTGCCATTTAATTTTGGGAATGGTCTCTGTTACCATAGGAACCATCAAAATGTCAAAATTTCAAAAATTTCAAAATGCTTCAAAATTTATGAAACTTAATATGATTGTTGACTGGCAAGTCTGGATGAGACTTTGACTTTGGAATTTCCAAAATGGCCAGCGTTGCCATGGAAACTGCAAAATGTCAAAATTTTTCAAAATGCTTTGAAATTAATGAAACTTAATATTATTGTTAACTGGCAAGTATAGATGAGACTTTTGACTTTAAAATTTTCAAAATGGCTGCCGTTGCCATGGAAACGACAAAATGTGAAAATTTTAAAATGTTCTGAATGTACTGAAAATTTACAGGAGATGTTTAGCCATGCATATATGTGCATTCACTGTTAATTTTTTGAAATGGCTGCCGCATAGTGGCAATGGGGAAGGGTGACATCCGCTATTGCTTGCAATGGCAAATCTAGTTATTATTATTATTCTTCTTAACCCTAATTTGTCCGACCATTTTCTTCCAAGCCTTAAATGATGGAAACTTTATATTTGGTATGATGTTGGGGTAGTATCCCTAGGGTGCATTCGCTATTTTTATTTCAAATGGGGTCAACTTGGCACTTTTGGGGGCCGGAACATGGGTGGGGTCATTTTTCGACTATTGATTCGCTACTGGTAGAACCTTAAAGTTTTGTGTAATACAAGAGACCGATGTCCAGGTGTTCATTCCACATTTTTATTTCAGCCCGGGGTCATCTTGGCATTATTTTAGGGGTCAATTTTCATGGAACATTCTAGAACAATAGTCATGTGATTAGTCATGTGATAGTGTTGAATTATTCCTATGTACTTTTATGTTATATGATAATAGATTATTACAGGTAGCACCATATGTAGCTGTAATTCGACTTTGGAATTTTAAAATGGCCGCCGTTACCATGGAAACTGCAAAAATGTGAATTTTTAAAATGCTTCAAATTTAATGAAATTTTACAGAGATGTTAATGAGTGTATGTAGATTTGGAATTTGACTTTGGAATTTCAAAATGGCCGCCGTTACCATGGAAACAGCGGGGGGGACATAAACTGACTATGCAGTATGGGCTTTGCTCATTGTTGAAGGCCGTACGGTGACCTATAGTTGTTAATTTCTGTGTCATTTGGTCTCTTGTGGAGAGTTGTCTCATTGCCAATCATACCACATCTTCTTTTCTATATATAAAACGCCTCGTAAATTTGAGGCAAAATTCCGTAATCAAGAGTATGTGCATACGATCAATACATTTGTACAAATCTGTACTGCAAAACATCTTCTAGAATATGCTAGAAGAAAAAAATATATAATTTAACGTGCTTCTATTCTTTACAAAAATCGTACTTTGAAGAGAAAATCGCCACCGAGAGAGAGAAACACTAAGAGTACATATTAGTGACATTTCTGTACTTGCATAACAGTACACATCCGTGAATCACACACCTGCTAAAATATACACATTAGCTGAAATCAATCGATGAACGTGTAATTTAATTGTACAAAATAAGATACATGTATCGTGAGATACGCGAGCTATTGAAGAACAAAATGAACAGTTAGTATGGCGCTCCGTCAATATATACATGTTGTCTGTCCAAGGTCCCTCTAAAAGAATATAAATATGCTAAGTCCACGATAATATACTTGCACATCACGTGACGCCACGTTCTTCCTCGCGCGTGGGTCTAATTTTAGATTCTAAAGAATTCCCAAACTATGTATAGAACTCAAACCTATTCTACGGGATGAGAAAAAAAAAGGGTGGGGAATTAAAGACATGCCAATTCCAGCATGTATAATAGATGTGCCATTTGACTTTGGTACACTTTAAGTGGTTGCTGCTACTGTGACAATGTCCAGTACAGGGTGAAATCTAGTTAAGTCGCCAAAACGGAGTTTGGAGACTTTATATTTTGTCCCGTTTCTTATTATTAAGTCGCCAAAACGGAGTTTTGGAGACTATGTTTTGTCCCGTTTCTTATTATTTATTATTATTATTATTATTATTATTATTATTATTATTAACCCTAATTTGTCCGACCATTTTCTTCCAAGCCTTAAATGATGGAAACTTTATATTTGGTATGATGTTGGGGTAGTATCCCTAGGGTGCATTCGCTATTTTTATTTCAAATGGGGTCAACTTGGCACTATTTGGGGACCGGAACATGGGTGTGGTCATTTTCGACTATAGATTCGCTACTGGTAGAACCTTTAAGTTTTGTGTAATACAAGAGACCGATGTCCAGGTGTCCATTCCACATTTTTATTTCAGCCCGGGGTCATCTTGGCATTATTTTAGGGGTCAATTTTATGGAACATTCCAGAACAATAGTCATGTGATTAGTCATGTGATAGTGTTGAATTATTCCTATGTACTTTTAATGTTATATAATGATAGATTATTACAAGTAGCACCATATGTAGCTGTAATTCGACTTTGGAATTTTAAAATGGCCGCCGTTGCCATGGAAACTGCAAAATGTGAAATTTTTTAAATGCTTCAAATTTAATGAAATTTTACAGAGATGTTAACGAGTGTATGTAGATTTGGAATTTGACTTTGGAATTTCCAAAATGGCCGCCGTTGCCATGGAAACAGCGGGGGGGGGGACATAAACTGACTATGCAGTATGGGCTTTGCTCATTGTTGAAGGCCGTACGGTGACCTATAGTTGTTAATTTCTGTGTCATTTGGTCTCTTGTGGAGAGTTGTCTCATTGCCAATCATACCACATCTTCTTTTCTATATATAAAACGCCTCGTAAATTTGAGGCAAAATTCCGTAATCAAGAGTATGTGCATACGATCAATACATTTGTACAAATCTGTACTGCAAAACATCTTCTAGAATATGCTAGAAGAAAAAAAATATATAATTTAACGTGCTTCTATTCTTTACAAAAATCGTACTTTGAAGAGAAAATCGCCACCGAGAGAGAGAAACACCAAGAGTACATATTAGTGACATTTCTGTACTTGCATAACAGTACACATCCGTGAATCACACACCTGCTAAAATATACACATTAGCTGAAATCAATCGATGAACGTGTAATTTAATTGTACAAAATAAGATACATGTATCGTGAGATACGCGAGCTATTGAAGAACAAAATGAACAGTTAGTATGGCGCTCCGTCAATATATACACATGTTGTCTGTCCAAGGTCCCCTCTAAAAAGAATATAAATATGCTAAGTCCACGATAATATACTTGCACATCACGTGACGCCACGTTCTTCCTCGCGCGTGGGTCTAATTTTAGATTCTAAAGAATTCCCAAACTATGTATAGAACTCAAACCTATTCTACGGGATGAGAAAAAAAGGGGGTGGGGAATCAAAGACATGCCAATTCCAGCATGTATAATAGATGTGCCATTTGACTTTGGTACACTTTAAGTGGTTGCTGCTACTGTGACAATGTCCAGTACAGGGTGACATCCTCCGCTATTGCTTGCAATAGCAAATCTATCTTATTGTTTTTGTCCCGTTTCTTATTAAGTCGCCAAAACGGAGTTTTGGAGACTTATTGTTTTTGTCCCGTTTCTTATTATTATTATTATTATTATTATTCTTTTTTCTAAACCCTTAAACTGTCCTACCATTTTCTTGGAAGCTATAGAGGATGGAAACTTTATATTTTTCTGGGTATGGGTCTGCATCATGGGGTTGCAGAACCCAATGTTCATGATACCAGGGTGTCATCTTGGCATAATTAGGGGGGCTCAAAGATGGGTGGGGTCAAATTTATTTTACATTTCTTAAATTTGCTACTGTATGTAGAGTAGATGGAATTATGAATACTTTTATGAATATTAAGAGACACATGTCTGCTTCAACATGGAACTTTTTATTTCAGTAGGGGTCTCCTTGGCATAATTTGAGGGGGGTGAATTTTCATGGAACATTCTAGAACATGAGTGTTGCATTAATTCTAGAGACATAAAATGTTATATGATGGTATATTATAATGGGTAGCACCATATGCAACAGCAGTTTGACTTTGCAATTTCCAAAATGGCTGCCGTTACCATGGAAACAATGCAAAAAAGGTCAAAATGCTTTAAAACCTTAAAGTAGCCTTTACTCTCTTAAAATGGTAGATCAAATCCATTGAACCTTTAATTGTATGTTCCCTTCCATGTACCAATGTGGCATCTGTCATTACATTTTGGGAATGGTCTTTGTAACCATGGAAACCAGCTAAAATTTCAAAATTTCAGAAATTTCAAAATGCCCCAAACTTGATAAAACTTCACTGAAATGTCAACTGAGATGTGCAGAGTTGCTATTTGTCTTTTGAATTTTCAAAATGGCCGCTGTTGCCATGGAAACAACAAAAAATACAAACATAAACTGACTATAGGCTTTGCTCATTGTTGAAGGCCGTACATTGACCTATAGTTGTTAATTTCTGTGTCATTTGGTCTCTTGCGGAGAGTTGTCTCATTGGCAATCATACCACATCTTCTTTTTATATATAAAACACCTCGTAAATTTGAGGCAAAATTCCGTTATCAAGACGATGTGCATACGATCAAATACAAATCTGTACTGCAAAACATCTTCTAGCATATGCTAGAAGAAAAAATATATAATTTAACGTGCTTCTAATCTATACAAAAATCGTGCTGTGAAGAGAAAATCGCCACCGACAGAGAGAAAACACTAAGAGTACATATTAGTGACATTTCTGTACTTGCATTACAGTACACATCCGTGAATTACACACCTGCTAAAATATACACATTAGCTGAAATCAATAGATGAACGTGTAATTTAATTGTACAAAATAAGATACAAGTATCGTGTGATACGCGAGCTATTAAAGAACAAAATGAACAGTTAGTATGGCGCTCCGTCAATATATACACATGTTGTCTGTCCAGGGTCCCTCTAAAAGAATATAAATATGCTAAGTCCACGATAATATACTTGCACATCACGTGACGCCACGTTCTTCCTCGCGCGTGGGTCTAATTTTAGATTCTAAAGAATTCCCAAACTATGTATAGAACTCAAACCTATTCTACGGGATGAGAAAAAAAAGGGGTCAAAGACATGCCAATTCCAGCATGTATAATAGATGTGCCATTTTACTTTGGTACACTTTAAGTGGTTGCTGCTACTGTGACAATGTCCAGTACAGGGTGACATCCTCCGCTATTGCTTGCAATAGCAAATCTATCTTATTGTTTTTGTCCCGTTTCTTATTAAGTCGCCAAAACGGAGTTTTGGAGACTTATTGTTTTTGTCCCGTTTCTTATTATTATTATTATTATTCTTATTCTTCTTTTTCTAAACCCTTAAACTGTCCTACCATTTTCTTGGAAGCTATAGAGGATGGAAACTTTATATTTTTTCTGGGTATGGGTCTGCATCATGGGGGTTGCAGAACCCAATGTTCATGATACCAGGGTGTCATCTTGGCATAATTAGGGGGGCTCAAAGATGGGTGGGGTCAAATTTATTTTACATTTCTTAAATTTGCTACTGTATGTAGAGTAGATGGAATTATGATTACTTTTATGAATATTAAGAGACACATGTCTGCTTCAACATGGAACTTTTTTTATTTCAGTAGGGGTCTCCTTGGCATAATTTGAGGGGTGAATTTTCATGGAACATTCTAGAACATGAGTGTTGCATTAATTCTAGAGACATAAAATGTTATATGATGGTATATTATAATGGGTAGCACCATATGCAACAGCAGTTTGACTTTGCAATTTCAAAATGGCTGCCGTTACCATGGAAACAATGCAAAAAGGTCAAAATGCTTTAAAACCTTAAAGTAGCCTTTACTCTCTTAAAATGGTAGATCAAATCCATTGAACCTTTAATTGTATGTTCCTTCCATGTACCAATGTGGCATCTGTCATTACATTTTGGGAATGGTCTTTGTAACCATGGAAACCAGCTAAAATTTCAAAAATTTCAGAAATTTCAAAATGCCCCAAACTTGATAAAACTTCACTGAAATGTCAACTGAGATGTGCAGAGTTGCTATTTGTCTTTTGAATTTTCAAAATGGCCGCTGTTGCCATGGAAACAACAAAAATACAAACATAAACTGACTATGGCAGTTGGGCTTTGCTCATTGTTGAAGGCCGTACATTGACCTATAGTTGTTAATTTCTGTGTCATTTGGTCTCTTGCGGAGAGTTGTCTCATTGGCAATCATACCACATCTTCTTTTTATATATAAAACACCTCGTAAATTTGAGGCAAAATTCCGTTATCAAGACGATGTGCATACGATCAAATACAAATCTGTACTGCAAAACATCTTCTAGCATATGCTAGAAGAAAAAATATATAATTTAACGTGCTTCTATTCTATACAAAATCGTGCTGTGAAGAGAAAATCGCCACCGACAGAGAGAGAAACACCAAGAGTACATATTAGTGACATTTCTGTACTTGCATTACAGTACACATCCGTGAATTACACACCTGCTAAAATATACACATTAGCTGAAATCAATCGATGAACGTGTAATTTAATTGTACAAAATAAGATACAAGTATCGTGTGATACGCGAGCTATTAAAGAACAAAATGAACAGTTAGTATGGCGCTCCGTCAATATATACACATGTTGTCTGTCCAAGGTCCCCTCTAAAAAGAATATAAATATGCTAAGTCCACGATAATATACTTGCACATCACGTGACGCCACGTTCTTCCTCGCGCGTGGGTCTAATTTTAGATTCTAAAGAATTCCCAAACTATGTATAGAACTCAAACCTATTCTACGGGATGAGAAAAAAAAGGGGGGGAATCAAAGACATGCCAATTCCAGCATGTATAATAGATGTGCCATTTGACTTTGGTACACTTTAAGTGGTTGCTGCTACTGTGACAATGTCCAGTACAGGGTGACATCCTCCGCTATTGCTTGCAATACGGAAATCTGGAGACTTATTGTTTTTGTCCCGTTTCTTATTAAGTCGCCAAAACGGAGTTTTGGAGACTATGTTTTTGTCCCGTTTCTTATTATTATTATTATTATTATTATTCTTCTTTTCTAAACCCTTAAACTGTCCTACCATTTTCTTGGAAGCTATAGAGGATGGAAACTTTATATTTTTCTGGGTATTGGTCTGCATCATGGGGTTGCAGAACCCAATGTTCATGATACCAGGGTGTCATCTTGGCATAATTGGGGGCTCAAAGATGGGTGGGGTCAAATTTATTTCGATTTCTTAAATTTGCTACTGTATGTAGAGTAGATGGAATTATGAGTTTTATGAATATTAAGAGACACATGTCTGCTTCAACATGGAACTTTTTTATTTCAGTAGGGGTCTCCTTGGCATAATTTGAGGGGTGAATTTTCATGGAACATTCTAGAACATCAGTGTTGCATTAATTCTAGAGACATAAAATGTTATATGATGGTATATTATAATGGGTAGCACCATATGCAGCAGTAGTTTGACTTTGCAATTTCAAAATGGCTGCCGTTACCATGGAAACAATGCAAAAAGGTCAAAATGCTTTAAAAACCTTAAAGTAGCCTTTACTCTCTTAAAATGGTAGATCAAATCCATTGAACCTTTAATTGTATGTTCCTTCCATGTACCAATGTGGCATCTGTCATTACATTTTGGGAATGGTCTTTGTAACCATGGAAACCAGCTAAAATTTCAAAATTTCAGAAATTTCAAAATGCCCCAAACTTGATAAAACTTCACTGAAATGTCAACTGAGATGTGCAGAGTTGCTATTTGTCTTTTGAATTTTCAAAATGGCCGCCGTTGCCATGGAAACAACAAAAAATACAAACATAAACTGACTATGCAGTATGGGCTTTGCTCATTGTTGAAGGCCGTACATTGACCTATAGTTGTTAATTTCTGTGTCATTTGGTCTCTTGTGGAGAGTTGTCTCATTGGCAATCATACCACATCTTCTTTTCTATATATAAAACACCTCGTAAATTTGAGGCAAAATTCCGTTATCAAGAGTATGTGCATACGATCAATATACAAATCTGTACTGCAAAACATCTTCTAGAATATGCTAGAAGAAAAAATATATAATTTAACGTGCTTCTATTCTATACAAAAATCGTGCTGTGAAGAGAAAATCGCCACCGACAGAGAGAGAAACACCAAGAGTACATATTAGTGACATTTCTGTACTTGCATTACAGTACACATCCGTGAATTACACACCTGCTAAAATATACACATTAGCTGAAATCAATCGATGAACGTGTAATTTAATTGTACAAAATAAGATACAAGTATCGTGTGATACGCGAGCTATTAAAGAACAAAATGAACAGTTAGTATGGCGCTCCGTCAATATATACACATGTTGTCTGTCCAAGGTCCCTCTAAAAGAATATAAATATGCTAAGTCCACGATAATATACTTGCACATCACGTGACGCCACGTTCTTCCTCGCGCGTGGGTCTAATTTTAGATTCTAAAGAATTCCCAAACTATGTATAGAACTCAAACCTATTCTACGGGATGAGAAAAAAAAAGGGGGGGATCAAAGACATGCCAATTCCAGCATGTATAATAGATGTGCCATTTGACTTTGGTACACTTTAAGTGGTTGCTGCTACTGTGACAATGTCCAGTACAGGGTGACATCCTCCGCTATTGCTTGCAATAGTAAATCTATCTTATTGTTTTGTCCCGTTTCTTATTAAGTCGCCAAAACGGAGTTTTGGAGACTTATTGTTTTTGTCCCGTTTCTTATTATTATTATTATTATTATTATTATTCTTTTTCTAAACCCTTAAACTGTCCTACCATTTTCTTGGAAGCTATAGAGGATGGAAACTTTATATTTTTTCTGGGTATGGGTCTGCATCATGGGGGTTGCAGAACCCAATGTTCATGATACCAGGGTGTCATCTTGGCATAATTAGGGGGGCTCAAAGATGGGTGGGGTCAAATTTATTTCACATTTCTTAAATTTGCTACTGTATGTAGAGTAGATGGAATTATGATTACTTTTATGAATATTAAGAGACACATGTCTGCTTCAACATGGAACTTTTTATTTCAGTAGGGGTCTCCTTGGCATAATTTGAGGGGGGGTGAATTTTCATGGAACATTCTAGAACATGAGTGTTGCATTAATTCTAGAGACATAAAATGTTATATGATGGTATATTATAATGGGTAGCACCATATGCAACAGCAGTTTGACTTTGCAATTTCCAAAATGGCTGCCGTTACCATGGAAACAATGCAAAAAAGGTCAAAATGCTTTAAAAACCTTAAAGTAGCCTTTACTCTCTTAAAATGGTAGATCAAATCCATTGAACCTTTAATTGTATGTTCCTTCCATGTACCAATGTGGCATCTGTCATTACATTTTGGGAATGGTCTTTGTAACCATGGAAACCAGCTAAAATTTCAAAAATTTCAGAAATTTCAAAATGCCCCAAACTTGATAAAACTTCACTGAAATGTCAACTGAGATGTGCAGAGTTGCTATTTGTCTTTTGAATTTTCAAAATGGCCGCTGTTGCCATGGAAACAACAAAAAATACAAACATAAACTGACTATAGGCTTTGCTCATTGTTGAAGGCCGTACATTGACCTATAGTTGTTAATTTCTGTGTCATTTGGTCTCTTGCGGAGAGTTGTCTCATTGGCAATCATACCACATCTTCTTTTTTATATATAAAACACCTCGTAAATTTGAGGCAAAATTCCGTTATCAAGACGATGTGCATACGATCAAATACAAATCTGTACTGCAAAACATCTTCTAGCATATGCTAGAAGAAAAAATATATAATTTAACGTGCTTCTAATCTATACAAAAATCGTGCTGTGAAGAGAAAATCGCCACCGACAGAGAGAGAAACACTAAGAGTACATATTAGTGACATTTCTGTACTTGCATTACAGTACACATCCGTGAATTACACACCTGCTAAAATATACACATTAGCTGAAATCAATAGATGAACGTGTAATTTAATTGTACAAAATAAGATACAAGTATCGTGTGATACGCGAGCTATTAAAGAACAAAATGAACAGTTAGTATGGCGCTCCGTCAATATATACACATGTTGTCTGTCCAGGGTCCCCTCTAAAAAGAATATAAATATGCTAAGTCCACGATAATATACTTGCACATCACGTGACGCCACGTTCTTCCTCGCGCGTGGGTCTAATTTTACATTCTAAAGAATTCCCAAACTATGTATAGAACTCAAACCTATTCTACGGGATGAGAAAAAAAAGGGGGGGGATCAAAGACATGCCAATTCCAGCATGTATAATAGATGTGCCATTTTACTTTGGTACACTTTAAGTGGTTGCTGCTACTGTGACAATGTCCAGTACAGGGTGACATCCTCCGCTATTGCTTGCAATAGTAAATCAATCTTATTGTTTTTGTCCTGTTTCTTATTAAGTCGCCAAAACGGAGTTTTGGAGACTTATTGTTTTGTCCCGTTTTATTATTATTATTATTATTCTTATTCTTCTTTTTCTAAACCCTTAAACTGTCCTACCATTTTCTTGGAAGCTATAGAGGATGGAAACTTTATATTTTTCTGGGTATGGGTCTGCATCATGGGGTTGCAGAACCCAATGTTCATGATACCAGGGTGTCATCTTGGCATAATTAGGGAGGCTCAAAGATGGGTGGGGTCAAATTTATTTTACATTTCTTAAATTTGCTACTGTATGTAGAGTAGATGGAATTATGAATACTTTTATGAATATTAAGAGACACATGTCTGCTTCAACATGGAACTTTTTATTTCAGTAGGGGTCTCCTTGGCATAATTTGAGGGGTGAATTTTCATGGAACATTCTAGAACATGAGTGTTGCATTAATTCTAGAGACATAAAATGTTATATGATGGTATATTATAATGGGTAGCACCATATGCAACAGCAGTTTGACTTTGCAATTTCCAAAATGGCTGCCGTTACCATGGAAACAATGCAAAAAGGTCAAAATGCTTTAAAACCTTAAAGTAGCCTTTACTCTCTTAAAATGGTAGATCAAATCCATTGAACCTTTAATTGTATGTTCCTTCCATGTACCAATGTGGCATCTGTCATTACATTTTGGGAATGGTCTTTGTAACCATGGAAACCAGCTAAAATTTCAAAATTTCAGAAATTTCAAAATGCCCCAAACTTGATAAAACTTCACTGAAATGTCAACTGAGATGTGCAGAGTTGCTATTTGTCTTTGAATTTTCAAAATGGCCGCTGTTGCCATGGAAACAACAAAAATACAAACATAAACTGACTATAGGCTTTGCTCATTGTTGAAGGCCGTACATTGACCTATAGTTGTTAATTTCTGTGTCATTTGGTCTCTTGCGGAGAGTTGTCTCATTGGCAATCATACCACATCTTCTTTTTATATATAAAACACCTCGTAAATTTGAGGCAAAATTCCGTTATCAAGACGATGTGCATACGATCAAATACAAATCTGTACTGCAAAACATCTTCTAGCATATGCTAGAAGAAAAAATATATAATTTAACGTGCTTCTAATCTATACAAAAATCGTGCTGTGAAGAGAAATCGCCACCGACAGAGAGAAAACAGTAAGAGTACATATTAGTGACATTTCTGTACTTGCATTACAGTACACATCCGTGAATTACACACCTGCTAAAATATACACATTAGCTGAAATCAATAGATGAACGTGTAATTTAATTGTACAAAATAAGATACAAGTATCGTGTGATACGCGAGCTATTAAAGAACAAAATGAACAGTTAGTATGGCGCTCCGTCAATATATACACATGTTGTCTGTCCAGGGTCCCCTCTAAAAAGAATATAAATATGCTAAGTCCACGATAATATACTTGCACATCACGTGACGCCACGTTCTTCCTCGCGCGTGGGTCTAATTTTACATTCTAAAGAATTCCCAAACTATGTATAGAACTCAAACCTATTCTACGGGATGAGAAAAAAAAAAGGGGGTCAAAGACATGCCAATTCCAGCATGTATAATAGATGTGCCATTTTACTTTGGTACACTTTAAGTGGTTGCTGCTACTGTGACAATGTCCAGTACAGGGTGACATCCTCCGCTATTGCTTGCAATAGTAAATCTATCTTATTGTTTTGTCCCGTTTCTTATTAAGTCGCCAAAACGGAGTTTTGGAGACTTATTGTTTTGTCCCGTTTCTTATTATTATTATTATTATTCTTATTCTTCTTTTCTAAACCCTTAAACTGTCCTACCATTTTCTTGGAAGCTATAGAGGATGGAAACTTTATATTTTTCTGGGTATGGGTCTGCATCATGGGGTTGCAGAACCCAATGTTCATGATACCAGGGTGTCATCTTGGCATAATTAGGGAGGCTCAAAGATGGGTGGGGTCAAATTTATTTTACATTTCTTAAATTTGCTACTGTATGTAGAGTAGATGGAATTATGAATACTTTTATGAATATTAAGAGACACATGTCTGCTTCAACATGGAACTTTTTATTTCAGTAGGGGTCTCCTTGGCATAATTTGAGGGGGGGTGAATTTTCATGGAACATTCTAGAACATGAGTGTTGCATTAATTCTAGAGACATAAAATGTTATATGATGGTATATTATAATGGGTAGCACCATATGCAACAGCAGTTTGACTTTGCAATTTCCAAAATGGCTGCCGTTACCATGGAAACAATGCAAAAAGGTCAAAATGCTTTAAAACCTTAAAGTAGCCTTTACTCTCTTAAAATGGTAGATCAAATCCATTGAACCTTTAATTGTATGTTCCTTCCATGTACCAATGTGGCATCTGTCATTACATTTTGGGAATGGTCTTTGTAACCATGGAAACCAGCTAAAATTTCAAAAATTTCAGAAATTTCAAAATGCCCCAAACTTGATAAAACTTCACTGAAATGTCAACTGAGATGTGCAGAGTTGCTATTTGTCTTTTGAATTTTCAAAATGGCCGCTGTTGCCATGGAAACAACAAAAAATACAAACATAAACTGACTATAGGCTTTGCTCATTGTTGAAGGCCGTACATTGACCTATAGTTGTTAATTTCTGTGTCATTTGGTCTCTTGCGGAGAGTTGTCTCATTGGCAATCATACCACATCTTCTTTTTATATATAAAACACCTCGTAAATTTGAGGCAAAATTCCGTTATCAAGAGGATGTGCATACGATCATATACAAATCTGTACTGCAAAACATCTTCTAGAATATGCTAGAAGAAAAAATATATAATTTAACGTGCTTCTAATCTATACAAAAATCGTGCTGTGAAGAGAAAATCGCCACCGACAGAGAGAGAAACAGTAAGAGTACATATTAGTGACATTTCTGTACTTGCATTACAGTACACATCCGTGAATTACACACCTGCTAAAATATACACATTAGCTGAAATCAATAGATGAACGTGTAATTTAATTGTACAAAATAAGATACAAGTATCGTGTGATACGCGAGCTATTAAAGAACAAAATGAACAGTTAGTATGGCGCTCCGTCAATATATACACATGTTGTCTGTCCAGGGTCCCTCTAAAAGAATATAAATATGCTAAGTCCACGATAATATACTTGCACATCACGTGACGCCACGTTCTTCCTCGCGCGTGGGTCTAATTTTACATTCTAAAGAATTCCCAAACTATGTATAGAACTCAAACCTATTCTACGGGATGAGAAAAAAAAGGGGGTCAAAGACATGCCAATTCCAGCATGTATAATAGATGTGCCATTTTACTTTGGTACACTTTAAGTGGTTGCTGCTACTGTGACAATGTCCAGTACAGGGTGACATCCTCCGCTATTGCTTGCAATAGTAAATCAATCTTATTGTTTTTGTCCTGTTTCTTATTAAGTCGCCAAAACGGAGTTTTGGAGACTTATTGTTTTTGTCCCGTTTCTTATTATTATTATTATTATTCTTATTCTTCTTTTCTAAACCCTTAAACTGTCCTACCATTTTCTTGGAAGCTATAGAGGATGGAAACTTTATATTTTTCTGGGTATGGGTCTGCATCATGGGGTTGCAGAACCCAATGTTCATGATACCAGGGTGTCATCTTGGCATAATTAGGAGGCTCAAAGATGGGTGGGGTCAAATTTATTTTACATTTCTTAAATTTGCTACTGTATGTAGAGTAGATGGAATTATGAATACTTTTATGAATATTAAGAGACACATGTCTGCTTCAACATGGAACTTTTTATTTCAGTAGGGGTCTCCTTGGCATAATTTGAGGGGTGAATTTTCATGGAACATTCTAGAACATGAGTGTTGCATTAATTCTAGAGACATAAAATGTTATATGATGGTATATTATAATGGGTAGCACCATATGCAACAGCAGTTTGACTTTGCAATTTCCAAAATGGCTGCCGTTACCATGGAAACAATGCAAAAAAGGTCAAAATGCTTTAAAAACCTTAAAGTAGCCTTTACTCTCTTAAAATGGTAGATCAAATCCATTGAACCTTTAATTGTATGTTCCTTCCATGTACCAATGTGGCATCTGTCATTACATTTTGGGAATGGTCTTTGTAACCATGGAAACCAGCTAAAATTTCAAAAATTTCAGAAATTTCAAAATGCCCCAAACTTGATAAAACTTCACTGAAATGTCAACTGAGATGTGCAGAGTTGCTATTTGTCTTTTGAATTTTCAAAATGGCCGCTGTTGCCATGGAAACAACAAAAAATACAAACATAAACTGACTATAGGCTTTGCTCATTGTTGAAGGCCGTACATTGACCTATAGTTGTTAATTTCTGTGTCATTTGGTCTCTTGCGGAGAGTTGTCTCATTGGCAATCATACCACATCTTCTTTTTATATATAAAACACCTCGTAAATTTGAGGCAAAATTCCGTTATCAAGACGATGTGCATACGATCAAATACAAATCTGTACTGCAAAACATCTTCTAGCATATGCTAGAAGAAAAATATATAATTTAACGTGCTTCTAATCTATACAAAAATCGTGCTGTGAAGAGAAAATCGCCACCGACAGAGAGAGAAACAGTAAGAGTACATATTAGTGACATTTCTGTACTTGCATTACAGTACACATCCGTGAATTACACACCTGCTAAAATATACACATTAGCTGAAATCAATAGATGAACGTGTAATTTAATTGTACAAAATAAGATACAAGTATCGTGTGATACGCGAGCTATTAAAGAACAAAATGAACAGTTAGTATGGCGCTCCGTCAATATATACACATGTTGTCTGTCCAGGGTCCCTCTAAAAGAATATAAATATGCTAAGTCCACGATAATATACTTGCACATCACGTGACGCCACGTTCTTCCTCGCGCGTGGGTCTAATTTTACATTCTAAAGAATTCCCAAACTATGTATAGAACTCAAACCTATTCTACGGGATGAGAAAAAAAAAGGGGGGGGGGGGGGCGGATCAAAGACATGCCAATTCCAGCATGTATAATAGATGTGCCATTTTACTTTGGTACACTTTAAGTGGTTGCTGCTACTGTGACAATGTCCAGTACAGGGTGACATCCTCCGCTATTGCTTGCAATAGCAAATCTATCTTATTGTTTTTGTCCCGTTTCTTATTAAGTCGCCAAAACGGAGTTTTGGAGACTTATTGTTTTTGTCCCGTTTCTTATTATTATTATTATTATTCTTATTCTTCTTTTTCTAAACCCTTAAACTGTCCTACCATTTTCTTGGAAGCTATAGAGGATGGAAACTTTATATTTTTCTGGGTATGGGTCTGCATCATGGGGGTTGCAGAACCCAATGTTCATGATACCAGGGTGTCATCTTGGCATAATTAGGGGGGCTCAAAGATGGGTGGGGTCAAATTTATTTTACATTTCTTAAATTTGCTACTGTATGTAGAGTAGATGGAATTATGAATACTTTTATGAATATTAAGAGACACATGTCTGCTTCAACATGGAACTTTTTTTATTTCAGTAGGGGGTCTCCTTGGCATAATTTGAGGGGGGTGAATTTTCATGGAACATTCTAGAACATGAGTGTTGCATTAATTCTAGAGACATAAAATGTTATATGATGGTATATTATAATGGGTAGCACCATATGCAACAGCAGTTTGACTTTGCAATTTCAAAATGGCTGCCGTTACCATGGAAACAATGCAAAAAGGTCAAAATGCTTTAAAACCTTAAAGTAGCCTTTACTCTCTTAAAATGGTAGATCAAATCCATTGAACCTTTAATTGTATGTTCCTTCCATGTACCAATGTGGCATCTGTCATTACATTTTGGGAATGGTCTTTGTAACCATGGAAACCAGCTAAAATTTCAAAAATTTCAGAAATTTCAAAATGCCCCAAACTTGATAAAACTTCACTGAAATGTCAACTGAGATGTGCAGAGTTGCTATTTGTCTTTTGAATTTTCAAAATGGCCGCTGTTGCCATGGAAACAACAAAAAATACAAACATAAACTGACTATAGGCTTTGCTCATTGTTGAAGGCCGTACATTGACCTATAGTTGTTAATTTCTGTGTCATTTGGTCTCTTGCGGAGAGTTGTCTCATTGGCAATCATACCACATCTTCTTTTTATATATAAAACACCTCGTAAATTTGAGGCAAAATTCCGTTATCAAGAGGATGTGCATACGATCATATACAAATCTGTACTGCAAAACATCTTCTAGAATATGCTAGAAGAAAAAATATATAATTTAACGTGCTTCTAATCTATACAAAAATCGTGCTGTGAAGAGAAAATCGCCACCGACAGAGAGAGAAACAGTAAGAGTACATATTAGTGACATTTCTGTACTTGCATTACAGTACACATCCGTGAATTACACACCTGCTAAAATATACACATTAGCTGAAATCAATAGATGAACGTGTAATTTAATTGTACAAAATAAGATACAAGTATCGTGTGATACGCGAGCTATTAAAGAACAAAATGAACAGTTAGTATGGCGCTCCGTCAATATATACACATGTTGTCTGTCCAGGGTCCCTCTAAAAGAATATAAATATGCTAAGTCCACGATAATATACTTCCACATCACGTGACGCCACGTTCTTCCTCGCGCGTGGGTCTAATTTTACATTCTAAAGAATTCCCAAACTATGTATAGAACTGAAACCTATTCTACGGGATGAGAAAAAAAAGGGGGGTCAGAGACATGCCAATTCCAGCATGTATAATAGATGTGCCATTTTACTTTGGTACACTTTAAGTGGTTGCTGCTACTGTGACAATGTCCAGTACAGGGTGACATCCTCCGCTATTGCTTGCAATAGAAAATCTATCTTATTGTTTTTGTCCTTTCTTATTAAGTCGCCAAAACGGAGTTTTGGGGACTTTATGTTTTGTCCCGTTTCTTATTATTATTAAGTCGCCAAAACGGAGTTTTGGAGACTTTATGTTTTTGTCCCGTTTCTTATTATTATTATTATTATGTCACCCGATCGACAATGTCGGGTGACATATTGCTTTTCCTCTGTTTCTTTGTTATTATTATTCTTATTCTTCCAATGATTTTTGTCCGGCAGATTTTTTGAAGCCAATGGAACCAATCTTAATGATAGTTAATTATAATGAGGAACACAAAATTTCGGGTTGCAGTAGGTCTTAAGAACATAAAAAATGGCTGCCGTTACCATGGAAACGGAACAAATGTGAAAAAATCCAGTTTTTGGTTTTGGTGAATTATTTGGATATGCTTAAACTTAGAATCATTATATTTTAATACAATGTAGGTGCCCACTATATACTGGTTATTGATGATTTTGGCAATCATTGGAACTACTGTGTTGCCATGGAAACTACACCAAAAATTTCAAAAATATCAAAATGCTCCAAATTTAATGAAACTTCACAGTAACGATGAGCAACATTGGTAGATGTGCAATTTGGCGTTGGAATTTCGAAAATGTCTGCCGTTACCATGGAAACAATGCAAAACAGGTCAAAATGCTCCAAAAACCTAAAAGTAGCATTTACTTTCTTAAAATGGTAGGTCAAATCGATTGAACTATTGATGGTATGTTCCCTCCCATGTACCAATGTGGTATCTGCCATTTAATTTTGGGAATGGTCTCTGTTACCATAGGAACCATCAAAATGTCAAAATTTCAAAAATTTCAAAATGCTCCAAAATTTATGAAACTTAATATGATTGTTGACTGACAAGTCTGGATGAGACTTTTGACTTTGGAATTTCCAAAATGGCCACCATTGCCATGGAAACTGCGAAAAAGTAAAAAAATTTCAAAATGCTTTGAACTTGATGAAACTTGATATTATTGTTAACTGGAAAGTATAGATGAGACTTTTGACTTTGAAATTTTCAAAATGGCTGCCGTTGCCATGGAAACTACAAAATGTGTACAATTTTCAAAATACTCCAAATGTTCTGAAAATTTGCAGAAAGTATTGCCATGCATATATGTGCATTCACTGTTTAAAATTTTTGATATGGCTGCCACTTAGTGGCAATGGGAGGAAGGGTGACATCCGCTATTGCTTGCAATGGCAAATCTAGTTATTATTATTATTCTTAACCCTAATTTGTCCGACCATTTTCTTCCAAGCCTTAAATGATGGAAACTTTATATTTGGTATGATGTTGGGGTAGTACAGTCCCTGTAACGTAAAAGTTAACACATTTTCATTCGGGAATCGTACGTACAGCGTTCGGGAATCGTTCGTATAGAGTTCGGTCATCGTTCGTACATCATTCGTATAGCGTCCGTACAACGTTCGGTCAGCGTTCGTTCATCGTTCGTTCATCGTATGGTAAATGTCACCGTTTAGGGTTTTGTATATCGTATGGTTCATGGTATCGTTAAGCGTTTTATTTGTCGTATGGTACATGGTATGGTTTAGCGTTTAGCGTTTCGTTTATCGTATGGTATGTGATATCGTTTAGCGTTTCATCAATCGTATGGTATATCGTTTTGTTAAGCGTCTGATATATGTTAGGGTTTTATTTCAGAAAGTTATTTCAATTATTATTTTGAGTTAAAATAATTTAATATAAAAGATGCGGATAAAAAACATTATTAGTTTGGATTGGATTAAATCTCCAACTAATATCATTATGGAATATATATAAACTGAAGGGGAAATGTTTCCTACCATCACATTTTGACTTGAATAACATGAGACCAAATACCGCGATATAAGTCTCTCTCTTTCTCTCTCTCTCTCTCCTCCACCAAATATTTCTCTGATCCAAATATTTCCTTTACACAATAAATTATATATAATGTTCTATAAATGAGGCTTTATATGAGATACACGTTTATATCTAAATGTATTAAAAAAAAAGACAAGACATCCATGGTATTTGTTCCCCTCAATGTCATAGTCTGTTATAAACCGAAATAGCCAGGGATATATACAAATTCGTTGAAGGCATCTATGGAACCAGCGTCGCTTGTGATTCCTGCTGTCGGTGTTAAAACTGTTATTTTGACTGTAAAAAGTGCTTAAGTCCATGTATGAGTAAAATACAGATCTAAAAATAACTCTACCTTTTTATATTTCTTTATTTTAGAAGTAAGCTTCTGGTCAAGTTTCACCTATTCTAACGCAAATCATTTACCTTAAATAACCAATCAATTGTATTCTAATTCTTTGTACGAATAAATGAAATATTTGTCACTGGACGTTATGCATGCTATCAATGATCAAATACAAATCTACAGTATTTATAAACATACTACAATTGTATATATGAAAGAGTTTAGATAATATAAATTTTAATTATTTTACACATATTTGAAGGATCGAAATAATCAGTTCTACAAATGGTTGTTATTGAAAGACTTGAAATTTTACAAATATCACATGCCTCTATGAAATTTCTTATCGACGCACCAAACTTTTCCCTTTCATCGTGCATAGCTCATTTTCCGATTCACTTAAGGTTTCTAACGATCTTTTTACTTGTTCATTACATTCTAAAATTAAAATCCTACACAAATTGCAAAACCTTTTATTCTCAGGCTAGACTGCGTAAAAGATCAATACTGTTTTGTTTGTGTACACACGGTGTTTTGAGGGTGATATCCAGTTCTGACAAACCAGTAAATTCTTCGCCCGGGATATGCATTTGACATTAATCTTCCTTCAGTAGCTTTACAATACCCAGTCGTGTCATTTCTGTATATTGTACATGTAGATAGCACGTGTGATACATGTATATACACCAGCAATACCCATTCAAGTGAATTTTTATCTTTTAGCAGAACTCCATATCGGGTAACATTCAATATACATAAACATAAAATTACAATTAAAAAAAAATGGTAATAATAAGTTCAAATGTTGCTTTATTAAATGCACCTAGATACGTATTTGTAAACTTATGTTATTACTTTATTTCAAGCATCTTTTTTGTATTCTTTTGTTTTGGCTTCAATTACCTTTTTATCTTATTGACTTATTCGTAAATCGAAAAACGCACAAACCTAAATAGAATCATATGGCATTGAATGATTTCTCTAACTCAAAACTAATTATAGATGCCTCTTAAATTTTATTTTCTCGTTGGGTTGCTTGTCCATTAATTGACGTTTACGCCATATTCTTTTGTTCGGTATTTGTGAAAAGCCGCTCATCGATCAATTTCAAAAGAAATCTAATACTCGTAAGTCATGAACATTGAAGTTCAACTTGCTATCAATTTTTCATATACGCACAAAGATAAAATAAATGAAACACTTTTAAGCTGTTTAAATCATGCAGTGAATTTTGAAAATATAGTTTTGAAAACCGGTTATTTCTGTTTAATACTTTTCTGTCCCTTTTCTTAATAATTAGGACACGTGTCACTGGTTAATTTAGAACTACACTGGTTAATATAGAACTAGTCAACCATGAATAATCCAAAACAACAAATTTTTGATTGGTTTGCCATACTTGCTTATATTTTTCAATTACGTATTGTTTTCGGCTGAGACTACTACATGCATAACAGTTATAGTAGTCTCAGTTTTCGGCAATATTGTAACAATATCCTTTAGAATTTTAAATTGCTTCAGTCATTTAATATATATATATATATATATATATATATATATATATATATATATATATATTTTCATGATTAATATTTTAGATTGATAATATAATTGCATCATTTTTAAGCATTATTTATATGACATTTTAATATTTATTTAACGTGCATACCGATTTGATTGGCAAATAACTGTTTAAACACTTGACGCCATATTAATATTATATATGAACATTTCGGAAAAATTAGGCGGATATTTAATCATCGGCTCTCAGGAAGTTTACTTGTAGGTTAAAAGAAGGGGGAAAATATACCTCTAAGTAGTAAAACTTTAAGATTGGTATTCTTTAAATTGTATAACTTTCATATTCTGGCTTTCTCTTCAATTTTCAAATTATATGGAGAATCACGTTTTAATGCCAGATCTTTTATTATTTGTTCTGTTAAATCAAAGACATGTAGTACATGTATTCTATTTTCCGGGATAAATTTATTCACAATGATAAAGAAACTAGGGGTGTTGTGTATACACCTTTCTATAGGTGAACACTATATATGTTGCCCACTAGCTGTCCTTATGTGTTTTTTGTTGTTTGATTGCTGTCTCGTTGTCGTTAAACCCACTATGATCTTCTACAGTTTCAGTTCCGTTTGATGTACGTTTAATTCGGTTTAAAACAAACCATATTTGATAGGGTTATTCAATATATATTTCCTTAAGACTTTGCTCAGAGGAAAGTAATAGAATAGGTTTGAATATACATTTTAGTGCAAAGTTAACAGTAAAAGAAAAGTTTCACTTTTCAATTTTAACTCCCAAAATTTTAAACTATTAATTTTGAAGACGTGTTTCATCTAAACGAAGTCTAAATGGTCACCAACTTACCAGTTTATTGTTTCCCTATTTGGCACATACCTAAATATATACCTCATTGTAAATACAATTTATTGGTCGTAGTAAATTCTATTGAGCACAAAACAAATCCATTTTTTTTAAATATGAAGAAAATGATATTGTTTTTTTTACTTTGAAACACGGAGTTAATACTTTAAATTACATTGTGCACAAAAATCCTTAAATCTTCCTAGGAATGAGAAACTCTATTCTTCATAGAAATGTTTGAAATAGTTTACACTGGACATTCAACAACTTACAATCAATCAACTAAAATATATCCAAGGATTTTATTATGCATGTACATGTATATAAATGCCGGATACCATAGACATAAATTGAATAATCAATAAAATATAGTGCTGTCAAAAAGAAACATTATCATTAGGATATCAAAATAATTCAGTTTTTCTTTCAACATGATTTGCAAACAGTCCTCTTTCCAGAGAATTTTTCTGTCTGTGCTATCGCTCTGTGTGGGTTAATTATTTTAAGCATAAAGTTTATAAATCAATCTCTGAAACACATTATTATTATATATATATAGAAGTCAAAGTAAACATTAAACTTATGCATGGCGGAAGAGAAATATACGAAAACGATAGGTGCAATGTGCATGCAGCCTTGCAAATGATATTTAAAAAAAATATTTTTAGTTTATAAAACTTAGGACTTTAATTTAAATATTGTTGATGGGATGTTGAAGTTTCCAGAACATAGAAAATACACAAGAAAATCTATCAGTACACTAGTCTATCAAAATGTGCTTGGTGTCCATTTTACAATATATTGTTTAAGGATTTAGTGGTTTTTTTATTCATTCTGACATCTGTGTCCCTGGATCTTAACAAGAAATTGCGAAGACGTTATGCTTATCAGTTTACCTTTAAAAAGATTTTCAACCGAGTATTATATATATAATTTTTTAAAATTTTTGTTTTTCTTTGCGAAAACAAAATGGCCCTAAAGCTAAATGTCATCGTCAGATGTATAATGGAAGGCGATAAACACTTTAGAATATACACCACCTGCTGGATCTTTTTACCTGGACAGAGATCTTGTTACGTAACAAGTACGAATGTAAAATTATCGATATTGTATATTCAGTCGAATATACACGGTATCTCTGGACTGGGGTATTTAAGATAATTTGAACTGATAATGTATGTAAATTTACTTGTGCTTTATGTAAAAAAAAATAATGCATTTAACCATTTTATTGTCAAAACTTCTTTAAGATGAGTTGACTTTGAGCATATATTTATTTTCAAAACCGGAGACAAATCACTGATTTCCAATTATAAACCAAATTCATTATTATCAGCAGTGGGCAAAGTATTTGAAAAAAATGTATTTAATCACTTAATTAGTTACAAAAAGCGTTTTGTTTCAAGTTCATATTCGCCTTTTGAGAATACTAATGCAGGAGTTCCACAAGGCTCTGTATTAGGTTCCCTACTATTCCTTATTCATGTATATGACATAGTTGGTAATTTGATAAGTCTAACTCGATTGTGTGCTGATGAAACATCCCTTTCTTATTCAAGTAATAGTCCTGACACATTAGAGGATGTCTTAAATAGCGATTTAGAACAAATTTCAGCATGGTGTAAGGATTGGTTTATTGATTTTAATCCTAACAAGACAATTACTATGCTATTATTCTCCTGTAATTCTTCTCCAGATGAAATTAAAATGGAACTTCAAAATCAAGTAGTAGAATTGTCTACGGTCATAAACACTTAGGTATTACTTTTGATTCTTATTTTTTAGGGATGCCCATGTGGCACATCAAAGATAAAATTGATTTAACCATTGTACTTTAGAATTGCAACAAATCTTAAATTCACTTAAATACATTAACCTGTTATCTTGTCGACTTTATAGCCAACATACAGATAGCCGTTATATCCTGAGAAGAGACCTCGATGAAATTTGAAAGTTAAACAAATCTTAGTTTTCACGGAACGAATATTTTGTAAAAACGTTGTAGTGATCAGATACTCTATGACGTAATTTTAAAAATAAGACGACAAGGTCGAAAATAGTTCTAGCCGTCTTATAGCAAGAAAGTCACCTCACTCAGCTTGTGGTTATGTGTTGGTGGTGGATAGAGTCACACCGACTCACAATTGACTTTTACTCTGCGTTACAAAGCTCGTTGTCGAGATCAACACTAGGGAGATACCATTAAATTTTTACGGAGTGGGGGGGGGAGGGGTGGCTAGGATGAAAAATGTTGTCCTGCATTTTTCTTTAAATGAAATCTCAATGTAAATGTAGTCCTGCTTTTTTTATTTTACACTCTATTCTGTCCTGCCTTTCTTAGTTATTAATTTATTCTGACCTGTTTTACATAAAGTCATCATGCCTTTTCTTTTTGGTAAGATGCCTATTCTGCCTTTTTTTCTCTAAACTCCTGTCATGCATTTTTTCAATTTTCATACGTCAGACAAACTTCTTCGTGCATGTGACTTCATATTTCAAAAGGGATAAGAAATGTCTTAATTGACAAGTTCTACATTGCATTTAAAAAATCCATTGAAAGAATATTGTATAATTAGAAATCATTGTCCGATGTTGGAAGTTCAGTTTCGCCATTTTTCGTGCTTGTCATAAGACGATATTTCAGGGGTTTCGATTGTTAAACTCGTTAAATCAAATAACGAACATATTCCATCTCAACATGAGAAAGAGTGGCTTATTTACCTCTATCAATGTTTATCGTTTATAAGAGGTTGTACTTTCAATGCTATTTATAAACGCAGAGTAAAATTTTAAATGTTTGGTATACAAATTTTAAATTATTCAACTTAAAAAATATTCAGAAGACAATGGGAAATATCGAAGAATCATTATTCATTTATTATATTGTAACATTTTTTCTTCACAAAGGCTTATAATGATAAATGATATCAATGTTTTTGCTGTCAATATTACAATTGAGTTATTGCTCTCTGGTGATGAGTCTTTGAGTTCTGACGAAAATGATAGTATTTTCTATCTTTCCACAAAGTATATAAAAAAGTACCAAGCGTTTTTCTCAACTTTGACAACCTTATTCTGTAACAGATCTTACTTGAACATGATCAATTTATGCTCTTAAGGATACGATAATCGAATGATCTTTCTGATTGACTATTGTCTTCTGAAACGTTTCAATGGTTTTAATTAAAAAGCAAAATTGATACTTACAATTACGTGTAGATTTATTCCGTTTTCCTATTAATCCGTAACTAGAAAAGCGACTTAATATGTATCACATCATAACCTATGAGTGTATAATTTACATTTAAAGAAATTCACACACATGACTTGTCATGCACACTAACATATTTTATTTTACACAGCTCGGTGTGTTTGTATTTATTTCTTCTGAGGCGCACTCGATTAGTTATTTTAAGTGGAAAATATCCATTGATTCGATTCTTAAAATTTATATGTAATTTATTTTATATCTTCATGCTAAATTGTATATTTATGTATGTATTGGAGAAGACGTTACTAAGTTGAAAAACTTGTGTCTAATCCATTTGTCATTTTTGAACAATAAAATATATTCAAACTAAAGAATCATGATATGAATTTAAAGAAAAGAAGAAAACCAAACACATTTTTTTTTATTAAAATTGGAAATCCAACTGATTAAAAGTCGTATTGACCTCTAAAATTCTATCACAGAAAACAAGTACTAATAGTATCTCAAAATGTCCAAATATAGCCCGTTTTATAATCGCGCAGTGGACATAATTGTTATATTTCTATTCAGACATTCTACATTTTATCAACCGTTTCAGAACTATTTTTGAAGATTACGAATCCGTGGCTTCATTGCGCATTTAACGCAAAATACATTTTTCAATTCTTTATTTACACTCAAACACAAATATGTGTTACATGAGGACAAATTACAAATCAAATGCAATAAATGACAGAATAGACAGGAAACTAATAACTAATACGTACGCCAATTCATGAGGGCGTGCCAAATTGTCACGAATGTCCAATCAGGTTTTTCTGCTGTTTAAAGTTTGACGTGCGGTGATGTTTGAACAGTGTTGAGTGTATTTTACATTTGTCATTTAAGAGCCTTTAATATCTTACTATGCTGTATGGATTTTGCTCATTGCTGAAGGCCGTACAGTGACCTTTGATTGGTCATTTCTACGTTATCCAGTCTATGGATAAATTCTCTCAGTAGACATTATCCCATCATTGATGATCAGGTGTGATATAAAAAAGAAAACTACATTATCGTATCTCGGATATATATCTATTAAATATAATAAAGAAAACTTTAGTAAGATTGAGTACAACAAAAGCTTTGCCTTATTAAATCCGTGATGCTGTCTCCTTCAGACTATCAAACACTGTCACCCTAATTGTTAACGTGGTATTATATGTGATAACTTGCTGTAAATAATAGTATACTGAGTATTTATTCACAGTACGCCCTTCCTATTTTAGTTGTGGTGATAGCAATCTTAATATCATTGATACACAGTTGAGAAATATGGTGCAGTTATTCAAATGCAGATTTAAACCTTATTAATATTAAACCCAATCCCGCATGCAGCTGTGGTCATCCTGTTGAGGATAGTATTCACTATTTTTTAAGTGCCCTTTTATCAACGAAGCAAGAGAAATATTGTTTTCAAAATTAGAAAGATCTACTATATTGATTTTGCTTTTATTGGCTGGCGACGGTGACCTTTCATTTCAGCAAAACAAAGAAATTTTTGAGTCTGTACAATCATATATCAGAAATACACTAAGATTTAGAACATTCAATTAACATTCGGAATTCGTTCTTCCCAACTCTTCACTCTAGTCCAGTTTTATATATTACTCTATATTATATTATACTTTTTGTTTTTATGACAAGACCATATTTTGTCAAAAGACAAGCACATTAACCCCAAAGCGAATTACGAGAAGTGGTTTCGTATTTCGTTATAGAAAAAAAAATACTAATAGTTTATGTAAAATAACGACTCTCGTATGGTGTGGCGTTTATATCTTTTTAATACATTGGTGCAATTGGATGCAAAAAATAATGACCATAAAATGTCAGGTTTGCGAGATCAGACAGTAACCTAACAACTAAACAATTGAAAATCTAGGGATCAATGTGAACATTCGTCAGCAATGAGCAATTTTCATAAATAAAACATGATTTAGTCGAATACTTTGCGAGTAAAGAAAAGAGACTACCATAGATTTGTTATTAACCACAAATGCTTAAGGGTACAAATCAGTATTCAGGAGTTACCTTTTGCATTACACCACATTACAACAGAAATTAGAAAATAGGGCCTGGAAGTATTTCTAAGACATTGTTGTTTTCCTGTCCTATGTAGCTTTCTTTCTGGCAAACACGGTGTTAGATTTAATAAATGCTGACAGGCACTGACCATTGAAAACAATCGATCTGTTTAAAATAAGAAATGAAAATAATTGTTTTTTTTTTTTTTTATGACAAATAGAAAAATGACCGTTTGATTTAAAATTGTTTAAAATTATTTAGAAATAGATTTATGAAAACAATGTATTTTAATGTGAAAAGGCTAGACTTTAATTTGTGGCGTAGGGATGTGATTGAGTGGTTTTGTTTACAATTATTTCCCATTATTTCCGTAGTGAAAAAATGCAATAATTATTGTTTCATCATGTTATTTGATTTTCACATTATAACAAAACTAAGAATATGACGGATGAATTTATAGTTAGCTGTTTAATGTCCAGTGGTAACTATTAGATGTATCATTAGGAGGACATTTACAATGTTATAAATATGAACAAGGACATCCTTTGTTATGCAAACATGTGTATCACGGCACAAGCGATGACCTATAGACCGTGTGTATCATATGTATATTTAGGGTGGGTTGCTCTGAATAAAGGAGGTATAGATACAGGAAAATAAAGAAAAAAAATATATAAAATTAGAATAGAGTATAACAGGCAAAATAAAGAACAGAGGAAAATGGTATAAGAAAATTAAAGAATAGAGGAAATGGTCTAGTTTTTGCCTGTCAATTGTTGATGATTGTTTAAAGTCAAGTGCATTTATAGTTAAAATAATACACAATCGTTTGTACATTGGTAGGGATTTATGTTTGGGGTTGATGAGGCACATAATGAGTAATTGTTTTTATTTGAAATTTCTCGAATATTTGGTTTTGTTTTGTCTGATTTGAAAATGAATAAAAAAAAATCTATAATCTAAAAAAAAAATGGTTTAATTACGACATATAGATAAAACTGCTATTCAGTCGATTTTAAAATACATGCTATAAAAGAGAATACATAAAATATTTAACAACACTTTTGAACAAAAGGTCAACCTTAAGACTCGAATATACTTTTGTAAGAACATTAGGTAAATTCCGAATTCCATCTAAAATAAATTGTTCATGTGGAAAAAATGGGGATACCTTAGGCTATTTTCAAAAATGTTGACTGAATACTCTGCAGACTGTAGTTTACTCGCACATTCACCAAGTACGTATTTCTACGGCTAAAAAAATCATAATTGTATCTTTTAATTTATTTAAATTTATTTCAGTGTTTATTTTTCAAACTTTTTATGTAAATAAGGTTGGATCAACATCGAGTCAGATTAAATTATAATTTATTAAATTATTAATTAAAACTGAAACATGCATCCAATCTAAATTTTACGCATATTATCACCTATATAAAAGATTTAACAGAACACAATTCATGTTTTACATTTAAAAAACAAAACATATACGCTAAGCGAAACTATGCACGCCAAGAAACGATGTACGCTAAACGATACGATATACGCTAAACGAAACGATGTACGCTAAACGATACGGTATACGCGAATGAAACGATGTACGCAAAACCATACGATGTACGATAAAGGGCGCTTATGTTATCGTTTATGGTATGGTTTATGGTACATGGTTTCGTTCGTACATCATTCGTTCAGCGTCCGTACAACGTTCGTTCAGCGTTTCGTTTGCATTCGTACACCGTTCGGGAAGCGTACGTACATCGTTCGGGCATCGTCCGTACATGGTTCGGGCATCGTTCGTATTGTTAACTTTACGTTACACGGACTGTATCCCTAGGGGTGCATTCGCTATTTTTTATTTCAAATGGGGTCATCTTGGCACTATTTGGGGCCGGAACATGGGTGGGGTCATTTTCAACTATTGATTCGTTACTGGTAGAACCTTGAAGTTTTGTGTAATACAAGAGACCGATGTCCAGGTGTCCATTCCACATTTTTATTTCAGCCCGGGTCATCTTGGCATTATTTTAGGGGTCAATTTTCATGGAACATTCTAGAACAATAGTCATGTGATTAGTCATGTGATAGTGTTGAATTATTCCTATGTACTTTTTATGTTATATAATGATAGATTATTACAGGTAGCACCATATGTAGCTGTAATTCGACTTTGGAATTTTAAAATGGCCGCCGTTACCATGGAAACTGCAAAATGTGAAAATTTTAAAAATGCTTCAAATTTAATGAAATTTTACAGAGATGTTAACGAGTGTATGTAGATTTGGAATTTGACTTTGAATTTCCAAAATGGCCGCCGTTGCCATGGAAACAACAAAATGCGAAAAATCTAGATTTGGTCAAATCTTTATGAAACTTGACAGTAATGTGATCTGTCATCTGTAGATGTGTCATCTGACTTTGGAATTTTCAAAATGGCTGCCGTTACCTTGGAAACTGCAAAATGTCAAAAATTCAAAATGCTTCAAACTTAATGAAACTTTACACAAATGTTGACTGTCTTATGTAGATGTGCCATTTGACTTTGGAATTTCCAAAATGGCCGTCGTAACCATGGAAACACGAATGCCTAAATTTTAAAATTGGTCCAATTTTATGAAATTTCTAAGTAATGTGACCTGTCACGTGTAGATGTGATATCCGACTTTGAAATTTCAAAATGGCTGCCGTTACCATGGAAACAGCAGAACAATGGTTGGGGCCGTTTTATGACTTTTGTGTTAGCATCCTAACACAGGATTACTTGTTATTATTATTATTATTATTATTCTTAACCTTAATTTGTCCGACCATTTTCTTCCAAGCCTTAAATGATGGAAGCTTTATATTTGGTATGATGTTGGGGTAGTATCCTAGGGTGCATTCGCTATTTTTATTTCAAATGGGGTCAACTTGGCACTTTTGGGGGCCGGAACATGGGTGGGGTCATTTTCGACTATTGATTCGCTACTGGCAGAACCTTCAAGTTTTGTGTAATACAAGAGACCGATGTCCAGGTGTCAATTCCACATTTTTATTTCAGCCCGGGGTCATCTTGGCATTATTTTAGGGGTCAATTTTCATAGAACATTCTAGAACAATAGTCATGTGATTAGTCATGTGATAGTGTTGAATTATTCCTATGTACTTTTTATGTTATATAATGATAGATTATTACAGGTAGCACCATATGTAGCTGTAATTCGACTTTGGAATTTTAAAAAGCCGTTACCATGGAAACTGCAAAATGTGAATTTTGAAAAATGCTTCAAATTCAATGAAATTTTACAGAGATGTTAACGAGTGTATGTAGATTTGGAATTTGACTTTGAAATTTCCAAATGGCCGCCGTTGCCATGGAAACAGCCGGGGGACATAAACTGACTATGCAGTATGGGCTTTGCTCATTGTTGAAGGCCGTACGGTGACCTATAGTTGTTAATTTCTGTGTCATTTGGTCTCTTGCGGAGAGTTGTCTCATTGGCAATCATACCACATCTTCTTTTTATATATAAAACACCTCGTAAATTTGAGGCAAAATTCCGTTATCAAGAGTATGTGGATACGATCAAATACAAATCTGTACTGCAAAACATCTTCTAGAATATGCTAGAAGAAAAAATATATAATTTAACGTGCTTCTATTCTATACAAAATCGTGCTGTGAAGAGAAAATCGCCACCGACAAGAGAAACACTAAGAGTACATATTAGTGACATTTCTGTACTTGCATTACAGTACACATCCGTGAATTACACACCTGCTAAAATATACACATTAGCTGAAATCAATCGATGAACGTGTAATTTAATTGTACAAAATAAGATATCGTGTGATACGCGAGCTATTAAAGAACAAAATGAACAGTGAGTATGGCGCTCCGTCAATATATACACATCTTGTCTGTCCAAGGTGCCCTCTAAAAGAATATAAATATGCTAAGTCTACGATAATATACTTGCACATCACGTGACGCCACGTTCTTCCTCGCGCGTGGGTCTAATTTTAGATTCTAAAGAATTCCCAAACTATGTATAGAACTCAACCCTATTCTACGAGATGAGAAAAAGAAGGGGGATCAAAGACATGCCAATTCCAGCATGTATAAATGTGCCATTTGACTTTGGTACACTTTAAGTGGTTGCTGCTACTGTGACAATGTCCAGTACAGGGTGACATCCTCCGCTATTGCTTGCAATAGCAAATCTAGTTAAGTCGCCAAAACGGAGTTTTGGAGACTTATTGTTTTGTCCTTTCTTATTAAGTCGCCAAAACGGAGTTTTGGAGACTTATTGTTTTTGTCCGTTTCTTATTATTAAGTCGGCAAAACGGAGTTTTGGAGACTTTATGTTTTTGTCCCGTTTCTTATTATTATTCTTATTATTCTTATTCTTCTTTTCTAAACCCTTAAACTGTCCTACCATTTCTTGGAAGCTATAGAGGATGGAAACTTTATATTTTTCTGGGTATGGGTCTGCATCATGCGGGTTGCAGAACCAAATGTTCATGATACCAGGGTGTCATCTTGGCATAATTAGGGGCTGAAAGATGGGTGCGGTCAAATTTATTTTACATTTCTTAACTTTGCTACTGTATGTAGAGTAGATGGAATTATGATTACTTTTATGAATATTAAGAGACACATGTCTGCTTCAACATGGAACTTTTTATTTCAGTAGGGGTCTCCTTGGCATTATTTTAGGAGGATGAATTTTCATGGAACATTCCAGAACATCAATGTTAAAATTATTCTAGAGACATTAAATGGTATATGATGGTATATCATTATGGAGAGAACAATTTGCAGCAGCAATTTGACTTTGGAATTTTAAAATGGCTGCCGTTACCATGGAAACAGCAAAAATATGAAAAACTTTTAAATGCTTCAAATGTATTGAAACTGAAAGCAGTTGCATTTTCTAGTTCAGCAACATATATGTATACTCGTCTGAACTAGGTTACTCGCTTTTTGTTTCTTTTTTGTTACTTTTTGAATAAACAAAAAGTCAATCAAAGTTGTAAAAAAATGACCATTTTCAACTGTATTCAATCTTTCAATTATATTTGATAACTCTAGTAGTTTATAATAAAAAAAACCTACCTGCAATCCTGTATTTACAAGCAGAAATAATAGAAATCATTTGTCTTTGTTATCCAAGTTGGGTTGCATTACCATGTTAGTCATTCGAATATTAAACTTACTAACACTTGATATTTTACTATATACTGCAGCTGTGCTATTTGCGCAGTCCAATTGCATTGACCGTAATGTATTGTGATATACAGTCACTGACCGTATATTGCCTTGTTTATGACGTTAACAATGTGTTTCCGTAGAGTTTTATTTATGACGTCAATAAACAATACAGTTCGCGGAAATTTAACGTCGTCCGCTCCACATTAAAAAATGATTGTTTTTGCCCTACATATTTCATTTGGAACAGTTATAGGAGTTGCAGTCTATAAAGAATAACCATACATTGTCTCGAAATAATATAAATTTTATTTGTACTCGGCTCAAAACAGAATAGAAATGCTCGGCTAAGTCTCGCTTTCTACCTGTTTCTAAGCCTTGTACAAATAAAATTTATATTTCGAGACAATGTATGGTTATTCTATATATATAAATATGCAGACAACCAGATAATCGATTTATCAGGTTATATTTGCGTATTTTACATCATAGCAACAAGTGTTTTTTTGTTTCACCATCAAAAACGGGAGATGACTTGATAAGTTCGGGTTAAACTTATCGTCAGTTATATGACGTCGCTGATATGTCCGGGTCAAAGTTATTAAGGCCGGGTCAACATATTTGACTTCACAAGCCCGTGATATGCAATTTTATTAAGAGCTGAGCAGACTGATACAGTCAGTGGGACGACCGATACAAAAAGTTATCACTATTTTCACTATGATATTTTTGTGCTACAACAAAAAAATTATGTATCAACAACATATAGTTTTCACAAAAAATTTATGAAACTTAATATGATTGTTGACTGACAAGTCTGGATGAGACTTTGACTTTGGAATTTCCAAAATGGCCACCGTTGCCATGGAAACTGCGAAAAAGTCAAAAAATTTCAAAATGCTTTGAACTTGATGAAACTTGATATTATTGTTAACTGGAAAGTATAGATGAGACTTTTGACTTTGAAATTTTCAAAATGGCTGCCGTTGCCATGGAAACTACAAAAATGTGTACAATTTTCAAAATACTCCAAATGTTCTGAAAATTTGCAGAAAGTATTGCCATGCATATATGTGCATTCACTGTTTAAAATTTTGAAATGGCTGCCACTTAGTGGCAATGGGAGGAAGGGTGACATCCGCTATTGCTTGCAATGGCAAATCTAGTTATTATTATTCTTCCAACTTTTTTGTCCGGCAGATTTTTTGGAGCCAATGGAACCAATCTTAATGATAGTTCACTATAATGAGGAACACAAAATTTCGGGTTGCAGTAGGTCTTAAGAACATAAAAATGGCTGCCATTTCCATGTAAACGGAACAAATGTGAAAAATTCCAGTTTTCGTTTTGGCGAACTATTTGGATATGCTTAAACTTAGAATCATTATATTTTAATACTATGTAGGTGCCCACTATATACTGGTGTTGGATGATTTTGGCAATCATTGGAACTACTATGTTGCCATGGAAACTACATCAAAATTTCAAAAATATCAAAATGCTCCAAACTTAATGAAACTTCACAGTAACGATGAGCAACATTGAAAGATGTGGCATTAGGAGTTAGAATTTCCAAAATGGCTGCTGTTACCATGGAAACAATGCAAAAGGTCAAAATGCTCCAAAACTTCAGGGTTTGGTGAATAATTTTGGTATGCTTGAACTTAAAATCATCAAATTTTTATACAATATATATAGATGTCCACTATATACAGGTTTTGGATGATTTTGACAATCATTGGAACTACTATGTTACCATGGAGACAGGAGCAAAAATTTCAGAATGCTTCAAACTTAATGAAACTTAATATGATTGTTGACTGGCAAGTCTAGATGAGACTTTGACTTTGGAATTTCCAAATGGCCACCGTTGCCATGGAAACTGCTAAAATATCAAAAATTTCAAAATGCTTTGAACTTAATGAAAATTGATATTATTGTTAACTGGCATGTATAGATGAGACTTTTGACTTTGAAATTTTCAAAATGGCTGCCGTTGCTATGGAAACGGGAAAATTTTATTTTCTTAAAATGCTCTGAATTTACTGAAATTTTACAGAAAGATGTATAGCCATATATATGTGCATCGCTAACATTTTTAACAATAAAATCGTGGTTACCCTTCTATCGATAAGTGTCATGCCAAAAATGACTTACATGTCCCCGTCTTTCCACCAACAATACGGTAAGGTCCACGTTTAATGGTCGCACATTTTCTTTAAATTTTGAAACTGATATAACTTGAAAAACAAACAGTATTATTTATTTACTCACATGAAACAAACCGGGATGCGGTATTCAGTACGTAGGTGAAACTGGGCGATTTTATCTAAACGCACGCAAGAACACCTGTATCGTTTTAAAAGACCCAATAAATTCAAAAGTATCATTTATCAACACCTTAAAAGCACAATCATCCTATTAAATATTTAACAGTTCAACCTTTAGAAGTAGTAAATAAGCAGCCTGGTGAATCTCATTCAAAGTTTGTACGATCACGGAAAATAATTGAATTAAATTGGATTAAAAATTACAGACAGTCTACCCTCTCGGTCTTAATGATAATATCATGGGAATTGGTAATATATCAAGAACCGATTCTGTTAACATTTTGGATATAGTTTCTAAAACTGTTCGTAAAACCGTTCTCATGGTCGTAGAAAAATCGCAATCAAAGAAAATTTAGGACCAATCATACCAATATTTCGGACCTAATTTCTATTTCAAAAAACAATGGCAGACATTATCTGTTAACAAAGCTCTGTTCATTACCGGTTAATAAGTTAAATAAAATTTTAGAGGAATGCAACACAATTTCATATAGCAGTCCTAAGTATGAAATCGTTCAAATTATAATGGCATATTGTTATTCTAAACTGTTTCCCAAAATTGATCGCCCTGAAGATCATAAAAAACATTTTATTAAAATAAAGTATGTCAATAAAGGTTTTGATTTTGTAAATATTGCCGGTATTTTAACGACCATTCTGTTAAAGAACAAATTCCTGGATATTTTGATAATACTGAGCTCCCTCTTATTTGTTATATTTACAAGAAATCTACCCGGAAATATGTGTTTAATTATAGCCAATTGTGTAAAGATGTTAATATCAGTGAAAATACACCTACTTCATGTAATTGCAGTAATTCCGAATACATTTATGGACCCATTTCCCATGTTATAACAGGAGATCTTAACATCGTTCAAGACCGAGAGTTAAAATCATTCCTCAGTAAAGGACCTAAATATCGTCCCCCGTCAATCATTAATTGGAATGAGTGTCGTAATATCATCCACGACTCACTCCGTACTTACTGTTTAAAATGGATAAAACGGGAAAAAGCTGACAAAAATCTTTGGACTCTTTTTAATTCAGTAATGAACATAGTTGATATACGTATTCAACATTTTAAAGAACATTTTACTCTTAACAACAACCATAATAAACCTATTTCTTGTATCAAACATAAACTTAAAGAACTAGCCAAGGAATTTGTTTTGTCCCGGCCGATAAAGCTGCTAATAATATCATTATTGTTTGACGTAAATTTTACATTGAGGTTCTGAAAAAGAAATCACCAATTCACCAACATTCCAACTGACTCCATTTTCAGAAAACGACATCTGTAACAAACATAAACTTTTAGCTACCTCTTTACAAGCAGAACCAAATACAATGAAAGTCCCAACTATGTACTGGCTTCCGAAGCTACATAAAACACCTTACAAATATAGATTTATTTCGTCTTCAAGCCATTGTTCCACTACTAAATTGTCTATTCTTCTTACCAGTTCACTTGGTACAATCAAAAACCTGATAATAAATTGTTCAAATAAGGCCTTTGAAAATAGTGGAATTAATTACTTTTGGAGTGTCAAAACTCGTTGGAAGTACTTGATAAATTGCATGCTTATATTGGTGATTTTGAATCTGTTCAAAGTTTTGATTTTTCTACCCTGTATACCACATTGCCTCACATTCTCATTAAGAAAAATTCACACACCTAATTAAATGGGCATTTAAAAGTCAGAATGTGAATACATATGTTCTAACTCTTTTAGGTCATTTTTAGTAGCAAAAACAAAAGAACTATGTCAATTGGACATGCTTTGATACTATATCTGCCCTTGAATTTTTACTAGATAATATTTTTGTTCGCTTTGGAGATTCCGTATATCGTCAGGTTATCGGAATTCCAATGGGGACTAACTGTGCACCACTTATTGCGGACCTGTTTTGTATTGCTATGAGTTACAATTTATGACTAAAATCAGCAGAGACCCATCGAAACAACATCTGATACAAAATTTAATAATACTTTTAGATATTTGGATGATATATTGGCTCTCAATAATGACGACTTTAGTATGTATACTAAAGAAATTTATCCTGTTGAACTTACTTTAAATAAAGCTAATACTAACAATGACCACTGCCCTTTCCTCGATCTTGATATCTATATCATTAACGGAAAGCTTAATACAAAAATTTATGATAAAAGAGATGATTTTTCATTTCCTATCGTTAATTATCCATTTTAGATGGTGACGTTCCTTGTCACCATCTTACGGTGTTATATATCTCAACTTGTACGATTCGCTCGTGTATGTAACAACGTTTCAGATTTTAACGAAAGAAATTTATGTATTACAGAAAAATTATTACATCAGGGTTTTCGATATCACAAACTAGTCAAAACATTTACTAAATTTTATCATCGGTACAAGGACATCATTCGTAAATATAGCTCAACATGCAGACTTCTTATACGTTCAGGTATTTCACATCCAATCTTTTATGGTAATATTCTTTATAAAGCACTAAAATGTCAGTATTCACCTCAGAAGCTAACAAAACCTTTAAATAGACTTATTAAGAAGGGATATAGTTACGATACTGTTGTCAGGTCATTAAAGATTGCATATTTTGGCTTTAATATTGATTCACTTATAGGGTCTTTGCATCGGAACTAAACACATTTATTTAAAACCAGTTGTTGGCATGACACGGGTTATGCTCTTCTCATATATTTTATGATGGTATGATACTAAACCCTAACGGGAGGGATTGTGCCTGATATTCATATGATGAAGACATAATCTTTCAATCAGTTTAATTGAGGTCTGGAGCTGGCATGTCAGTTAACTGCTAGTAGTCTGTTGTTATTTATGTATTATTGTCATTTTGTTTATTTTCTTTTGTTACATCTTCTGACATCGGACTCGGACTTCTCTTTAACTGACTTTTAATGTGCGTATTGTTATGCGTTTACTTTTCTACATTGGCTAGAGGTATAGGGGAGGTTGAGATCTCATAAACATGTTTAACCCCGCCGCATTTTGCGCCTGTCCCAAGTCAGGAGCCTCTGGCCTTTGTTAGTCTTGTATTATTTTACTTTTAGTTTCTTGTGTATAATTTGGAGTTTAGTATGACGTCCATTATCACTGAACTAGTATATATATTTGTTTAGGGGCCAGCTTAAGGACGCCTCCGGGTGCGGAATTTCTCGCTGCATTGAAGACCTATTAGTGACCTTCTGTTGTTGTCTGTTCTGTGGTCGGGTTGTTGTCTCTTTGACACATTCCCATTTCCATTCTCAATTTTATTATTCACTGTTTAAATTTTTGAAATGGCTGCCGCTTAGTGGCAATAGGGTGACATCCGCTATTGCTTGCAATGGCAATTCTAGTTATTATTATTCTTCCACCTTTTTTGTCCGCAAGATTTTTGGAGCCAATGGAACCGATCTTAATGATAGTTCACTATAATTAGGAACACAAAATTCTTGGTTGCAGTAGGTCTTAAAACATAAAATGGCTGCCGTTACCATGGAAACGGAACAAATGTGAAAAATCTAGTTTTTGGTTTTGGTGAACTCTTTGGATATGCTTAAACTGAGAATCATTATATTTTAATACAATGTAGGTGCCCACTATATACTGGTGTTGGATGATTTTGGCAATCATTGGAACTACTATGTTGCCATGGAAACTACACCAAAAATTTCAAAAATATCAAAATGCTCCAAACTTAATGAAACTTCACAGTAACGATGAGCAACATTGGAAGATGTTGCATTTGGAGTTAGAATTTCCAAAATGGCTGCTGTAACCATGGAAACAATGCAAAAGGTCAAAATGCTCCAAAAACTTCAGGGTTTGGTGAATAATTTTGGTATGCTTTAACTTAAAATCATCAAATTTTTATACAATATAGTTGTCCATTATATACAGGTTTTGAATGATTTTGACAATCATTGGAATCACTATGTTACCATGGATACAGGAGCAAAACTTTCAGAATGCTTCAAACTTAATGAAAGTTCACAATATTGTTGACTGTCATGTGTGGAAGCGGCAATTGTCGTTGGAATTTCCAAAATGGCTGCCGTTACCATGGAAACAAGGCAAAAAGGAAAAATTATGCGTAAAATTTGTAAATCCGCTAAATGTTCTAAAAATTACAGAATGATGTATAGCCATCAGTATATATGTGCATTTACTATTTAAAATTTGAAAACTGGCTGCAATCTAGTGACAATGGGGAAGGTGACATCCGCTATTACTTGCAATGGCAAATCTAGTTATGTCACCCGATCGACAATGTCGGGTGACATATTGCTTTTCCTCTGTTTCTTTGTTATTATGGCACCCTCAACGGAGTTGGGTGACATATTGTTATTCTACGTTTCTTTTTCTTATTATGTCATCCGTACGACAATGTCGGGTGACATATTGCTTTTCCTCCGTTTCTTTATTATTATGTCACCCGATCGACAATGTCGGGTGACATATTGCTTTCCTCCGTTTCTTTTTATTATTATTATGTCATCCGATCGACAATGTCGGGTGACATATTGCTTTCCTCCGTTTCTTTATTATTATGGCACCCTCAACGGAGTTTGGGTGACATATTGTTATTGTTCGTTTCTTTTTTTTTCTTATTATTATGGCTCCCTCAGCGGAGTTGGGGTGACATATTGTTATTGTTCGTTTCTTTTTTTTCTTTGTATTATTATTATTAAGGTCTTTCCTTTTCCAAAGGGAAAGACCTTACTGTATTTCTTCTGATTATTATTATTATTATTATTATTATTATTATTATTATTATTATTCTTTTGTTCCATAAACTTTGACAAAATTTCCTCCGTAACCGTAAGCCATGTCGCTTTCAGGTTCACACTTTGTATCGGTGTCATAAATACTTATCCGGAACTCACCCTGTGAGTCAAAAATTTTGTCGGTTCGGAGTAATCCTCCGAAACCTTAAAACCTTGTTATCATTTAAACATCGTAACCGTAATAAGTAGAAAAAACCGAAGGCTGAAATTTGTTCAGGACCAGACCCCGGTTCTTCGTTACATTTGGATTGAAAAGATTCAGCTACTCATTGGTAGGGTTATGCCCTTTGAAAATTAACCGCAGTCGGTTGGCCCCAAAACTCAAAAACCGTAAGTCGTAGACACCTAGGATCTTCACCAATCATCATCAATTGATGTGACTCTGAAAAATATCCCAAGATCAAATTTGTATGTTGACCTTGACCTTTGACCTACCACCTTGTTATGGGATAATCTCAGAAACCATTATACTTACAGAAGTATTGAATAGTGGACAATGTTTGGATCATTAAGTCGCAACTTGATTAAATTTTGACCGAAAAGATTTGACCTTTCTATAAGGGCATAACCCCTAGTTTATCTTTCTAAAAGACAAAATCAGCTTTTACTGTTAAACCAAGGTTCTAGACCCATGGGGTCTTCAACGATAACATTTGGGACCAATGACCTTGACAAAGGTCACAAGGTCAAAGGTCAAGGTCATGTCCCAGATAGCGAACTATGTGTTTTGACCTTATTTAAAGGATTTTTAGTGTGTTTTAAAGCTTTTAAGGTTGACCTTGACCTTTGACCTTTCAACATTTTATTGGATATCTCAAAAACGATTATACTTAATAGTAAATAGTGAAAATGTTGAGGTGACTAAGGCAAAACTTTTTACATTATGAACGAAGAGATTTGACTTATCATTAAGGGCATAACCCCGTTAACGCTTTCTGAAAAACTAAATTAGCTTTAACTCTTGAACTAAAGGTCCTAGACCCATGGGGTCTTTTATAATGACAACGTGGACCAATGACCTTGACAAAGGTCACAAGGTCAAAAGTCAAGGTCATGTGCTAAATAGCGAAATTGTTGTTTTGTCATATTTTAACGGTTTTATTAGTGTTTGAGAGCTTTTCAATGCATTTTATGTCTATTGGGACATGTATTTTACATTACGAAAAGGAAAGACCTCTCAATTGTTAAAGAACAATTGACATTTTAATTATTATTTTTATTCTTCCACACATTTTGTCCACACTATTTCTCTGAATTTGTCAGACCAATATTGATGGAACTATACCATAATGTGGACCACTAAGTCAAGTTGTGCAAGAGACATTGGAATTTTCAAAATGGCTGCCATTGCCAAGGAAACTGGAGAAAAGTTTAACATTGATCCTATGGGAAAAACATCAAACCAGCATTTTCTTAAGGAATATAAGATCAAACTGAAACAAATTTCATGAATATAGAACATGGCATATTAGTCAATGTTGAAACTGTTGTTGCAATTTTCGAAATGGACACCGTTACCATGGAAACAGCAAAATGTCCAAAAATCTCGAAAATGCTCCAAACTTAATGAAACTCATTATAAATGGTAAATGTTAAGTAAAGATAAGACTTTGAACTTTGGAATTTCCAAAAGGCCGCCGTTGCCATGGAAACTGCAAAATGTGAAAAATTGAAAATGCTCAAAACTTTCTAAAAATTTACAAACAAATACGTTGTAATGTTTTTGTGTGTAAATACTGTTTCAAATTTTCAAAATGGCTGCAGTTTAGTGGCAATGTGGGAAGGGTGCCATCCGCTATTGCTTGCAATGGCAAATCTAGTTTTATGGCACCCTCAAGGGTGTTGGGGTGACATATTGTTATTGTACGCTTTTTTTTATGTCACCCGATCGACAATGTCGGGTGACATATTGCTTTTCGTCTGTTTCTTTATTATTATTATTATTATTCCACCTTTTTGTCCGCCCGTTTTCTCATAGATTAGTAAACCTAATTTAATGAATGGGTACCACAATAAGGACCACCAACTCTAGTTGTGCAGGAACACTATGGAATTTTTAAATGGCCACCGTTACCATGGAAACTGCAAAATGTTAAAAATTCCAAAAGCTAAATCTTTCATTGATGGATCAATCCAAATGAAACTTTATGGAAATGTTGCCTGTAATGAGTGGAACCACTGACAATATTAAGAAGTTCCAAAATGGCTGCCATTGCCATGGAAACAGACCAAAAGTTTAACATTGTCCCAATGGGAAAATACAGTAAAGTAGCATTTTCTCAAAGAATATAAGATCAAACCAAATGAAACTTCACTCATATGTAACATGTCATCAGTCAATGTGGCATGTGTCTTTGGAATTTTGAAAATGGTCAGCGTTACCATGGAAACAGCAAAAGTTTCAAAAAATTTCAAAATGCTCCAAACTTAATGAAAACATCTTCTAGAATATGTTAGAAGAGAAAAAAAATATATAATTTAACGTGCTTCTATTCTATACAAAAATCGTGCTTTCATACCACATCTTCCTATATCTATTTGAAGAGAAAATCGCCACCGAGAGAGAGAAACACTAAGAGTACATATTAGTGACATTTCTGTACTTGCATTAAAGTACACATCCGTGAATCACACACCTGCTAAAATATACACATTAGCTGAAATCAATCGATGAACGTGTAATTTAATTGTACAAGATAAGATACATGTATCGTGTGATGCGCGAGCTATTAAAGAACAAAATGAACAGTTAGTATCACTACAAAAGTCAAAAGTCTGAAAAGACCAGTTTTGTCTGAATTTGCATGAATTTTACTCGACATTCTTAATTTGTCTAAATAATTTTTAAAAATTCTTGACATAGTATGAATTTGTCTAAGAAGGTTCTTGATTTTTCTTGACAAGTGTCTTGACAGTATGAACATTGTCTTAAAATTTCTCGACACTTCCTGTATCATCTGATAAGAGTCTGGATTAGTCTCGACCAATTCTTGACTGTCTTAAATTTGTCTCGATCTGTCTTGACATATTCTTGACATTCTTAATAATGTCTGAATATGTCTCGACATATTCTTGACATTCTAAATAATGTCTGAATATGTCTCGACACATTCTTGACAGTCTTAAATATGTCTTGACACTATCTCAACAGTATAAATTTGGCCTGAAATGTGAACAGACTTATTCTGCACTGTTTATGACATTCTAATTGCTGTTATTTACTCCTTTTTATTATGGCTAAACTAAACTTTGAAGAATCAAGGATCAATTTGGTATAGTAAGATACCCTTTTGGTGCAACTAAGTTGGAATACCCTGAATAATTCCCCATGTAGTTTAATTTTGATTTATTTTAATTAAACATTTAATTAATTGTTTTCACTTGGAATATAAGTCAAAGTTACTACCAAACAGCATTTAGATTTTTGCCGTTCGCAAAACTGCCAGTCAAATTTGCTTTACTAAAATAGGTGTCTTATAGGCAGTTTTAAAATGTGACCATGTGTCTCTTTTGGACCCCACAATTCATCTTTTGGGTTAATGTGGAAAAAAAAGAGGGGGCTTTCGTTTAGGTCAAAGAATTTGTTCCTATCTTGATTCAAAACCTTATTCATTTTTAGAACAACCCAAAACATTTTTATTCAAATTTTAGTGTTGAATTTTATAATTTTTATCAAAATAAATATTTGTGATAACTCCTTCCTGAAAAGAAAACGAATGTTTAGAACTATATTGTGCATGTCTGTTTGAGATCCATTTCATAAGACCAATGATTTCTATAGAAATCATTAATGGAAAATACCCATTATAAATACATTTTTTTTATTATTCCTGGAGTAGATAATAATTTTCTTTTAATATTTGGGAATTACTCAATTTTTTTTTATGTTAAAATAATTAACTTCATAATTTTGATGAAAAAAATCCATGATGATTTTCATTTTCATCTATCAACAAACTTTTGAAATTGTAGTGGCATGTTCGGTCAACTGATAAGTTGTATGGCTGATTACAGGTAAAGCAGTAATTTCTATTTGACAGTTGCGTGTACTCTTGGGTGTGGAATACCTTAATTTTATGGGGAACATCCTGTCCATGTGTAATACTTAATATATTCCAACAGATGACATTACACAAATTTTTCTTCTGTTAAATGAATGATTTGTATATCATCATAATTTGCTATTTATATAAACCACATTTTGGTATAATAATTATTTACCATATCAACATTGAATATTATGAATGTAGAATGAAATATGTCTACAGTATGATTGGTTTGAATCATTTAATTTATGAGGGTCTGGATGGGGGGGTCTGTTATTCTGTAAACATTTAATTTTCACCCCTTTTTTCTCTAATCTTCAAAAAATTAACCCCTTTTTTCTCTAATCTTCATTTTTTTTGCCCGTTATTCTCTAACCTTCATTTTTTAAGGGCATTATTCTTTAATCATTTAACCCCATCCAAACCCTCATTTATAAGATTTAGGAATCAAAATTTGTAATTATTTAAAAACCCACATTCAAATTGTTTTATATCAACACACCCTCATTTGAATTATTTTATACTTTAGATTTCATAGCCATATTTGCATTTGTAAAAATATTTATATACCCAAATTTTCAATTATTTTACATGCCCAACTTTTATTTTTGTTGTAAGAAGTGTAACTTGGAACAACAGTATATCATATAAAGAGAAATAAAGATTAAAGTTATATCATGAATATTGGTCATGATTTGTAAAACTCAGAACTGTCAAGTAAATTTAAGACACAATTCAAAATGTTCAGAATGTGTCAAGCCATAATGAGAAAAAATAAGAATGTCGAGAATATGTCGAGAAATATCAAGACAGTATTCAAATGTCAAGAATTTGTCAAGAAATTTTAAGACCATATTCAGAATGTCGAGAATATGTCGAGTAAATTTCATACAAATTTAATATAAATGAGAATTTGTCAAGAAAAATTAAGACACGAGTCATACTTTTTGAGAATGTCGAGTAAAAGTTCATGCAAATCAAGACAAAAACTGGTCTTTTCAGACTTTTAGACTTTTGTAGTGTATGCCGCTCTGTCAATATATACACATGTTGTCTGTCCAAGGTCCCTCTAAAAGAATATAAATATGCTAAGTCCACGATAATATACTTGCGCATCACGTGACGCCACGTTCTTCCTCGCGCGTGGGTCTAATTTTAGATTCTAAAGAATTCCCAAACTATGTATAGAACTCAAACTTATTCTACCTTATTCTACGGGAAGAGAAAACGGGGGATCAAAGACATGCCAATTCCAGCATGTATAAAAGTGCCATTTGACTTTGGTACACTTTAAGTGGTTGCTGCTACTGTGACAATGTCCAGTACAGGGTGACATCCTCCGCTATTGCTTCCAATAGCAAATCTAGTTCTTTTAAGTCGCCAAAACGGAGTTTATGAGACTTATTGTTTTGTCCTGTTTCTTATTATTAAGTCGCCAAAACGGAGTTTTGGAGACTTATTGTTTTGTCCCGTTTCTTATTATTATTATTCTTATTCTTCTTTTCTAAACCCTTAAACTGTCCTACCATTTTCTTTGAAGCTATAGAGGATGGAAACTTTATATTTTTCTGGGTATGGGTCTGCATCATGGGGTTGCAGAACCCAATGTTCATGATACCAGGGTGTCATCTTGGCATAATTAGGGGCTCAAAGATGGGTGGTGTCAAATTTATTTTACATTTCTTAAATTTGCTACTGTATGTAGAGTAGATGGAATTATGATTACTTTTATGAATATTAAGAGACACATGTCTGCTTCAACATGGAACTTTTTATTTCAGTAGGGGTCTCCTTGGCATTATTTGAGGGGTGAATTTTCATGGAACATTCTAGAACATCAGTGTTGCATTAATTCTAGAGACATAAAATGTTATATGATGGTATATTATAATGGGTAGCACCATATGCAACAGCAGTTTGACTTTGCAATTTCAAAATGGCTGCCGTTACCATGGAAACAATGCTAAAAGGTCAAAATGCTTCAAAACCTTAAAGTAGCCTTTACTCTCTTAAAATGGTAGGTCAAATCCATTGAAACTTTGATGGTATGTTCCTCCCATGTACCAATGTGGCATCTGTCATTACATTTTGGGAATGGTCTTTGTAACCATGGAAACCAGCCAAAATTTCAAAATTTCAGAAATTTCTAAATGCCCCAAACTTGATAAAACTTCACTGAAATGTCAACTGAGATGTGCAGAGTTGCTATTTGTCTTTGAATTTTCAAAATGGCCGCCGTTGCCATGGAAACAACAAAAATACAAACATAAACTGACTATGCAGTATGGGCTTTGCTCATTGTTGAAGGCCGTACATTGACCTATAGTTGTTAATTTCTGTGTCATTTGGTCTCTTGCGGAGAGTTGTCTCATTGGCAATCATACCACATCTTCTTTTTATACATAAAACACCTCGTAAATTTGAGGCAAAATTCCGTTATCAAGAGTATGTGCATACGATCAAATACAAATCTGTACTGCAAAACATCTTCTAGAATATGCTAGAAGAAAAAAATATATAATTTAACGTGCTTCTATTCTATACAAAAATCGTGCTGTGAAGAGAAAATCGCCATCGACAGAGAGAGAAACACTAAGAGTACATATTAGTGACATTTCTGTACTTGCATTACAGTACACATCCGTGAATTACACACCTGCTAAAATATACACATTAGCTGAAATCAATCGATAAACGTGTAATTTAATTGTACAAAATAAGATACAAGTATCGTGTGATACGCGAGCTATTAAAGAACAAAATGAACAGTTAGTATGGCGCTCCGTCAATATATACACATGTTGTCTGTCCAAGGTCCCTCTAAAAGAATATAAATATGCTAAGTCCACGATAATATGCTTGCACATCACGTGACGCCACGTTCTTCCTCGCGCGTGGGTCTAATTTTAGATTCTAAAGAATTCCCAAACTATGTATGGAACTCAAACCTATTCTACGGGATGAGAAAAAGAAGGGTGGGGTGATCAAAGACATGCCAATTCCAGCATGTATAAAAGTGCCATTTGACTTTGGTACACTTTAAGTGGTTGCTGCTACTGTGACAATGTCCAGTACAGGGTGACATCCTCCGCTATTGCTTGCAATAGCAAATCTAGTTAAGTCGCCAAAACGGAGTTTTGGAGACTTATTGTTTTGTCCTGTTTCTTATTAAGTCGCCAAAACGGAGTTTTGGAGACTTTATGTTTTGTCCCGTTTCTTATTATTATTATTATTATTATGTCACCCGATCGACAATGTCGGGTGACATATTGCTTTTCCTCTGTTTCTTTATTATTATTATTATTATTATTCCACCTTTTCGTCCGCCCGTTTTCTCATAGATTAGTAGACCTAATTTAATGAATGGGAATCACAATGAGGACCACCAACTCTAGTTGTGCAGGAACACTTTGGAATTTTTAAATGGCCACCGTTACCATGGAAACTGCAAAATGTAAAAAATCCAAAAGCTAAATCTTTCATTGATGGACCAATCCAAATGAAACTTTATGGGAATGTTGCCTGTAATGAGTGGAACCACTGACAATATTAAGAAGTTCCAAAATGGCTGCCATTGCCATGGAAACAGGCCAAAAGTTTAACATTGTCCCAATGGGAAAATACATTAAAGTAGCATTTTCTCAAAGAATATAAGATCAAACCAAATGAAACTTCACTCATATGTAACATGCTATCAGTCAATGTGGCATGTGTCTTTGGAATTTTGGAAATGGTCAGCGTTACCATGGAAACAGCAAAGGTTTCAAAAAATTTCAAAATGCTCCAAACTTAATGAAAACATCTTTTAAAATATGCTAGAAGAGAAAAAAATATATATAATTTAACGTGCTTCTATTCTATACAAAAATTGTGCTTTCATACCACATCTTCCTATATCTATTTGAAGAGAAAATCGCCACCGAGAAAGAGAGAAACACTAAGAGTACATATTAGTGACATTTCTGTACTTGCATTAAAGTACACATCCGTGAATCACACACCTGCTAAAATATACACATTAGCTGAAATCAATCGATGAACGTGTAATTTAATTTTACAAGATAAGATACATGTATCGTGTGATACGCGAGCTATTAAAGAACAAAAATGAACAGTTAGTATGCCGCTCTGTCAATATATACACATGTTGTCTGTCCAAGGTCCCCTCTAAAAAGAATATAAATATGCTAAGTCCACGATAATATACTTGCGCATCACGTGACGCCACGTTCTTCCTCGCGCGTGGGTCTAATTTTAGATTCTAAAGAATTCCCAAACTATGTATAGAACTCAAACTTATTCTACCTTATTCTACGGGATGAGAAAACAGGGGAATCAAAGACATGCCAATTCCAGCATGTATAATAGATGTGCCATTTGACTTTGGTACACTCAAAATAGTTGCTGCTACTGTGACAATGTCCAGTACAGGGTGACATCCTTCGCTATTGCTTGCAATAGCAAATCTAGTTATTATTATTATTCTTAACCCTAATTTGTCCGACCATTTTCTTCCAAGCCTTAAATGATGGAAACTTTATATTTGGTATGATGATGGGGTAGTATCCTAGGGTGCATTCACTATTTTTATTTAAAATGGGGTCAACTTGGCACTATTTGGGGCCGGAACATGGGTGGTGTCATTTTCGACTATTGATTCGCTACTGGTAGAATCATTAAGTTTTGTGTAATACAAGAGACCGATGTCTAGGTGTCCATTCCACATTGTTTATTTCAGCCGGGGTCATCTTGGCATTATTTTAGGGGTCAATTTTCATGGAACATTCTAGAACAATAGTCATGTGATTAGTCATGTGATAGTGTTGAATTATTCCTATGTACTTTTCATGTTACATAATGATAGATTATTACAGGTAGCACCATATGTAGCTGTAATTCGACTTTGGAATTTTAAAATGGCCGCCGCTATTATGGAAACTGCAAAATGTAAAATTTTTTAAATTGCTTCAAATTTAATGAAATTTTACAGAGATGTTAACGAGTGTATGTAGATTTGGAATTTGACTTTGAATTTCCAAAATGGCCGCCGTTGCCATGGAAACAACAAAATGCGAAAATCTAGATTTGGTCCAATCTTTATGAAACTTGACAGTAATGTGACCTGTCATGTGTAGATGTGCCATCCGACTTTGGAATTTTCAAAATGGCTGCCGTTACCATGGAAACTGCAAAATATCCAAAAATCAAAATGCTTCAAACTTAATGAAACTGTACACAAATGTTAACTATCTTATGCAGATGTGGCATTTGACTTTGGAATTTCAAAATGGCCACCGTAACCATGGAAACACGAATGCCTAAATTTGAAAATTGGTCCAATTTTATGAAACTTGTAAGTAATGTGACCTGTCATGTGTAGATGTGATATCCGACTTTGAAATTTCAAAATGGCTGCCGTTACCATGGAAACAGCAGAACAATGGTTGGGGCCGTTTGGCGACTTTTGTGTTAGCATCCTAACACAGGATTACTTGTTATTATTATTATTCTTAACCCTAATTTGTCCGACCATTTTCTTCCAAGACTTAAATGATGGAAACTTTATATTTGGTATGATGATGGGGTAGTATCCCGAGGGTGCATTCACTATTTTTATTCCAAATGGGGTCAACTTGGCACTATTTGGGGCCGGAACATGGGTGGGGTCATTTTCGACTATTGATTCGCTACTGGTAGAACCTTTAAGTTTTGTGTAATACAAGAGACCGATGTCCAGGTGTCCATTCAACATTTTTATTTCAGCCTGGGGTCATCTTGGCATTATTTTAGGGGTCAATTTTCATGGAACATTCTAGAACAATAGTCATGTGATTGGTCATGTGATAGTGTTGAATTAATCCTATGTACTTTTTATGTTATATAATGATAGATTATTACAGGTATCACCATATGTAGCTGTAATTCGACTTTGGAATTTTAAAATGGCCGCCGTTACCATGGAAACTGCAAAATGTGAAAATTTTAAAAATGCTTCAAATTTAATGAAATTTTACAGAGATGTTAACGAGTGTATGTAGATTTGGAATTTGACTTTGGAATTTCCAAAATGGCCGCCGTTGCCATGGAAACAACAAAATGCGAAAAATCTAGATTTGGTCCAATCTTTATGAAACTTGACAGTAATGTGACCTGTCATGTGTAGATGTGCCATCCGACTTTGGAATTTTCAAAATGTCTGCCGTTACCATGGAAACTGCAAAATGTCAAAAATTCAAAATGCTTCAAACTTAATGAAACTTTACACAAATGTTGACTGTCTTATGTAGATGTGGCATTTGACTTTGGAATTTCAAAATGGCCACCGTAACCATGGAAACACGAATGCCTGAATTTAAAATTGGTCCAATTTTATGAAACTTGTAAGTAATGTGACCTGTCATGTGTAGATGTGCTGTCCGACTATGAAATTTCAAAATGGCTGCCGTTACCATGGAAACAGCAGAACAATAGTTGGGGCCGTTTTGGCGACTTTTGTGTTAGCATCCTAACACAGGATTACTTGTTATTATGTCACCCGATCGACAATGTCGGGTGACATATTGCTTTTCCTCCGTTTCTTTTTATTATTATTATTATTATTATTATTATTATTCGACCTAATTTTGTCCTGCAGTTTTCTCAGAGCCTAATGCATCAATCTTAATGGTTGTTCACTATAACAAGGAACCCTGACTTACGAGTTGCAGTGCAACTTTGGCACTAAAAATGGATGCCATCACCATGGAAACCAAAGAAACGTGAAAAATAAAATTTTAGAGTTTGGTGGATTATTTGGATATGCATAAACTTAGAATCATAATATTTTAATACAATGTAGGTGCCCACTATTTACTGGTGTTGGATGATTTTGGCAATCATTGGAACTACTATGTTGCCATGGAAACTACACCAAAATTCCAAAAATATCAAAATGCTCCAAACTTAATGAAACTTGACAGTAATGATGAGCAACATTGGAAGATGTGGCATTTGGAGTTAAATTTCCAAAATGGCTGCTGTTACCATGGAAACAATGCAAAAGATCAAAATGCTCCAAAAACTTCAGGGTTTGGTGAATAATTTTGGTATGCTTTAACTTAAAATCATCAAATTTTTATACAATTTAGTTGTCCATTATTTACAGGTTTTGAATGATTTTGACAATCATTGGAACTACTATGTTACCATGGATACAGGAGCAAAATTTCAAAAATTTCAGAATTCTTCAAACTTAATGACACTTCTCAATAATGTTAACTGTCATGTGTGAAGTGGCAATTGGCGTTGGAATTTCCAAAATGGCTGCCGTTACCATGGAAACAATGCAAAAGGTCAAAATGTGAAATTTTGGAAAATGCTTCAAATTTTCTGAAAATTTACATTAAGATGTATTGCCATGCATATGTGTGCATTCTCTGTTTAAAATTTTGAAATGAGTGCCACTTAGTGGCAATGGGGAAGGTGACATCCGCTATTGCTTGCAATGGCAAATCTAGTTATTAAGTCGCCAAAACGGAGTTTTGGAGACTTTATGTTTTTGTCCCGTTTCTTATTATTATTATTATTATTATTATTATTATTCTTCTTAACCCTAATTTGTCCGACCATTTTCTTCCAAGCCTTAAATGATGGAAACTTTATATTTGGTATGATGTTGGGGTAGTATCCCTAGGGTGCATTCGCTATTTTTATTTAAAATGGGGTCAACTTGGCACTTTTGGGGGCCGGAACATGGGTGTGGTCATTTTCAACTATTGATTCGTTACTGGTAGAACCTTTAAGTTTTGTGTAATACAAGAGACCGATGTCCAGGTGTCCATTCCACATTTTTATTTCAGCCCAGGGTCATCTTGGCATTATTTTAGGGGTCAATTTTCATGGAACATTCTAGAACAATAGTCATGTGATTAGTCATGTGATAGTGTTGAATTATTCCTATGTACTTTTTATGTTATATAATGATAGATTATTACAGGTAGCACCATATGTAGCTGTAATTCGACTTTGGAATTTTTAAAATGGCCGCCGTTACCATGGAAACTGCAAAAATGTGAAATTTTTTAAAAATGCTTCAAATTTAATGAAATTTTACAGAGATGTTAACGAGTGTATGTAGATTTGGAATTTGACTTTGGAATTTCCAAAATGGCCGCCGTTGCCATGGAAACAACAAAAATGCGAAAAATCTAGATTTGGTCCAATCTTTATGAAACTTGACAGTAATGTGACCTGTCATGTGTAGATGTGCTATCCGACTTTGGAATTTTCAAAATGGCTGTCGTTACCATGGAAACAGCAGAACAATGGTTGGGGACCGTTTTGGCGACTTTTGTGTTAGCATCCTAACACAGGATTACTTATTATTATTATTATTATTCTTCTTTTCTAAACCCTTAAACTGTCCTACCATTTTCTTGGAAGCTACAGAGGATGGAAACTTTGTATTTTTCTGGGTATGGGTCTGCATCATGGGGTTGCAGAACCCAATGTTCATGATACCAGGGTGTCATCTTGGCATAATTAGGGGGGCTCAAAGATGGGTGGGGTCAAATTTATTTTACATTTCTTAAATTTGCTACTGTATGTAGAGTAGATGGAATTATGATTACTTTTATGAATATTAAGAGACACATGTCTGCTTCAACATGGAACTTTTTTTATTTCAGTAGGGGGTCTCCTTGGCATTATTTTAGGGGGGTGAATTTTCATGGAACATTCCAGAACATCAATGTTAAAATTATTCTAGAGAAATTAAATGGTATATGATGGTATATAATTATGGAGAGAACAATTTGCAGCAGCATTTTGACTTTGGAACTTTTAAAATGGATGCCGTTACCATGGAAACAGCAAAAATATGAAAAACTTCAAAATGCTTCAAATGTATTGAAACTTATAACAAATGTTGCCTAGCTTATGTAGACTTGACTTTTGAGTTTGGAATTTCCAAAATGGCCGCCGTTGCCATGGAAACTGCTAAAATATGAAAAATTTCAAAATGCTTCAAAATTATTGAAACTTAAAACAAATGTTGCTTAGCATACGTAGACATGAATTTTGAATTAAAATTTTCCAAAATGGCAGCCGTTACCATGGAAAATGCTAAAATGTGAAGAAAATTCAAAATCCTTTAAATATAATGACAGTTTTCAAAACTGTTAACTAGCACTGTGGATACCGCAGAACAATGAATTGGAGTCCGTTTTGGCGACTTTTGTGTTAGCATCCTAACACAGGATTACTAGTTATTATTTTTATTCTTCCACACATTTTGTCCATGCTATTTCTCGAGATTGGTCAGACCCATGTTGATGGAACTATACCATAATATGAACCGCCATGTGAAGTTGTGCAAGAGACATTGGAATGGCTCAAAATGGCCACCGTTACCATGGAAACTGCAAAAATGTAAAAAAAAATCAAAATTCTAAATCTATCGTTATAAGAGGCAACCTTTTGAAAGTTTATGTAAATGTTAGCAGTAGTGCCCTGAGGTACCAACAGTATTTGGAATTTTCAAAATGGCTGCCATTGCCATGGAAACTTGGGAAAAGTTTAACATTGATCCTATGGGAAAAAAACATCAAAGCAGCATTTTCTTAAGGAATATAAGATTAAACTGAAACAAATTTCATATATATATAACATAGCATATCAGTCAATGTTAAAACTGTTGTTGGAATTTTCCAAATGGACACCGTTACCATGGAAACAGCAAAAATGTCCAAAAATCTCAAAATGCTCAAAACTTACTGAAACTCATTGTAAATTGTAAATGGTAAGTAAAGATAAAACTTTGGACTTCAGAATTTCCAAAATGGCCGCCGTTGTCATGGAAACTGCAAAAATGTGAAAAATTCAAAAATGCTCAAAAATTTCTGAAAATGTACAGACAAATATGTTGTGATGTAATTATGTGTAAATACTGTTTCAAATTTTCAAAATGGCTGTAGTTCAGTGGCAATTTGGGAAGGGTGCCATCCGCTATTGCTTGCAATGGCAAATCTAGTTATTTTTTTTATTCTTCCACACTTTTTGTCCACGGCAGTTCTCGAAATCGGATGGACCAATCTTGATGGAACTATGCTATAATGTTAACCACCATGTGAAGTTGTGCACCTGACTTTGGAATGTGCAAGATGGCTACGGTTACCATGGAAACTAAAAAATGTTAAAAAAAATCAAAATTCTAACTCTTTCGTTTTAAGAGCAAACCTAATGAAACTTTGTGCAAATGTTGGTGGTGGTGCCCCGAGGTACCAACAGTACTTAGAAATTCCAAAATGGCTGCCATTGCCATGGAAACTGGAGAAACGTTTAACATTGACCCTATGGGAAAACACATAAAAGCTGTATTTTCTTTTTAAATTTTCAATGAAACCTAATGAAACTTTATGGATATGTACCATGTCATAAATCAATGCCTCATCTGTCTTTGGAATTTTGGAAATACTCCTCGTTACCATGGAAACAGTCAAAATTTTAAAAAATTCAAAATACTCAAAATTTTCTCAAAATCTTGGCATGTCAAGAAATGATATTTGATTTTGGGTTTTTCACAGTGGCTGCAGTTTAGTGGCAATGTGGGATGGTTGCCATCCGCTATTGCTTGCAATGGCAAATCTAGTTATTATGTCACCCGATCTACAATGTCGGGTGACATATTGCTTTTCCTCCGTTTTTTTTATTATTATTATTATTATTATTATTATTATTATTATTATTCCACCTAATTTTGTCCCGCAGTTTTTTTGGAGCTAATGGAACCAATGTTAATGATAGTTAACTATAATGAAGAACACAAAATTTCGGGTTGCAGTCGATCTTAAGAACATAAAAAATGACTGCCGTTACCATGGAAACGGAACAAATGTGAAAAAATCCAGTTTTGGGTTTTGGTGAATTATTTGGATAGAATCATTATATTTTGATACAATGTAGGTGCCGGCCATATACTGCTTTTGGATGATTTTGGCAATCATTGGAACTACTATGTTGCCATGGAAACTACACCAAAAATTTCTAAAATATCAAAATGCTCCAAATTTAATGAAACTTCACAGTAACGATGAGCAACATTGGTAGATGTGGAATTTGGCGTTGGAATTTCGAAAATGTCTGCCGTTACCATGGCAACAAGGCAAAAATGGTCAAAATTCTCCAAAAACCTAAAAGTAGCATTTACTTTCTTAAAATGGTAGGTCAAATCGATTGAAACTTTGATGGTATGTTCCCTCCCATGTACCAATGTGGTATCTACCATTAAATTTTGGGAATAGTCTCTGTTACCATGGGAACCATCACAAATGTCAAAAATTTCAAAATGCTCCAAAATTGACGAAACTTAGTAAGATTGTTGACTGGCAAGTGTGGATGAGACTTTTGACTTTGGAATTTCCAAAATGGCCACCGTTGCCATGGAAACTGCGAAAAAGTCAAAAAATTTCAAAATGCTTTGAACTTGATGAAACTTGATATTATTGTTAACTGGAAAGTATAGATGAGACTTTTGACTTTGAAATTTTCAAAATGGCTGCCGTTGCCATGGAAACTACAAAAATGTGTACAATTTTCAAAATACTCCAAATGTTCTGAAGATTTGCAGAAAGTATTGCCATGCATATATGTGCATTCACTGTTTAAAATTTTTGAAATGGCTGCCACTTAGTGGCAATGGGAGGAAGGGTGACATCCGCTATTGCTTGCAATGGCAAATCTAGTTATTATTATTATTCCACCTTTTTTGTCCTGGAGTTTTCTCATAGATTATTGGACCAATCATAACGAATGGGTACCATAATGAGGACCACCAACTCTAGTTATGCAGGACAGCTTTGGAATTTTAAAATGGCCACCGTTTCCATGGAAACCGCAACAATGTGAAAAATTTTCAAAAAGCCAATTCTTTTATTATTAGACCAAACCAAATGAAACTTTATGGAAATGTTGCCTGGTATGTGTGGAAGCACCGACCATATTTAGAAATTCCAAAATGGCTGCCATTGCCATGGAAACTTGGCAAAAGTTTAACATTGACATGGGAAAACATATTAAAGGAGCATTTTCTTAAAGAATATAAGATTAAACCAAATGAATCTTCAATCATATGTAACATGTCATCAGTCAGTGTGGCATATGTCTTTGGAATTTTGGAATTAATCACCGTTACCATGGAAATAGCAAAAATTTCAAAAATTTCAAAAATGCTCCAAATTTAATGAAACTTAATATAAATGTTAACTGGCAAGTATAGATGAGACTTTTCACTTTGGAATTTCCAAAATGGCCGCCGTTGCCATGGAAACATCAAAAATGTGAAAAATTTCAAAAAGCTCTTAATGTTCTGAAAATTTGCAGAAAGGTGTATTGCAATGCATATATGTGCATCCACTGTTTAAAATTTTCGAAATGGCTGCGCTTAGAGGCATTATGGGGGAAGGGTGACATCCGCTATTGCTTGCAATAGCAATTCTAGTTATTATTATTTTTCTTCCACCTAATTTTGTCTGCCCGCTTTCTCAGAGCCAAAGGAACCAATTTGAATGATGGTTCACTATAACAAGGAACCCTGACTTTCCAGTTGCAGTGCAACTTTGGAACTAAAAAATGGCTGCCATCACCATGGAAACGGTAAAATAGTGAAAAAAATATAATTTTGGATTTCGGTGAATTATTTGAGAATGCTTAAACTTAAATCATTAGATTTTAATACAATGTAGGTGTCTACTATATACTAGTTTGGGATGATTTTGGCAATCATTGGAACTACTTTGTTGCCATGGAAACTACACCAAAAATTTCAAAAATATCAAAATGCTGAAATTTTTTTGGAAACTTCACAGTAACGATGAGCAACATTGGTAGATATGGAATTTGGCGTTGGAATTCCCAAATGACTGCCGTTACCATGGAAACAATGCAAAACAGGGCAAAATGCTCCAAAAACCTAAAAGTAGTATTTACTTTCTTAAAATCGTAGGTCAAAGCCATTAAATTTTGGGAATGGTCTCTGTTACCATAGGAACCATCACAAATGTCAAAAATTTCAAAATGCTCCAAAATTCATGAAACTTTACATGATTGTTGACTTGCAAGTTTAAATGAGACTTTTGACCTTGGAATTTCCAAAATGGCCACCGTTGCCATGGAAATTGCAAAAATGTCAAAAATTTTCAAAATGCTTTGAACTTCATGGAACTGGATATTATTATTAACTGGCAAGTAAAGATGAGACTTTTGACTTTGAAATTTTCAAAATGGCTGCCGTTGCCATGGAAACGGCAAAAATGTGAATTTTTAAAAAATGCTCTGAATGTACTGAAATTTTACAGAAAAAATGTATAGCCATGCATGTGTGTGGATTCAATCTTAAAATCTTTTGAAATGGCTGCCGCTTAGTGGTAATGGGGGAAGGGTGACATCCGCTATTGCTTGCAATGGCAAATCTAGTTATTATTATTCTTGCTCTTCCGCCACTTTTTTAAATGAACTTGTCCGCACCATTTCTCCAAAACCGCTAGTCAGATTTACTTAAGGTTTCAAAGTATGTTAGATTAACATGTCTAGTGCTGCACTCAGGGTTTCATTTGTGCATAGGGGTCTAAAAAAGGGTACTTTGAGGGTCCAAAAGAAGGGAGGGGTTTAATATAGAACCCTATGGGATTTTATTTTTTTTCAAATGATTATAACTTGAAAACCGTTAGTGATAGACACAATCTTTATAATTGAAAATGTTCTACACGATAAAGCACATCAAATGAAATAAAGGGTTCGTCCCCAGGGGTCACCCCAACCCCCTACCATTTGACAAAGTTCTAATATCTTGTAAGTGGTCAAGATCCCCACCCCTAAACCATATATATTCTGGTTTGTCATGCTAAGATGGTTTGAATGATATACAGGGTTAGTCCTCTGGGGTCATCCAGATGTCTTTTGAGGGGACAGTTTTTTGTTGATTTTGTACCATGATCGATGGTAATTTAGGTGAGTGTTAAATTTGTTCATTGTTTCTCGAAGGTACTGAATGCCACAGGTATGTGTGTGTGTGTGTGTGTATATATATATTTGGCGTAGAGTTGTCACTGGTTCAGACGTACTTATAATATAATTATTTCTGTGACTGCATCCTACATTAATTTGTAAGATCTTCTACGATAGATAATTCAGCTGATCTGTAATATTCCATCTTCATGCCTTATATATCATGTACTATGTTACGACGCTAGATAAAAAACTGACGAGGAAAGGTAACACCCGGCCACCGAAAGCTTGATTTTTGTCGAGCCTAGGTGGTTGAGTGGTCTAGCACGTCGGGCATAGTGCAAGGCGATTTGGTGCCTCGATATCTGAGTAGCATGAGTTCGAATCCCGGCCAGGGAATAACAAAAAATTTGCTTCCGCAAATTAACAGATCTAACATTGTTGGGCTGTTGTTTAGACGAATTGTAATTGTTGAAATCCGGATATGGTGTACAATATTTTGCACCTCATGTTTGCGGTATACCATCTTTTCCGCAAGTTTATTGTTCTCTGTTAGGTAATGAATTAATTATAAGATCCATTTTGTTACATCTTGCGATCCGTTTATTTGGCAATCGCCAATGTTAGTCAGCAGGGTTTGAGAACATCAGTTGTTCGACCTGCTAGTCAATGCGTTTTGTTAAAATATACTTTTTCACTTTTTTGGTCTTTTAGAAAATGTTGTTTGTGCTGTACTTAGATCCCTCTACCATGAAATTTGTTTTACATGCACACGTATAAAAATTGCGGTTTTTATCCAACGCAATCATAGGTTTGAACGTTGTTTTCAATTTAGACTTGTTTATATTTTTTCGTTTGGGCTTGTATTATATTTGTCTTCGGGTTTATATGATCCGTTCTTCCTATTTTGACTCCTGCCCTCAAAATTCAAGAGTCTATTCTAAATTGAGGTAAATTATGTGGCCTTCCAATAACCGTTTCGATTCCTAACATCACTGAAGAGACATTAATTGTCGAAATCCGGATATGGTGTACCAATTTTTGCACCTCATGTTTGCGGTATACCATCTTTTCCGCAAGTTTATTGTTTTCTGTTTGGTATTGAATTAATAATTAAGATCCATTTTGTTACATCTGTGGATCCGTTTATTTGGCAATCGCCATGACAGTCAGCAGGGTTTAAGAACATCCGTTGTTCGACCTGCTAGTCAAATGTGTTTTGTTAAAATATACTTTTTCACTTTTTTGGTCTTTTGGAAAATGTTGTTTGTGCTGTATTTAGACCCCTTTACCAAGAAATTTGTTTTGCATGCACACGTATAAAAATTGCGGTTTTTATCCAACACAATCATAGGTTTGAACGTTGTTTTCAATTTAGACTTGTATATATATATATATATATATGTATATGAAATTTTGTGCAACGATGCAAATTAAAATAAAAAAATATGAAAGGTGAAATGAAATTGTATTTTGGAAAAACAAATCAACAGAAGAAAAGACCCCGTCAGTGTTAACTCTTTTTCAAAAAGAAAAAACAATATGATGTTCTTGAGTTCTTTGCATGTTGATATATCTCACACATACAGTTAAACATGTGATTATCCTGTAATCCTGCACTTCATCAATAAAAACAATGTTTAATACTAAGAAGGCCTCAATGCGTTTGTTTACATCCGAATACAAAGTAGACATGAATGTGTATTATTGACATCTCAATACTGGCCCAAGACCACAATAGTCACCTTTTGATTTTCATTGTCCACTAATATAGTCCCTTTTTTGGACTGTTTACTACTTGCCACCCCCCATTACACCTTCCGAAATTTTTTTTTCTGTGAGTTATGCATAAAATAGCAAGTAAAAGAGGGGTAAAATTACATTGCAATTGTAGCAGTAAACTTAAAAAATTATGTGTTTGATACAACTGTATATAATTATAATAATTTTAAGACTTTCATAAAAACTTATCCAGATTCTTGATTAATTGTAATATAATAAATTGATAAAAATATCTTTTAGCTTACCTTAAGTATGTTGCTGATACAACCAGGGAGGACAAAGAAATATATAAAAACACCGACGTTTACACAGAATCTATTAGACTAACTGATGAAGATCAAATAAAACAGCAGACGGATGAAGATGGAGACATATTTCATTGGCTAAAGCTTCAAGCAAAGAAAGGTGTGCTGTCTGCCCAGGTAATATGAATTCATGTTACCCGGATCAAGTATGGCAGGACCTGTGGTAGATAACATAAACATAGATAAAATGCATGTTTAATTTTTTTAAATGATGATATTGGCTGACTAATCTTTCATCGAAAAAAGCTAAAGTACTACGAACCACTAACCACTGATACCGTATTCTCTCTGCCTTTAGAAAAATAACTTGTTATTACTATTTGACGTCCAGATTAAAATGTTGTTCGGTGTGAGCCAAGGCTCCGTGTTGAAGGCCGTACATTGACCTATAATGGTTTACTTTTATAAATTGTTATTTGGATGGAGAGTTGTCTCATTGGCACTCACACCACATCTTCCTATATCTATAGTAAGCGATTTCGATCGATCCTTATTGATTGCTTTATTCTCAAATGATCGACTGAAATCGAACGCGATCAAATCTGTCATTGTCATTGCATAAAACAGATTGCAATTGATCGCAATCGGTTAAATTTCAAAAGCTATATAGATAACAAACGCATGCATAAAACAGGTGTTTCAAACCGATCGAATTCATTTGTAGTTAATAACAGTATATTTTAAACAGGTTTAATACCATCGCTTTTTATCAATATTCCAACTAATGACAAACAGTTACTTCAAGTAGACATATTACGGTCATATTTTTATACAATCACTTTAAAAGTTCCTCATAGCCAACGGAATATTGCCACGAAGGTCTCAATTTAGCCCTAGAAATCAGACTTTGTAATATCATATCTAAAATTCAGGATATAATATATGCATATTTAGATAAAAAAAAGACGTGTTTTTTTTCTGTCTAGTGTTTGTTTGCGATAAGTTTGAGAACTTCTGAGATATGATATTTTACCATTTTATACCAATTTGTTCCTTCTGATAAACATTGGATGCATCCTCGGACCAAATCAAATTTGCTATAAAAAGCTGTATATGGATGACGTTCACACCCTAACAAAAACTTTTCGTGTTCCATGCATTTCTCCAATGTCGTCTGAAGAAAAGAACGGTAAAAAAGAACTTAGCTAAAGTTATGACTGTTGTTATAGGTGTGAGCATGATAAATTTGTATTTCTCAGATATTTTTATATGTTTCATTTGATTAATACTTCAATTGCTGAGATTAAATTTCATGGATATTAAGGGCCAATATTTACCCTTAGTGAACCTATACCTTTATTGAAAGAAACTGAAGGAAAAAATTGTAAAAAAAATTTATCGAGAGTTATGACTGTTGTGATATGTTGGAGCCTTTTAAATTTATATTGTTTTTTCTACCCCCAGGAATATATTATTCCAGCCGTATTTGACACAACTTTTCCGAATTATATATAAGTTTGTTATGCTCTTCAACTTCATTTTTGATTAAGCCTTCCTACTGTTTGATTCGAGCACCACTGATGAGTCTCTTATAGGTGAAACGCGCGTCTGGCGTACCAAATTATAAGCATGGTATCTTTGGTGAGTTTCTACAAACGCTGGGTCGATGCCACTGCTGCTCGATGTTTTGTCCATAGGGTATCACCAGCCCTGTAGTCTGCACTTTTGTGTTGACATGAAATATCAGTGATATGGTCATTTGCTGTAAATTGTCTGATTATTATATGTTGAATTATTTGAAACACTAAGGTTTTTTCTTCTACACCAATGACTAAATTTGCCTTATTTTTTTATGTTTAATGCCCTTCAACTTCGAATTTGATTCGACCTTTCATTTGCTTTATTCGACCTCCATTGATACGTTTTATGTAGACGACACGCGCGTCTGGTGTAATTATAAGCCTTGTATTTTTGATGAGTGTTTACAATAAAAGTAATCTATTTTCATACAAAATTTACAAACGAACACTGTTTATTTTATACACGAAAAGCCAAATGTGTCATAATTCCAACTTTGCAATTCTTAATTTGTAACAGTGCAACTCGACAATTGAACGTTTGAATTGTAACTCGAACTATGCAACTATGTAATTCAAAATTCGAGATTTTGTTTTCTGTTCTGTTTTTCACTATTTTTTTAATTTATTTTTGTTTATTCAATTTTTAACAACTTTATATTCGAATTGACGTAATAATAACTAAATTTATGAGAAAATATATAAAAAAATAATTATAAAATAAACTTGGATGAATAAGATATTGTTAAACATGTGTTTATATTAAATAAAGGGAAATAGAAATAAGAGCATTTATTTAAATATAATACTTCAAATAAGTGATAATGACGTAGGATATGTAGGTATAATATGCTTAAAATGATTCTTAGCGCAATTTCGAAACGTCCGTTATGAGCTTAAAACTTAATTATGCTCGGTTTTTACGAAAAACTTTGTTTACTTTTTACTCTATGGAAAAGAGATCTTGAATAAATTCCTGAGAAAAGGCATATGCTTTCTTTTTAATTCTGCGCCTCATATAAAAATATGCAAGCGGGTCTCGTGCTAACATGTCAGTTTTCTAGTAAAATATAAAAACGTAATGTTCTCCGCCGCACTTAGTAAATTGTGGTTGAAAATGTGTCAACAGTATCGCACAGGACCTCTACAACCTGGGGGTGTGGTACCATGGGAATTTCTTCAGTTTGGGCAAGGAAGGGGGTCCTTCATTTCTGTGTTCTGTATTTTTTGAAATGTAGGCCATTTTGCTTTATATCAATTCTTCATAGTTAAGCAACCCTTTTTTGTCTATTTGAGTTTATATTTTAGCACTCCTTTAGTCTCCATTCCTTATTTTGTAATAGTAACAAAAACATATACATACATGTATATGTTATATTCAGTAAATCTTAAAAAAATATATAATAACATAACGTTTTATGAATGATATCATAACTCTTTTGTGTGTGTGGGGAGGGGCATGTTTTTTAAAATAAATTGTTGGTTTCTATTGAAAAATAGGGAAAGATCAAAACAGCGTTTTGTTGTCATAGTTTTTGAGAGAATAAAATTGTCATAAAGTCGAAAAAAATGTGTCCCACGGACGCTATCACAAGTTGGTTGACCGTTACGGAATATCTGTTTCACAGATGACGACGGATATGTTCCTATCGTCGAAACCACAATCCAGCCCTCCTTTACCTCGAATGTGACCTACCGAATTAGACTTATCATCGGGTTTAAACTCATATGAGCAACACGACGGGTGCCACATGTGGAGCAGGATCTGCTTACCCTTCCGGAGCACATGAGAGCACCCCCGGTTTTTGGTTGGGTTCGTGTTGCTCAATCTTTAAACACTGGACACTTTTAATTTGCAAAACACTCATTTGCAAATCCGCCGCCGCCTCTCCTTAGACTTACAGTGTCGTGTATATAACCAAAATGTGCGGAATTACATGGAATTCAATAATTTCATTGCTTTTCTGCTGTTATTATTATATATATTTTGTAATTCGATTTAGAAAAACATGGTTTTTTCAATATCCCATGGGATAAGGCAAATCCCATGGGATTGACCATTATCCCATAGGATTTTGGTTAAATCCCTAGGATTTTTTTTGGGTCCCATGGGATAATTGTAGTCCCATGGGATATTTGTTGTCCAATTGTAGTCCCATGGGATATTTGTTGTCCCATGGGACATACAAAATCCCATGGACTATAATTATCCCATGGAATTTGTAATATCCCATGGGACAAAATAAAATCCTATGGAATTCAAATTATAAATATACAGCAATGTGTATGTTACAATGAATTCTGTTTGGTAGTAAAAAGTTTATAATATATATATGAGTGTATTTTGGTTTTTTCATTTTGTCACAAACATGTTTTTAATTTGTTTATATGACAATAAAGATTATTATTATTTTGGAAAGTATAATAATATTTAAAGTCAAAAATAAAATCCTTTAACTGAAATAAAATGATGACATGTCTTAATAAAAGAAAAAATATTGATTTGAAATCTTTGTCTTGTTTGTTTTATTATGAAAAATAGAACTGAAAAAAATATTTGATATTCTGACTGAATAACTTGACAAAGCACGGTTAATAGTTTACTCTTTTCGTGAAGTAAAGTTTTCTTTGTTATAGTTCCTTACAATACATGAATATGCAAACGATTTTAATCTTATACCTTTGTGGTGTTCATAATATTACGTTTATATTTGCAAATTTAAAAAATAAACACTTTTCCTGTTAATTTTTAGTTTTCTTGTTTCAGCTTGCTATGAACAATTATTCAGTCCCCTATATAAGAGTCAAGTAAATAAATTATTTCATCCACTAGAATATTCCTACAATTCTTAGGCAAAACATTTTTGCAATCTGTTCTTCAAAAATCTTCCTCCGTACATCTTTATTGGATGGAGCGATTTAAATGAGTGGACAAAGCAAGTTCATTTGGACAAAAAATACTAATATATTTTTTCATTCCTCCCTTCTTTCAATTGATAATTACGGTGTTGCATTTACATGATTAAGTTCTTGTGCATCTATGATCATAATGATATGACTCCTTTTTGTTTATAGTCATTATGTTGAAATTTCCTCTTTCTTATGTAGGAAAAAACACATTCCATTTCAAATTAATAAAAAAGTCACACTATGTAGAAAAATATCAACTTTAAGTTTGCTGTTCAGTATTGACCTGTTGAATGATGATCATGAAAACCAAGATGTCTGACCTACAAATACACAAAACTCAAAAATTATAAATGAAGAGAAATACAGCAATAAAATGACTATTTTATCATGTTTATGTACATTTTGATAAAAATTTCATTTGAATATTTAAAATTGTAAGAACTCTTATTTCAGTGCTTTGTGTCTATGGTTTTCATATAAGTTGTTTTTTGTGCCTTGTTGCAGTCTTTTGAGTTAAGCCAATTGCAACAAATGTTTACAGTTTGTTCAAATGTTGTGCTGTTATTAAAACCACTGTCCCAGGTTAGGGTGGGTTGGGTGCTCACTAAATGTTTCTTTTATTAGTTGATATTTGCTTTGAATTAGCTGTCAGTAACTGTGAGTACTAATAGATCTGTATGTTGAGTCTTTTTTGTTAAAGGGAAAGAATAAATTTCCAGCTACATCCGGTCTGTGTTTTTGGTAGCTGTTTTTCTGCTTTGTTGCATTCTAATGAGTTAATAAAATTGAGAATGAAAATGGGAATGTATCAAAATAACCTGACCCAAGAGCAGAAAAAAGCCCTTTTCAACTGATTTTATAGTTTTTATATTGAACTGACACTTACACCACTGTCCTTAATTAGAGGATTTGGCGCCAGCAAACATGTTAAACCATGCCACATTTTGTAAGTGTCTGTCCCAAGTCAGGGGCCTATTATTCAGTGGTTGTCAATTGTTGCTATATATCATATTTGTTTTTTGTTTATTGTTTTGTGCAAAAATCAGGCACTTAGCTTTCACCTTTGTGGTGTTTCCCCCAAGCATGTTAAGCATGGATAGACACCATGCCCTTTTAAATGACGCCATGCCCTTTTTGAATTGTTTTACATTTGTTATTTCATGGCCTTTTATAGATTACTATGCAGTAAAGGGTTTGCACATTGTCGAAGGCTGTACAGTGAACTAATTTTGTTAAATTTAATGTCATTTGATCTCTATTGGAGAAAAGTCTCATTGGCAATCATACCGCTTCTTATTTTTTTATCAACCCTGCCATATTTTGTCTGTCCAAAATCAGGAGCCTGTACATAGTTCAGTGGTTGATGTTGGTTCACGTCCGTCATATTTGTTTTTTCATAACTTTTTTTTTATAAATTAGTCTGGTATATTTGAAGTTTGAATTGATGTTTTTTTCCAAATTTTGTTTGTGGTGTCTTTTATAGATGACTATATCATGTATAGGGTATGGGTTTTCTCATTATTTACAGGTCATCATTGGCCTCTAATTAGTAATTGCATTGCTTACATCCACTTAATTGAACTCTAGTGGATAGTTTTCTCATTTATCATACCACATCTTATTTTCATAATAATCATTATTCAAGGGCAATAACTTTTATAGAAGTGGACTTACCATTTAGGCTTTGTTGACGTCTGTAAATCTATTTTTGTTGATAATTTCTTTTGTTTATAGTTTCCCTTTATCTTTAATGTTCTTGCCCTACACATAAAAGGGTAAACATTATCATTTAATGACAATAACTACTATTACATAATTAGTAGGCAACTGACAATTTTTTGGATCATTTGTGTATCTTGTCTTGCTCATCATATTTGCTGTTTAATATTATCAATATTCTATGAAAATGAGGTCACAGTAATATTAACCTTGGCAGACAGACATCTTCTTATTTTTATATGACACCTTGCAGTCATTCCATACACCAACAAGTAGACAAATGCTTATAACATCTGATGAAATGAAAAAACCAAGAAAACTTAGCATTGACCAAAGAACCATAAAATGCGATCATGGTTATATGAATCTGCCAGACAGACATGCACACCTTACAATCGTTACATCCGCCAAATATAATTTACCTGTTGCTTAAAGCATATGATAAACTGACAAAACAATGCAAACTTTTCATTGACCAATGAACCATGAAAATGAGGTCACGGTCATATAAAACATGCAGACAGACATGTGCATCTCACAATCATTCCATTCACCAAATATAGGGGCCTTATTCATGTTATTGCTTACAGTATCCGAAAAAAACCACAAAAACTAAACATTGTCCAATGTACTATGAAAATAAAGTCAAGGTAAGATGAAACTTCTCAGTCAGACAGATGCACCTTACTACTGCACCTTACAATCATTCCATACACCAAATATAGTTGACCTATTGCTAATTTGAAAATAAGAAAATAGAAAAACTGACCAAAAAACAAAAAAATAACATTAAGCAATGAACCATAAAAATGAGGTCAAGGTCGAATAAAACATGCCAGACTAACATGTACATCCTTAAAAATTTTCATACACCAAATATACTTGACATGTTGCATACAGTATTAGAAAAACTGGACATTTTTACCTAGGAATATTGATGTCATGGACTAGGAAAATTAGTCTGGGGACATAAATTACTGACATCGGACTAAATATACTAGTAAATTCTGTATCCATGGACTTTTTATACTAGTTATATTTGTCTGACCAGACAATTTTTACCAGGACTAATTTATCTCTTACACTAGTTCTCAGAGAGACATGTCACCTTACCTTGACACATTATTCTGACTCTGAACAAACCAGTATTTGCTCTTACTCCTTAATAATACTGCGTGCTAAGGGGAGAAGCAGCAAATACCAACTTTAAAGTCTTTGGTTTTACCTGGTTGGGTTCATAATAAACAACCTTCTGCACATGAGGTGAACACGCTACCACGAGACCAGGCAGTATAATATAAGGAGTTTACCCAAGATTTAAAGTTTCCAAGTTTTTGCAAAAACTGGATCAAAATCATCATTGAAAAGCAATAACTTCTTAATAAGATTTAAGTTTCTCTTTAATTATTACAGTTTTCGGGATAAAAAGGCAAATTCAAGAAATATGAAGCAAAAAATATGGCTAAAATCTGTATTTAAGGCAACAACTCCTATGAGTCAGCTGCCAGTTTTGATGCAAATGGACAGTAGATTTTTTTCAACATTCTGTTTCTACCCTTGTCAGATATTGTCTATCTATTTTGGCCTTTTGTAGCGTATTACGCAGTTTGGCTTTTTAGACCATTGTTGAAATCTGTACGGTGACCTATATAGTTGTTAGCTTCTACGTTTTTAGTTTCTGTTGAAGAGCCGTCACATTGGCAATGATACCATATTTGTATATGTTTTTGTCATATAGGTGTAAGGAGACAACATTTTGATTTTCTGGTGGGATAAAAAGGGGACACCGATTTTTTATCACCTGGCCTGGTAAGTTTTTCAGGGTTCGTAAGGATAGAAAACCCGGCAAATTATAACAAACCCCTGTAGTACGACCATATTTGCCAAAAGATTAGTCCAAATAATTATGACGTCTTGCAAGGCTATTTTAACTTTTTTCTGGGCAGGTAATAGTCAAAGTTGTGACTGAGTGCGGAAATATGAAGATAGATAGATAGAAAAAAATATTAGAATAGCCTTGCTAGACGTCATAATTATTTGGACCACCAAAAGATGTAACCTAATTCTTACTTGTTTGGGGAAGAGGGGATAACCGAACCACTTTTCAATCTAAATCAGTGAACTGAATTATTGTCTTTTGCATTAGTCCGAGTCGACATCTGTAACTAATCATACAAATTGATAGTCAACAGTATACCTTTTTCAGAATGTCATCTTACAACAAAGAATAACTGGTGATAGGGGAGTGTAACCGATAAATTGATCCTGAATCAGATAAGATTTTCCCAGTAGCGGAGAACCCCTTTCTTTGAGTGAATATAAATAGTGACGAGGGTCTCACAAATAAATTTAAATCTGAATTACAGGAACATCGATTAGCAAAGTAAACTTACATATAAATATCGAAGTTATTTACGGTAAAGACAGACTGTGCTCCTGATTTAAGGTAATATACATTTGTGTATTTTACTCGGGGAGGGGGAGGGGGCACTTCCTATATCCAAGGTGATAGGACGTGTCGCTGGAATAAGTCACTTTTTCCAGCTTGAAAATATGGGAATAGGTGGGGAAAACTATCAGAAATATATGATAAGGTCGATAAAGTTCCAATTAGTTGTACATATGAAAAGCCCTGTCATTTTTTCATAGCCGAAAGTCTCGCCGTAAGTAAACATTACACACAGAATCTTAGCCTTAAATTTTCCACTTTTCCAACACAACCCATGAAAACCAACCAATATGGGAAAAGGTTACAATTTTACCCACGCAATATATGAAAAGGTATACATTTTTAAGATCTAAATTTAATGAATAGGGTGGGGTAACAGAACCCCCAGCGACACCCCCTATCAATTAAGTATTGAAGTGCCCCCGCCCGAGGTATTTTACTGCTACAAGATATTTGATTTGCTAATCACGCACCCGTTGATGAACAGAACCATACTTTCAAGCCAGGGACAGTCTATACTAACAGTTAGTATAGAAAGTCCCTGTAAAATGGCAGGCAAATCCTAACAGTACTGTAACTTCATGATACATGTATATCAAGTTACGGCACCTCACCCAGCACAGTTTCCACACTGGTGTGTGTCAGTCTTATAATATAAAACTGCGTAGGTTCATATCGTTTGATTCAACGTTTTTTTTCGGATATTTTTTAGGACCGTTGTCAACATTGTCAAATCCGACCTGCCACTTTGCAACCTGACCTGCAAAAATATAATTCGACTACAAACAATGTCAGTCAAAATTGCTTTTTGAGACTGGGCGACTGAAAAAGTTTTAAAATGTGACCTTATGACCCTACTTGGACTTCTTCATTCATCGGCGTGTGTCGGTGTGTCTAAAAAAGGGGCATTGTTTTTTTTTTTTTTCTTGTGACAAAAAATTGTTTCTATCTTTATTAAAAAAAAAATTAAGACCAATCATAAACTTTTTTTTCAAAACTCAGTGTCGTATTTTATTGTTTTCCCAACAATTTTTAATAAAAGCTTAAAATGTTTGTTTCACTTCCCTCTGACTTCCCTCTTGATTTTTTTTCTCAAGAAATTATAGAATCAGTAAATGGATATATATATATGTCTGTGGTCACCGTCATGCATTTAGATAAAAAATTCCAGCATGCATCATCAAATAATTCATGTGTATTTGTGACATCAACATAACTGAAACATTATATTATTTCCCATTAATTATGTAAATCATTTTGATTTACAATTATATATGTCTGGGACTTATGCATGTATATATCTCACAGGCACTTGTCTCAGAAAAAATCCTATATACTTTAATAAAAGTATATAGGAAAATAATTCTGAGACAAGTGCCTGTGATATATCTGTCAGTCCCAGAATAATAGATATAATTGTATCTTAATCTTTGGAAAAATTCGATTATTAAATTGTTAAATTCTTTACTTCATAATTATGTCAAAGTATACTTTTTAAAGTTTTAAATTTTAAAGTTAAAATGAATATTCCGTTTTGATCTGAGGAAAAACTTTTTAAACTGTAATGACATGGTCAGTCAACTGATTTGTTGCATGGCTGATTACAGGTAATTAAGGCATGCAGTAATTTTCCACTACGAGAGTGCGTGTACCCTGGGGTGTGTATAACGTATTAGAAATACCATAGTTTTCTAGCGAACACCCTGTCTATGTGTAATACAGATTGATGACATTACACAAAATTTCTTTCGTTAAATGTAGGTAAGTATCTGTGTCCATTCCCTATTGCAACACTACAATTTTTTCGAAGAAAAAAATGTTCAAATTTAAAAAAAAAATCATTTATATAAAATAAAGAAGTAAAAAGTAGCAAATAAACTTATGTAATTACACATTGAGTAAACATAATTTCACTTTACATGTACAAACCCTTGAGAAAACGTATATATATATAGATGTGTTTAAAAAGGCTAATTCCCAGTGGATTTATTTCACACTAGGACCACAGGCACTTGTCTTAGAATTTTGTTTCCTATATACCTTAATACAGGGACTTTCTATACTAACTTAGTATAGAAAGTCCCTGCTTAATATAACATTAAAAGTATATAGGAATTTTTTTTCTGAGACAAGTGCCTGTGACTATTAACTAAGATAACTAGAACTAAGTTCATTGGAAAGTCTTTTTGTCTGATACATGTATACCTATAGATAATGTACATAATTAAGAACAGCTTCAAATATATGCCTATAAATTAACGGCACGTCTAAAAACCGCTCAGGATCTCCTGAGTGCAGACAGGATATATAAAGTCACTCAGGACATGTATATATGTTTTAGTGAGCGTTAAGGGTATACATTGGATAGATAATTAAATATTTTATCTTATAATTTTGGTTTTGATAAAATCAAACCAACATTAAAGAAGTTATTTGGGATACGTCATGCATGACCGATGATCATATTCAATACCAATCATCATTTTGATTACGACGTTTGATCTTTAATAATTTAATAATTTCTGAAACATTTTTAAAAGGAAACGGACTTGTAAACAAAATTTATTTTTGAATATTAATATTGAACAATGATTGTTAAGAAAACAATCTGCCAAAGTGGTTTGGTAATTAACTGGCTTCATGCTGTCAAAAATGTCTCCTTTTTATAAGTTATTGATAAAAAAAAACTATTTGAAGGCGAATCAATCATTTCCTCAACTAAATACATTTATCTATAAATAAAGTCATTTCGTCAAGAACTTTCTCTCATATATTTAAACAATTGTAAAATAATTAATTTAAACTTTTGTACTGCGACTTTCTGTCCGTTTACCAATACTTATTCCTTGTTAAGTTTTTTCATATCCATTTACGAATACTTATAATGTGATAATTAATTTTTCCGGATGCTTTTTATCCTATTTTCATGTCAAACAACCATGTTACCCGTAGAACGGAGTTAAGTACAAATTTAGGAATTAAGTACTTAAAATTTTCAACAACAAAATTTCACGCTTTCATTTACGTGGATTTTTTTAACGGTTCGAAGCCGGCACCCTGTATCAAACATAGCCAACACCTCGCATGGTGTATTCACGATGTGGAGGGATTGACAATATACAATCAAAGTTAGCAATATACAGCAAGTAAGTAATTGGGTGTTGAATGCCAGTAGATCTGAATTTGTAAATTTTTAAATTGAATTTAACCTGTTTAGAACGTGTATTATTAAATTGTTTATAAAATAACACACATAATCTGGGCTGATATGCATAAAACCACTTAAAGTTCAAGGTATCAATGAAACTGGGTCTGCATGAAAAAAATGACTTATCACATAATACCAGAACCTATGTTTACTGTAAGACGATAAGAAAATATAGCTGTAGGCCAAGTTGAAAATCTTTACAAATTATTTATTCTTTTAATTTCTATTTGACTGTCTGGGTGCTTCTTATGTGTTTTAAATGTTTGCGTTTTGCATGCTATAGTTAGCTAAGTTTTATAGACTGTTGTACGCAATTTGGTCGTTTTTAAGTTTTTGCCATGGCGTTGTCAGTATGTCTTCGACTTATCAGTTTTATATAATCTGCATCTCTTGTACTGTATTTTAAAATGTATCTACACAATTGCTGCATCTTTACACATTCATCAATACACCAAAAATATGAATAAAGCTTTCGTATATATAAAAATAAGGAGATGTGGTACGATTGGTAATGAAACAACTATCCGCCAGTTCAATTCAAAAACCTGATATAAGCAAATTTGACTTACTTATTTACTTTAGTCAGAGAGATCTTGAATCTGAATTCAAGGATACGAAGTGGGAAGGGTTTAGAGGTGGATTAAGGTGATGGCAATGGGGCCCGCCCCTTTTTTGGAAAAAAAATTAGTTGATTATTTAGAGAATCACTGAAGCGGGCCCCCTCTTTATGCATGACAGTTAGTGCCTCCTTTATAACATTTTTTGGATCCGCAACTGGTGAGGACTTCATAAAAAAAAATTAGTAAGTTTTTGTTTTGTGATAAATAATGTATTTACATTCACATAGACAGAAATAGGATAAAATATACTACCGAAAGCTTAAGTCCACATAAGAGGGTATGGATGGGGGTTAACAGAATAGAGAATAACGGGCAAACAATAAATATTAAAGAATAATGAAATGCTTAAATATGAGGAAAGAGAGTAATGAGCAAAAAGTGTAAGTTTGTAGAAATATAGCTAAAAAAAAATAAAGAACACAGAAAAAGAATAACACCCCCTTTTCCCCAAGATCCTGACTTCAACATTAACGCTGCCGGGATATTTTGAGACAAAGTGCACGTATGAGTAGTCAGCCGAAACCACTAAGCGTTTTGCATCCATACGTTTTTTTTTCGGGATACTGACTGCATAGTAAATTATCAATGTACTAGTTAATGTTCTCGAGGGATGACCCTATTACAGAGACATACGTACACATATGTGTATACATGTCTCTGCCCTATTACATGTCAGTAACCTCGTCGACACGGTTCATTTTTACGGCGGCTCAGCTTTGTCTTAAGAATAAACATAATTGATAAGTTTCTTTCCCCTGCATTCCTCGATCGCACTTGTAAATAACACATTTGGTCTCAAGACATTGGTACACTATACGTTACAACACTTGCCGTCAGTACTCAAAATTGGAAAAATATTAAATAAGAAGGTATAGAAAAATTAATGCACACACACTATTATCAACCACAGACATGATGTTTTTCTCAATTTGCCTAAATCGTTATTCCGCAATACAACGAGGGTGAAAACCCACCACTTTGAACACAGTCACAGGCGCCGGCATGCTATGAATTTGAAATTTTCCCAAATGAGTAACTATCCATTACTTTTCTAGTGTAAAGTTTTATTTAATACACATTTGATTTGAAATGGCATATCAGAGAGATATATAAACATATATCATAGGGGGATCCAGGGGGAGGGGGCCCGCCCCCCCCCCTTTCTTGGGAAAAATTTGGTTGATTATATAGGGATCACTGAAGCATGACTGGATCCGGCCCTCCCTTATGAAAAGTTCTGGATCCGCCACTGTATATTCATAAAATAAACCAAAAAAATATCCAAAAGATGAATAATATTTAATATTTACGACTAATTATAAAAAAGAAGATGTGGTATGATTGCCAATGAGACAACTGTCCACAAGAGACTAAAATGACACAGAAATTAACAACTATAGGTCACCATACGGCCTTCAACAATGAGCAAAGCCCATACCGCATAGTCAGCTATAAAAGGCCCCGAAATGACAATGTAAAACAATTCAAACGAGAAAACTAACGGCCTTATTTATGTACAAAAAATGAACGAAAAACAAATATGTAACACATAAACAAACGACAACCACTGAACTACAGGCTCCTGACTTGGGACAGGCACATACATACATAATGTGGGGGAAGATTGATTATAAGTATACTCGAGTCGGTTTGCCAAAAAAAAAAACTTACAAGTAATCGTAAGTATACTGTATTGTACATGACTTAATTACTATCAATATTATTTGTAAGTTTTTTTGTGAAACTGACTGCTGAATTGTTTTTCCATGCTTATGGTACATCTAAGTCGTATGCTTTTTTTAAACCCACCTCCAGGGTATAATGTCTGCTCGCCCATAGAATCTGTTTGTATATATAGGAAGATGTGGTATGAGTGCCAATGAGACAACTCTCCATCCAAGTCACAATTTATAAAAGTAAACCATTATAGGTCAAGGTACGGTCTTCAACACAGAGCCTAGTTTTTATCAAAAATGAAATATATTGATATTAATAGTATAAAGGTTAAATAATTTATTCATACATTTTTAATTGACTGACTAGAATTATCATGATTATTGAGGAATTTAAACCATTCCTATTTTTAAAAACTGACAAAAATAAAATTTATATATAATAACAGGGTGATACAAATGAGAAAAACTCAAGAAATTGTTTTCAATTGAGATAAATACATGCAGTTAATAATGGTTTTCTGTTGTTTTTTAAAGCAGAGGCAGAACAGGATTTCGGGGCCCCCTTTTCTTGAAAAAATTGTGGTTGATTATATAGGGAATCACTGAAGCATGACAGGAGCAGGCCCCCTCTTAGGCACTCACTTATGAAAATTTTTCGATCCGCCACTGTAAAATCGTCTTCAGTTGTATTATATTAAAAACTTTATACCTGTATTCTACAGCATGTATAGTGCATATCAAAGGAAAATAATGTTAATTATCTGGTAGTAGCAATACAATATAGATATTGAGCAAAAATTCTACAAACTTTACCATACTCTATTAAAAAATAAGCATTATACATCAAGATTTAAAATCAGGGTGGATGGACCCAGGGCAAACAGATAATAACTTTTTCGAACGGACCTGGATCCAAACTCCAGTAGAGTAACTCCTATAGGTCAAAAGTTCATATTTATAAATTTCGTCAGGTCACCAGTACCTCACTAATCATAATGAAACAACATGTTGCAGACAATTTACATCTTTAATTTCAACATAATTTTGGTTTTGGTTATGAATATCTTTCTTCTACATTTTTGGATAAATACTCATTATCCGGCAAATTCCAAGTTGAACCTTCTTCAGTAGGCCTATCCCCACCAGAGACCAAATGATTCACAAGTTAGGTATAGGTAACGATATGAATGCAACAATGAGCAAAAGCCATACCATCTAGCTAGCTATAAAAGGCTTTGAATAATATAAAATAAATCAAACAAGGAATTTAATGGTTTTGGGCAACTGTTTTGAATTTTAAAAAAGAGCTTTAACAATGTTAATTTTTGTGTGCATTTATTTTTGATAATTTTGAATAATGGACTAAAATGTGAGATTGATTATTGTGATTTAAGAAAAATCTGCATACATAAAATTGAAAATGGAAATGGGGAATATGTCAAAGAGACAACAACCCAACCAAGGAGCAGACAACAGCCGAAGTCCACCAATGGGTCTTTAACGCAGCGAGAAATTCCCACAACCGGAGGTGGTCTTCAGCTCTTAAATATGTATCAGATATAAGAATGCAATACAGCTTTCAGTCGCATTAATAAAAACCTCACAATAAGTTCTGAAAATCAGAATAAACAGTATTGTAAGATTCTCAAAGTGTACAAATGGAGTTATGAAACTTAAATTAATCATGCTAATTAAAAATGTTAAAGATTGGCATACAACTTGGAGTAGCCTTATGGCATTGTATAGTGTAATGAATTCAGGGAACAATGGCACTACCTCTTTTATTTTAAAGTCCTCAGAATCAATCTTTAATATTAATATGCATACTCTTGTACAAAGGAATATAAGTATGCAATAGACATATGGTCTTCAAAAATAAGAGGTATCCCTGCTATACATTTATGACAAGATCTTAATCAAGTATTAATTTTGGTTTGTTTAAATATTTCGGAGGTTAGTCTGACGTCCTTTTTTGTGATATTGTTTTCGTTTAAAATTGTTTGTACCAACAAAAATAAATACATGAAGTTAATCCAGAATTATGTGTTTATCAATTTTTTTTTTTGTGTTTAGGTTGCCAGCAAGATGAAAAGAACAATGCAGTTCAAAAGTCAAAATGTGGATAAGCTGCGGTACAAGGTCCTACTTTTGCAGTTTTTCATATTTTGCATGAATGAATTTGAGGTTTATATCATGGAGGGCAGAGAAAGAAAGAAACACTTCAATTTTCCTGCTTCTGAAGGATAAATGTAAAACGTCTTGTTCGGTAAGTTTAATGCTCTGTTTTGATAGTGTTTGTGCATCCATCTGTCTTTCTCTAAATTGTATTCACTTAAAGTTTTTGATTACAGTTCACCATGAACTTCAGTTAGTAACTTGTGGTTTTACATCTATATACTCAAAATTAAGTACTTTAAAATGTTCATGTATTTTTGTCGAGCCTGCAACTTTTGTCGCAGAAAGCTCAACATAGGGATAGTGATCCAGTGGCAGCTACGGCGGTGGCGTTAGCTAACTTCCTAAAAGCTTTATATTTTAGAAGGTGGAAGACCTGGATGCTTCATACTTTGTATATAGATGCCTCATGATAAGAATTCTGTCTGAAACATGTCCATTGTCCTTGACCTCATTTTCATGGTTCAGTGACTACTTGAAAAAAGTTCAGATTTTTTGAAATGTTAATTTCTCTCATATTATGAGTAATAGGATAACTATATTTGGTATGTGCGTACCTTGCAAGGTCTTCATGCTCATCAGAGAGTTTTCACTTCACGTAGACCTCATTTCATGGATCAGTGAACAAGAACTTAGTCTTAGATGCATGATTTTTTTTATTAGTTGTTAGTGGCTTTGTACTAGCTGTTAGTAACTGCGAGTACTCTCAGATCTGTACTTAGTGTCTTTTTGTTGTTTGGATGTACAAGTACCCGGCCACGTCCACTTGTATTTGTAGTATTTGTATTTTTATCCATCTGATGAGTTGAGCCTCTTTGAACTGATTTTTATAGTTCGTTCTTATGTTGTAATGTTACACCACTGTCCCAGGTTACGGGGAGGGTTGGGATCCCGCTAACATGTTTAACCCTGCCACATTCTGTATGTATGTGCCTGTCCCAAGTCAGGAGCCTGTAATTCAGTGGTTGTCGTTTGTTTATGTGTTACATATTTGTTTTTCATTCATTTTTTGTACATAAATTAGGCCGTTAGTTTTTCGTTTGAATTGTTTTACATTGTCATTTCAGGGCCTTTTATAGCTGACTGTGTAGTATGGGCTTTGCTCATTGTTGAAAGCCGTAAGGTGATCTATAGTTGTTAATTTCTGTGTCATTTGGTCTCTTGTGGAGAGTTGTTGTCTCATTGGCAATCATACCACATCTTCTTTTTTATATTTAAGGTTAAGTTTTGGTGGTCAAGTCCATATCTCAGATACTATAAGCAATAGGTCTAGTATATTCGGTGTATGGACTGTAAGGTGTACATGACCAACTGGCAGGTGTCACCTGACCTTGACCTCATTTTCATGGTTCAGTGGTTATAGTTAAGTTTTTGTATTTTGGTCTGTTTTTCTTATACTGTATGCAATAGGTCTACTATATTTGGTGTATGGAATGATTGTAAGGTGTACATGTCTAGCTGGCAGGTGTCATCTGACCTTGACCTCATTTTCACGGTTCAGTAGTCAAAGTTAAATTTTTGAGTTTTGGTCTTTTTTTCTAATACTGAATGCAATAGGTCAACTATATTTGGTGTATGGAAACATTGTATGATGTACATGTCAGTCTCGCAGGTTTTATTTGACCTTGACCTCATTTTCACGGTCCATTGCTCAGTGTTAATTTTTTGTGTTTTGGTCTGTTTTTCTTAATCTATAAGCAATAGGTCAACTATATGTGTTGTATGGATGGATTGTAAGCTGTACATGTTTGCCTGGCATTGTTGATCTGACCTTCACCTCATTTCCATGGTTCATTGGTCAATGTTTAGTTTTCTTGGTTAGGTCTGCTTCTTAGAAACTATAAGCAATAGGTCAACTGTATTTAGTATATTGAATGATTGTAAGGTGTACATACCCTATATTTCTTGTCAGGTTTATATGACCTTGAATTCATTTTCTTGGATCATGTTGAGTTTATGTGATAGTTGTAGTAAAGCTTTATATTTAGGACTATCAACATGATATCAATGATTAGTAAAGAAGGCGCAACATTTCAGCGTGTGCACTCTTATTTATACATTATACACTACATTTACTGTTTTTACCCTGATTTTATGGATCATTGAACATAGACATGTCATTATGTGAAATTATAGTTCATTCTTAGGTTAAAGTTGTAGGTTAAGGTACATAGCTTACCATGAAGTTGAATTTCATACACATGTTCATTATGTGGTGAATTTTTAAATTCAGTGCCAAACTAAGATTTTGAGCCTGATTACATGATTGACTAGACATTGACACATGCTAGTGTTTGCCAGGCATGGTGTCCTGTACAAGGAATTTGTCCTGTACTAAGAACTTTAATAGTACTCCCTGAGTATGGAGTTTTTGTGAAAGTTTAATATTAGTGAGATTTTTGCATGACATCCTGTCAAGTGCTTGTTGATCATAATTATACATGTTTTAAAATTAATATCTGACACATTGGTGTTTTGTGAACTTGGAAATAAGTTATTTGATAGAATAATAATGTTTTGAGATTATCAAAATAAAAAATATCCCATTTTTACTATTAATGATTAAGTATTAAAAAAAAGAAGATTTAGGATATATGTATAACCATATATGAAAATGAGACAGCAACCGAACAACACAAAAATAAGAAAAAAAAACCAATATATTTTTTTGTATCAGTGTTATAATTTCCAACATGTCCAAAGAGTTCAATGTATTTTCTAATTGAAATAAAACACAAGTGGAACTCTTTCAGAACTTCAGAAGCATAAAGATGTGCTGTTTCTATTGTTGGCGTTTTGTATAATATATTGCAAATTCTTGTGAAAAATGGAATTTTATTGTAATTGCCTAAAGTTTTAACATTTATCTATATATATATATATATATATAACTGGGGAAAATACCCAAATGTTTTAAAGAAGAATACATAAATTGATTGTTATATAATATTAGAATAGGAAGATGTGGTATATTGCTAATTTGAAAACTCTCCATCAGAGACCAAAGGATGTAGGAGGTTAGCAACTGATGACACTGGACAACCTTCAACAATCAGTAAAATCCATACCGCATAGCTATTTTTATTGAAAATCATATGTTATTGCTACATGTATGCAAACAATTTTTTATTATCCATAACTTCGGATTTTATTGGTTCTTTTTCAGAAGGATTGAAATTCATCACTTAGAATAAAAGGAGAAAACACAGAAACAAGACCAAAATAAATTCAAAGACAAAAGTCAGATCAGTTATTATTTTCATCTATCAGTCAATGAATTGAAGTTCTATTAAATATCTAAAGATATTAAAACCACAATAATGGTAATGTCCTGTGCTGAATGGCCAAAAAGTGGACTATACATTACGATCACACAATGCTGGATGATAAGAAACTATTAATTTTTTGGGTGGAGGGATATCCTGAAAAAAAATATAGATTTATGTAAAAAGCTACTAGTATGTTAAGCCTATTAATAGAGTTTTCATGGATTTCAAATGGGAAAAAATTGTGTTTCACAAAAGTATTCTAGAATTCATAAATAAACATATATTGATACTTACATTATCTGCTTTGTTGTTTAAAAGTTTAGTTTTGAACAGTTATAGAACAATATAATTGCATTAACATTTCCAAGGAAAAAAAGATATTCAACTAAAAAGATTATCTTAAAACAATTTACTACCAAGCAGAATTCATTGTAGCATACACATTTATTTACTGTATATTTATAATTTGAATCCCATAGGATTTTATTTTGTCCCATGGGATATTAGAAATCCCATGGGATTTTTCGGACAAAAAAATCCCATGGGACTATAATTATCCCATGGGATCCAAAAAAATCCTATGGGATTTAACCAAAATCCCATGGGATAATGGTCAATCCCATGGGATTTGCCTTATCCCATGGGATATTGAAAATCCCATGTTTTTCTAAATCAAATTACAAAATATATATAATAATAACAGCAGAAAAGCAATGAATTTATTGAATCCCATGTAATTCCGCACATTTTGGTTATATACGTGACACTGTTGCTCTAAGGAGAGGCGGCGGCGGAGTGTTTTGCAAATTAAAAGTGTCCAGTGTTTTTAGTTTTCTATGTTGTGTTACTGTTGTTTGTCTTTTGATCTTTTTCTTTTTTGCCATGGAGTTGTCAGTTTCTTCGACTTATGACTTTGAATGCCCCTTTGGTATCTTTTGTTTCTCTTCTATATTCCAATATTATTTATCAAAGTCAAAATTAGAATAAATTTCCAAAATCATTGTTCTATGCTGCTGAATGTCCATGAAGATATAACAAATGTTTTTGTGAACTAAAATTGGAGTTAGTATCAATAGTGTTCCATCAGAAAACACAAAAGATTTCAAAGCAGACATCTCACATCACAAGGACTCAATCTCAAAATGAGACATTTGAAAAGGTAAATTTATTTAGTGAACTGGTTTTTTTTATATATAAATCATACATTTCACTTAATATGCCCTTAAGCAAGGGTATACTGAAATTGTTAAATAGGAAATAGGATCAATCATATTGAACCATGATCATCATAGTGAACACTAATGTGATGATTTTTTTATTCATGCGAATGAATTTTAGAATTCATTCATACATTTTTGTATTATTCAAAATTATCAGTCATTATGTGTTACACAAGGATCATGAGTCCTTCGCCTTTCATTTGATACCTTAATAACTAAAATATATATTTCAATATTTACACCTATGCGTAGGAACTATTTTGTTTTAAATCTGTTCTACTTTCCAGTATGTTCTTTTTGACCGGGCCTCATTTGGTGGTGTTACGTCTTACAAAGTCTATCCAAATTATTTTTCCAAAGAATTCCGCTCAAGCCGGTGCTGGGGACCGTCTTAAACTTGCAGTGAGGTGAGAGTGTTTTTCTTTTTTTTTATTTTTTCCTCTGTGTTGAAGTGCTCACTGTGACTTTGAGATGAAGAACAGCAATAAAAGCCCTGTTCCTTTAGTGGGTTTTTTTAGCTGTGCATATACTGATTTTGTGTCATGGATGGATACCCCATATTCTTTGTTTTTGTATTGATATCAAAAACAAGTTTTATATACAAAATTTGTAATCATCAAGTAATCATATGAATGTAATCTAAAAGTATTTTTAAAGGTAATACTAATTACACCTGTATTTTGCATTGTAGTCTATTACATTACAATTACTTGTAATAAGAAATGCATGATTACTGATTACACGGGATTACAATGAAAATGTGATTGGTTGCAGCTGATTACAATTACTGATTACGATTGACCAAAGCCTGACCTGTATCACGTTCGGTCGATGTTCCAGTGAAGACTATTTCCCCGTGATTAGATTGACTAGATCAACATTTTTATTTTATTTGTACTTATTTTTTTTGGTTTTTATTAAACTGCAGTTAAGAACATTTGTTATTGCCTGTTATAAATGGTTTATGAATTATAGTTCATTGTTTATTTAAATTGTTTTCTTTTGCGAACGGAAAAATTAAGACTCTTCGGGGGAGGGTTCAGCGCTCACAAACATATGTAACTACGCCGCATTCTATATGTGCCTGTCCGAAGTCAGAAGCCTGTAATTCAATGGTTGTCGTTGTTTGTTGTCTGTTATATATGTATTTAGTTTATTGTTTGGTCATAAATCCATTTGCTCGGTCGTTCTTTTGTATCTGCACTGCTTCATAATTTTTTTTAAACTTTCACAGAAAGTTACTCACATGATGTACTTTGTACCTCTTTTTTCATTTATTAATCTGAAAGATTTTTTAGGGTTTACTTTGGGATGAAAAGGACTTTGTCGTATGTACAATGATACACACTTGTATCACTTTTCCTCCTAAACCCTTATCATAATTTGGCGAAACTTTCTTAGAAGCTTAATCATATATGTCCATTGTGCACCTTCTATTTTGTTTTGGTCTGAAGTATTTCGGGGTTTCCCTGAGCAAATTTTGTTTTAAACTTTCCAAGAGGTGGGGGCCATTTGGTGAGCTTTCTCATAGTACCTCTAGTAAATAGTTTTGTAAATATTTTTTTTCTGTCAAAAGGTTATTATATACGTTACTTGATTTCTTTTTTTTTTCATAGATGAAAGCCAATTCTCCAAAATTCCTTTTTTTTCTTCAGAAACAAAAAGAACCGACTTTTCAGCCGTTGCTCTGAAATGTTTCTGTGGCAAGGTAATTGTTGATAGGCATTTAGTAACATTGAACTGGCTTTAATTTGTAATTTCAATGTATTCTTTAATAGACGATCTTATTTGCACTTGACAGAGTTTGTTCAGATATAGCAAGGCATACGTGATCATTTTACTATTTGATTAAATCAGTTGCTAGGTAACCTTCCTTTCATCGGAATATACTAGAAAATCATCGTTTTAATAAGGTTCTATACAATGATATGGGAATAATTTTTTTTCAGAGAGGCCAAAAACACCCCTTATAACACCACGTCCTTTGCCATATTTTTATCAAATTTATATTTTACAGTTGATATTATCGAAAATCAGTGTCTATCCGTTATTAAAGAAGTTATGCCTTTAAAAATAAATGTATTATATGCGCTCGCAAGCCTACTTTTCATGTAGAATTTTTATGAAATGCATATAATAGATATATAAAACTAGATTTGTCGGAACGACAGAATGGCCCCGCTCCAAACAGCTTGAAGCCATTTTTAGGAAATTTTCAAAGTCCAAAGCCCGTAATTTTGGCCAAAAAAAAATTTTTTGGTAACGAATCATAATAGACTCAAACAGCTTTTTGAGAAAGATAGAAAACTGGAAATTTTCAAAGTCCAAAGCCCAGAATTTCGGCGTATTACTGTTCGTTGCGGAATGACGGATAAGGGTGACACTATATGGAAAATTGCTTTGTGAACAATCTCACGCCTATCTGTTCTTTGAGGATATTTATGAAAAATTTAAAAGAACCTCGAAATATATACTACTCTAGGTGTGGGGACTGTATTGCATTCACCTTGTCCGTCCTTTCGTCCAACAAATATTTCCTTCATTTTTTTCTCCGATACTATTTCAATTTGACAGTGATTAGTGGTATCGTGTGATAATTTTATTATCTGTCGGACACCTTGCTTATTGTCAATACTTTTTGAATATGTTGAATGAACTTTTAAATTTTCGGCAAACATTTCTGAAGTGCTACTGAACAGAATGACTTCATATTTGGTGGACAGATTAGCAGTGATGAGTTGTAATGTGTGAGCCCTTTTCTGATCTGTAAGACCCCTCCTGCCTGTTCCGATACTTTGAATGACGAGTGGGGTATGAGTAGCACGACAACACGTGCCATTTTGTTGGAATTCTTGCCCTAGTACAGATAAAATATGTGCATCGGCGGGAGACATTGGAACTCTATTTTTTTTATTAATATACTAACATGTTTTGATAATTTAGCTTTGTTGGAGGGGGAGTAAAAACATCCATTCAACGCGAGATGTTAACCTATAATCGCTTAAATTCGCTTCATTTGAAATTCGGTCATTTTCTGAAATGATTTCTATCAAAACCTTTGATTTTTCCACCCTTTACACCACCATGCCATATGAAAAATTAAAAACCCGTCTTAAAGAAATAATCCACAATGCTTTCCTCCATAAAAATGGTACCATACGCTACAAATTTATTGTTTTGGGATATAATTCTACATATGTTAAAAATGAACCCGAAAATAAAACATGCTACACCGAAAAACAAGTGATCGGTATGCTTGAGTTTCTCATTGACAACATATTTGTTGAATTTGGAGGTAGAATTTTCTAACAGGTTGTCGGCATTCCTATGGGAACCAACTGTGCACCTCTCCTGGCCGACCTCGTCTCATTTTCTTATGAGTCGGAGCTCCTTCGGACACTTGTAAAAAACAAGATGATCAAAGAAGCTGGATTGTTTAATTTCACATACGGGTATATTGATGATGTTCTTTCCCTTAACTATATTAACTTTTCTGATTGTGTCCCATAAATATATCATCCTTAACTAGAGATTAAAGAAACCACAGATACAGCTTCCTCCACATCATTTCTACCAAAGATGAAGAACTGGATCTTCCATCACTGTATTGGATACCTAAACTACATAAGTGTCCTTACAAACAACGGTATATTGCTGGGTCTTCCAAATGCTCTACGAAACCTCTTTCTAAATTATTAACATCTATTTTATCAGCAATCAAAGCCGGGGTCCAAAGTTATTGTGAAACTGCCTATTCTAGAGGTGGCGTGAATCAGATGTGGATACTAAAAAATTCCAAAGATCTTTTAGAGTACATACAATCTAAGACTCTCTCATCTTGCAATAGTATTAAAACATTTGACTTTTCTACACTTTACACAAGTATTCCCATTCCAAACTAAAAGAAAAATTGAAAGAGTTGGTATTACTTTGTTTCATTATTAAGAATGGCGAACGTAGATACAAGTATCTTGTCTTGGGAGGGATACTCTGTAAAGAATCACTCTGATTCAAACAAAAATTCTCTGAAACTGACATTATCAAGATGCTTGATTTCTTGATTGACAACATATTTGTTACGTTTGGAGGACGTATTTTCAACAGACTGTCGGAATTCCAATGGGAACCAATTGTGCCCCTCTTCTTGCCGACTTGTTTCTTTATTATTTTGAGGCTGACTTCATACAGGAACTTCTTAGGAAGAAAGATAAGAAGTTAGCAATATCCTTTAACTCTACGTTCCGCTATATAGATGATGTTCTCTCACTAAATAATAAAAATTTGTGACTATGTTGAACGAATCTATCCCATCGAACTAGAGATAAAGGATACTACAGATACATTTAAGTCGGCCTCATATCTTGACTTACATCTAGAAATTGACAATGAGGGTCGGTTGAAAACAAAACTTTACGACAAAAGATGATTTCAGCTTCCCAATTGTGAACTTCCCATTTCTATGTAGCAACATTCCAGCAGCGCCTGCATACGGAGTATATATCTCCAATTGATACGATATTCCCGGGCTTGTGTTTCCTATCATGATTTCCTTGATAGAGGATTGTTACTCACAAGGAAGCTATTAAACCAAGAGTTCCAAATGGTGAAGTTGAAATCATCCTTCGTAAATTTTACGGACGCCATCACGAGTTGGTTGACCGTTATGGAATAACCGTTTCACAGATGATATCGGATATGTTCCTTATGTCGTTACTACAATACCCTTCCTTTTCACGAATGTGACTTACCGAATTAGACTATTTACCAGATTTGTAATAACATAAGCAACACGACGGTGCCACATGTGGAGCAGGATCTGCTTATCCTTCCGAGCACCTGAGATCACCCAAAGTTTTGGTGGGGTTCGTGTTGCTTAGTCTTTAGTTTTCTATATTGTGTCATCTGTACTATTATTTGTCTGTTTGTCTGTTTGTCTTTTTATTTTTGGCCATGGCGTTGTCGGTTTGTTTTCGATCTATGAGTTTGACTATCCCTCTGGTATCTTTCGTCCCTCTTTTCTAGACATTTACCTCGAATTTGACAACAACGGTCATCTCAGTACCAGAATCTATGACAAACGAGACGACTTCAATTTTGAAATTATAAATTTTCCTCACCTTAACCATGCAGCAATATACCAACTTCGCCCGTGTATTGTGTATACATTTCTCAACTCATACGATATTTTGTTAAAGAACGTCTCGTCCTTTCTTCTCAAAAAGTTCATCGGAAAATACCAAGTCCTTATAGATAAATATTCAGTGTCTACTTCACAAATAATACAAGATGGTCTTGAGTTATAGATTCTAGGTGCTGAAGTTGTGTAGCTTTTTATTTTACTTTAATTTCCGTTATTTGTCTTCGTGAAATTATGTTTCTTTTGGTCGTATGACTTTTGACGTCATCGGGTTTTTGACTTTTTAACTTTGGGCATTCCTGGTGCAGCTGGTACCTTTTTATATCTTCAATTTTCTCAACTTATTTGTTGTAAATAATATCCTTCCAACCCCTAAACTGGTCGACAATACATTTAATGCAAAGAAATCCAAATCCAAATCAGTTTAGGTAACAAACTTTTTGCTTTAAAATTTGATTGAAAAGTTCACATTTTTGCATTTGTTTGCAATATTTTAAGAATGGCGGCCGCTGTCGGAAGTAAACAACGACACAACGGGCTATGCATTCATTTTGTTATTAATTTAAAAGGTATATTTAAAATATTTTAAGTGTGTCTGATTGCTTTTGAGAAATTACTTATTCCACCTTCACTTTAGTATATTTATTAGAAAAACTCTCTCGCACACAAATTAAAAGATTTTTATCATCGATCCTGCATTGTTTACACCTGGGACTATTATACTATTTTTTTTTTTATTGCAAAATTATTATTTTTATTAGGATTAATCATAATCTATGAACTTTTTAAACGTTTTTTTCTTAGCGGTCAAGTACAGCGCCGACATTTCGACTAAATTTGTTATTTTAACACTAATTGACTACTTATTAGTAATTTTTCATAAACTTAACAAATTCGATGATTTAGTTAAATTGAGAAAAACGTATTTTAATCGGCATTACTTCATCCCTGTGTAAAAACATTTCTTTCTAGTAAATGTATTTATTATAATTTGTTAAAATGGTTTTATTATTTATATATATATTTTTTTTTTTTTTTCATTTTAAATCCACCAATTTTAACGGTATTCTATATGCTGACTTGTTCACCGAAATCTGTTTACATGTATCGTAGGCTAATTAACCACGTGACACGATAAGCTGTCAATCAAAACAAAAAATCAATAATCCGCTACCGGGACAATGAAATCTCAACAGATCGATCACAGCTGAACGGCAAACGATTTAATGGCGTCTAAGGTCAAGACATTGGTCACGTGATAAAAGGTCAGAGTTTACCGTTTTTTTGTGAACGTGTACACGTCGTGGTTTTTTTACCTCGTATCGTTTTATTGTAACTCTTACATAAATAAAACTTGTAGTGTCCAAATGTTGAGTAAATAAGCTTCATTATTCCCTATACTTATTTATGAAAGGTGTTGTAAAAGTATTCTAAAACGACGATGGAAGTGGAATTTTTTTTTTTGGAAAATTTGCGTAGGTCTACGGAAAATCCCAAATTATTCCTTAAATAGGTTTGGTAACGTATAGAGGGGTATAAAATATGAAGTAAAACCATTTTCTGGTTCTTATTTTATTCATTATTGATCCCAAATTCTCCGGATACGAAATTGTGTCAGCTTATTCGTGGCGAAGTGGAGATCAAAGGGAGATAACTCGGTACACGCAACGTAGGAAGTGCAAGTTCAGTAAAAAGTTAATTCGAGTAAAAGTAATGATTGCAGTTATATTTCAGAGTTTCCTTAAATCGTTATTCCATATTTCATATTCATTCACATTTATTACAAAAAAATAGACATGGAATGGTTGAATATTGCATTTTTTCATGTACTTGCAGGTTTATGAAAACTTCCAAATTTATAAGAGAGAAATATTGCTTTGTGAGGAACTTTTCTCAACTCCAGACAAATAAATTTTCAAATGCCAGGCTAGTAAATAATATATTTATAAAATTTAACTTTCAAAAGGGGAGAATTAACACATATGCTAGAGATTCTGTGGTTGAATGCTGCTCTTAAAATTTTTTAAGACAGTATGTTAGCAAACTGTCAGTTTGTTTTTTAATGACCTGCGAAGAAAAGGGTACATGTTATGACATGTTAGCCTTTTTCCTTAGGTAACAATAACAATAACAAATTGAAATCTGGAACCTTAGAATTAATAATTTAGGAATTTTGACCAATGAATAGATGATTTCAAACAAAAATTTGATATAAAAAAAATAATCAGGGTCAGAGTAAGTTTTTCACTTAAAATAAAAAGATAAATATAAAACACGCCCACCGGTTTTATTGGTGGATACACTACAGTACTAGTGCAGCGCCCTCTAGCGATCCAACAATAGAAAGGATTAATATCCAATTCGGTTGTTGATTCATCAGCAGAACTCGTGTTACAATAGAAAAGAACTTTTCATTACAATTTAATACAATCTAGACTATGTACAAAATGAAAATGTAGACAATATTTCCTTGAAAATTGTGAACATTGATATTGAAGCGATAAAAGATTATTTGACGTGAACAGAATTTTAACATTTTTATTATACCTTCTTTTAAGATTATATATGATATATCAGATGTACAAGTTCTACTGCTGGCTTTAAATTAAGAGAAATTCAAACATCCAAAAGCCAGAAATGGATTTAAAACATTAAAAACAAAGGAAAAATAAAACTAAAGAAAAACCTGAAATGCAATATGGTATTATACAATTCACATTAATGCCAAAATTTTTTCTTAAATTTGAATTAAAAGTTCTACAAAGTTTCAGCAAAAGCAGAGGTTCTTTTAATTATTAATTGAATAATGAATATAGAAAAAGAGGTCTGTTAAAAGTTTATACAATATTTTTATGCTTTTGGAAATTAAATATAAATGTTATTGTATTAGAATTTAATAAAAGGATACAAATATAAGTAAACTGTACTGCAATTTTAAATTTAAACCAAATTATGTTGTTATTCAATACTGTTCTAAAAGGAAAATAACAAACAAAACAAAGCAAAGCAGTAAATCATGAAATAATTAGAAGTTAATTGAACTAACAAATTAGTAAAAAATAAACTGATAAATATTCGTTTTCCTTATACCTCTCCAACATCATAGTAATTCAACCTCGCAGTATACATGAAATGAAATATGTTTAAATAAATTAATAAGAAATAATAGATGAAAGAATAAAAGGGAGCAACTTGTACATGTACATGAATTTGATGTGCAACTTAATATACAGACAGTCATAAACCAGAATAAAACTGTCCTGCCACAACAGGGGGTATAATCAACAAATGATAATTCCTAGTCACTTACCAATGACTTCACTTTAAATTATGTGATATTCATTTATCAAATACAATTACATGCAAATGGAATAAAGTAATTCTGTATGTTAATAAGCAATAACTCTGTTATAAAATTAGTATGCAACAGGAATAAGCAAATACTCGTTATATAATTTACATGCTAAAAGATTAATAGGAAAATAGCATAAGCAATACTATGTTGTGTGGTTTACATGCAACAAAATAAACAAGTACTATGCTATTAGATCTACAGGAAAGTGGAATATACAAGAACTCTATGTTATATGGCTTCAGCAAAGGAAAAATTAATGCTAATCTATACTATATTAGGAATATCCATTATTCAAAAGGATACAATTAATAAGCACATTCACCTTAAAAGAAAACTTAAATGAGACTTACAATATATTAAAACCTGAAAATGTGTCAATGTTCAAAATTTGGTTATTAAAATCAGTTAAGTCTTGGAGGAAATGATTTATCTATTAGTTTAAATACTGGCTTTGAACTAACCCAATACTCTTAGATGTATATATATATATATATATATGGTTGTCGTTTGTTTATGTGGTTCATAAATTTATCTCGTTTATCGTTTTTTATATAGATTAGACCGTTCGCTTTTCCGTTTGAATGGTTTTACACTAGTCATTTTTTGGGGCCCTTTATAGCTTGCTGCCGGTTTCAGTGTGAGCCAAGGCTCTGTGTTGAAGACCGTACTTTGACCCATAATGGTTTTACTTTTACAAATTGTTACTTGGATGGAGAGTTGTCTCATTGGCACTCATACCACATCTTCTTATATCTATATGTAGCGTAATGTCTTTGGTTAAAATTTGTGACTTGTTTTTGTGCTTGGTACCAATCAGGCTATCTGTAAAGTTAAGCAAAACAGGACTCTCCAGGTGTTGAGGGTTCACAAATGTTTAACTTGCCATACTTTTTATGTGCCTGTTCCAAGTAAGGACACAGGAGATAAATTAACTGATGTTTAATTCTTTGTATGCCGAACAGTCAGTATGGGTTTCACTCATAATTGAAGGTGACCTATAGTTGCTTACATCCATGTCATTTAAACATTGGTCGAAAGTCATAATCGCCATCATACCACATCTCCTTATATTTAAATAAACCATTTCTCCATCTTTATTCACTCATTTTGATTTATCATACAATAGCTTCCCTGTTATCTAATTTAAAATCTTGTACCTTGCATGTTGGATTTGACTGAAGTGTCTGGTAGAGACTACCAATTGACAGTACATAAGCTGTTGACATGTAGAGAAATGTCTCGCCTATTTTTTTATAGTAACATACAAATGTTGAAATTTTAACATGTAAACTATTCATCAAATTAATATTCAATAAGCCAAATATCATTTACCATTTTTACTTATAGTAAGTGGTTCCTCTTGAAACAAACATTATCATGAACTTAAGTACATAAGTTCAGCAAATGTTTGAGAGTAAATAGACCAGGAATGAGTGAACAAGAATGAGTGGACAAGGCCAAAATATCTTCACTGAAAAACAATATGCCTGGCTAATACAAAGTTCTGCATACAATATCATTGACTTCCCCACAAACTTTTAAGATTTAAACAGAAGCTAACGTGTGGAGCAGGATCTGCTTACCCTTCCAGAGTATCTGAGATCACCCGATTTTTTGGTGGGGTTTATAGTGTTTAGTTTTCTATGTTGTGTTTTGTATACTTTTGTTTGCCTTTAGGTCCTTTACTTTTTCTTCAGGATTCATCAGTTTATTTTCAACTTATGAGTTCAAATGACCCTTTAGTATCTTTTGTCCCTTTTTTTCCAAAGTCAACAGACCATTACTCAGAGAAAAAGTCAAAATAAGCTCTGTGAAAATGGGATATACTGCATACCATTTAATTCCTTAAAACTGACTTGACCACAAACTTTAACAGTAGATCCAAATAAAGTAACCTTTGTAATCACAAACTTTAACAAATTAACTGACCTTATTACAAACTTTCACAAACTTGTTTACCCTGCCGGAAACAGCACGCCTTTGTTTTGCCTTGAACACTTTTAGAGACAAGACAAAAACCAACTTGAAAAGTAATTTAAGTAACCAAATGTGATTTCACTCCACCTCTCTGATACATAAATTAAAGAAATGTAAATGAAATCATCATTATATTACTGATGATACATTAAAAGGGAAATTGGGAATTTTAATTAAAAATTAATGTAAAATAATGATTTCATCTGCAATATTTTTAACACTCAATCTTCAAATACAATAACTGTTAATCTACACACCCCTCCATAGCCAAAAGATAACAATGTTTCATCGAAGGAGCATAATACAGCCATTGCAATTTACAGAAAAAAATGTACTTTAATAAATTAATTGAAATTTAAAGGAGTAAAATTACACTTTGTAAATCTGTTGCAAATAAGTTCTTTTCTGGACTTTTCTTTCCTTCATCAAAATCATTATTAAAATTTTAAGCAAAAGATGTTTAACTTCCCTAACATTAAAAAAGCTATGAATTTAAAAATTATGCTTGACTTTTATTAACATCTTCAAATTGACTAAAATGGTCCATTTCTGTTCCTAAATCAAAAACATTAAGAGTTAGATCTTCCAATATATATTTGGCTTAAATTGGTACAGAAACACTTTAAGGGCATATGATACAGTTTTGATCCAGCACTGATTTTTTTGACAAAAGTTTGAATGCAAGCTATTTTTCCCTTCAGTTAATTCAAATTTAAAATGAAAAAATAAACCTTCATGTGCTAATTTTTAGAGATAAATGGAGTATTAATTTTGGACATTGACTAGAATTTCTGGTTTCTTGGACATATCCATTCAATGCAAACATACCGAAACTTCTTGTTTTAAAAGATAAACGCAGGTGGATTTTTTAAAAAACATTTTGAATGTCTTCTCTACTTAAGTTTTCTTTACGAAAAATGATTCTTTCCATATGTCGTGAAAAAAAACATTTTATGTTAGCTCTTACATTACCACCCCTGTAACTGTTTCGTATGCCCTAAAATTATGGAGTCTACACACGAAAGAAGTCAATGACGGACTAAGTTATACCATAACACAGATTATTTTAGTTTTAAAGTAATTCAAATGTTTTACCAACAACATGAAAAACATTGTAGACAATGATCTACCACTCTCCATGAAGTTGTACATTTTATTTATTGATTGATTGTTGGTTGCTTAACGTCCAGTGGCAAATATTTCATGCATGTTCAGGACGATATATTTTATTTAAAGTTCCTTTTCATTTCATGACATTTAATAACAACAAAATTCCATCTATTCCATATATTTCTTCAAATGTTCGTCAGTCATTAGTTCCAAATAACCCATAAATAGTTAATTATAATTAATGATAAATTTTAATTAATAGCATTTAATAAACAAAACGAAATGTTTTAAACTGTTCCCAACAACATGAAAAACATTGTAGACAATGATCTACCACTCTCCATGAAGTTGTATGGTAGTTTAAAGCCGATTTACTTTTTAATAGTAAAAATATTAATAATTTATCTTCCAAATTCAATATTGTTTTAACAAACCTATATTTTCAAGTAACTTAAAAACAGAAATAAAATGATTTAATCCGATAAATTAAAAAATAAAGAAAATTAGATAACTTAATTTATATTAGAAAACAAATCTCAGATGTTTCCTATATACCAAATTCACTGATGTCTTTCTCTAAAAATTTTTAGATTAATTAAGGAAAGTGAAATGACCTTTACTTATTATAATATGAAAGGGGTTTTAGATATGATTTAACTTTAAATCATTGAAAGGAAACCTGAACATTTCCTTTGTAAGTCGATTACAAATTGACACAAAAGTTAAATTTGCATACAAACTGGTTTTTTTTTTTTTTGTTCATTTATTATCATTATTTCATTATTCATTATCTTATAAATCATGATGAAAACCCAAATTTAAATTTATTTTTTAACCGAAATTTGGTAGAAGGGGCTAAAATTAATTGAAAAATTGAACAAATGCATGTTTTTTACAATTTACACCTCATCACAGGGCTTTTCATCACAAAGCTCCAGAGCTGTAAATATGAGATACTCAAAGGAGTTAATCCAAACACAATACATGAACACCTTACAATCATTCCATATACCGAATATAGTTAACCTATAATTGCTTATAGTATCTGATAAACCGACAAATCAGTGAAAAATTATCATTGACCAATGAACCATGAAAAATAGAGTCAAGGCTGTATGAAACCTGCCAGACAGACATGTACTCCTTCTTCATTCCATACACCAAATATAGTATATATACGAGAAAGAGACAAAACAACAAACACTGAACATTGACCAATGAACCCTAAAAGTTTAAAGTCACGATGGGATGAAACCTGCCAGTCGTAAATGCACACCTTACAATCATTCAATACACCAAATATAGTAGCCCTATTGCTGAAATAGTATCTGAGAAATAGATCAAACCACAATAACTAAACATTGTCAAACGAACCTTACAATCATTCCATAAACCAAATATAGACATGTACAGAAGGGAACCTATATATATACCAAAAATAGTTATCCTATGACGCATAAGGGAGTTTTTCAATTAAAAAAAATTTTTTTCGGGCATTCACTTAACCATGAAAACGAGGTCAAGGACAATAGACATATGACAGATGAAAACTTCGTAACATAAGAAACTAGGTACTTAGTTAGGCATATGCAGACAGTAAGAACTTTTTATTACAGAATCCAAACTTGAAGGACTATTGATCTACCATTCTGGGTAAATACTTCCAATAGCCCTTCTGATACTAAAAAAAAAAACGTTTAGTACCTTCGTCATTAAGATGAACACCATGCTTATCAAAATAAGCCTCTGAACTTGTTATACCACCCCTGTGGTACCAAAACACAACACCAGGGGATGCATGCCTAACTGAATCGTGAGCATCCAACTCCCTATTCAACAAATCCTTTTCCTTATTGTAAAAGTCTACGTCGGTTTGCCGGACTTTACGACGAGGAAAAATCTCACACGGGACAACTTTTTGTACCTGGTACACGGTCTGGAGCTTTGTGATGAAATGTTTCACCGACTCCATGTACACCTTTGGATGATACTTTTCCTTGTCATCTATATCATTACCACCTATCTGCAGTATCACCATTTCCGGACGAAAACTATGGAGTTCGTGGTGAAGTTTCCCTGACCTATCTTCAATAAGGTGACTGACAACACCCCCCCCCCCCCCCCCCTGAAACCAAGACAGTGAACTACAGCCTGATCAATGTCAAAATCAGGTCTTAAAGTAGGAATTCGAGATACATCGTTTCCCAAACGAGCAACAAAACTATGTCCAAGCACCAGAACATTATGTTTCACTGGTACTTGGACAGTAACTAAATCTAAATTACTCATTATTTATGAAATAAATATAATAAATTAAATTATGCTTACCCTGAATACACCTGAAAAGTGCATACGATAAGAAAAGAAAATAAAAAACGATAAGAAAATAAAATAAAATAAAATAAAGGGCTTTGTTTTAAGTAGCAAGCTTAAGTGGACACCAGAAAATGACCCAATATGCTATATCAAATATTAAAGTACGTAAAAAACATTTCGTTGTTACTATGTGTGCATAAAGATAAGAGACTTTTAAAGTACCTTTATTACAAAATTTAATATTTAGACTTCAGGAATGCTGACAGCATTTATTACCGTATATACTTTGAAATTTGTAAAAAAGTAAATAAATAAATAAATAATCAACACCAGTTTTTACAAACAGGAATAAAGTATTTATAAAAGTAAATTAATGAGAAAATAAGATTATCTGAGTACACAGATACAGCAGTAATGGTCATTTCTGGCCTCCAATTGAAAAATAAAGTAACTGAACTTAATATGATAATGTTGCACACAATTATTTCCCTTCCACCCTTCGTCAATGTGTCCAAAAACTAGTCATGTCCATCATTTACATTAATCTTAAAACCATTACTTATAAGGGGTATTTGACCATAATTAAGTAAACTCATTTTAAAAGTGGTTGCAAGTACTGGATATACAGTATGCTACAGTACAAATTGGAATTCATTAGGATCCAGAATCCTTTTCGCACAAATCGTTGGAGTGCTGTCTCACTGGCTATATGCCACATTATTTTTTTGGGGTGGAATGCTGTCTCATTGGTAATTATACAAAATCTTCTTATTTCTATTGCGGGAGTGCTGTCTCACTGGCAATTATACCAAATTTTATTATTATTGGTGGAGTACTGTCTCACTGGCAATTATACCATAGTCTTTCAATCTTGACTCAAATTCACAGTAGCATAAGTTCATACGATGTACTTTAACTTTAAGGTTTCAGCAAAACTTAAATGTATATGTATTATAAAAAAATGGATCAAATTACTATATATAAGATACCTACATTTGTATATATATATGGTAAATCTCATCAATTTTGGAGTTGTAGTTATTAATAGGGCAAACTTAACCCAAACCTTAACCTCTGGAAAGTAGTTTAAATATTGTATTTGATAAAAATGAATCATAATAATAGACATTGGATTTCAAATTTGTACTAGGAGGATTCTGGATCCTAGTGTATTTCAATTTGTACTGTAACATATATATTGATACAACTGAATTAACAGGAACACACCATACAACCGATACCTATCATTCATATTAAAAACACAACAGATACAATCACACCTTGCTGTGTACTTAAAAGGGGGTTGGGTGGAGTAAGAGATAGGTGGGTGGGGTGGAGTAGGGGAGTTATTTGAAAAATGAATACGAATGATAACTACAAAAAAATAACTTTTCAGCAGAGGAGGAAAATAAATATATTCTACAAATTACAAAATGCAGGAGACAAATGTAGGAAACTAAATACATACATTTCTTTTCAGTCAGTAATGTTTCACATGTTGGGTTTTTAAATGAAGTTGATAATACAGTACAGGCTTTTCTCATTGTTGAATGCCATACTGACACTGATAGTTACTTAAATCCACTGCACGAGGATAGCTGTCATGTTGGCATTCATACCTTATCTCCTTATTTCATATATACTTATGTTACAATGTATTTTATCATAAATGGATGTTATTATTGAAATAATAATAGAAATAACTTTCAGAGCTCACTTTACAAACTTAATATATAAGATATAAACCTTTGATATAAATTTTTAAAAATAATCTTAACAATTGTGTATGCTTGAGGATGCTTTTGCATAAACTTATTTTTCCAAGGAAGTCACTTCGGGAATATTATTGAATAGGACTGTTTTTTTAAACTTGAAGGAAGCGTTACTGATATAAAACTTTGATGTAAATTGCATAAACATCTGACAAGAAATGTACGCTTGAAAGCAATTTTTCATGGACTTTACATTCATTTACTTAATTGACTATGAATGTTAGTGGTTCTCTGCAGCTTCTTCCACCAACAAAAACTGACGGTCACGAAAAAGCACAACAGTGATGAAAGTGGTGTTAAACGTCAATCAATCGATCAATCAATACATTCATTCATGGACTCGGGGCTGCTATTTTTAAATACACCGTATTGTGCTAGGAAAAGGGACTAAACTGCAAAATCCTAGTGTTATATAAAAACAGCAGGGCATGCTTGTATTGGAAGGGTCTTTAAACAAAATGAGTCAGTTGTAAGGTGTGTTGAAATACTCGGCAGATTTACAGATCTGGTACTAGCTCACCTGTTAAAATTCCAAAAGTATCCCAATATTGCTGAAACTCTTCTGATGGGTGAGACGGGGCAATTTGCACCTCATCCTCACCTTCATCAGAATTAGAATCAGAATCAATATCGCTACAAGCATCTAACTCAACATCAGAAAAACATTCTAATTCATCAAACAACTCAGGAAGTTCATTTTGACAACTAGCAATGTTCTTACAGTTCTGACACTTTCAACCTGGGCCACAATAACCACCAACACTAAGACCAGACTTCTTGCAACTGCATCTATTAGTGGTACAACCACTTTTGCAAGAACAACCCTTGGTGTACCACTTAATAGTTTTCTCTACTTTATCTATGTTTACATCAGAATCCCAAACTACAGATACAATTGTGTTTGTAATAATCGAACCAGATTTGTCTATGGGTTCTAAATGCATAGAATTATCAAGTGCTTGCTTCCAGTACTTAGCAACCCAACAACTTCTATCCCAACCAAGCTGTAAAGCATCCGAATTGGGGAGCATATTATCCTCAGATTGTATACGCTCCCACATATGCTCACGTATGACCTTAACCAATGCTGTGTGACTTTCTAATCCGTCGCCCAGTTCAATAGTGTTATAGAATTCGCTAATAGAAGCAGATGGCCGAAAAGCAGGTCTATGTTTAGCAAAGTATACTGATGCTACCAATCTATAAAATGAACATAGCCCAGTTTCATCAAGAGTGGAAAGGTTCAAATCACTTGCAATAAACTGTGCATTCTGGTAAAAGCCATCTAAAAATGCTTTCTTACCACAGCCATGGAAGAATGACACAAAATCACACCCACTGCAAATATACAACATCTGAATGCATGATTCAATATCATGTACACCTTGCAGAGAGAGGTCATGAGAAAGATGTGAAAGGAATCTCATCATATCTACAAAAGTCTTCTCATAGGGAGTCTCCTTAGTCTGTACAAAAACAGACTTCCTAAGGGATTTAACAATAGGGAGACCAATGAAAAAAGTGTCTGTATCTGGACTATAAATAATAACTCTACTGGCAGCTGTCTGAGACGCATGTAACCAAACCCGTGTATCACCTTCTTCGTGATTTGCAGACAGCTGTGCAAACTCTACAATGCCAACGTGAAGCGAAGAGATCCCAAGTGCTTTGTCACGGTTGTCGTCGTCAAAACCACCAGCTGTAATGACAGTACACAAACCATCTATGAAAAATGACAATGCAAGTCTTAAAAGCTCATAGGACAAAAAATTCACTAAGTTTCTCTTGTTTTCACGGTTGGCTAGAAAAGACCTTCAACTGGAAGGCAGCAAAAGACCTTTATGAACTACTGAACTCAACACAGCAGAGTCAGTTGCCTGAACACTACTATCTCTTCGTGACCTCTCCACATCCTTCGGACTACAACCATGCCTGTTTGGGTGATCAAACACAACATGGATTTCTGAAGCAGAACACTGCTTATATGACCTAACAATCCACCTGTCAAATATAAACTTAGTATAATCTCCAAAGGTCTTATGCTGAGGGACTGGGTTGGAGTTAATCATAAACATGCCTTCCAGTATAACTGCAGTAAGTCCCGTCTCTGTGGGTAAAGCAGAAAGGAAGGCATCAGGATAGCGTGACCTAAAATGATGAAGGGACAATGACTTCTGACCTTTAAGGGGAATGCCTTCCGCATCACAAATAGCTCTAGGCAAAGCCAAAAACTGATCCAGATCAGTAACTGGTTCTGAGGAGAGTTTTGAAAAAGCTATTTGCTTGCGTAAACAAGAGATCACAGTCTTATTAGAGAATTCTCGATAACTGACTTTACTAACGTCATACATAAAGTATACGTAAGAAATCACAATTAAGACCATAGTTGAGATTGAATTGTCTCCCTTTTTCCGAAAAAAAATGACATATTAAAATGCATTCAGCTATAATTTCGCCATTATCTTCATATCTTTTCTTAATCTAATTAGGATATTTGAATTAAGACAACATTGTTGTAGGGAAAAATGTTTATTTTCAGTTAGGGAATCATGAATACATTGGACAATTAAAACAATTTTTTGTTGGTTGATACTGTACGTGTAAGTCTTCAGATATACATTATAGTCAAGTCAGAATCAACATGTGTGAAATTATAAAAAAATCAAATGATAAATATTTATGGTTGATACAAAACTTCACGCCAACATATAAATGTGTCGTATATCTTATTTCAAGATAGTTCTTGTTTGTTTATAGTCGTCAGTACATAATTAAGGCAATCTGAAATTAAGCCCTGGGTCTGGACTAAAGCTCCGTGATGAAGGCCATACGGTAACCAATAGTTGCTTAAAATCAACATTATTCCCCCTGGTAGTTAGTTATCTGATTGTTAATACCGTTAGACATCGACCATTCATCTTTTGTGGTTGAACAAAGGATTTCTTAAAAGTTTGATTCTTTATTGCATCATATATACTTCATGAAATTGTCTGTGCGAAATAAAATGCCCCTCCGCACCAAATATTTAAACACATAAAAAGATGGTTCGTTCCTTCTATGATCTTAACATTAGAAAGAAAATTAACGGAACATCTGAGTTGCTATCTCCTTGCCATATTGTACCAAACATCTCTTTAAACGAGTATCCACAGTAAGGTTGAACACATAAATAACGAAGATATTTTTTGGGAAGAACTTCTTGCAAATACGTTTACGAAATATCGAATGAAACAAGTGTGGACACAGGCTAGCGTGGATAGTATCCAGCATATAAGAGAATTGCACGGTCAAACTCATAAGACCCAAACAAATTCGAACTTGATCTGGATTTTGTCATGGACATTTGCCAGCCAGACAATACCACCAGATAGACCACCAGAAAGACAGACATACAGACAGATAAGACCACCAGACCGACAAGCCCACCAGACAGACAGACAGACAAGATCACCAGACAGTCACACAAACAAGACCACCAGCAAGACACACAAAAGACCACCAGACAGACACACAAACAAGACCACCAGATAGACACAGACAGACAAGACAATCAGACAGACAGTCAGCCAGACAAAACAACCAGACAGACATCCAGCCAGACAAGACCACCAGATAGATAGACAGACAGACAAGACCACCAGACAGACAGACAAGACCACGAGACAGACAGAAAAGACCACCAGACAGACAGACAGACAAGACCACCAGACAGACAGACAAGACCATAAAACAAACAGACAGACAGAACACAGACAGACCACCAGACAGACACCAGACACACACAGATAGATAGACAGACAGACCAGAACACCAGACAGACAGACAGACAGACAGACAGAAAAGACCACCAGAGAGGCACACAAACAAGACCACCAGACAGACAGACAGGACCACAAAACAGACAGACAGACCGACAGACAGGACCGACAGACAGAGAAATAAAACCAAAACACCAGACAGACAGACAGACAGACAAAACATTAAGACAGACAGACAGACAAGATCTTAAGACAAACAGACAAGACCACCAGACAGACAGACAAACAAGACCACCAGACAGACAGACAAACAAATATAACAAAGTCTCCTACAGCTCAACTTCACAGGTCAGGGACTTATATAACTAGTTAACACTAGATGAGTAACTATCTATATCAATCAACAAAATGTTTTATAGCTAATTAGGCACAAGTCCCATACAAATCAATTTAGTTTAATTGCCAATTAAACTTAACCCAAGTTAAACTTAATCAGCATATCTTTGCGTCTTGGCTTTAAACGCCATATATAAATATTTAACATAACGTTGCTATGAAATAAAGAGAAGAGCAAATATATTTGCTGGTTCCCGCAAGGTACATGAAATACTGTTGAGACCGAATATCTCCAGATAAGCCTTTTTCAACTGATTTTTACAGTTCGTTCTTATGTTGTACTATTACACCACTGTTCCAGGTTAGGGGGAGGGTTGGGACTCTGCTAACATGTTTAACCCCTCCACATTACGTACATATGTGCCTGTCCCAAGTCAAGAGCCTGTAATAAAGTGGTTGTCGTTTGGTGCCGTGTTACATATTTGTTTTCGTTCATTTTTTGTACATTAATTAGGACGTTAGTTTTTCGTTTGAATTTTAAAACGTTTTACATTTGTCATTTCAGGGCCTTTTATAGCTGACTATGCGGTATGGGCTTTGCTCATTGTTGAAGGCTCTACTGTGACCATTTTTTAATTTATGTGTCCTTTGGTCTCCTGTGAAGAGTTGTCTCATTGGCAATCACACCACATCTTTTTATATCTACAGATCCTAGGTAAAATGAAGACACAATAAAGTATCAGATTACCTAAAATATCGACACCAGCAAGTCAGACATTTATGAATCTTGCTTTGTTTAAAAAACACAAGAAAACCAAAAGTAACACCCGAGCAGTTCTTGTATAAATCAATGATTTCAGTTCGACAAAATTTATTCATTCTTTTAGCAAATGCAAATTTTAGTCTTTGGTTAAAATAAAATTGTATTTGAAAATTTAAATTGATGACCGCACAATCAGTCATATCTATTCAAACAAAAGACAGCCAGACGAGCACGACGCATATAGATTATTTTTTAAACCCATTTTTCACTATAACATTTAAAATTAAAACAAACTAAAGATAACAATGACGGAATAAGGCATAATAAAGGTGAATAAGCATTTTTTTATATCAGTATACTCCTGTAAAATAATATAGAACATTTATAAGAATTTAGAACATTTATTAAGAAGATAGGTATTTACAGACACCCGAGATGGGAAATGTCATCTATTGTTGAGCTGTGTGCTGCCCTGGCTAAGAGAAGAGCTGATTTGATTAAAGACGTTTACAGTTAATGAATATACTAGTCCGAGATTACTCTGACGTCCAACGGCTGTTTTGCCAGACAAGCTGGGGCCGTGGTCCCACGGCCCCAGCTTGTCTGGCAAAACAGCCGTTGGACGTCAGAGTAATCTCTGACTATAAATATACTTGCTATTGAATATGTTTAGATACTGAAATAAATCTTAGTTTATGTAATTAGAGGTTGTATCTGTTTGAATTGTTTTCTCAAAGTTCACAAATGGGTTGGTTTAGATTATAAACTTGTTCAATTAGTATTGTCCATTGACTTTAAAATTCCTATTATTGTTTAAAAAGATATACATCGTTCTACTGTTAAATTGTTCATAAATGTGTCAATAACAATACCTTAGAGGAAGCGGGGCATCTCAAAATTATCGAATAACTTATAAAAAGTTAGATTATAGAACAAAGAATGGAAACGAGGAATGTGTCCAAGAGACAACAACACTAATGGCTAATAAATAAGAAGATGTGGAAAGAGTGCTAATGAAACAACTCTCCAAGTCACAATGTATAAAAAGTTAACAATTATATGTCAAAATACGTCCTTCAACACGGAGCCTTAGCTCACACCGAACAGCAAGCTATAAAGGGCTCCAAAATGACCATTGTATCACAATTCAAACAGGAAAGCCAACGGTCTAATCTATTTTACAAAACGAGAAACGAGAAACATTTATCAAACATACCAACAAACGACAAGCACTGTTCCTGACTTAGATTCCTGACTTGGGACAGGTGCATATAATATATGCAGCGGGTTTGAACGTTTTAACAGCGCCAACCTTCACCCTAAACCTGATACAGCAGTATAACATTACAAACAGAAAAGACGCACTATAAAATATTAATTGAAAATGGCTTTACTCTTAGACTATAAAAAAAATGAATGTAATATGAAATCATGTACCAGTGTATGACTGACATTTCTGCAAATTTACTTTTCATACGTTGTAATGGCTCTTGCTCTTTCTGCATGAAAGAAAATAAACTTTCAGAAAGCAAAAAAAATAATAATAATTTTGCAGCCATCAGCTACATTTTCTTTTATCTGTTTTGACTCCTTATAATTATAAAATCTAGATTTATTTCCTTGCAAAAACTTCTAAGTTTGTTCTATTTCCTGTAGTATGTGCTGCAACGCATTTAAAAAGATTGGAATTGATGACAGGGGACTCTACAAAGATCCTTTAGTAATCTAAATAAATGTTCATCGGTTGACAAATAACATTGCACATTAACGTAACAACTGAAATTGTAAACATACAAATGTCGTCTTCACCGAAAACTTACATAATCAGTTTGGAAAAAAAATGTATCAAATATGTCAACTTTAGATTAAAAGATACTGATATATTTCATTTTATCTATAAAAATCGTATTTTTTTAGCTTACTGTCAAACAAATTTAAATCTGTCAAACAATCACCGACTTACCATCTTACGTATGCAAAGTCAGTGATTAAGTTCGTAATACATAAGTTTTCACCTGTTTAACGGTCTAAAAATGATTTTGGGAAAAGAAAGACAATCCAAATTAATAATTTTCACTTTCATACGTACAATGTATGTTGAAATGACGCTTGGAAGGTATAAATAACATGTAGTTGACGCTTCATACGTACAAATACCATTGTTAAGTAACATTTAATGTATAAAGTAGATACTAATGTCGCTTGTGTTGTTTTCTCTAGTATCCTTGATCTCATTCTTCTGTTTATAAACAGTCACCTTAGGAGAAGAAAAGGTTTTAAGGTTTCGCCTTTTCCTGTGTGGCTGCTTAACGGAAATATCCGAGACTCTGATCAAGAAACACTGAATATAATTATTCATGTCCTCACTTCCATAGTACTTGTACCTCAAAAGGGAATCTGCCTGGTCTCTGGTAGCAGTGGTGTGTGTAAATATGTGATGAAGATTACATACCAAATCGTCAACAAATAGTGAGGAAACCTTCAATTTTTCCACATATTGGAAAATGATCTGCTCTTCACTATGAATATAAGACTTTGACAATTCCTTGCGTTTACCTGACTGACCACTTTCAATATCTAACTTCACCTTCAGATTATGCAATGTTTCAGTTCTGTAAGGCAGATAATATGTCATGGCAGTCAAGGAAGGTAAACTAAAGGTGTTTATTGCCTTTTTGGTCTTGAGGTTGATCTCCATCTCATGAGCCTCATCAAGAGCCACTGAAAAAAAATTATCCCCAGACAAAGACACTGCAAAGCAACCAGCCTTAAAATGGTGTATGACATCGAGTGGGAATGTGAGTAGGTCGGCAAAGTGGTAAGGAATCATACGCATGTAATTATGCCTGTCAAAAACAGTGAAAACGCAAGCCAAGTTCTTCAGCGAAGCATTTCGTAAATCCCAATTCTTTTCCCTAATGGCAAGGTATAGACCAAGGTATGCCATAAAGTCTACATGAATGAAATTATCCCAAAAACGAAATGTCTCGCTTTGTTCTACCTGATATCTGAACATGGCTTCCCTGTTCCAAACATGTGATAAAAACCGGTGGGTCATGACAGAAATCTAGTGCACTCTGTTAATACCTTCAGATAAAACCGGTGGGTCATGTGGCCCCATGATGAAATTTGACAGCTAGTTCTTTCAAGCCAGCATCATAGTATATCTTAATAAACACTGGTAGCAGGTTTTTCAGAATATGCCAATCTCCAGGGTATGGCAAAACCCAATCTAGTGCATTACCATATTCTGATTTAAGCTTAATGAGAATATCATAAGACTTACCATCACCAACTACAACTAAATAGTTGATCTTAGTTCCAACCTGGAACTTGTCATACAAAATATTGAGTGTTAACTCAACTGTAGCTTTAGAGTCAGCTGTTTCATCCAAAACTGCAATTGAGTGAAACTCAGAAACCTCTGTCTGGCTGCAGTCATATGCTAAATAAGCCTTAAGACCAGGAACTACAATATGGTTTGTTTTCAACACTGATTTAGAGAAACAGTACGCAGACAAATCTGACACATGTTTATCCCACGCAACTTTCTCCCCCTCAGATATAGAAAAATCATCTAAAGATAACTGAGTAAACCTATTTACTTTAATGTTTGAAGGTTCACCAATGTTGTCTTCAGGTTCCTTTAAGGCTTTAATCAAATCAGATGGAATACCCCTAGATACTGATTTTATACTGGTTTTCGAAGCACTCTGATCGGAATAAATAGGCTCAGATGGCTTTGGAACATACGTAAAATCATGCTTAACACTCGGCTTTGGTGTAACTGCTTGAATAGTCGTGCCATGAAAACCTGATTTGTTTGCTCCGGTCCCAACTATAGCATACTTTTGGTTTTTATCTAAATTGTCAAACGATGCAACAGTGAAACTGTCTGAACTTAACAAATTAGGTTCTTTATCAAGCTGAATGCACCTACTACTAATAAAACGCTTCAGTGAATCCTTCGAAACAGTTGCACCAAAACGATTACTAATTGCTAAAAGTTCTGTAGAAGAACCACTGTATTTTGTCCAAGACATCACTTAGAAGCAAATGAAGTGGTTGACCACATTTAGAACTTTGAGCATTAAAAATGCAGCTAGCAATAAAAAGCCTAGAAAATAATCTCAAATATGAATCATCCATACCCAAATAGCTGTTTTCCCATGAATAAAACACATCTCTGCGCAATTCTTTCTCCTCAATTTCGTTTGCAGTAAGTCTATAAATGAAATTCCAAAGAACAGGGTCAAGCTTCTGTATCTCTTCATGCACATCAAAGCATCTAATATCAGGTAGTTCAGAAGAATTAACACTCGAAGAAACATATGATTTAATACACTGTCTGGTGATGTTTAATGTTTCATCAAGACATTCAATCTTCTTCATTGCCTGCAAACTTTCTGACAAGTCATCTAGTTTTTTATGCAAGGCCTTATTCACAGCTTGAAGTTCATCAATACTTTTTTTATGACCATTAAGCTGTGAATGTGCACAGCGCATGAAGTCTGTACCTACTCTATATACCATCCTACCTGTGTTCAAACTCTCTGGCACCCAATAGTGAAGTGCAGAACCTAAGCATGACTTAAGCATTCTGAAAATCCACCTAATATCATGCTTAATTCTATTTTCACTTTCAACATTTAATGAAATGTTTAAACTGTTGCACAATTTTGAGACATGCCCACAATATTCTGAGTATAAAGACTGCAGTAAAAGTGGTTTATATGTCAAAAATTTGTTTACAAATTCTACCAGAATCATCCTGAAACAAAATAAATCAATGTTTGTGACGTTAACTGATTTAAGATCAATCTCATCAAACTCCTATAAACAATCGACTAAAAATCCATCGGACTGTGCATGAATTAATGTGAAATTAGTAGATTTTGAAAACACGTTGTATGATCTATAGCATCTCAAACAAACTATCATGCTTTCAGATTCTATTTTTTTTTTCAACATTTAATTCTTCTGTAATGTACAGGTTGAAATGGTCTGGTTTATCTGGAGATATGTTAACAATTTTTTTTTAATATTTTAAAGATTTGTCACATACTAGTATACAACAGTTTATATCATGAACACATTTCTGATACTCTGTATAATGATGCTCACATAATGTAACCTTAACATCAATGGAATCAGGAAGTGGCTGCCGAGAAGAGTCCCAAGTCTTAAAGCAAGTCTTAAACTTGTGGGACTCGACCGAAGCAACCCTACATGATTTATCACAATGTAAAGATGCGAGGAAACATGAAGCTGAAATAGAGACACATAAATCTGGTGCATTACTTGCACTCATCACTGGATCCAGATCTAGACTATCACTGGATTCTGTATTTAGCAGGGGGTCTTACATCATCGCTCAAGAGACGACTGTCCCTTGTTAACTTTGCATCACATTTCCTGCAAATGCAATCATCATCTTCTATAGTATGATGTTCCACTACATATTTATAATATGCAGATAATCTATCCTTTTTCTGACACATATGAACATAACGCTTTGTATGATCATGTTTGCCACAAATTTTACAGGGACCTGGCTCCCTTCCACTGTGTGCTAAGCTACAATTAGTTTTTTGCGGCATTGTGTCAAATGAATCCTTCAATGATTAACAATCAATCAATCTAATGCCACCTACAAACACTTTTTTTATATTTACAATTAAAGGAGAAAGAAATGCTAAGTGTACAGGGACATCAACGTATGAAAATACATGTACATGTTGAATAAAAAAAATTAAAAGAATGGCCGCGTGTATTTGAACTGATAAACAAGGACCTAAATCAGTTGAATTTACACAAAGTTATGTTTAGATTGACAACAAAACACGTCTGGATACTTCGTAGATGTTATAAGTATGTGTGTGTTGTTACAAGAACTGAATATATGGAAATATAACGAAGATAATAGTGATTTTTCTGAAGAAAACTGCTAATACAACCTTCCGTGATGAGTCCCTTCAAAAACAACGTGGTTATGTAACGAAGGCTGGTAACGTGTAGCCACTTATATAACAGTAAATTTCATTGGATTATCTTCAAAAAACAATAACAAAATTGCTCCTTAATGATTGGATACGAATTTGTGTCACCTTTTATTTTGACGAAAAAATGTAAACATTGAAATCCGCCATTTTGACATACGGAACAAACTCATTTTCAATGTGGAATTAAAGAACATTGCGCATATTGCCACCATATCATACATAGTTAGTCATGTAAAAATATATATTTAAATATGTTTTCTATACTTACTATTCTATGTTTCAGTCAATTTAAAGTTTTAATTTCCTAAAGAACGGAGCATCGTGCTCAAAGACGACGACGAAAAAAATATAGGTGGCGCTGTTTATGGGCGTAAACATTTTACATACGGGTACTTTTTGTGTCGACAGATTGACCTTTATCTGTCAGATTCAGGCGTTTGCCGTTCAACTGATCAGTTTCTAGCCCGTTAGTATAATAGTCCCAGTTTATACTGACATCGTAACTCGACTTGTGAAGATATTTTGTAATATTTTTACAATGGAAATCAAATAACTTATGGGTTCAAACGGTTTCAGCCATTGTCTTACCTTTAAGCAGCATAGAATCAAACATTGTTTTCTTTTTGAGAGGATACATTTTGTTTGTTTTGAAGTTACGAAAAAAATGGCGACCAATTAATTTTCAAACGTAGACGATCTTCGACATTTGTCCATGCAAATATTTTAATTTAATTCCAGTGTTTATATTGCAGTTAAATTTGACACGTAATTGTCATTCTAATAATACCCTAGTGCATAGCTAGATTAAGGAGATATAAAGTCATAACACCGACGTGATCAAAGAAAACAAACATGGCACCTGATCACGGTGTATGTTTTGACAAGACATATGTAGTTTAGTTTTGTCCGATTCTTAATGAAATTATTTCATGATTTTATTTTACATTAATAAAAGATAACCTCGAATGGATGTTAACTGAGATCAAATGTATATATTTTTCAAAAATCCTTTGTCAGACGGGTAACCAGAAAATATACATAATCCTAATTAAAGCCAGTAACATGCAGAGTTACCAAACGTAATTATGACTGGAATAGTTGCATATGGAGGTGCGATTCGGATTCTATTTTGTTTCCCCTTGTATTAATAATTACTTAATTTTTACTTTATCGAGAAAGTGTATATACTATAAACGGTATGTACCAGTGTATATAAAGTGCGAATCTTGAAATACCATTTTTACTGTATCTGTCATGTATTTCCGATGTAGAATGATAAACAAACAGACGAAACATTGATGATTTTGGAATGAAATAAGAAATACTGTATCAAATGATTGTTTCAATAAACTTATTAAGATATGCAGACGGGTTTATATCGCACCTACAGCCACCTAGGTGCGAAATCGATAAACAAATAGGTAAATATTGAAAATATTGCAAGAACATAGCTTGCAGGAGATTTAAAAGCAGCAGTAAAGTTTTATTTTCAGAAAAATATACCTTTTAACATAATCATTAATGTTGTATAATATTTAACTGGTTTTGTCATTCAGTTTGTTGATATTGAGTCAAATACCACAATGCTGCTTTCGTTATGCGATTCATGTTTACTGTCTAATAATCATACAACACATTCATTTTCACTGTAGGAGCGATTCATTTGTATTGTATATGCGGTGCATTTTCACAGTAGGAATCTTTTTAAATTCAATCAAGTAGAGTCTTAATTTAGCCGACTTAACAAAATAAGTCAGAAGGTTTTGATCATGGTTACTTTTATGAGTGAACTTCTAACGAATTACAAAAATTAATTCCGTAATTTATAATTAACATGAATCTTAAACATCTTACACAGTAAAGAACGTTCATGCAAAAACCTTAATGTATGTTTGAATATCTTGCATAATGTTGTTACAAATAAACAAATACGTAAATTTGAAACTACAATGAAAAATTGAGAACAGTTTATTATGACACGGTTTTAGTAGTTCTACATGTCATGGGTATATTCGCCGTACAGTTGATTTTAGACGTTGCTGCGTATCGAAGCGAAGTTGGTAGATAGAACGTCTAAATAATGTTTTCTTCAAATACTTAAAAGTAATTATCGATGTTTAGGAAAACAAAGTGTACTGCTTTCTGACAGAATTGTATATTATCAGGAGTCCATTACTAGACGAAGTGTGCAAGCTCTACTATAAAGTAAGGCGATCACGATGTCCCCATTATCAGTGGAAAGCCCCATAGGTGGTCCTCCCAAATCTCGTTTTATAACTATGGAATCATGGGTAAAATATTATCATCAAACAGATAGCTGTTAGTTACTCTCCTTGAGTGTTTGATTAATTATCAGTTTTTGTAAATAAAGTGAGCCCACTTAGTGCGGTGGTTTCTTATTGCCAGTTATTTAACTTCATTTTAATTCAACATTAAGAAAATTTTATAAACGAATACATTGGTACCATTTTCATCGTGCAAAGGCAAATGAGAACTATAAAATCTGCCGTGTTGGACTAAAACTGTATCGTCTATTTAAAAGATATAGTTGTTTTTGCCTCTTTTTTTAAATAGAACGTTTTGTTGAAGAATTGTGTCTTGGTTATTTACGACATCAAGTAAGCTATATATACGGTGATGAATAAGCAAAAGACGGGTTTTTTTTCTTCGCTTCTAACGAAATATATTTGTCAAAAATATCCGACCATTTGTTGCTTCAGATGACTTTGAAACAATTTCGAATTTCAAAAGTTTCTTGTTTTTTAGCTATTTTAAATTAAGAGTCATACTTTTTTCCTGTCTGTCCGTCATTACGTTCGCCATCATAAAATGTAAACGTGAGTCAGTGTTCCAACGTGTAATAGTCCTTTTATTTGTCGTTTTATACTCACAAGACTGAAGACATCTGAAGATCATGCGGATTAAAGTTTTGATTTATCTTGTGTTGCTAGCTTAACGTTTAGTGGCAAATATATCATGCATATCCCATCAAAGAGTTGTCGCAAGTGTTATTTAACATCAGAGATCGTAACATTCATCCTGAATACGCGAGGTACTGGATTTAAAGTCCCTCCTCCGACCTGACGCGGCTGTAAGATGGGGTTTTAGTGTTGGATCCGGACAATTCCAGGGATTTGTTTATTTCTTTACTGCCCAACTTACTATTTGAACATATTAAATCAAATTGTCCTACAGCTAGGTTTTTGAAGTAAGACTTCGTCATATTTCAGTATGAAGTATACTTACATAAAGAATATATACTTATTACTCATTTGTTTACAAAGATCATTGAAGATCGTGATCGTAAACTTTTCCTACAATTTTAACCTATAAAATTTATATGTCGAACGCACGTGTTGTGAACTGCATTTTAACATTAACGGATAAATGTAACAATATCTGACTGAAATGATAACCTTTGTTCGTTCACACCATCATCTGAGGTAGTATAACCGTCAAGATCTCAGTAAAGCAGGATCGAAGATATTCGAAATAGAAGAAAGGGCATAAAATTATTTTCCCCTCTTTTTTTCAAAATTGAGGGTACAATTTGTTAATTTTGCTAAAAATGTTATACATGTTATGTCTGCAGAATTCCCGTGTAACTTTAAAAAAAATCTTATTTCTTGAAATTTGTAAATCGTAACATATATTCTTAAAATAAACACATGTATAATAAAATGTTTATTCTTATTCAACTCATTCCTAATCCAGTGTTACTTGTACTGTATATGGATACACAATTCTCCGACATAATTTTTCCATGCCAACTTTTTAATGACAATTTTTTCACAATTAACTGTTAAACCAAATGTTAATTGTATTAAGAAGTGAGCTTTTTTATTCCGGCTGACAATTTTTCTACGGTTATAATTGTACAATGTAGTATTTAATTTTTTTTAATTATACAAATATATTTATCATTTAATATTAAAACAATCATAACGACACTGATATAATATGGCACCTAGGATCTTCATCATTAATGTAACACGTCGATGCTCAAACATTATTTTCAACTGTGTGCTAATTAAGATATAGGGTGTTTGCATAAATTATCTCTACCCAGAACGCATCTCAAAAAAATTGGCCATTGATTTTTGTTACTATTAATAGCAATCTCGCTCAAATCCCGTTTCAATCACAGTTGGAAGTACGGGGACAACGTGATCGCCTTACTATATAGCGGGTTGCACACTTCGTCTAGTAATGGACTTCTGATATTATTTATATTACGTCATTAACACCCGTTATAAATTTATAAACAACAACAAAATCATAAAACGCACGGTCACATTTAGTTTTCGAGTCAAAATACCATGCTTTTATTTATAGTTTAATCAAGTTTGTGTTACACAGAGTCTTTCTTCCGCGATGTTTATTCTGGAGGAAGATATGCAAACTAACCTGCACGTATATATCAGTTGTTATTTAATAGAAAAGAAAGGATATGGGGTATCCATTCATGACACAAAATCAGCTATTTAATGTTTGCATTTTTGAAGCGTTTTTAAGGAGTTCTTGTGAACATACTTGCGTTAATCATTCAGGAAGTACAGTTCGGGTTAAAACAGGATTTCTGTAATTGATATTGATGACTTAACATGCATACATTGTGTATAATATACTTTTGTATACAAACTGCATATAACTCAGAATATTCTTAATATCCTATATCGGCTTCTCTCAGTTTGTTGTTGTTCATCGTTTGAGAACGCACAACGTACGAAATCATTTGTACGGCGGTTATTCGCCGTGCGTATTCAAGTAAGTATGTATCGATAAGTTTGAATATTTAGATTACAAGTGTCAAAGTCATCAAATCATGTTTACATGTCCAACTATTACATAAAACCACAACGAAAATTCGTCGCAATTCAAAAAAATCCACATTAGAAATGATCGCACTTACAGTTAACATGAATCGCTTTCAATAATTGATATTCTAGATTGTGTTGCTTTAATTACACATTTTTTACTTTAAACATGTTAGTGTACATTGTGAAGTCATATTCTAATGAAATTGTGTTGAAACATACATTCAAATCAATTATTTTGCATTTTCAAAACGTATACGTAAACAAACACAGTTTTTCCCACCATCCTTTATTCTACATTAGTAATACTCGCGTATGACACTGAAAATGAACTATCTGGATTCGTACTTTATATACACTGTGTACTATCAACGACAAAACTCTTTTTTTTTTGTTGACGGTCATTGTCAAATTTTAAATTTTCTATCTACTACACCTTTTTTGTTGGCGTCTATGTTAGAATAATTTGTATGTTTGTTTAAACATTTTAGTCAGTTGTGTTGTATGTCTGTGATGTATGTTTACACAGTTTGGCTGCTGGATCCCAATTATTGAAAAATTAACCTATTATGTCTATTTGGGTTGCTCACCCAATTTTGTCAATATACCGGAACAATAAACAACTGTCGTACAAGTGGGAGGTTTATCTAGCTATAAAACCAGGTTTAACCCTCCATTTTCTTCGGAAAATGCCTGTACTACAATGTAAGTCAGGAATATGGCAGTTGTTTTTCACTTGGTTCCATTAAATGATAGCGTTTGATTTTGTCAGTTTTTATGGACTTCCCCTTTTTAATTGGCCTTGGACTTCGGTATGATTGTTTTGCTTTTTTTATAGTTGTTTAGTTGGCAATCATGCCACATCTTCTAATCTTATATAAATTTTAAAAGTGTATCTTCTTCATTGCAGCAAAACATCGGCAGAGCTTTATTTTGGGGATCACAAGGATTGAAACGCAACATTCATACAGCCTTGCAATACTTGCGGATGAGTGCCGAAACAGAGGATGCACAGTCTATGTATGACTACGGTATCATTCTGCTAAGGGTAAGATATGCGCACTTCAAAACCTATTTAGGCCCCAGATGTGTCTTACACAGTATTTTTTCATAAATGAATACGTGTAGTCCTAAAAAATATTTTTTATACTTGGTATACATAGTTATGTCAAACGACCTAGCATTCGATTTATGTCTTGTTAGTTTGAAGAAAACTTGTACAATGACTTCCAAATGTCCCTTTTCCTCTTGTTTTTAGAAATGAAAGGTATTGATTTTTTTAATAAAAAATATATATAAAGTTAAATGGATTTCTCCACTGTTCGAACGAAATTTCTTCCATCCAGATACTCGTTCATAGCAATTTTTTTAGAATAGCAGATTGTGCAGCATGATATATACTGTCTTGTACAAAACACTTATTCATGTCATCATAATTCGAAAGAATTTTGTGTCCTGTAGTATGTTGGCTTTGTTTGATTTTTTAATTATATATTGAATGACCTTGTCCAAATGTAGAATTGCAATGTCCTAGCTGTTTTTACGTGCATTGTTAAAATACCCGATTGAATGACATTCCAATACAAAATAACGTAATTGAAAAAAAAATCAACGATCTTACCTAGACTCGTTTGATTTACAGCTTGACCACTGTGTAGCATCACCACCCGATATAGGTACCCCCGAAGCAAAGAAACAATGATAGCAAAAATATCCATTCTAATCACATAGTAAACAACTATTCGCCGCTATTTGCCGGACAATTTATCCGCTTTATTTACATGAATTTCTCAGTGTAAATAATAGTTTATTTCGAAATACAGTGTTGTTCAAACTTAAATATGATATACATGTACCTTTGTTCTACGAAAACGTCAAATGAAAAGTTGAAGGATAAATGTGTTTTTAACAAGTCTGAACTCGTCACATGCTTCTTTGAACAGGTACCACCCCATCCGATTCTGACAATTTGAAGAGAGAGAAAACCAATTAAGGATCATAATCAGCCGTATATAGTAGCTACATTATTAGGAATTACTACCACAAAACTTTACTTGTCAGCATAACGTAGAATATAACGAATATAAGAAGAATTTAACCTTACCTGACTTCACATTTGTTTTGTTTTTCCTCCGCTTCAGGGGTACCTTTATCCGGTGGTGATGCTACACAGTGTTGACATATTGTTTATGGGACGTGATTTACAAAGGATAGTGGAGATTACCCCTGAAACTTACTCTTCTCGCCAGTTTATTGTTTTATTAGTTTGTTCCTTTATTAGTATTCGGCAGACTTCATTGATGGTTTTCTTTAAAAAAAAGATTGAAGGAATCTATTGAAATCCTAAACTTCACATTTAGCATTATTGAATTCTTATTATTAAAAACTTTAAACTTTGATGATTATTTTGATCGAATTTATCCCTATGAACTCGAATAAAGAATACCACAGATACTCTATATCTTGACTCACATCTAGAAATTGACCGTGGCTAAGAACTAGACTTAACGACAATTATTTCAAATTTCCGATTGGGGAACTTTCCCTTTACATGTAGTAACAATTGTCAAGCAGACAATAATTCGATACCCTAGTCAACCATTGGGTAACATTCGAACAAAGTACAGAATATTTACATTTTCAATCTGTGCTAACGACAGTAAAGATCAAAATGATTCGATAAATGCAAATTGTGTAACATAACATTTAGAACATACATGTTGATAAGATTGATCCTTTCACACAGCAGGTTTTTCTTCTTTCCCTTAGCTTGCATCGATTTTTTTTTTAAACCCTGTTGCTAGCATATATATTTTGTTAAATATATATATATATATATACGAGCTTTTCAAAATGTTACAAAACCATGAGTTCTTTGTGTGTTAAAAGTCCTCATTCACTCAAACACGGCTTCTGTTATGTACATGGAGCACGAGAAGATGGATTGGGAAGGTCTATTGGGTAAATTTACAAGTAATGCACTGTCCATACCGGGGAGTATATTTGTAGACAAAGAAACGATTCTTGTGCCAGTATTTGCATGTCAAAGATACCGTCCATGTCTACTTAAGTATGGGGATTTAAACATGCGCAACCACACCTGCTTAGTGTTGATTTTTTTTAAATTGGATAAAGTGCAAGATTACCTGTATGAGTGAGCAAGCTCTTTTAACACACAAAGAAATCGTTGTTTTATCACATTTTGAAAAGGGCCTGATACTGACGAAGGCAATTTGGTGTGCAGAAGATATGTGAATACAATAGCATTTCATCTTGTTCGTACATGTTTATCTTTTATCAGTATCGTTGTACAAATCTTTATACTTGTATAGCTTAGTTTGTGCCGTATCGTCGTTAAACGGTCCTATATGTATTAAATCTTATAATTATAAACAAGTCTAAATTGAAAACAACGTTCAAACCTATGATTGCGTTGGATAAAAACCGCAATTTTTATACATGTGCATGCAAAACAAATTTCTTGGTAGAGGGGTCTAAATACAGCACAAACAACATTTTCCACAAGTCCAAAAAAGTGAAAGAGTATATTTTAACAAAACGCATTTGACTAGCAGGTCGAACAACAGATGTTCTTAAACCCTGCTGACTGCCATTGCGATTGTCAAATAAACGGATCACCAGATGTAAAAAAATGGATCTTAATTATTAATTTAATACCAAACAGAAAACAATAAACTTGCGAAAAAAATGGTTAAATCTCATAATTATATACATACATAGTAGAGGCAACAGTAGTAACCGATGTTCAAATCTTGTTAATCGATTTTGAGATTAGAAATGTTCAAAAGCATTAACTACAAACGAGGTGAAGATGACTGTGTCGACAGGGTTAGCGTCTCCTGCTTTCACGAATCATCCAGACTCATCTACAATGTCACAATGGGAACTATAAAATGTTTTGTGCTTCTCGTTTCCCTGTGATGAAAATCCGAACGGATTTAACGTAATGAATTTTTATTAATGTTGCATGGGATAGCTCTACACTTATTTTGGTAAACATGCTAATAACTTTGTCAAGTGCTATGCTGTATCAAATTCGTACTTCAGCAGTTTGCATTTGCTGTCTCGTATCATTGAAAGATAAATATTGATAGGGCCTGTTTTTAGTTCTGGCCAGGTGAGCTTTTCCCATCACTTGGCATCCGTCGTCTGTCGTCGTCGTCGTCGTCGTCCGTTAACTTTTACAAAAATCATTTCCTCTGAGACTAACCGGACAAATTCAACCAAACTTGGCCACAATCATCAATGGAGTATCTATTTTAAAAAATGTGTCTGCTGACCACTCCTGGCAACCAACATAGCCGACATGGCTTAAATAGAACATAGGGGTAAAATTCAAGTATTGTATATTATTTTGAAAACCGCTATAGATATAGAAAATCTGCCAGGGGCATAAATATTCAAAATGATGAGATCTTCCTATTGTCTTTTTACATCTAAACTGTCAGACGACTTATTATAGGAGTTATTGCCCTTAAATGACAAACTTTACCATTTTTTTTTTATTTTGAACTCACCTGGCCCGAAGGGCCAAGTGAGCTTTTCTCATCACTTTGCGTCCGTCGTCCGTCGTCGTCGTCCGGCGTCGTCTGTTAACTTTTACAAAAATCTTCTCCTCTGAAACTACTGGATCAAATGTAACCAAACTTGGCCACAATCATCATTGGGGTATCTAGTTTAAAAAATGTGTCCGGTGACCCGGCCAACCAACCAAGATGGCCGCCATGGCTAAAAATAGAACATAGGGGTAAAATGTAGATGTTGGCTTATATCTCTGAAACCAAAGCATTTAGAGCAAATCTGACAGGGATAAAATTGTTTATCAGGTCAAGATCTATCTGCCCTGAAATTTTCAGATGAATCGGAGAACTTGTTGTTGGGTTGCTGCCACTAAATTGGTAATTTTCAGAAAATTTTGAAGCTTTTGGTTATTATCTTGCATATTATTATAGATAGAGATAAACTGTAAACAGCAATAATGTTCAGCAAAGTAAGATCTACAAATAAGTCAACTTGACCAAAATGGTCAGTTGACCCCTTAAGGAGTTATTGCCCTTTATAGTCAATTTTTAACCATTTTTCGTAAATTTTTGTAATCTTTTACAAAAATCTTTTCCTCTGAAACTACTAAGACAAATTTAACCAAACTTGTCCACAATCATCATTGGGGTATTTAGTTTTAAAAATATGTCCGATGACTCCACCCGCGAACCAAGATGGCCGACATGGCTAAAAAATAGTACATAGGGTAAAATGCAGTTTTTGGCTCATATCTCTGAAACCAAAGCATTTAGAGCAAATCTGACGGGATAAAAATGTTTATTAGGTCAAGATCTATCTGCCCTGAAATTTTCAGACCAATCAGGCAACACGTTGTTGGGTTGCTGCCCCTGAATTGGTAATTTTAAGAAAATTTTGCAGCTTTTGGTTATTATCTTGAATATCATTATAGATAGAGATAAACTGTAAACAGCAATAATGTACAGCAAAGTAAGATCTACAAATAAGTCAACATGACCAAAATTGTCAATTGACCCCTTAAGGAGTTATTGCCCTTTATAGTCAATTTTTTAAAAATTTTCATAAATTTTGTAAATTTTTGTAATTTTTACAAAATATTTTCCACTGTAACTACTGGGCCAAGTTCATTATAGATAGAGATAATTGTAAGCATCAAGAATGTTCAGTAAAGTAAGATCTACAAACACATCACCATCACCAAAACACAATTTTGTCATGAATCCATCTGTGTCCTTTGTTTAATATGCACATAGACCAAGGTGAGCGACACATGCTCTTTAGAGCCTCTAGTTGCTTATTATCTTGAAAATAATTATAGATAAAAAGAAATTTTACATGGCAAAAAATTATCAACAAGACAAAATCTACAATTAAATCAACATGGTCAAAATTGTCCGACGACTCCTTATTAGAGTTGTTGTTTTTTAATGATATTTTTATCAATTTTTAGCGATTTTGCCTTATATCTGAAAAACTATATTAGACAGATAGAAACTTATATAAAACAAAAATGAACAGCAAGACCAGATCTATAAATAAGTGTCATTGCTGAAATCGTCTGACGACCCCTTATAGGAGTTATTGCCCTTTAATAACTATTTTTACAATTTTTTTGCGTTTTTGCCTAATATCTGATGAACTATAATAGATAGACAGAAACTTAAAAAATTATCAGCAAGACAAGATCTACAAATAACTCTGCTGGTCGAAATCGTCAGTTCACGCCTTATTGGAGTTATTGCTCTTTAATGAAGATGTTTACCCATTTTTAGTGTTCTGCTTTTTATTTTGAAAACTATAATAGATAAATAGCCACTTTGAATAGCAAAATTGATCAGCAAGAATAGATCTACAAATAAGTCAACATAGCCGAAATCGTCAGTCGACTCCTTATAAGACTTAATTCGTGCTCTTTAATGACCATTTTTTACCCGGTTTTTTGTGTTTTGGGCAAAAACTAAAGAAGATAGAGAGAAACAGTAAACAGAAAAAATTATCAGCAATACAAGATCAACAAAAAAGATATTTTTGTCATGAATTCTATTTTATTCCTCATTATTGGAGAATTACCATTGTTGAAGATGTACATACACCAGGTGAGCGACACATACTCTTTAGTTAAATTAAATTCGAAATTAACATTCGGAATTATGGTAAGGACAAAATATTTTTCCTTATATTGTGTTAGTTTTTAGTGAACAATTGGACAACCCATGTTACGCAAAATGACTGACATTAGCTCAAAAGACATCGAGTACAAACTCAGGACGAACAAAAATTAAAAATGAATATAAATACGTTCTGCACAATAGGTTGATATGGATGAAGGGCAGGAAAGTTTGAATTGCAATAGAAAAAAATAATTGTTCAATGGTACTTTAAGAGCGTGGTACCTTCCCTACTTATTATATTAAAAGTTGATTCTATAGATTTCTGCATCGGGACAAATCGGCACTTGTGAGAGACAAAATCGGCACCAGGGAAAGACAGTTCGATATGAAGACAAACCGACACACGATGAAGATAAAATACTACCTTATTTATTTTCCACTGTTTAGCTTTCAGACCTTATAAACTCTAGTGGTTTTTGTGGCATTCCATTAAAATTTCTTGATACTCATGTTGGTCATTTCGCAGCATTAATATTCTGGTTTGTCTTTTTTATTTATTTTAATCATTATAATCTTACTATTAAATTCTTTGTTTTGTTGTTTATATTTTCTTTACTTTTATTAAACAAAAATGAAGCATCTTCATAGAAAAAACGAGGTACTGATTTCTATATAATTAAAATAAGTCAAGTTTAGTTTTGGTTATTTTATTGTTGATATTTTCTTTATTTTTATTTATTAAACAACAATTAATTGAGCAGCATTGTATTGAGGCTCCTGAATCTTTCACCTGGATTTGTTTGTGTAGATCTTCCATCAATGGTTGTTTACATGATTAATGTATATTAATGCGTGTTTAAACATGACATTTAAAGTTTCTTTTTATCATAGTTTCAGCAAAAAACTAAAATTTGGGTCATTTGAATTATTTGTAGGTCTTACTTTTATGAACATTATTGCCATTTAAAGATTCTCTCTATCTATCATAGTTACTGCAAACAACAACAAAATAATTGGTAAACATAATTTTTCAGGGCAATAACTCCTATAAAGAATCAATTGATATTTTCAGTCATGTGACTTATTTGTAGAACATGTTTGCTGCTTGAAGTTTCTCACATTCTATCATAGTTACTGCAAAAAACTAAAAATAATGAAAATAAAATCTTCTTTCAAAAGTAATAACTCCTATAATGGTTGAATTGAAGATTTGGGTCGTGTTAACTTATTTTATGCCTTGCTTTGCTGAACACATTTTTGTCATGTAAAGTTTCTCTCTATCTATCATAGTTCCTGAAAAAATGGTAAAAATCATCTTTCAAAGGTAAAAACTCCTATAAGGGATCTATTGACGATTTCGGTCATTTGACTTATTTGTAGGTCTTACTTTCCTGAAGGTTTTTGTCATTCAAAGTTTCTTTCTACTATTATAGTTTCTGAAAAAACAATTTAAATTTAATAAATATAGGGTAGTAACTCCTATAAGGGATCAATTGACGAATTCGGTGCTTGGACGTTATAGTAGATCTTACTTTGATGAACCTTTCTGCTGTTTATCTATATTAGTTTTCAAAATAATAACCAAAAACTGGATATTTCACAAAAATTATTATGTCAGGGCAATAACTCCAAATTGGGTTGTCCGATCCGTCTGACAACTGCTTTAGATTTTGAAATATGAGCCAGAAAATGCATTTCGCCCCTATGTTTTATTTTTAGCTATGCCGAACATGTTTGTTGACTGACCGGAGTAAAAACACAAACTTTATTCTAGATACCATAAGGATCATTCACTCCAAGTTTTGTTGAAATTGGTTAAGTAGTTTCAGAGGAGAAGATCTTTGAAACAGTTTACGACGACGGATGCCATGTGATGACAATAGCTCACATGTCCCTTTGGGCCAAAAGAGCTTAAATACGAGGTGCCAATTCGGCATCCGTCGTCCGTAAGCTTTTACAAAAATCAGCCTAATCTGAAATTGCTGGGCAATTTGGAACAAAATTGGGCCACAATCATTTCTAGGGTATCTAGTTTAAAAAAAAAAAAAACAAACATGTGCGATAAGTTATCCTGCCAACACAATACTTTATATTATTATAATACTTTCAGTCATTAATTTAGTATTTGGTGTGTAAATAGAGTGATTTTATAGTTAAAACGTACCTTTGAATGATACTCATATTTTTTTCCCTTTGTGAGCCTCTTACTTGTAGATGAACGTCAAATACTAACGTTCGTAATGATTGACGTTATTGAGATTCTGGAGTAAAAATTGTCATTTAGGTGTGAGACCATCAATTCAAAATCCCTATGTATTCAAATTTAGCAATTTTTACAGCTTAACGCACTATTTTTTGTCAGGGAAGGGCTACCTTTACATACGTTCTAAACTGAAGTAGGTGAATTGGTGGTTTGACACCTACACGTATATGCCGCAGCTGTTTCCGGAATGTGTACCGACATATCTGAGTACGGTTATCAAATTACAAAACTCGACCCATTTTATAATCTCGACACATTTGTAATCCGTAATATAACATTATAATATTGATCCATCTACTCTTGAATCTAGTCATAAGGTCCTTAGTAAGGTTTTGTTATAAATTCTTTTTACCTTGGCAATTGCTTTTTATCAATTCAATAGTAATGTATAACTTATTTTTGTGCGTCATTTTTTATTTCCTGCTTCCAATTGCATGCAAATATGTGTCTTCTTTTCTAACCACATAACGTTAAAATGGTAAGTAATTGCTAATACTTAAATATTACTATTAGCCTGATGAGCACAATTGTTAGAAAATATGAAGTAAAGGTCAACTAAATCCCGAAATCTTCAAAGTTAATTGCTATACGTTTTTTTTTTTTAAAGTAAGGTAAGCCAAACTTAATTTTAGATATACAAAATATGCTATACATTTTTGTCATGTTTGCATATGTTACCAGGTTTATGTTCCGTGTAACACTTAACAATTAAAAGTTTTTTTGATTTTTATCAAAGTTTCAAAATAACAACATTCCAAATTTTTGAAATGTTTTGAAATTTTGAAAATTTCACTAAATAATTAAAATTTTAAAATTATAAAATTTAAAATTTGATAGTTTAGATATTTAATCAAACTTTGACAATGCTAAACTTAACGTGCAGTTTTGATTATTTTGCTTTTTGAAAGTTTGATTTTTTTATTTTTGATTAAGAAATTAAAAATAGAAAACGGACAAAAGAGAACTTATCTATCATTATCGCGTTCGGGGTACCCTTAAAGTGCGAAACGGAACAGAACGAAACGAAACTAAACGAAATTTGTCAAAACGAAACGATACGAAACAAAACGAAATATGACAAAACGAAACGAAATGAACATTAGATTTTACCTAAAAGTTAATAAAAAAATAAAACAAGAGGCAGACGGATCGTAGCGGACAAAAATGGAATAAAAAAATGAATATTTTTCAAAAGCGGAGAATTAATTTTAAAATAAGAAACACTTTGGTTATTACCATTCTTAAGTAGGAATAAAAAGAACGAAACGAATTTAATCATTTTTAATAGCAAACAAAATAATTCAAAGAAGAGGTTATATTTCTTTCAACAAATCGGACATCACATGAGGTATCAATATCCTGAAATTTTAAAGGTTTTGCATGTATTGAAAAAAAACACAATTTCTAATAGATATAAGAAGATGTGGTATGAGTGCCAATGAGACAACTCTCCATCCAAGTCAAAATTTATAAAAGTAAACCATAATAGGTCTAAGTACGGTCTTCAACACGGAGCCGTGGCTCACACCGAACAGTAAGCTATGAAGGGCCCCAAAAATTACTAGTGTAAAACCATTCAAACGGGAAAACCAACGGTCTAATCTATATAAAAAACGAGAAACGAGAAACACTTATGAACCACATCAACAAACGACAACTACTGAACATCAGATTCCTTACTTAGGACAGGTGCAAACAAATGCAGCGGGTTTAAACGTTTTAATGGTACCAAACCTTCACCCTTTTTCTGAAACAATAGTGTAACATCACAACATAGAAAGACACACTATAAAATATCAACTGAAATAGCTTAACTCAATCAAAGGAAACCTATTTAAAGCTACATTAAACAGATTAATTTACTTATAAAAAATATCTAACAGAAGCTATGGGTTTCAGATAATTCATTCAACTATTTGGTTTTAACAATTAATCAAAACATAACGGCGAATTTAGAATTTATTGATCGAAATGGACAAAAGGAATTCTAGGTTGGATAGTTAACTCCTTTTCCTCTATTTTGTTTGTACTACACTTTTGCCCAAACGTCACTTGCTTGATAAAGCGGCCATCATTTACTAGTACTGACATGATTTATAGCAAACCTTTCTAAAATTGATTACCTCAAAGGAGGAGGGGGAAGGGGGTGTTCGGGAATAGAATATGGTACGGTTCCGACCGGCAGTAAAAGTAAAACCCTTGCAAAAGTGTGACGTCCGTTTGGCTGTGCGAGATGTACAACTATGTAGTCACGTACAGTCAGAATGGGGCGTGTAGAGATAGTGCCACGCTCTCTGTACGTTAAGAACACTTGCAAAAACTCTTTGAAAGGTCCGTTGGTGGCCTGTTGTAAGGTAAAATTTCTGTCCCTATCCAATATACCTTAATTTTCCAGGGCAGTCTAAATTTCCCGACCCGACCTTTATCCCGAACGGCCTCTATTACAGGACCTACCTATTGCATTTATTGTTAATTTGTTCTCGTCCTGAACATGCACGAAATATTTACATACTCAATCCTACCACATTATTCGGCTTACTACGAGTTGGTCAGTTTTCACTGTTACTCCTAAATGATGGGCGCTTTATCAAGCAAGTGACGTTTGGGCAAAAGGGTAGAACATACGCAATAGTGAAAAAGGAGTTAACTATCTGACCTAGAATTCCTTTTGTCCATTTCGACTAACAAATTCAAATTCAAATTCAAAACGCGATAATGATACAAATGTACTCTTTTCGCCCGTTTTCTATTTTTAATGTCTTAATCAAAAATAAAAAAAATAAAACTTTCAAAAGGCGAAATAATCAAAACTGCACGTTAAGTTTAGTATTCTTAAAGTTTGATCAAATATCTTAACTATCAAATTTTAAAACGAATTTTATAATTTTAAAATTTTAATTATTTGGTGAAAATTTCAAAAAAATTCAAAAATTTGGAATGTTGATATTTTAAAACTTTGATCTAAAATCCAAAAAACTAAAATTTCAAAACTTTTTAAAATTTTGAATTGTTAAGTGTTACACGGACGGTTTATCAAGTTATCTATATTATACTGATTTTTTTGTATGAACAACTGCATTTATAACAGACGTAAACATTTTTTTAGTGTTCATTTATATTATAGGGACATGGCACATCTGTAAATGAGACTGAGGCTATGACGCACATAAAAAAGTCTGCAGAAAAGGTAAGCTATGTTCAGATAGAAGTTGCTTATAGGAATATAAATAAACGATTCCATGATATTCAATGAACAACTCTGAAATTTTTAAATCGATTTCAGTGTGAAGAGTTTTTTGGTTGTTCATTATATGTAAAGACGGCTGGTAATTCCGTGTTTTTCAGTACTGTTCTGTTTAATTTAGTTGTGAAAAATCCTTGCGTTTAGTGCAAGTACTGAAAAGACCAGTGAAGAAAACTAAGATTTCATTGAATTGATAACATAGAAGTTCAGATGCTGTCCTGACGTGTTCCGTAGTGTTCGGTAAACCTATCAGTTATTCTCCATGCAAATGTATCAAGCTTTTCCCTTTAATTCAGTTTGGTTCTATTTTCAAATGACTAGATCAATTCCCATGAAAGTGAAATCTACCATAGGTATTCATAGTAGTTGTCAATATATGAAATATCTAGCTGGTGAGTTATTTACTCCCAAGAACAAAGAAAACCTAATAAGTTGCTCCACACAGAGTTATGCTTCAAATGGAAATTGGATTTTTAAAGTATCTTTACCACCTCTACCATGATACAAATCAAGGTAAAAATAAATAGATGATTTATTATAAGAGGCTCTTAGATTGTTAGCTTATATTTAAGAAATTCTAAAACGGAACACTAGATGTGAAATATCCTATCAACAACAAGGAGATGTAAACTCAATAAACAAGCGCTATTGCAGTTTTGCCTCATAAAGAGAGAATGTTCACCATGGAAATTGATGTCATCTCTCTTATCATAACGTTCAGTTTTCATCGGACTTTCATCGTTAATTATAATGTACGAATTGACACATGGATCAGCATCTGCGGTATTCTCTATTTCAAATTCAATTAAATAGATGAAATAAAAAAATATGATATTTTCAAATCACACTAGACTTCTTTCTATCCGTTATAAAGCATTTTGTGTAAATCAAATTTTAATGATATTTTAAATCAAAAGTTAATAGAATGCTCCTTTTTGAAACAATATCATAATACTATGGCAATTGCATGTTATATAAGCACCCAAGTACGTCAAACTTTAAACAATAACAAAGTTGATTGGACACTAGTAACAAATAGTCAGCCTCCATAAGTTGGCGTCCTTCTGTAAGATTTCATTGAAACTATTTCACACGCAAGTAGTCGTATTTCCCCAAAAAATAATTGTAAAGATAAATTCAATTGAATTTTGCATGGTACATGCAAAAAAGCCGCGAAATCTACACCTATTTATTTCACTACGGTTTGATCGAATGTTTAACAGATATAGATAATATGTGTCACATCCATTAAGTTTAATATGGAAGAAATTTACCTACCGGCTCACTTACCATATTATGAAATTTTCTGTTATGTGCATGTTTTGTATGTGAAGGATTTCAGAGGGCAACTTATCCCTTTTATCATCTTTGATTGTCAAAACTAATCACCATTGTGGTTTAAAGGCAGTGCCTTTAATGATATCACGCAATAGCTATTTATATTTCGTTTCTGCATTATGATAAATCAACCGATTGACAACCGGAATTACTAAAAAATCCGTGTAAAAAAAGTTCGGGTTTATTTCGAGTGGTATTTCAATCTAAAGTTGTTTTTATTGTCATTTCAGTCGTTGAAATAATAATGAAAAGTCGACTGAACAATGCCTAGTCTTTACATGTCAATAGTAAATCAGTTTCTAGGGTATCCGATAACTTTTATTTTTCTCATCAGAAAATTTGGTACATCGAATTGCCAAAATCCGCCTAAACTATAAATATCTATCTGGAATTTTATCGAAAACTCCATATAATAGTGCCAGAACAATGACAAACTGGTGATTTTGGGTTGTTTTTACACATAAAAATGCGCAAGAGAACATTTTCTACTGTAACTTGAACTGTTATGCTCGTTACGAAATCGTTCTTCTGAGTTCAAATGAATTTTTCCATGTGTACACAAGATATAGCATGGCCTATTTAATCATAACTGACGTATTTTGATATAATACAACGGGCTTTCGGTTTATTCTCGTGAAGGATAAAGCCTTTTTCGGTTTTTCGGTGATTGAACAGCATTGGTCATAATGTAAACATTAGTTATGTAATATTTATGTAATATCCCACCAAACTGACCGATTACAGCTATATAAAATAAAGTTCGAATATTTTTCTAATAATGAAACGCAAAGATATACGTAGTCTATATTTATATTATTTTCGTATCGAATAGAACAGCAACAAAAGAGAAGACTATGATAATGCGAGGATTTGGCAAAATTACTGGGGTTCTGAGCGCAGTACTAGTGATACACGTGTATTGAAGAACTTAACGAGTGTTTGTAACAGAAGCAGAGCCAGTGAAAGAAAATATATGACGCTTTCATGTCGATCCGGCACCAATTTAAAAAAAAATAGTTACATGGGATGAAATAATATATATATTTGACTGGTAGTTCATAAATGTGAATGAATTTTATGAATAATAGTAGCAAAAGTTGACAATAAAAAATTGTACTTTTGAAGCATTTTCAAATATGCAATTTTGCATTAGAGGACATTTATTTGAATATCTTTTAAAATATTTTAAACATACAGAAGACGTGACACGACTGTTTTTAAATCTATTTTCTAAAATAAATAAAAAAATATAAGTCTTAAAACAAGTTTCATTTAATTTAGGCTACCAAAACCTGACCAGTCGGCATTTTTAATGTCACAGATTCCAACTCGTGTCAGAATCAATGCTGATCGTAATGACGTCACGTGTGACTAACCAAGAAAATGTCTCAAACTGGACGATGTCAATCACTTTTCTGCACAATTACACGATGGAAGGTATTGACAGCAGTTTTCGCGATTACTGTCAAACTAAAGACAATTAGTGCGGTGACTGATGGCAAATTTTTTTGATATTAATCTCCCCTCCAAGACTTTATACCACCCATACTTTGTATATAGCTTACAGCAGTTGCATTATCTGTAAGAATTTTTACATTTTCAACAGTATGCAAGTTGTCCTTAAATGATTTCAGAGCATAATCAACAGCTAATAATTCTAAACAATCAATATGATTATCTTGTTCATCTTTGCTCCATCTGCTACCAATTTTTTGTTCATTCAAAATTGCTCCCAACCAAAATTTGAGGCGTCTGTCTGAATTGTAACCTGTGGGTTAGCTCTATTAAATTTCCTCTTTTGATTATAAATGTTTCTGACCACCACTCCAGGTCTTGTTTCATTTCTGATGTTACAAACATTTCAGAATCAAAATCTCCCATAGCTAATTTTAATGCTTTAATTTTTTCTTTCTCTATTTTTCTGTTATAGGGCTTACCAAATTCGACAGCAGGGAGACTAGATATGAGTATCCCAAGTACTCTAGCTACTTCCCTAATTTTACATTTATTTTTGTTTTTTAATTGTTTGCTTTCTTTAGCAATAGTGTTTTGTTTTTCAACTGGTAAAGCAACTATCATATTTCTGAGTCAATGTAAAATCCTAAAAACTCAATGTGCTTTTTAGGAGTAAAAACTGACTTATCTTGGTGTACTATGAATCCAAGACTTGACACCAAATTAACAGTTTCTGTAACATTATTTTTGCATTCAAGTTCAGTATCACCTAATAGTAGTGAATCGTCAATGTACCCAACATTAACATAACCCATTTTACGCAAACTTGCATATACAACTTTCATAATTTTGGTAAAAAGCCTTGGTGTCATAGTTATACCATTTGGTAGGCAGGAATATTGAAAATATTTTCCTTTCCAAACAAATCTTAAATATTTTTTATGCTGGTCAGCAATGTTCACAGAATAATAAGCAATCTAAGATCTACACTTGACATGTATGAGTTTTCTTTAATTTAATTTAAAGCGCTTTCAAAAGAATCCATTTTGAAATGTTGATATTCAATGTGTTTATTTAATTCTTTCAAATTAAGTATCAATCTGTATTCACCTTTCTTTTTTTGGTCTTGCAAAAATTGGGGAAATAAATTCATTTACTTCAGTTTCAACTTCTTGAATTACATTCATTTTTAATAATTTTTCAATTTCTATATCAACAATGTTCTCTTCCTTTAAATTGAATTTAGAATTTCTTATTGACATTTTATTTTGTATAGGAAGAATATTGTCTATAAATTCTATGTAACAGCATCTACAATGTTCCTGCTTGAAATTCATTTTTGTGTATACTCACAACATCTAATTTCTGTACTTGTTGTGAGTCCAACGAGAGTTTTTTTTTACTCGGATTTGTCAATTGACCTAGAGGCACTACGACGACCTCTTCCACCTCTGCCTCTTCCACGGCGTCTATTTCATGATGATTTCCATTCACCACGGAAACCACTTCTAAACTGGTTATACCATTACCTTCTGCAAGGCAATTTGAAATTTTACTACATTCTCCAATGTCTTTAACTGTTTTAGAGACATCTCAACCAAATAACCATTTATTGAAAGGTTGTGTTTTATTAAACAGATGACTATATTCACCTTTTACACCAGGTTTCATGAGTTATCTCATAGCTAAGCATATTTCTTTATTTGCATGACCAAATAAAGCAAGAGAGTCCATACAAACATCAAGTATACCTTCCAACTCGGCTTTGTTTTGAGTATCTTCTTATCCTACAATTTTGTCTAGTCTATTTACAACTTTTGACAGATAAGTTGCCCCTCTGACTACAGTAGTTTGACACTGTTTCATTCTAATGTAATTAGTTCTAGTTCTGGGCCTATAAGGTCCCATACTAACTGATCAGTTTGGACTGGTACAAGTCCTTCACAATTATCGGGTCAATTACTCTTTTCATCTTTTATGAGTTCTTTGTATTTCTCTTCACCAGATCTGAATCTTTTATTCGTGTTGGTAAACCTAGACTCTTCACTGCTTGTAGCAGTTTTCTGTTTCTTACAAGGTTGTTCATTAATATCGGTGTCATGACCTTCATCATCTTCATGGACCTCGTCCACATGTCCTTTATCTTCCTCACCTTCACAATCATACTCTTCATCATAACCATCATCATTGTACTAAACGTCAATACGTTTGTTCATATCTTCCAACCTTTTTTTGGTTGACGATTGTTCATTTCTCATATCAGTAAGCATATTGATAATCACATTATTAATGCTATTTGAAGAACTAGGGACACCTCGTGGTCCTTGTTTACAACGGGCTTTCCTTTAGCGTCCTTGTTATTGACCATTGGACCGCACCCTGTACTACTTTTAACAATAGTTTTTGAGCATTTGCCTTTAGAGGGACCTTTACGCTTTCCTTCTAATGCTAGTTCTTCTTCATTCAAACTAAGTAAGTCATCTTCAAAAGGAGATTTAGGAGTTCTTTCTACTTTCCTCTTGTTCAGCATGGCTTCCACCATCTTTGTCAATTAATAATCTCGTTTCACAAACGAAATTGTAAAATCTTTACTTTCGTAAAAATGCTCTTAATAAAGACATATACTGTTATTTATTATAATAATATATATATACAATTCAATCACATTGACTTAATATAACTTTATTACAATCTTTCTTAGAGGTTGCGCATCGAGACAAACCACGTCCGCTCGATAGCCAAGTTAGCAACACATTTAAGGTTGCTGTTGCGCAATACTATCTTATCTAATACCGGAAGTGTTATGACGTAAAAGAACTACAATTAAATGTAGGCAAACCAGGATGACACCATAAAATCGACTTAAATTAAAGGAAATGAGCAAAATATATATCATGATTATTACAAAATATTTGCAATTTTTTGGAAACATCTTACAAATTTACCAGGAATGCATTGAATTTGACAAATATTTTTAACAAATATACAGAAATGATAACCATTTTGACAAAATATCAACATTTTTTTTTTAAATTGTTGGTAGAATTCTGAGTAAAAAGTAGCATGTAAAATAATGAAACTCAAGAATAAAATAAGTGCCATTTAAAATTTCATTTTAATAATTGACCTTATTTATTTTTATGGGGCCTCGGTGGCCGAGTTTTCTGAGTAGTCGAACTGCTGTATCACTAGCCAGTCAACACTGCGGTTGTGAGTTCGAATCCTGCACGTGGCAGCTGCGCTCGACTCTAATCTTAATTGATTAGGAATGTCAGTTTTCCTACCAAAGGACGGTAGTTCTCTCCAGCACTCGGGCTTCCTCCACAAATAAAAACTGACCGCCACGAATTAACACAATAGTACTGAAAGTGGTGTTAAATACCAATCAATCAATCAATATCTATGTTTCAATTTTTGTAAATACCTCATTCTGAAAATTTGATGTAGAATAAAACAATAAATTCTATTATACCGTAAAGTCGGCTACAAAAGGCCCTGACATGAAAAATGTGAATCAATACAAACGAGAGTCTTGCATAAATCAATTAAAAGCACTTGGATTTATGTTGTAAATAGAAAAGTGTATACTTATGTAAATGACAGATACCATTTGAATTTAGTCTGCGCAAGTCACATGTTGGACAATTAAATGTGGATTTTCGTATTACTAATCTAAATGCAGCACCAGTGAAAGCTTGACACGTGACTTTGAAGCATGGTTTTCATTAAGGTATATTGAACTGTTGAGTTTCATTTTTGTTGTGGTGCTACTAATCATTTGACTTTTACCCAAATGGAAATTGGACGTTTAATTTCTCTATAACACCTCTGCCATGAGTAGTTAGTCTCTAACAGATAAGCCTTCAAAACCAAACGAATTTTAATCCTGATGATGTATACAGTTTTCCTATTTTTAATGACACAAACTATTGAAATAAGTTTCAAATAGAATAGAGAATGGACACGGGGAATGTGTCAAAGAGACAACAACCCGACCAAAGAGCAGAAAACAACCAATTGCCATCAATGGGCATATCAATTTATCAAATTATTTAAATCAAGCAATAACAACTTGTCTAAAGACAACTCTGTATAAAAATAAGCTAGAGTATGTCGCCAACTTTCAACCAGAGACCAAATAAATGTAGGCTTGCAAACAAAATAAGATGTATATGTTGCAAATGAGACAACTGTCCAACAGAGGTCAAATGAATGTATGCTTGCAAATACACAAAGACAACTCTGTATAAAAAAATGATTAATATGTTGCCAATGAGACATCTTTTAACCAGAGACCAAATGAATGTATGCTTGCAAATAAATAAAGAGAACTCTGTGTAAAAATAGATTAATATTTTGGGAATGGAACAGCTAGCAAATAAATAAAGACAACTCTGTATAAAATATAATCAAATAAATGTATGCTTGCAAATAAATAAATATGCAAGGGATGCTTTCCTAATTTGTACATCTACCTCTTATCTTTTATTTGCATGACTTGTATTTTTTGAGAAATTTGTCCAACTCCATAACCAACTGAATCAGTTTTGCCATGTATAGTTCAAAACAAAAAAAATGATAAATTTAAAGCGTTTTATTTTATTTATTTTTTTTTAAATGCATACATTATGATGCATAAAACATGTTTAATTGAAAAAACCCTGGTCTACCAATTAAATTCAATTATACATCCCGCCATTGTGTTATTGTGCTATGGTAATTTTTTGTATTCTTGTCTTACATTTTTGCTTATGTGCTTTGTCTAAAGAGTGTCTACGTGCCATTTTGTTTTCCTTTGTTGACATATATGTTTGTTTTTATAGTGATTAAGATTATAACACAATGTTGGCTGCTGTACCCAAACTTTTGACATTTTTACCTATTATGTCTGTTTTTTTGCTTACACAATGTAGTCAATATAACGGAATTTTCGGCGACTGTCATACAAGTGAGAGCTAGCTATAAAATCAGGTTCAATCCACCATTTTCCATAAGGAAATGCCCGAACCAAGTCAGGAATATGACAGTTGTTTTCCATTCGTTTGATGTGTTTGAGCTTTTTATTTTGCCATTTGTTAAGGGACTTTCCGTTTTGAATTTTCCTTGGAGTTCGGTATTATTGTTATTTTACTTTTAAGATTGATTCCATGTAGACTTACTTGTTTTAATAAATAAACATAAACGGTGTCGTGTGAAGTAAAACAATGCATTCAATTTTCATAATCGCACTATATTGTTATATGTCACCAACTGTAAAGTTTATATGGCAATAACAAATATTGAATTGAATTGAATATATTGCTTAGATTTAAATGCTATGTGTTTAGTCTGATAAAAATAAAAACAAAAAAGAATTGAAAATAATCAACACTCATTCCTGTTAATAAATCTTTTCCGAAATTCAAACTATTATATATAATAATATCAATAAACGCAAACGTCAAGTATTTACTGATGGACATTTTTAATCAAATCAATCTCTTCGTCAAGTCTAACGCGATACAAAATATAAGCAAGACTTATAAAATTATACTAAAACAGTATAAAATAAATAACGTAGTATTAAATGATAATGGTCAAATATTAATTACGTTTTGTGTAAGATGCCAGGATTTAAATTTCTTGTGAATTGAAATCAAATTTTTTTTTTTATTCACTGCAGTTTGGATTTTAGATATCAATTTATGTGCATCCCTGATAATTGGTGTTCATATGTTGCATATCATTTTCATAAATGTATGCACTGTTACAACCTGTCTGACATAATATAACATTATTAGTGATATTTTATTAATGATAAATTTAGTTTCAGTTAAAACTTATCTATTCAAATACATATTCTAGCCTTGTTTTTTTACTTTAACTTTTTGTAGTATCTTTTAACAAAATTAAAGATTTTGACAGAAAGATCGTTTTGTTTAATTATCTTTGACTTTCTGCTTTCCAGCCTAAGATAAAATGGTTTTAACAGAAATATTGTTTTATTTAATTATCTTCCTGCTTTCCGACCTCATTCAATGATGGAAATCACATTACACGAGGTAAACGTTCAGAAATAATCAGTTCATTGTGACAATGCACTATAATACTATTAATACAAAGATTATATAATGCAGATACAATGGATAAGCGTTGGTTCGTTAAAAAGATACGACGAACTCGTAGGATGAGTGGTATCTTTTTAACGGTCCAACGCTTATCCATTGTGTCTATTATTTAAACTATTGTTGAGACGTCTTTTCAAAATAACAGTACTTTATTTAAGTAGGCCCTATTTATCTGTGATTTCAAATAACCACGTAATTATCTTGAAAGATTCACAAGAAACAACGAATAATTAGGAGTATATTAGTGGATTTAAATCATGAAATAATATTTTAATTCTAATAATAACACCATTACAAACACAATTCAATTTTAATAGTCTTGTCATGGTTAGAAAATACATAAAATAACACCATTACAAACTCAATCTTATATTCTTGTACGTGTCTACAATAAAACAAATCTTTTCTATTTTTAGAAATTTGCCTGTGATAATATAAACGTCACAAAAAATACGTCACTTTTTGTGGCGTTGATACGTACATTCGTGTGACGCACAGTTTATAATTCGTTTGTGGTGTCCTGGTGTGCTGTCGTGAATTCATGGGAGGTGTCCGTTGTTATTCTGTGGTTTACATGTTGTAATGTACTATTATATTATCTATTTATGTGTTTCTCTGTCCTGAGTGTTCTTGCGTTTATTTGTACTGTATTCCTGTCACGTAATGTTGTCATTTTAGCGGTATTTTTAACATTGCCATATAAGCGGGAGGTTTGGCTTGCCATAAAACCAGGTTTAACCCACCATTTTTTCTTAAAATGTCCTGTACCATGTCAGGAATATGGCAGTTGTTATCAAATAGTCCGTTTCTATGTATGTTGGCGTTTGTTTTTGTTGCAGTTCAGTGTTTCTGTTGTTCCGTTGTTTTCCTCTTATAGTTGATGTGTTTCCCTCGGTTTTGGTTTGTGACCCGGATTAAATTTGCTTTTCGCTTAATCGATTTATGACTATTGAACAGCGGTATACTACTGTTACCTTTATTTAAAACAAAATTGCATGCACTTTTAGTATACTGTACTGAAATTTCCATTGAATCAGTATGACTGTAATTTACAAAATAAGGCATATTCGAACTCATTTCTAAGTATATTTAATACGTATGTTACCGAATTTCTAGCTAAAAACAAATTCTAGGCACATCACGATTTACTCATATAGTGATTGCAAATATGCAAATTTAAAGATATGTATTAAAACAGATGAAATCATCCAATATTTATTAAAAAATGGTCACATTGAATGTTATCATTTTCTTTTGAAACACGTGAAATAGCCAATTAAAAACCAAAAATAAACGGGGAAATTCCGTTCTTATTGCAAAAATAGCAACAACACACACACACAAAAATTAGAAAAAATGGAAAAACTAAAGAAAAGGGACAACAAAGTGAAAATATGGATTCGAACCTAATAAAAATGAAAACAACACGTTATAAATTTCATGCGTCCGAAGCGCTTTTCTAGATTTACCTTCATCAGGAACGCTCAAAGCCGAAAATTTGAAAGCCAAGGATGTATAAGAACCGAAACAGTTGAAGAGCTATACGACTAAAAAGGACCTACCGACAAATCTACACTTTTAACTTGACTCTACGACTCTTTCAGACAAGGCAAGACAAGACACATACTTTATTAAAGTCTCACCTCAATATTGACATATAGTCATACACATATTGATAGAATCACAATATCATTTAAAACAACAAGAGCCACCCTAAAAAGAGTTATGAAAGACTATGAAATTATTTCTACAAAACATACAGTTATCTACAATTATATAAAATACTTTTTTCTTTTTAATATCCCATCATAGCAGATTTTGGCTAAAAAAACATACACTTTCATCATTGAACAAAAACCTGAATTTATCATCATCGGGCAAGTTCACAAAGTTACAATTAAAGGAGGAGCTAGCATGGATAAATAAAATAGCACGCAAAGCTGCATATACTGGGCAGTTCAGTAGAACATGTTTCTCATCTTCAATAATATTATTTTCATTACATTGATCATGAAAACACAATCTATTTTCAATCACAATACCTTCATAACGACCAGTTTCTATTCTCATAGGCGCAACACCACACCTATTTGCTAAATTTTGCATATGCACTATTATATTTACCAGGCATATTTTTACATAAATAAATAAATTATTAATGATATTCTTGTTTAAATATTCTATATGTTCTTAGTTTACTACGTTCATTACATATTAAGTCAGGGAACAATTTCTCTTTATATCCACAAACATTATCATTTTCAGTCTGTTTAATTGATTTTTTTTTATCAATAGTAATATCAGTTTTACATAAAACTCCATATTAATTTCTTTAAATTTCACATGGACTCTATGGTCCCAATTTTCAAATGTACTATTATAATATTTATTTCCTAATACGAAAACCTTTTTATTTACTCTACATTGAGACATTTTAGTAAGTCTAGACCATATTCTAAAAATGCATGTCCACTGAGATATAATACAGGGTATTCATTCCATATCTCCATATAAAGCCAAGTTAGGGGTGTATTTTCCAACACCCATAAAAATCTCATTGATCTATTTTTTTACAGCATTAATGCAAAAAAACTCCTCTGACCCCAAATTGAGACACCATATTCAATTACAGACATAACAAGTGTATCAAAATGTTTTGTAAATGCATCAAATTTAAAACCTCCATTAGCTTTATATTTAGCTATTAACAAACTAATAACTTCTAACATATTTAGCTATTGCCTTTGCCATACACTTGTAATCTAAAAATTCTATTAATACTAAAAAGCTAAATAAGTATAACAAGGAACAATTTCCATATTATAATTATTAAATACAAATGTAAAATTTAAATTTGGTGTAGACTGAGTTCTGAAATGTACAATTTTTTATTTCTCCAGTTTTACAACTAAATCATTTTTACAGCACCATATATCTAAAGTGTCTAACACTTTTTGTAGGTCTTTCTCATTTTCTGTTAAAATACAAGCTCATCTGAATGAAGTAATACACAAATTTTTTCATCATCAATTTTTACTCCAATATCCAAATGTTTAGCTTCATCTACAAAGTCAATATATAAAAATGTTAAAAAAAATTGGAGAAAGTATACACCCTTGTTTTAAACCACATTTAACCTCAAACCAATCAGTAAACTTGCCATTTAATTCAACACATGAATATACATTTCTATAAAGTGAAAAAATAGCATTTAACATTTTACTGCTTATTCCTAAATTTTCCAATTTACCAAATAGCAATTCTCTATTTATCCACTCATATGCTTTTTTAAAATTCAATAAATGCTACATATGTTGATAATTTACGTAGTTTACGTGTTTCTATTACAGTAGTTAAAGTAGAAATATGATCTAGTGTATTTCGTTTTTTTCTAAAACCATTTTGCTCATCATGAAGGAAATCTAGTTCATCAAGTTTGACAGTTAGGCGTGAATTAAGTACACCACAGTAAAGTTTATAAGATAAAGGAGCCAAAGTTATTCCACGGTATGCCATAGGGTCTGTATGATCTGCAGTAGAGCTTTTTGGAATCGGAGTAATGATACCTTTTGACCATATAGCAGGTATCTTACCAGAATTAAAGCAAATATTAAAAATTCGAGTTGTAGCTAACAAAATAGTTTCGTTCTTATAAAGTTCAACTGTAATTTCATCACAACCTGGCGATTTAACATTTTTCGAAGATAACAAAACCTTATACACTTCTTCATATGATATTATACTATCAAGATACACATCATTCACATTTACATCACTATGAATATATTCAACACTATTATGATCATTTCTATTTCACATATATATTAGAAAATTGACTTTTCCATTTATCTAACACTACATGTATATGCTTGTCACATGATACTGACTCATCACTTAATTCCACTTCCATAGGAATAGAACAGCGGCGTTCACTACCAACCCTTATTTTACCAATTTTCCTCCAAAACACTTTTGGATTTTCACAAGATCCTGTAAGGAATACTAATATTTTCGTTTGGCACTTTGAACGGCCTTATTAAACATCAATCGTTTATTTACAAATATATATGACGAAACTCCCGCTTATTACGTTTAATTCTACATTTAATCCACACTTTTCTGATTTACACACTTCATTCCACCATTCTTTTTTACACCTTCTTTTATTTATATTAAATCCATTCGATAGAATGATCGGGGATAGCTTTATTCAAGTCGTACTTTCCCAACGCATTAATTTCTTAAACTATTAAACTTGTTCTGGTTACATAAGAATTGCTAAAATTTTCCAAATCTTCATATGGCAAAACACAATAATCCACTACGCTCATTCCTCTAGTAGATATAAATGTATAATCAATATCTCATTAAGTTTTATAATCAATATGTTAAGTTTTTCGACCATTCAAAATACAGCAATTTACATCTGTTAAAAAAACACCGAAAATATTCCCATATCCGTTATGCTGAAAGTCTACCTCATTTCTTTCATTCCTTCAATAGAGTCTGGTAAATCTGAACAACGACTATTCCAATCACCACAAATATAAAATGGTTTTCCTTGTGGAATAGTGTAAATGTTTGTCATCAAAATATCAAAATATCAAAATATACCTCGCGGCTACTACCAGTTACTTATACCATATGTTGTCTATTACAAGCCCTGTGTGTCGTTTATACCGGTTTAGCACATACTTACAACCTCTCGTCCAATCAAATTGCTTGAAATTGCCTTCTAAGTTTCATAGTACATACTTTTTCCGTGTACCAAGTAACTATGCATGAATGATCACAAGGGTTAGAATTCATTGTATCGTAATCAAGATATTAAAAACAAAAAATGCCACTGGCTATTTTGAAATAAAATGCTGTGTCCCAAATTAAAAGAAAATGTTTGTAATTAGTTTTCACATTGATTTTTATATATCCTGCTATTAAAATATTTGGTTTTGAAAAATATTTATGACAATTGCAAGTTTCTATCATTTAAATAAATAATAAAAATCCTTAATACCTTGATTATAGTACAACGCTATCTTATAAATGTGGTAATTTATCATCCATGAAATAACTTTGTACTAAAAAAAAGTATGTACTACGAAACCTTGTGAAGGGAAATTAAGGCAACTTGATGATGATGATGTTTTTAACTTTCCTAAAAGGAACTTGATCAATTTCATCATAAATTGAAAAACCGTGATAGTGTCTGAAGGGAATGTGCCACCTATATCTATATCTGCAAATTAATTATATATGCCTGTTTTTTTGTCAATTCATTTTGTCACCTTACTATGTAAATGAGTACATTTAGAAAGACACTGCTATATCTCGATATGAATACTTACACCAGCAGCTATCATATTTTCATTCAGGAGTCAAGGGCCTCTTAAAATCACATATTTTTATGCGAGATTTACTCATAAAGCGCTATTTTCCCCATTTCGTGTTCCCTGCATTTATAAACTCACGATCTGGTAAATCACTGTCACATATTGAACATGATAGCTATGATGCTAGTAAGTAAATTTACAAAACATAAAACTTGGTTAATGAAGTCCGTTTACAAACAATGATGCAACTAGTCAGCCAAAATAAACTATCAATAGACCAATTAAAAGATTACTTGAGTTGTAAATATGTGCTAAATTGGTAAGTCTATGAAAAGGTATATACTATGAAATTAAGTGCTCGAGACAAGCCCCTCACTCTAAATTTCATAGTACATACCTTTTCATAGACTAACCGATACGTGTATTATATATATAAAATAAACATCTTGATTAAAATCATTTGGTAGCCTAGAGGTTTCGTCGATGTGATATAAATCATGCAAAACAGACCTTACAAACATGTTTAACCCCGCCACATTCTTTATGTGCCTGTCCCAAGTCAGTAGCCTGTAGTTCAGTTGTGTCGTTGGTTCATGTCTGTTATATTTGTTTTTTCGTAAATTGTTTTGTTATAAATCATGCCGTTAGTTTTCTCAATTGAATTGTTTCATATTATTCATATCGGGGTCTTTTATAGCCGACTATACGGTATGAGTTTTTCTCATTGTTGAAGGTCGTACTGTTGCCTATTAATGCTTACATCCACTACATTTTAACTTTGGTGGATATTTGTCTCATTGGCATTCATACTAGATCTCCTTATTTTTATATTCAAAGGACGGGGTTCGATTCCCAGTCAAGGCAAATAAAAATTACAAAGTTAAAGGTAAACTAATGACATTAGTTAACAGATGTAAAAAAATTAAGGACTTGGCGGGTCCATTTCAGCGACAGATTTGTAAAGGTTAGACACTACTTGGTTATTTTTTAGGAATATCTAAAGTCCGAGGCGTAGCCGAGGGTTTTAAATGTTCGTAAAACATGACTAAGTATTGTCTGACCAATTTAGAACATATTCACACCTTCGAGTGATATTACAAAATTATCCTTTGCCATTGTAATAATCAAACCTTAATATGAGTTCACTTTCAGCGTTAACATGGTTAATAAAAGGGATGTAAATCATATCTAATGGTCATTTCAACAGATGGAATGATATAGCACTGAGATAGTTTTGTAAGGACAAAAAGGAAAAATTGTTCAAAAGTGAAATTCTTTTCTGCTTCAGGTAAAATTTAATACATATACAATGTATATCTCAAATTCCTTCAGTATAAAAAGCACACAATGTCATATAAATTAGCTTTTCGAAAATTGTGTACACTTTTAGAATAATAAAACTTCATCAATAAATATTAAAATTAAGATCGTTCTAACATCAGATGCTTACTATTTTATTATTATTGGATTTTTTTTAATTTCTTTTGCTTCCTATTGTTTCATAAAAACACATTGGCTCTCAGGTAGATAAGTTTAAATACTACTTTCCTACACCTTTGCCCCCCTTTTCAATTCTTTTTTTAATTTTCCATTTATGTACCATTATATAACGTTTACAATATTCAAAACTTACCTAAAAATGTAATTATATTCTATTGCTTTCATTTATAATAATTAGACAAACAACAGTACTCATTTTTTTTCTTTTGCTCTTTTCCTATGAAAATTGCCTCAGGGGATTTTACACTTAGTGCAGTTTTAAAGAGTTCACTTTTATAATTAATCTACAATGAAAAGTCATGCATGTATAGCATTTTATAGTGCATGGAAAGCCATGTACTATGAAAAATAGACGGGGAAAATCTGATTTTCAATTGGACTAGAAGGGATTAGTATGTTCTAAAGGAAGCGTTGATTCTCGAAAAGAAACCACGGTAAATGAATAGGCTGACGTCATGGCAATGGTTTAAACTTTAATAAACATTTACATCAAAACGCCTGAATTATGTCAAAAGGTAAATACGGGTGGAATATCCTATTTTTTTACATATTCCGATCTACAAATGAACTTTGATTGCTAAAACTTGTTTATCTATGGTTAAAATATACTCGTCCTGAACATGCATGAAATATTTTCCACTGGACGTTAAGCAACCAATAATCAATCGGTTTATTCCTTCAGTGCCTACATCCTTCGATCTGCCGACAAAATAAGTAAAAATATATTGGTATTCAACGAACAGTTTCTGATTAACATTAATTGTAGTCAAAACGAAAATTAATTATAATTTGTAAAGGTAAGCATGGTCTTCTGTTTGCAAAGAAGAATTTTTTTTTTCTGTTTGTTTAGAATGAGGATTATTTTATGGGAAATATTGATAAAAAGAACATTTAGCTCTTGTTGATAGCTTAGTGAAAGGATATTAAAGATAACTAAAATAAGTTGGCAGTAAAACCCTCACCAATGTGGAGTGTCCATTTGGCTGTGCGGAAAGTATAAATTCTCAACAACGTCTGGTCATAACGGGGACGTTAAATCCGATGCTTCGTGAAGAGAGAGTGCCACACTCTCCGCACTTTGAGAACTCTTACAACAACTCTTTTCTGGGTTGGTGGTCTTATATGTAAGGCAAAATTTCATTCCCTGTCCAATTTACCCTGATTTTTCAGTGGCATTCCAAATTTCCCGCCCTTCATCCCGGTCGACCCTATTACAGAACCTATACCTATTGTATGTATTGTTAATTTGTTCCCGTCCCGTACATGCATGCGATATCTGCCACTAGACGAAAAACCAAAAAACTTCAGAAAAATGCAAGAACTTGTAGTATTGACAATTTAGGTATTCATTTTTAGATTCTTTGAATCTTTTCTGGATGCATAAGATGTACATTTGTGTATTTGATGATGGTATATTCAAATGAGGTCGTCACTTGCTTTCATTTCGGTTTTTTGTAATTTCTCCATATACAGTTTCCAATTTATATTGTCAAATTAAAATTAAATTTAATCTACGAATTAGCGTAATCATTGGCATAAACCAAATTTTTTTGCGCAAATGATACAAGGTATTCTATAACCTAGTGGCGCAAACAGATTTCTTCCCCAATTGTTATGATATTGTAACTATTATATTTATTTAGTTGGCCTAACTTGTTTTGTGTGGCCTAAGAATGTTTACATGTTTACATTGTGTACAAAATAAAATACATTGTATTACAACTATGCAGTTTAGAAATCACTGGAACAATCATTGATACTAATGGAATGATTAGAACTTTCTATTTCACTTACATAACGTTTCCACAATGATCATAACAAAAGATGCGTAATTTATATTTCTAGCGTTGTCTAGAAATTTCCGTTTGAGTATTTAAATGCAGACCCAAAAGTTAGTTGAATATAGAGATTTAGAGATAGACATCGATAGACATCAACATTCTCAGCAGTTGGATTGACATTTTTATTTACAAACTACATCATACTAGATTGTGACCAATTGGATATAATATTCTGTGGATTCCGAGAAGATTTCCGGATAAAGAAAAGATAAAAGATTGGACATATATTTTGACAGTTAAGTTGACATTTCTTTTTATGTAATACTTCTTGTAAACTTGTGTATAATAAATCTTGTTAAATTTTATTATTGATTTGTGTCTTTTGTTGGCTACAATAAAAAGGCGATTTTCTGACATAACAGAAATTGGGGGCTCAAGTCCGGGATAACGTTAATATCTTATTAAAATTTTTATTAGAACTAGCCAACAAAATTCGACAATATGGCATTTGATGCCGGTAAATTTTTGAAAACGCCAGACCTTGAAGGGTTTGATAATTTAAAGAAAGAGGAATTAGTGTTGCTTTTTAAACATCTGAAATTAGACTTTAGAGTATCTATGAGAAAACAAATTATAAAAAATTTGGTAATAGATAAATTAGTTGACTCAGAAATTTTTGGTGAAGAGGCTCTTGAACTCAAGGTCGAAAATGTTGATGCTTTCAAATTAAAACAGCTTGAATTAGAACATGAACTTAAATTAAAACAATTGGAAAAGAAAAGAAGAAAGGCAGGCAGAACTTGAAATGAAGGAAAGGTTAGAGATGGAGAAGATGAAAGAAAAGAAAAGAAGATGAATTTAAATTAAAACAGGCAGAACTTGAAATGAGGGAAAGGTTAGAGATTGAGAAAATGAAAATTGAAATGGCAAAAGAAGAAAGCAACACTAAATTCCAATCAAAATCAGAACATCTTAATTTTGATGCAGCAAAAATATACGTTTGGTTCCAAAATTTTGTGAAAAACAGTTGACAAATTTTTCCACAGTTTGAGAAAATTGCTCAAAATTTGAAATGGCCGAAGCCTTTTTGGACTACAATGCTGCAAAGTGTTTTTGATGGCAAGGCCGCTGAAATTTACTCAGCACTTTCATCAGAAAATAGTTCTGATTATGACAAGGTTAAAAAGGAAGTTTTAAAAGCTTATGAGCTAGTGCCAGAAGCATATAGACAGAAATTTAGGTCTTATAAAAAGTTTGATTCACAAACCTATGTTGAATTTGCTAGGAAAAGAAGATCTATTTGATAAATGGCTTACGTCAAAGAAAATAGATAAAATTTTGATAATTTAAGACAATTGATGTTATTAGAAGAGTTCAAGCAGTGTGTTCATTTAGACTTAAAAACACATTTAGATGACAAAACTGTTGAGACATTACAAGATGCAGCTGTTATTTCCGATAATTATACCCTTTCACATAAGAAAAGTTTCAAAGGTCAAAATTTTAATACTTCGAGTGGAAATTACAAGAATCAAAGCACTGAGCGTACTGATAGTAAGCCTGTTGCACAGAATAAGAGTCCGTCTAGTTATAATATGTCTATTCCAAAATTTGATACTTTTGAGAAGAAGTCACTGACTTGTGCTTATTGTAAGAAGAATGGTCACCTGATGGCTGATTGTTTTAGACTCCAGAAGAAGAATGAAAGAGATAATAAGCCAAGACCAGTGCTTGTACGACACCCCGTGTTACCAATACGTTGGAATGTCCTACGAGTCAGGCTTTTAAGTCCAGTTTTTGTGATTACATGGAGGATTATAAACCTTTTATGTCTGATGGGTTTGTTTCTATTGTTGATAATACTACTCCTCAGCCTATTAAGATTTTACGGGACACTGGAGCTTCTCAGTCTTTATTGTTAGAAGGTGTGTTGCCTTTGTCCGAGGAGACTTCTGTTGGTGCCTCCGTTTTGTTACAAGGTGTGGAGTTAGGTTGTATAGATGTTCCCCTCCATCGTATTTATCTGAAGTCAGATTTGATTACTGGACCAGTTGTTGTGGGTGTTCGTCCTAATCTCCCTGTTGAGGGTGTTTCATTATTGCCATGAAATGATCTAGCTAGGAACAAAGTGGTTGCTGAACCAATTGTGTCTAGGGAACCGGTGGTGGATGTTAAATCACCTGAAGATGATGCTGAACTGTATCAAGCTTGTGTTGTTACTAGGGCGATGGCTAGAAAACAGCAAAATGATGATTTGCAAGAAGAACAGTTTGATTACATGGACCTTTCTGACACCTTTATAGCCGACATTGAAGATCCCGGTAGCTCAGAGAAGGCCGTAATAAGACCACCTAGTATTAGCAAGAATGTAATTATGCCATGGCCAGACGTAAACAGCCATTCATTAGACCGAAGGAAATTTGTTGAAGAACAAAATAAAGACCCTGAGGTTCTTCAGCTCTGCAAGAGGGCTCAACCACAGGAGGAAGCAGACAAAGTGGCCGAATGCTATTACCATCAAGACGGTATTTTAATGAGAAAGTGGAGGCCCCCTGATGCTACCCCAGAGGAGGAATGGAGAGTGGTATACCAAGTGGTGGTGCCTAAAGTCTATAGGCAAGATATTATTGATCTTGCCCATGACACCCCCTTGGCTGGACACTTAGGCATAAGGAAGACTTGCCTTAAGATCTTGCAGCATTTCTACTGGCCAAGACTAAGAAGTGATGTCGCAGAATACTGTAAATCATGCCATATATGCCAGGTTGTTGGTAAGCCTAACCAGAAAATACCACCAGCACCACTTCTGCCTATTTCAGCCTTTGAAGAACCTTTCAGCCGAGTACTCATTGACTGCGTTGGACCTTTACCGAAGACCAAGACCGGAAATGCGTATTTATTGACAATCATGTGTACCTCCACTCGTTTTCTTGAGGCTATTCCATTAAGGAATATCAAGACACCTACTATTGTCAAAGCTCTGATCAAATTTTTCACGCTAGTAGGACTTCCAAAGTCTATACAGTCCGACCAGGGTTCAAATTTCATGTCAGGTTTATTTCAGCAATTCGTGTACCAGTTAGGGATTGCTCAGTATTGGTCAAGTGCTTATCATCCAGAATCTCAAGGTGCCTTAGAACGTTTTCATCAAACATTGAAGAACATGATCAGAACTTTTTGTCTTCAATTTGACAGGGATTGGGATGATGGTGTTCACTTTTTACTTTTTGCGGTCCGAGAGTCTGTTCAAGAATCCCTTGGTTTTAGTCCCTTTGAGTTGGTATTTGGTCATATTGTGAGGGGACCTTTAAAATTGATAAAGGAAAAGTGGCTTACTGAACACACTGACTTGAATCTTCTAGACTATGTATCTAGATTTAAAGAAAAATTGTATACTGCTTGTCAAATTGCTCAGAACAATTTAAAACTGTTCAGAATAAGATGAAAATATGGTATGATAAAGATGCCAGGGACAGATTTTTTAGCCTGGTGATAAGGTACTTGTATTTTGCCAGTCCCTGGACATCCATTACAAGCTAAATATTGTGGTCCTTATACCATAGAGAGTAAAATCAATGATTTGAATTATATTGTAAAAACACCAGGTCGGCGTAAACAAAATAGAGTGTGTCACATTAATATGTTAAAACCATATTTTGAGCGTACTAATGAAGGTAAACCCGTTGCCACTTTAGCCATGGTTAAATTGGAGAACAATCATGACAAACCAGATGTAATTGAACCACCTTTTAGTTCTAAAACTATGGAAGAGACAGTTAGATTGAAAAATTCAGAAATTTTGTCAAATTTAGATTCAAAACTTGCACATCTGTCTTTTGATCGTAGAGAAAAATTAAAAGCTTTGGTATTTTCTTTTAAAAATCTTTTCCCAGATGTGCCAAACAAAACCACTGCTGTTTGTCATGATGTCGATGTAGGTGATGCTTCTCCAATTAAGCAACATCCTTACCGGCTCAATCCACTCAAACTTGAATATATGAGACAAGAAATTAAATGTATGCTTGACAATGATATTATTGAGCCGAGTAACAGTGAATGGAGCTCTCCTTGTCTCCTTGTGCCGAAACCAGATAAAACCTTTCGTTTCGTAACTGATTTCAGAAAAGTAAATTCTGTTTCAAAATGTGATTCCTATCCGATTCCAAGGATAGACGACTGCATTGATAACATTGGACAAGCAAAATTTGTGAGCAAATTTGATTTATTGAAAGGTTACTGGCAAGTCCCATTGACACAGAGAGCTCGAGAAATATCAGCTTTTTTCACACCAAATGGCTTATTTCAATATACTGTAATGCCGTTTGGCATGAAAAGTGCTCCAGCTACATTTCAAAGAATGGTCAATAATGTTATAAAAGATTTAGACTGTTGTTATGCTTATATTGATGATCTTATTGTATGTAGTGATAGCTGGGAAGAGCATTTAACACATTTATATGATACTTTTGATAGATTGTCACAATCAAATTTGACTGTTAATCTTGGTAAAAGTGAATTTTGTCAGGCCACTGTTGATTATTTAGGGCATACAGTTGGCCAAAGTCAGGTGAAACCTATTACGGCTAAAGTGGATGCAATTACCAAATTTCCTCCTCCTACAAAAAAAAAAAAACAACTTATGAGATATTTAGGCATGATTGGATTTTACAGGAAATTCTGTTCAAATTTTGCGACTGTTGTTCAACCATTGACTCATCTTTTACGGAAAGATTCTAAATTCATCTGGAGTGAAAATTGTCAAAACGCTTTTGAAAATAGCAAATCACTTTTAATTAATAATCCAGTTCTGATCACTCCAGACTTTGAAAAAACAATTTAAACTTGCCGTTGATGCAAGCGATGTAGGAGTTGGAGCTGTTTTGTATCAGGAAACAGATGATAATGTTGAAAAACCTATATCATATTTTTCTAAAAAATTAGATAAACATCAGAAAAATTATTCAACTATTGAAAAAAAGTGTTTTGCACTGTTGTCTGCACTTCAACATTTTGATGTATATTTAAATCCCACTGTGCATCCTATTCTTGTTTATACTGATCATAATCCTCTCACCTTCATACATAAAATGAGAAACAAGAACCAGAGATTGCCTAGGTGGAGTTTATTGTTACAGGAATATGATGTTATTGTAAAACATATTAAAGGTAAAGATAATGTAATAGCATATGCTTTATCTAGAACATATTAAAACACTGTGTATATACTATGTATTTTTGTACATATTATTCATGAAAAGTTTTTGTTACACTCAAACTTTTTTAAGGGGGGAGGTGTTATGATATTGTTACTATTATATTTATTTAGTTGGCCTAACTTGTTTTGTGTGGCCTAAGAATGTTTACATGTTTACATTGTGTACAAAATAAAATACATCGTATTACAACTATGCAGTTTAGAAATCACTGGAACAATCATTGATACTAATGGAATGATTAGAACTTTCTATTTCACTTACATAACGTTTCCACAATGATCATAACAAAAGATGCGTAATTTATATTTCTAGCGTTGTCTAGAAATTTCCGTTTGAGTATTTAAATGCAGACCCAAAAGTTAGTCGAATATAGAGATTTAGAGATAGACATCGATAGACATCAACATTCTCAGCAGTTGGATTGACATTTTTATTTACAAACTACATCATACTAGATTGTGACCAATTGGATATAATATTCTGTGGATTCCGAGAAGATTTCCGGATAAAGAAAAGATAAAAGATTGGACATATATTTTGACAGTTAAGTTGACAGTTCTTTTTATGTAATACTTCTTGTAAACTTGTGTATAATAAATCTTGTTAAATTTTATTATTGATTTGTGTCTTTTGTTGGCTACAATTAAAAGGCGATTTTCTGGCATAACACAATAGTCACGTAAACAAGCACATAGATATATATAAAGATAAAAAAACAAAAAAGCACAATAATATATCAAAGCAAATGTCACAATCACATATGAATTATGCACACATATATTTAAAATTTACAACATGAATAGTCACATTTCACGAAGTTTACTATTTTTAAATAACAGTTCATTTCGGGAATTTCAAAATCATCTTCAAATGCAACTTATTCCATTTATTTGTCTCAATTAAATGGGTTTTTTATCTGAAGTTTTCTTAACATTTTCATTATCATTCCATTCCATTTCGATATGTTTTTATTGAAAAATAGGATATTTTTAAGGTTCAAAATAATTTTTAACTTTTAAATACCTTTTCCCTACTAATTATATTTTGTTCTCAAACAGCACCAATTCAATAAAACAACATCATTCTATTCAATTTGTTTTGTTGGCATTCGAGGAATAGATATTTTATAAATTGTAGAAGGCCTTCCAGGAAGATACCAATCAATCAATTAAAATATAAAATGTCATGTTGTAGTCTGCCCATAAAGGGACCGTATAAAGACGTAGATAACTACATGTACCTGTATAAATGATCGAAAATTTTCGAAACGTTCCAAGAATCGTGATTCCGTGGATATCTGAATGGCCCATAGATGTTACCTAAACTAACGCAAACAAACTTTTAATCAGACTGTATCTATGCTAAATGCGAAAAACTAATTCCCTTAATCAATAAATTACGGAAAATGAAAAGCAATTTTTTTAATTTTTGCATCAGACATTAAAAAATGCTTCTGCCAACGTTTCAAAAATTAATAAGATTCACAAAGCTTTTAATGTCGGAATAACTTAAACCTAAAACTGTATGTTAAGGGCATACGGTACAGTTTTGATCCCACGGTGATTTTTTTTACGAAAATTTGCAGTCAAGGTATTTTTCACTTAGTCAATTCAAATATGTAATAAAAAATATACCTTCATGTGCTTAATTTAGAGATAAATGGGGTTGAAATTTTAGACATTTACTTAAAATTTCGGTTTCTTGGACATTTCTATCCTTTGGACAGACATACTTTTAATCAGACTGTATCTATGCTAAATGCGAAAAACTAATTCCCTTAATCAGTAAATTACGGAAAATGAAAAGCAATTTTTTTAATTTTTGCATCAGACATTAAAAAATGCTTCTGCCAACGTTTCAAAAATTAACAAGATTCACAAAGCTTTTAATGTCGGAATAACTTAAACCTAAAACTGTATGTTAAGGGCATACGGTACAGTTTTGATCCCACGGTGATTTTTTTTACGAAAATTTGCAGTCAAGGTATTTTTCACTTAGTCAATTCAAATATGTAATAAAAAATATACCTTCATGTGCTAAATTTAGAGATAAATGGGGTTGAAATTTTAGACATTTACTTAAAATTTCGGTTTCTTGGACATTTCTATCCTTTGGACAGATTTACTTAACTTTTTTGTTTCAAAAGATAATAACATGCGGATTTTTGTAAAAAGATTAGGAATATCTTCTTTACTAAAGAATGCTCTTAATTTGTGTAACAATCCTTTATAAATAATAATTTTTTATTAAATTTCATGATTTTAGAAAAAAAAAAAAAAACGGCATTTTTTGCTGCATATTTATCTAATTTAAAAAATTCATCGGTGATTTTTTTCATAGAAATTAGAAAAAATAATCTTCATACAGAATCAAGTCAAATGTCATTTTAAAACAGACGGATCCATGTACTCGTTTTCAAGCTAATGATTAAAATCACTCGAAAAATGCATCTTTTCCCGATATGTCGCAGTTTGACGTCGCGAAAAATAACATTTTACGTTAGCAACGTCATTACCTTCCATGTAACTGTATCGTATGCCCTTAATGTGATATACACAAGAAAAAAACTAAGCCTATTTTTCAGTAAAATACGAAGAATGGAATATTTTCAAAATTTTGCTTTTGATAATCTCTTTTGATTATATCAAAGCTTCTATCCAAGTACAATGAAGTTCCATGAAGATTTGACAGAGTTAGTGATGATTAAAAAACTTTAACCACAGATGAACCTAAATGTTGACACCGTCGAAACCATCGACGACGACAGAATGAACGGTCGCTTTGTCTCGCCATCCCAATAAAACGTCGCAGGATCGACAGGGAAATTAAAATTATGGTGAAAATAACTTTGAATTTGATTCTATTGTGAAATGATTGGAGATCCTATGACTCTAGGCATGTATTTTTAACTGTTCATTTTGAAGAATTTAAAATCATTTTACAGTATTTATAAAATTTGAAAAAGGTATATAAGAATGTGTTTAATAAAACTTTCATTTTTGGTTTAAAATAGTTGGAAATGTTTTTATTCCAGAAAAATCCTTCTGCACTGAATGCCTTAGGGTGGTACGCATTAAATTATGGTCGAAATACTACAGAAGCGGTAAAATATTTTGAGGAAGCCTTTTCATTAGGATGTCCTGATGCAGCGTATAATTTAGGTATACTTCATTTAACGGGAGGATTTCCTGGAAAAGTTGTTGACGCTGTAAGTAAAGTTTGGTTTGATTATTAATCTTCATGGCGACCAGCATAATTCTTTCAACTGTACAAGGAAACAAATTTTAAACTGAACGGTATTATTATCTCTACAGTCTTAACAAAAATAACTTTATCGTTCTAATTTTAGTCAATTTGAAATCCCTTCTATTCTGATAATATTCCTATATTTTTATAATGCCTCTTTTGCAATTGGCTTATGGAATATGCTCAGGAGAGCAACTAAGCAATCAAGTTGAGCAACACGAACACCACAAAAAACGGTGTTGAACTCCGTTGTTCCAGAAGGGTGAAATAGTTTTTTCCTCCTGTTTTGGTCTTATTTTGAGTTCATTGTGCTTTGACATTGAATTCTGTGGAATTATTAATGTTTTGTTTCGAGCACAATAAATGTGAAATATATTTTGTTGAAATGAGCTCGTGGTTTAACAAGTTTATTTCGATATATGGTATTTTTTAAACATGCATATTATAACTACAACATTGGTCCAATATCTCTTCGTTTTTGGCTTATTATTTTTTCCTCGAATGTCCATATACCTACTGATGGTTATTCTAAAAGCTTGACTTGTTCATTGTAAATTATCGATGATCCAACTGCTCAGCCGCCAGAATTTTGCCGCACAAATTGTTGGTCTCGAGCATACACAATGAAGGTTATTTTTTATTCAAAATTGTCAATCATTGTAGAATTATACCACAACTAAGAATATAAATTTGTTCGGAAGAGTTAATCTGTTTGACGGCTTTAATCCTTCCGTGATTTTTTTTATCTTATGTTTCCTCGTGTATAATGTGTTTTGCTTCCGAGCAGTGCGTTATGAATAAAGGGTATTTTACCGAAACACATGTCATGCGCACTCAGGTTTGAATATTATGTGGATTTTTTAATTGCTTATTTAAAACTGAGTCTGTTTGATACGTATTATTAGAAATTTGAATACGTAAACTTTATTTTCGATTAGGATAAAGCATTGGCATACTTTAACTTTGCTGGAGCTAGAAACCAAATTGACGCCGGAATACAAGTTGCTTCTTTGAATATGAAAGGAACTTCAAGACACCGAAGGCATATACAGATTGGCGTAGAGTATGTTATGTAGTTTCCATTAGTTTGGTTTTGATATTACAAGCACAACACTAATACACATTTAAGGCATATGATATAGAAAAGAACTCTCGTTGATTGTTCCTTAAAAGTTTGACACAAAGTCAAATTTTGTTATAAACTATCGAAATATGAAAATAAAATATACCTTCATAACTTACTTTCGGATATTTCAGTTTGAAATTTGTACGTTTCATGTAAAAACAGTAAATTTCGTTTTTGAATATTTAAAAAAAAAGAAATAACACGTGTTTCAAACGAAAAGAGATATCACCCGATCTTTTGCGAAGTGGTCTTTCATTGGGAGACCTTCACCTTAAATGAAGGATGAATGCGATAAAATCTCTGTAAAATTATACAATTATTGGTAATTAAAAGCCGTAGACAATTTTCTTGCCAATACAAATGCGTACAGTTAAAAATATACCGTTAGATTTTTATTGCAATTTTGATATAATATTCTTAAAGCAGTACGAAGTCGATTGCAAAAGAAAAATGGGTGTCAATGTGCACATGTTTTAGCTAGATATAGAAAATCTAGCTTTTTTTAAGCTGGATGTCCTATTTTCCTTTTTTGTCGCAAAATTACGTCGCAGTGTATTTTTAACCCTATCCCTATCAGGTATTTTAGACCTTTACTTATCGAAAAAAAACTATCGAAATTCAATTGAATACTAGTAGTGCATTCGCACAAAAGCTCATGCAAAGGCCATGTTGGACTCATATGAAAGAAATTGATTGAATATTCCAGAAAATTAAATTTTAAGACAATTCGGTTTTTTTTGTTTTTTTGTGGTCACGTGGTATCTTTCTAAAGTAACGTTAATTGCGGGAAAAGTGAGAAAAAATATGACTCTGAAATCCATGAAGGGGGAGGTCGTGTAGAGACATATTGTTGCGCTAATAGGGTATGATTTTGGTGGAAAGCAATGAACCAAGTCTGTTGTAGGCAGACAAGTTACCATATTGGTATAGACAGAGGAATTACGTACTTTATCCTTTGAAATATCGATGCCCGTAACATCCAAAATTCAGTAGTATGGAGAAAAAGGAGAGAGTGCAACTGGGCAACCACAATTCTTTAAAAACAAACATAACTATTTCTTAATCTGACATTTGCATGCATTTGGTTTTCTTTTTGAAAATGAAAGTAAAGTTAAGTTAAGTTACATATTATTCAATATACAATATAGGAAATAATTTCTTCACCTCCGGCTATGACATTCGAACACGCGATCTTCCTGCGGGTTGGTTTAGCCTACTACTGCACAACTGGGATCCTTTAAAAAAAAACGAAGTCTACTACTCAAGGAGTTAGAAAAAAATAAGAAGAACATATAAATCAAGTTTGTTTTCTGTTAGAAATCATGTGTTGAGATTATATATGTGTGTTGCCATTAATTATAAAAATTTCAAACTAAAAATTTAAACATATTTTCATTCACTTTCATAATTTCAATCTCATAGAAAATTTAGGCAATTTTAATATACAATAAGAAAGAAACACAAATAAAGATCATACGTATGTTTCACTTCTGTATATTAATGTTATCGGAGTACTCGGTAAATCTCAGTTTACCGTTAATTTAGCTAGCTAGTTATTATAATGAGCTTTTTTGTAGTGTATGAGGCAGTCATTTTCGGGCGGCCGATGTCGATGATTGAACAGACGATCTCTATTTCATCTTCCACATAATAAGTATCCTAGCTCTTACCAGAATTTCTTTAAAGTAATGTTATAAATGGGTTTATGCTTGTGGTCCTTCTGAACGGCTTGGCGAACATATGTGATACGAACAGTAACCGACCAACAGTGTTTATGATTGCTTACAATCTCCGTATCAGCTTCCTTTATAAGGAAAACCAGGGATAATACCAAATGATAACTTACTCATTTTCATTACGCAAAAAATATCGTCAACCTTTGTATAAAAGGTAAAACCAGCTTTAGAAGATTCAGGTCGGTCGTTGAGGGTTGTGGGTGTACCCCCCCCCCCCCCTTTTTTTTCTTATCAGAAATAAAATATTATTGTGTGCATAAAATCGGTCAAAATATGTTTATTTTTTCACGTTTTTAATTGTATAAATATACCTTTGTTTAGGTCTTTCTCCATTAGTCTTGCTCTGGTGTTCTATTCCGCCGTTTATACAGCTATATCGGATTTGGTAAAACTTGAGGTCCTCGCTCAATTCCCTTTTAATTCCCCTTTTCCTTGCGTATTCAATTGTTCTTGAATCCCTTTTATAGAATTCGATCTTTTTGTAGTTCATACTGTCGAATTCGCGTGTTAAGGATTATGTACCCTTGTGTTGATTCAATGCGAAACATATGGAAATTTTATAGAAAATCCACAGCCTTTCCCCTTGTACTCTCACATTTGGCAATTCGGTGTTTGATAGATAGAGGATTATTGCATGCAGTGCTAGCAATGATTTCCTTAAAACAAGTTTATAAATCTAGATATTGGTTAAAACAAATATAAATATGGACCAAATCAAGTACACCTTCTAGGGTGCGCTCGACTTTAGTGACTCAGCACAAGGTATTTTGGGATTTTAAGGTTGTTTAGCACTTTTTGTAAACAATAAATGCTAGCACATCATAGAAAAACAAGTGAGTAATCTATGTTTAAAATTTTATAATAAAAATCTCTGTATTAAAGTCTGTGGATTATCTACAAAAATCTTGGTTTTATTTGCCACAAATTCCCCTTTTTCTATTAAATGCAATGACACAATAAATAATAATGCTTTGCACGAAGTTTCCCCTTGGTATATGTATAAAATGGCCCATCTCTATTATTCATTATCTTTGCTGTTTTGATACAATTGCAGTTTGAAAATTTCGTAATTCACATGGCTACAGAAGGGGTCATAAACCTTAAGAGCTGAAAAAACTGGGAGATTTATCACCGACATTTATACCGCCGTGTTCAGTCATTATCCCGGCATTACAGTGATCGGGTTTCACGTAGACCCCTGCCGCTGCTGCAGATAATATTACACACGTGCAAGTACATGATGAATTTGTGACATGCGTATTGCAATGGCCAGACAAATAGCCACGCCGTTATATAATATAAATTAAGTGCATCGATTTCTATTTTCTCATTAATCATTCATTTCTTAATTTTATAATAAAATTTAATGATTTGTCAAGTTCTTTAAATTTTAAACAATTTTAGTAATGACATCCCATATAAAGTTACTGAATTAAATGTTTTCTAAGTATTTCCAATCGTAAAACATGTTATTTCCCCCACGTCAAATTATCTCCCTTATCGATACTGATTTTATAACATGTGTACTTCAAAAATATGACTCAAAACATGTTATCATTTGTAAATAATAAACATTTACTGTATACCACGGAGAAGCTCCGATTGTATATAACTCCTAATATTTGTTAACAGCAATATTTGATGAATCAGATGAGACTGGTATCATGAGCGTCATGATTTTTTCCAATACAACCATATTGAGTAGGAATTTTACATGCTATACTCGTACAAGTATTACAGGGTTCTCATATCATTTGACTCCGACACACATCTCTTACTTTAAGAAGTATGAAAGGTTCTATATATATATATATAAGTACGTCTGAACCAGTGACAACTCTACAACAGATTTCTCCATCGGATCACCAGCAGTGATGGCGATACATGGCTGTGTACATTTCTGTATATACAACTCGTCTAAACATCAGCCCAACAATGTTAGATCTGTAAATTTGCTTTCACAAATTTTTTGTTCTTCCCTCGCCGGGATTCGAACTCATGCTACTGAGATATCGTGACACCAAATCGCCTGCACTGCATCCGACACGCTAGACCACATGACCACCTAGGCTTCACAAATAATAAAGCTTTCGGTGGCCGGGTGTTACCTTTCCTCGTCAGTTTTAATCTAGCGTCGTAATACAGTACATGATATTTAAGGCATGTAGATGGAATTGTTACAGATCAGCTGAAATATCTATTGTAAAGGATCCTACAAATTAATGCAAGATACAGTCACAGAAATAATTATATTTACAAGTACGTCTAAACCAGTGACAACTCTACAACAGATTTCTCCATCGGATCACCAGCAGTGATGGCGATACATGGCTGTGTACATTTCTGTATATACAACTCGTCTAAACATCAGCCCAACAATGTTAGATCTGTAAATTTGCTTTCACAAATTTTTGTTCTTCCTCGCCGGGATTCGAACTCATGCTACTGAGATATCGTGACACCAAATCGCCTGCACTGCATCCGACACGCTAGACCACACGACCACCTAGGCTTCACAAATAATAAAGCTTTCGGTGGCCGGGTGTTACCTTCCTCGTCAGTTTTAATCTAGCGTCGTAATACAGTACATGATATTTAAGGCATGTAGATGGAATTGTTACAGATCAGCTGAAATATCTATTGTAAAGGATCCTACAAATTAATGCAAGATACAGTCACAGAAATAATTATATTTATAAGTACGTCTGCACCAGTGACAACTCTGCAACAGATTTCTCCATCGAATCACCAGCAGTGATGGCGATACATGGCTGTGTACATTTCTGTATATGCAACTCGTTTAAACATCAGCCCAACAATGTTAGATCTGTAAATTTGCTTTCACAAATTTTTTGTTCTTCCCTCGCCGGGATTCGAACTCATGCTACTGAGGTATCGTGACACCAAATCGCCTGCACTGTATCCGACACGCTAGACCACACGACCACCTAGGCTTCACAAATAATAAAGCTTTCGGTGGCCGGGTGTTACCTTCCTCGTCAGTTTTAATCTAGCGTCGTAATACAGTACATGATATATAAGGCATAAAGATGGAATTGTTACAGATCATATACCGACCGTGCGAGGGCTTAATAGCCAGTCAAGGTCGTTAAACAACCCCAGTAGTAGTGTTACAGATCAGCTGAAATATCTATTGTAAAGGATCCTACAAATTAATGCAAGATACAGTCACAGAAATAATTATATTTATAAGTACGTCTGAACCAGTGACAACTCTACAACAGATTTCTCCATCGGAACACCAGCAGTGATGGCGATACATGGCTGTGTACATTTCTGTATATACAACTCGTCTAAACACTGCCGCGTACCTCAATAGAGAGGCCATGCAAGGACCTGTATTATGTAATTGTGTAATACGAATTTTTAGTCGACAGGATGCCACTGGCCATGGAATACCTACCTGAATGTGTCGCTTTGACACGACCTCAATCAATAATTCATTTAGTTTGACATGCCGATTATCAATTCGGGAGGAAGCCAAAACATTTATAAAAAGATAACGTAAATAAAATTTTAAAAGAAAAAAAACCTATTAATTTTACATCTAACATACCAGATAGGGTCACACGTTAAACAGAATTAAAACCTGTAAAGCATCTTTTAAAGTGACCGTTCTGATCTGATCCCGTATCAATTTGATATCATATAAAGCTTAATTTAAAAAAAAAAAAACACTTAATAAAACACACCATATATGATAAAAGTTGAGATGTCCGATATTCCGACATTTACATATCTATAACCTGGGAATATTATACTATATCAACATGTTATGTCCCAGCTTAAACCTCTTCCTAACACTGCTCCTTGTCATTAGCTGATAATTATCATAATAAAAAAAATGTTATTCATCCGACGTATAACTTTATTGATTAAAAAAATTATCTGGTCTAAATATGGAATTATCCTATATATGACAAGACATTTTGACACTGAATGACGACTACGGTAATCCCCGATTGATAATGGGAGTTTTTAACGCACGGTCGGTAAATCCCCGATTCTTTTGGTACTTTGTGGTTTATAGATATCTCGTGAGTTTTTAGATCGGGGATGCCGACAAAATGGCGGCATGTCGAGAACTGATAGTCAGTTTCAAAAATCGATTTTGATATCTTTACAAAGTGAATATAACTTTTTTATTTATGAACATGTGATTTATTATGCTTAAAGAACAAAATATCAATTTTTCATTTTTTTGCGGAGTTTCCTTTAAGCTAATTAAGCATATACTGTCAATACCAGTAAATTTATTCTGTATTAACAATTCTAGGAAGTCAATTACTATACATCCCTCAGTAAGGCCAGAGTTGACACCACTATCTCATTGCAAATATTTATAAATTTTTATAAACTAAAGCTGTCTGACAGTCATGGCCGATTACAATAACCGTTTGCTTCCTATAAATAACATTTGTAGTTCAAAAAAATGTACTTCTCTCATAGTAATAAAGTACTATCGTCGCAGGCGGGACAAAAATACATTTAAAAGATATTGCACAAATGATACATTTCCCCCAATTTTCACATGTAACTGCTTACAAAATTTCAGCAATCAACCTTAATCTTTAATATCAATAATTTTAAATGTAAATACGTTGATGCATGTTGACTATTCATAAAGTTAACATGTAAAGTTGAAACTTGTAACACCAATTCACCCATTACAATTTAGAAAAGTAGCCCTAATCTGACAAAATAGTGCCTTTGATGTTGTTTACTTTAACTAGCAAATAAATTTTACATGAATGTAATTTTTTTCTGATTAAGAAATATGCTTTGATCATTGTGCGTGAGCTTGCAGCACAATTTAAGGGTAGTTGTGCTAAATAGTATTCTAATGAAGTTTTCAGTAACCCAACAGGCTATTTTAAGTAGCAGGGTGCTTCCCAAACATCATTTGTCACTACAAGACTTTAAACATTGGTTGAAAATTGGCATTTAGAAAGTTGATACAGGTATAATTCTGGATATATATGGTTTTAATGAAGTTAAAGTTAACATGTTTAAATTGAAATATTTAGCGATCTGGAAAATTTAAAAATTTGGTTGAATATATAGGAATTTTGAACTGATGGTCGGACACATTTAAAGGAAACAGCAGAGTGAACCCAAAACCTTAGAAAACAATTGAGATTTTTTTTTCTTTACCGATCATGTGAAATACAGATAGCCACATTTCAACATTTTTGGCAAAAAAGCCCCGTATTATAACTGCATATTTATTATGTTATTTTATGGTCTATTGGACGAATTTTGTTGTTTGTGTGTAACAATGTCAGGGTAGGAAACCTACGTCACATACTTGGCGGTTCGTATAAACACAAATAGTATCCAAAATACCAACTTGACTGTAAGTTGTTTCAATTTTCTTTTGAGTACAATGTAATCGAATAATTAATTGCTCGGTTTTTTTAACACTTCAACACAATTGTCCGTTCAGGAACGTTATCGATGACACTGGCAGCCTAAGTAAGTTAGTGAATCTTCATTCTTGGCTGTAAATATTCTGTGGGGAACGATTTGTCACCTGAGGGACTTATCATTTTTTTATCTGGGAGGGGGATGGTCAAAATGCAGGGGATCAAGTTTTTTTTCTGTATGTGGACAAGGGGGGTTCAAATTTTTTTATAAATTCAAAGTGGGGGATCAATATTTTTTGCACTTGGAAATAAGTAGTTCACATACTTCAAGAGACAAAATGTCAAGAAGAACATTACAACAGTCAAATCGAAATATATTTTTAACACCATTCATATACAATTAAGTAAGAAATCACAAGACTTTGGTGATGTAGGAAGCTGCCATTTTGTGTCATTTTGTCCTATATAAAATGCATAGGTGCTTCATAATCCGAATAATTCAGTTATTATATTTCACTCACGTCGATCACTAAATAACAAGCATTATTGCCAATGTATCTTTTTGTTTTCATTACAAGAGCCCTTTGGGTCCATTTATACCTCTCACTCCCTCAAAATTTGTACTTTTTAGGCTAATAAATCAAAAATTTGAGGTTACTATCACACATTTATGAATGAAATGTGACAATAAATGAGTAATTGAATTGTTCAAGCTGAAAGCATGAACTATCCATATAAAAGTTTAGCGACTCAATGGAGGTTTCAATAAGGCCATACGTAAAACTTAAGTTTAAGCAGCGTTCAAGAGAGGGACATATAAATAATGTGTTGTTACTGTTTCAAAAAGTTTATTTTTTAATGCATATTTTTTACAGAGTTACTCAGAATCAAGTTTTCTTAATAGCCCAATATAGGAAATTAGAAAAAAAAGTAAGAAAAAGCTACTCAAAGCACTGGCTTGCTCTACCTACTAATATTCATGGAAGAGGCCTCATGGAAGAGTCCTATTTCAAGGCAATTTTCCCTCAAATAAGTTTTGGGACTCAATCCACTGAGAATATTTCATTTTCAATAATTCCTTGAAATAACAAGATAAGTGATTTGCATGTTAAAATTTTGGCATGTTTAATAGAGGGGGGATCACATTTTTTAAATGTTTTTACAGGGGGATCAAATAAAAATAGTGAAATATTATGGGAGGATCAAGAATATTTGTATTTTGTATGATTTCAAAATGACCAGCCCCCCCCTTTTCCCAGATAAAAAATGATAAGTCCCTTATAACTGGTTCATTTTTCCTTTTTTCCGTTTTAAACAGATTTGTTGTATTCTATTATGAGTTTGTCAGTCATTGTGTCCTATGCATCATTTTCTGTAATTATGGTTAGTATAAAGTACTCCAGATTGTTTTTCTGGTCCTTTTCAAAATTTTCCCAGAACTGACAAGATAAATTTCAGCATCTATTTTTAACTATAAGTATTTTAAAGTTACGTAAGGCAAACTCCAAGTTCTACCATTTGGACCTCCCCCTTGAATAACCTTTTGAATCATACACAAATCCAATTAGAAAAACATTCCCAAGCTTCCAACGCAATTTGTTTCAACGGTTTTGTCACAGAATCATTGTTTTTATTTTTGAGTAGGTAGAAATCCTGAACATTTTCTGCAGGAAATCCCAATACATAACTTTAAATTGAGAATATATGAAAATAAGGATATGTGGTATGATTGCCAATGAGACAACTATCCACAAAAGTTCAAGGAAGTGGATGTAAGCAATTATAGGCAAGCGTACGGCCTTCAACAATGAGAAAAAACCCATACCGTATAGTCGGCTATAAAAGGTCCCGACATGAAAAATATGAAACGATTCAATTGAGAAAGCTAACAACAGGCCCCTGACTTAGGACAGGTACATAAAGAATGTGGCTGGGTTAAACATGTTTGTGAGGGCTCAACCCTCCCCTAACCTAGGACAGTGGTGTTACAGCACAACATAAGAACAAACTAAAAAAATCAGTTGAAAAAGGCTTAACTCATTAGAATGATACAAAGCAGAAAAAACATCTAACAAAAACACAGACCGGACTTGGTAGGATATATATAAATCCATAACAAAATAAAGACATGTATGAGAGTACTCGCAGTTACTGACAGCTAGATCAAAGCCAATGACAACTAATAAAAAAAAAATCATTTATCTAAGACTTATATATCAATCATTACACATCCAATATCCAATGGATTTAGTGTAAAGACGTCATTAACAGTCAGAGAAAAGCATGCCAAAATAAAGGTATCGACAGATTGTAGTACCGTGAAATGATAATTTTTTATGATTATTTTATTTCACCAATGACTACCAACTTATGAAATGTTCTTCTGTATACTGTATGCTAATAATATAACATAAAATTGAGCATGTATATACAAAACTTACAAAGTTTAACATGAGATCATTATCATTTTATAGTTGATAATTTTAAATCAAATTGGGATGGGCTTTATGGGCACATGACTTTTGCGCTTTTTTACCTGTAACACAATAGGACATTTGCGCTCCAAACACTATGGACATTTGCGCTTTAAATTTTGATACACCTGTATCAAACTGACTGGACAATTGCGCTTTTTATCTATTAATAGTCGTCTACCTGTAATTTTAATGAGTTGTAATCATTACATAAATAAAATCAACTTATATTTGTGGTTAGTTTGTTCACATTGACACAGTCTTAAACATAGAGTTTAAAGTTATAGACTAGCAAAGGGAAAAAATGTATATGTCACGATGGATTTTTATCATTGAACAACAGTCGGTTAGTACATGTAACATTAAAATTCGTTATATTGATGAACAGGGACCTCAGTCAAGATTTATAAAAGAGAAACTAGAATATTTATTTGAATTGTGGGCGTAATATTAGTCAGGACAGATATATATAACATATCAATGTGCTATGAAATGACTTTAAAACACGAATGTGCTATGAAATGACTACTAAACTTTTAAACATAATGAAAGTTATGACTTTAACTCTGACAGGTCAAACATACCGATCCTAAGCCAGGATAAATAGGAGAGAAGTAACTTGGATGGAGATTTGTCTCATTGGCACTCATACCACATGTTCTTTTATCTATAAGAAGCAAATATTGTAAAAGCGCAAATGTCCTTTAAAAAAAGCACAAATGTCCTTTTTTAAAAAGCGCAAATGTCCTATAAATTGAAGCGCAAATGTCCATAAAAAAAGCGCAAATGTCCTATGAAAAAGCGCAAACGTCCCGCGCCGGGCTTTATACTATAGAGACAACTACATATGTAGCAAAAAATGAAACAATCAATATTTGTGATAAAAAAATATTCTAATAAGAAATGAAAACACAGCCGATCTTTTTATTTACAAAACTCAAAGATGTTAAACTGTGTTTATCTTCAGACTTATTCATTTGTAATGTATGTAGCACGCAAACTCAACAAAAACAATCTGTTAATTGAATGTATCAAATTCAAAGACAGCTCTGTGTTTAGAAGAGAAAAACAACATTTTATTATCATACTAGTCATTTATTTAATTATCATTTTTACAAATCGATTTATATCTCGTATGTTATCACCCCCGGTTTTTTGGTGGGGTTCCTGTTGCTCAGTCTTAAGTTTTCTATGTTGTATTTTGCATACTGTTGTTTGTCTTTTTCCTTTTTTGCCATGGCGTTGTCAGTTTATTTTCGACTTATGAGTTTGAATGTCCCTTTGGTACCTTTTGCCTATATTTTGAATTTTCACGCTAGTATGGACAAAGAGAGACAATTCTTATAACATCACTGTACATGTATTTGGAGGGGCCTGGGTTTGTTAATTGTAGGTAATGATTGTTTAAACGGAAACAAAGGGACCTGGAAGGAGGAAATTTACAGACTTCACAACGTTAATATCACAAAATTTGATACGTCTTTGCATCTAAGTACCGAGTATGAATATTTATTTCGTCCAAGATTTCGAGAAAAATAGTTCGAAAAATTAAGTTTTCAAAATTGCGTACAAGATAAATTTTGAAATTAACGTGGAGTAAGTTTTTTTTTTCTTTTAAGAGTATTTATGCTAATGCGAGAACATCATGTACAATTGAAACTGTATCTTTTTCAGTTTGAGCCACGCCATTGCCTGAAAATTCGACAAATACGATCTTTTAGTATTATATTTTGCCCTACTATATTACTCTCAATTCTTATTGGGATTGGCCATGTATAGAAAAGTTAGGTGGACCTGAAACTTTATGGTAGGCAATTTTATAAGAACTACATTATAACTATATACGTTGAATTTAGAACCAAGAACTCGTCATTATCTGGTAAATAATGCAAACTTGATGTTTACCTTGGAACCAGAATATATTTATATTGTTCTTTTCAAGATTACAATATTTTTTGGTTGTTTCTTTTTCCGTTTTGGGTTGAGTGTTTCTTTTATTTCTTTTGTTGGTTTTTTGTTGGTTTTTTTCGGGGGGATATTAGGAATATGTCTTTATGTTTCGTTACAGATGGGCTAGATTTATTGCAGAGAAGAATCCAGCATTAGGTATGGTACTTAGAAAAGCGATAAAAGCCTACAGAAACTTAGACCTGTAAGTGAAATATAGCAAATTTAATCTAAAGAAAGAACCATAATTATTAATCTCGTTTATTGTTAGTTCAAGGACAGCCTGTTCAATCACTTCTAAAATTGCAAGAACAAACAGTTGAAAAAAAACTCACCAAAAAACCAGGCTTAAAGTTTGTTACCCCAGACATTATATAATTTGTTTTGTTTACATAACTCATTGCACAAGATTCACGATTCGTCTATAGAAAATTCATCAGTTATCATTAGGTAATTTCACAAGCAGATGTTAAGATTTAGATGTATCAATTTTATAATTCAGCCCTTAAGGATCCTTAAAAGAGTTAAACCGGCATAAAAATATGGATATTTTGTTATTGAAATTTACTGTTACGAACATTTGGAAATTAATTCAAATTAATACGTCTCCCACTTGCTCTGATTCCTTATCTGACTTTGAGTATACTTTTTTGTCATTTTTGGTTTTATCAACTCTTAAACTTTTAAAGAGGTTTTGACCTCGAGCATCACTGAAGAGACATCTATTGTCGAACGAAATGCTCATCTGGTGTAGTAAACTTAATACCGTAAATGTTATTATCTCACTTTATTGGAAGATTATGAAAAGGACACTTTTTTCACTCTAATGACTTTTGGCTTGTCGCCGGACTTGACACATAGGTATACCAATTTGATATGTTACAATAAATATATTTGAAATTGATTCTTTTAATTGCAAATGCATAGACATATGATAAATGTACGTTAAAACGTTTTTGAAAATATATTTGATATTTCAGTTGTTGGTAAAACTATGCAAACCAATGAAAAGGCAAATCCTTACAAAAATAAATCCAGCCAGTACGAACATTTTTCATACATACTTGGCTTTTAAATGGTTTTGGTTCGGACGTTCCTGATGAAAGTAAATCCCGAAAAGCGCTTCGATCGCGCGAATTTTTTAGAAGTGTTATTATCATTTAATAGAACTTGATTGATACCACTGCATGTTGACTGTTTGTACCCAAAGTCAACATCAGATCAGGAGTCAGTGCTTCGGTACTGGTATGATTTATAATAAACTGTTATTTTTTTTTTTAAATTCACAGTTGAAAAAATTGGAAATTATCACGGAATTAATGTTCCAACACCCTCAGGCAAAATGACCTTATATTTTGGCTATTCTTTCTATGTCCTTTTCGGTCCTTTTGGTCATCGCATATTCGAGTATTTATACATTCTTGACTTTCTAAAGGGTTTATTAAGTGATCCGAAAAATAAACTTTTGAAATCTATATACAGTGCACTAAACTGATTTTGCATTACTGTATTGATGAAATACTACAATATAAGTCGAAACAATACAAATTTCACAAACTTACACATATGCTTTAACATCATTGAAGAAATCGCATAGCTCCACTAACACGAAAGAAAGAAGTCCTTAGAAAGTCATCACCGACTTGACGAATAGCCAATGGAAATGGCGTAACACATTACAGGAAAGGCCAACCAAAGTAACGTCTTTTTCGAATCACTTATTCAAATCACACTCCGTTCAGTGTGACACAAGACATATCCCTTCATGCAGGAAATAGATAATACGTTTTTTGTAAAAACAGTCACATGTTTTACCTGAAAATATTGCGTTTGTCGAATCTAATTCCATTCTGAAGCATACTAAAAATCTTGAAAGCGTGTCGGAAAATACGAGAAGTACTAACATTGAGCTATGGTAACGTCGTAGCCATAACGCTGTATTGTATGACGCTATTGTATAGATGTTATAACTATCACGACGATTAGAGACAAATGTTCAGGTTTGCCAATACTGTCTTTTAATGTTATTTTCACTTTAGGCTAGTTAAAGCTTTAAAATTAGCCAATAAAAAAATGAGGTCACCGACCTCATTTTCAATTTGAAACGCCATCTTTTTTCATGGAATTTGGAAATCGAGACTTGTCGTTATTATCAGTGTAATATTCTATAAAAAGTTAGTATCACATCATTTTGAAAAAAAAATGTCTGTTTTGTAAATCTTGTTGTTAGTAGAAATTATATTATTGATATCATCATATTCTGAAGGACAAATGATGACGATAATTGACTTGCTACAATAATTTTCCCGCCTTTTTAATGGTAAAATATCTATAGAAAAAAATCCAGTTTAAAACAAATTGACCAATATTTTCTCGATGAGAATTCAATAGAATATGCATTGTTTGTTATGAAACAAAATAAGAAAATAAAAACGTAGGGTGACTGGTCATGGTATCGGGAAAAGAGATACTACGAAAAAGGCGTTAAAGATTTGAATTTGGCGGGAATTCATTGCGACAATTCTGAAAGCAACGTTGAAAAACGTCAGGCCGAATCGGCGATGTTTTCACGGGTTATGGACAATTCAAATCCCGTTATTTGCTGCTTTTTTGTTTGTTTCTTTTTAATTACACTTAATTAACATTTATTTTTAATGTAACATGGAATCTGTAGTTAATATACTTACGTTGTACTGAAAAAAAAAACGCTCTATTAAATTTCAAATCATCTACAGACGAAATTTTCCAGCCTTTTTTTTTTTCAATGTGCCAGGCAAAATACAGATACACTATTGGAAGATAATTCTTCCAAGTATGTTATGAGCGTGTTGAATATCGCAAATTTAGCATGTTTTCGTAAAATTTTGCATCAAAGGAAATATAATTCAGATAAAGTATATATATCTGAAAGACAAGACAGAGCTTCGCTTTCGATAAATTTTAATTTTGGTTTAGAATGTCCTTCCTTTTCGTCATTTTGACGATAATTACTTAAAATTAACCGAAATCTAACATAATCTCCGTTTTAGGTCATCTGTCATCTGTATAGCATGAGACAACTTATGATTTGATTACTTGTTTAGAAAACAAGCTATAAAGGGCCGCTAGTGTAAAACCATTCAAACGGTAAAACCAACGGTCTAGTGTATAAATTACATAAACAAACGACAACTACTGTAGCAAACATTTGCAGCGGGATTAAACGTTTTAATGGTACCAAACCTTCTCCTTTTTCTGAAACAATGTCAGTCTGAATACACAAAACGTAAATTAACTTGGATGTACTCAGGACAGGTTTATGATTTTTTTGTCAGATGTTCGGACTCCTTGGGTTTTTCCATACGATGCAGGGTAAAATATTTTGCCCCATATCACCCACTTTTCTTTTCATAGACTTCAAACGCTCATAAAAAGGTCATTACCAAAATTTAAGCAGATTCTAGATTTTTTTCTTACGATTTGAGACCCAAATAATGCCAATGCTAAATATAAGGTAAAAGTCTGAGTCAGCCTTTTGCCGCCATTTAAAAAAATCAAATGTCGCAAAAAGGAGTTACGCAATATTATTAGCTTATTTTGTTCCTTTACTAATGCTCTTCTGACTTATAGTATCAATTTTAAATTCTAGATCTTTTTAATTTCACCTAACTACATCCTTAAGCTATCATACAGTGAATATCAGTAAAAGTTAGATTTTTTAAATGACTCTAGCGTGAACCCCTCTTTTCTTTCAAATAAACTCTTGTAAAAGGATTTTTGTTTATATGCATTCCTATTTAAGTCTTCATTCCGACAACTACTGCACAAAGACACGTTTATGTTTTATACACACAAATTGTGAAAATGAAACAGCCTGGACTTAAGATTTGTCTTAAGTGCAGCCTTAGACTTACTAGTTTTTAAGAAATTGATCATTGGTACCCACAAATGTCGATGTGCCATTTCACAGGCATTCAAACTCAGCAAATCGGAACGAAATGGTTAAATAAAAAAAAACAGTGTTATAAGACTATATGTTTACCTCTATAGATGTACTTTATTTTACATATATGCGTCGTTGGTTTACTGAATTGTTGGCGTTAATCCGAAATATATATGCGTGTAGAAATGCAAGCACCATACCCATTCAAAATACTTCAGTGGAATTTTCAATATTCATACATATACCAACTGCTATATGAAAGATCGGAGCAAGACGATAGTTCAGATAGTAATTTAATAATGGCTAACAAATATACAAGTCGTATCGCCGTAGCGACGTAACGTAATAATGAATATCCCGAAGGTTTGTATGGTGTTTTCCGGGAATAATCTAAGATATTACATTCCTCCTTTTCTTTGAATAAACTGAAGAATATAAATGTAAATTAAAATGTGCAATTAAAGTTTGTATACATGAATTAAACAATAACAGTCTTTGTACTGTTCTCTTTGTAATGGTCACTTATATTATTTTTTTTTTGTAATAAAATAGAGTTCACACTTATTGTCTTATGTTGTAATAAAATATAGTTCGTATTCTTTCTTATGTGCCCGCAATCACATAACATAATCTCTAAAGTATTGTGGTGCGCGTCTGTCTCTTTTTGGTCTATCCGCGGGTACTTTTAGTTGGTTTTCCTGATTTCTATTATTTCTCTGTTCATTGTGATGTTTTTGTCTGGTTTTCCATAGAAGTCTTTCTCTCCAATCCGCCCCCTCCCACGCCTGTCTTGCGGGGGGGGGGCATTACTTTTGTCCTCTGCCCCCTCCGCGCTTGTCTTGCGGGGGCCCATTTTCTTTATCTTCTTGTGTCCCAGACTCTGTCTTTATATCTATTGAATTCTGTACAAGTTCATTTGCTAATTTAAACTTGCTGGCATCACGACACATTTCTCTTCCGTCTGTTACCCTCCTTGCTCGTATAGCTGATCCATTGATTTTGTAGACAATATAAAATGCTGGTTCATACGCTGTGGTCCATTTGTCTCTTTTGGTTTGTTCTAGTAAAACATAATCTCCTATTTGAAATGCATGTTCCTGTGTGTTTCTGTTCTCAGCCTATTTTTTAATTTTCTCCTTATATTGTTTGTCGCTTTCATTAGTATCCTCAAATAGGTCTTCGTTCTTGGTTATTGTTCTTGGTATATACCCTAACTTTGTCCTAATAGGTCTGTTCATTAAAGCTTGATATGGTGATATTCCTGTAGCTGGGTGAGGTGTTGAACGGTAACCCATAAGCATCTCCTGTATAGCTGTTGCACTGTCTTTATTTTGTAGATTTGCTATTTGTTCGGTTTTGTTGATCAGTTTCATAAAAACTTCCGCTTCTCAATTTGCTCTTGGATGTCTTGGTGTAACTCGGTGGTGTTTAAAACCTTGTTCCATAGCGAAAGCCGAATATTCCCCAGAGTTGAAAGGTGGTCCATTGTCACTCTCTACTTGGCTTGGTGTTCCATGTATGGAAAATATCTTCCTGAGTTTTTCTATTGTTTGCTTTCCAGTTATTGTACGTAATGATTCCACCATTGGATACCTTGTCCTTTTGTCTATTGCTACCAAGTTATAATGTCCATCGGGATACGGTCCACCAAAATCTATTGATACAACTTCCCAGGGTTTCTCAGGAATCACTGTCATTTTCAGAGGTTCCTGTTTACGTTGTTTTGTAGCTACTTGACATTCGTAACATTGCCCTATGATTTTCTCAACCATGCTATTCATAGTGGGAAACCAATACTTTTCGCGCAACACCTGTTTGGTCTTAGTCATTCCCAAATGTCCCATGCTATGTGCAGCTCTTATCACTCTTTGTTGTAACTTACTAGGTATAACTATTTGATTTAGTCTAAATATTAGTCCTTCTGCAACATATAGTTCTTGTTTCATATAATAGAATGGAGATATATCATCGTCTTTCTTGTTCTGTTCCCAATCACCTTTAAGAATCCTTTGTTTCAGTTTCTGTAACTGTTGGTCTTTCAACGTTTCCTCTTGTAAACGTTCCAGTACCACTGCATGTTCATTTGCAATTATAACTTTGATTATCTTCTCAGTTTCATCATTATTCTTTTCTGGTAAAGGATGTCTCGACAAAAAGTCTAATGGGTCAGCCTCATCTTTTCCTGGTTCATATATCAGTTCAAAATCAACATCTTGCATGTCCATTACCCATTTTTCTATGCGTGGTGGTAACTTAATGGTTGTTTTGTTAAACATTGGTATCAATGGTTTGTGAGCTGTAATAATCTTAAATTTCGGAGCTCCAAGTAAGTAAATGCTAAATCTGTTCTTTGCCCATTTTATAGATAATGCTTCCTTCTCAGTCTGGCTATATCTCTTTTCAGTATCTGTCATTGTACGACTTATATAATGTACTGGCTGTGTGCCTGTTGGTGTCTGTTGAAATAATCCTGCTGATAATCCTTCATTATAACTAGCTTCACATCGTAGTACAATTGGTCTGGCTGGATTAAAGTAAGCCATGGTATTCTCATTGGTAATGCTGTCTTTGAGGTTCTAAAATGCTGTACGTTCTTCGATTCCCCACTTAAAGTTTGTATCTTTATGTGTCAACTTTCTAAGTGGTGCTGTCAGTGATGCATATCTAGGTATAAATTTTGACAAGTATCCAATCATTCCTAAAAACCTCTTTACTGCTTCTTTTGATTTTGGTGCACTGGCTTCTTTCGCAGCTTTTACTTTTTCATGTGTTGGTTTTAACCCTTCTTTTGTGAACTTATGTCCATAAAACTCCAATTCTTCTACTCCAAATTCACATTTCTCCTTATTCAGTGTAATACCAAAATCTTGTGCTCTTTTTAAAATTTCTCGAAGTGTCTTATTGTGTTCATCTCTATCAGTTCCTCCAATAAGAATATCGTCTATTTGATTTAAACAGATTGGTATATCTCCAAAAATCTTATACATCTGTTCATCGAATAGATCTTGAGAACATTTAGCTCCAAATATAAGTCTTCTAGGTCTCATATTGCCCCATGGTGTACTGAAAGTTGCAATAGATCTTGATTCTGGGTGTAACATAAGTTGGTGATATCCTTGTCTCAAATCCATCTTGAAAAATACTCTGCAGTTGTGAAACTTGTATACGAAATCTTCAACAACTGGGCTTTGTGTTATTCGGTTCCTATCTATAAGCTTATTTGGTACTCTTAAGTCAACGCAGGCTCTTATCATGTGAGATTCTAGTTGATCTTGTGGTATTTTACTGAACTTGGGTTTCGGTATAACAACCAATGGTGAGCACCATTGTACAGGCGTTCCTAGTGGTACTTCCTCAAATATATCTGCTTTAACTCCTTCTTCAAGCCACTGTTTAAGCGTTTTTTGTAGATAGTAAGGAACAGGTCTTGGTTTCTGGGCAACTGGTGCAATTCCTGGTTTCATATTAAATTTTACATATAGTTCATTGTCATTGTTATTGTCTCTAATTTTTCCAATACCTTGAAAAACACTGTCAAATTCATGCAATATATCTGGTATATTCATGTTTACTCTTCTCTGCTCTGAAACCACCATTACATCTTTCTTTATGTCTGTTATCTTCAAGTGGTTTGTCTTTGCAAAAGAACCATCAGCTCTAATCAGTAGCATCCCTAGCTCAATAAGTGTTGATTTACTAATTAATGGTGGAGAATTGATTTTTCCTTTTACAACAATTAATTTGGTCTCTGTGCCACATGTTTTTTTTTCTTATTATAGTTTTAAATTCTCCCTTTATTGGTAATGAATTTTGCAGTATGTTCAACTTTATTTTACTCTTTTCTAAAACTGGATTTGCCGGATGTTTTATTCTGAAATTTTACAAATTGATTTTTATCCATCACATTTACATCTGCTCCACTATCAGGTTCCACCTTCACATCTACGTCGTCAATTCTTACCGTCACTGTTTTTTCAATGTCTCTTATGCCTTGTATGGTCTTTACCTTTCTTATTGTCATTATATGTTTGATCGTTCCTCCAAAATAATCTTCATCTTCATCATAATCTGATATGTCTGTATTCGATTCTGTCTCAATTTTGTCTTCCGTTGTTTTTTTCACACTTCTTCCTCTTTGTCTACAGTTGCCAGCACTGTTCTGTTGTTTTTTCTTTTCCGCTCTGCATACTGATGCAAAATGATTATATTTATATGATCGAATCCACAATAACCACAATTAGACTTGGTTATATTCCTACCATTTTGTTTAAATCTATCTTCTTTAAAGTCCTGTGCCCTATAGCTTGACCTGTTGCTTTGAATTTTATTTGCTGAACTCGTACCGATGTCTCTGTGATCTCCTTTCATATCCTTCATCTGAAAACATATGTCTTCCATCTGTCCTGCTTCTTTCACAAATTTATCTAAATTCCATCCTTTGCTTATAGCCCTCTTTATCAAATCCTGATTGGTTATGGTTTGAATACAATGTTCCAATATTCTTTCTTCGCATGTAGCTTCAAACTCGCACTCATGTGCCTTTTCTCTCAATCTCATTACATATGTTACTGTGTTTTCATCTCTAAATGGCTTCATTTTTAAAAATAAATACCTGGCATGATGTTTGTTCTTCTTTGGCAAGTAATATTTATTTAATTTGTTCTTTAATACTTTATACTCATCTTCTCCTTCTTCATCTCTTAGACTTCTTTCCAATCTTGATATATCTTTTCCTCCATCAATAATTAATGCATCCTTTTTATCTGCAGGTTCAGTTATCCTGAAATATCTAAATTCCCTCTCTATACTTTCCAGTCATTCTTCCCAATGTTTTCCTGTAGATATCTGATCGTCCGACTGTATAAACGGTTGTGATCGTAAATTTCTGGTTTCTGTTACTAACGTTATCTGCTGGGGCTCTCCTCGGTCCATAATCTCTATTTTAGCAGTATCTTCTTTTAATTCCCTGTTTTAGCACTATCTTCTTTTTAAATTCCGTGTTCCCGTAAATTTTCTCTTTATTTACGCCGCTAAACTCTGCTACTTTCTTTGTTTTTAATCCTCGTCGCCATTGAAAGATCGGAGCAAGACTTGATAGTTCAGATAGTAATTTAATAATGGCTAACAAATATACAAGTCGTATCGCCGTAGCGACGTAACGTAATAATGAATATCCCGAAGGTTTGTATGGTGTTTTCCGGGAATAATCTAAGATATTACACTATATATACCTTGAATTTAGATCACGGAATTGATTATTTACTTTATTGATTATTTGTTGAGAAGAATTAATTAAACACATACTATAAAGAATGCCGCTTAAGAATATAGTAGTTCGTACAAGTATGAAGTAAAGGAAATTATTATTATATTATAATGTTAGTGACCCATCTCGTTGACGAATTTTCAGATTCGGTTTTGTTTCTTGACAGTCTCTTTTGTGTTTTTGTTGGATTGCTGTATAGATGGCATATACTCTTCATCTCCGATTATTTATTTAAAAAGGAAGACCCATTCCATGTCTTCTAGGGTATTTGTTTTGTTTTGTTTTTTTTTTTTTTTTTTTGCTGTCTTGTCAATTTCAGTTTCTTTTCTGCATATCTACTTTTCAAAACGATTGTCATTCTCCTTCATCGGACCAAAGAGGAATAACTCTAATACACGTTTCCAGTTCGTGGAAACCGCGACGTATTAAACCGTTGACAACCACAGGCAAATGTCTCTGAAAAAAAAAAAAAAACATATATACTTTAATATAACACAAGGTACCTAACTCACATATTTGAGAAAATGTCACCCGGTCGCGAACTTCTGTTATATTTCGATTCTGCGGTTGACTATCCCACTGAAACTTGTAATGTCGTAAATCTACATTAAATTATCTACAAAATGGTGTGTATGTCAACCTTTATTATTTCGTCTTCTCACAGCCGATTGGAAATAATAGTCTCACAGTGAGAAAAGTATTTCCCCAAAACCTGTTAGTTTTTCCGAGGATCTGAATAAAACTTATCATCCAGATCTTAAATTTGTAAAAGATACCGTGAAAAAAAATCTAATAAGTGTTATTTGAGGTATGTCTAATGAGTTACGAGTTTCTATTTTAAACTCAAACTTTCCCATTCCATCAATGTCATTCAGACTCTCCCTGGACTTTATATATATAATGTGATAACTCAAAAAAAAACCATTTATTTTTAGCAATAAGAGAGGGGAAAGATATTAAAGGGACAATTATAACTAATCATTCACTGCGAGACTATTATTTCCAATCGGCTGTGAGAAGACGAAATAATTACGGTTGACATACTTCGAAGGCCTGTTACGAATGATTCCGACAATAGAAATAGGCGTGTTATACACCATTTTGTAGATAATGTAGATGTAGATTTACGACATATCAAGTTTCAGTGGAATAGACAACCGCAGAATCGAAATATAACGGAAGTTCGCGACCGGGTGACATTTCTCAAATTATATTATATTAAAATATAATTTTTTTTTTTTCTGAGACAAGTGCCTGTGTTGACAACAAAATAATGTTGTGCTTGTATGTGCGCATAAACAATAGAGGGATTTGTCTTTTTGAACGTATTTTGCAATCATAACGTATTTTACTGAGATTCCACAACAAAGCGTCTGGTGTTAATCATTGACACTGATTGGTCGCAAAAGACAAGAACAATGTTGCGCTGAATTTCCTTCTCTAAACAACCATAATTTTTTACCATAAGAGAAATCAGCCTATCAACTCTTAAGAATTAGATATCGTTTGATGTCAAGCGATATCCAATTTTCACTCGTTATGTAGCCTATAATTATTACCCATGATATTTAGCAATATTATATTTTCAGGCAGTCATCTCTTTTCTATTACTTAATGGCTTCGGATGCAGGATTGGAGGTAGCCTCCTTTAATAGTGCATACCTGTGCGAGAGCAGTCAGGTAAGGGATGTTAACAACGTGTACGTATGCAGTCTTTTCATATGTTGTAAATCATTTCTTGCAAATGGGTTAAGATACTATTCACTACACCTTTTTTTTTATAATAGTTCATTAAACATTATTATTAATTTTGATTTTGTTGGTTCATCGTCACACAGATGTACAATTTATCAACATTCATATGTTAGTCCACTCAAAAGAACTGCAAAATATTTTTGCAAAGTGCCCTGCTTAAGTTCGACTGTCATTTACATTCTAGAATGATCCGTCTGTGGCCTCCAATATGTTGGTGGGTCAAAGCTGCTATTCTACAAACGCCTTAATCGGCACATCATGAAAGCCATGATATTTCCTAGTTAGCCAATACTTTATGCAGTCGTACCAGAACAAAAATGGCTTCCCCCACATGAAAGTTTTAGTGGTGTAAAAGAACATTCTTTAGAATCATACCCAGCGGGAGAATCGGGAAAGATTTTTGATTAAGGAACTCAACATTCTTCATGTAAATGGGAAAAACAGAACTAAAGCTGGGTTTTCTGGTTGCATATATATTCGATCATTGTTACAGATGTTTGTAATACTTTATTTTTTTAGTGCAAACTAGGGTTCCGATATTTTTTGTTTTGTACAAAAAATCGGCAGCATTTTGATAATTGATGATTGCGTGAACATACTAACAGAAAGCCGATAATTTCCTTTTTTTTAAATTTAGGCTAAATGTGTGCTACAATCCTGCTTAAACTTAAGTGTATTTTACTTGCGAAACTCGAGCTGAACTGATTTATTAATAAATCATGTTCTCCCAAACTTAAGTATCAATCAGTGCACATCCAACGAATTTAGTATAAAGACGTCAAAAACAGTCCGCGAAACGTATGACCTTATGCAATGCCATAAAAATTATCGACAGGATGTAGGATCATGAATACTCATAACTGTACATATATAATAATATATATTTGGCTTTGTTTTAATTTTTCAATAATAAAATCTATGTTATTATTGATAAAAACAACATTCAAAGATTTTACTACTGTGTTAAATTGATAATAAGAATAACTTATTCAAAGGATCAATGAGTCTACATGAATCATATCTATACTTTGGGGCATTATAAACATCATCACCGTAAAAAGTAGAATGTGATGTGGATTTTTAATTCTACAGTTACAACCAAACTTCCTAACCAAATCTTTCTATATATGAATGAATTTTGTAATGGTTTTAATTAATTTGTAGTAACGAAATATCTGGCTTAATAATTTACCAGTCAAACATCAATTACGTTCATTGGAATATAAAACGCGACTACAAAACACGGGCATAGCAAACAGATCGTGAAATATACACACTGTAAGAAAGTAGCAAAGGAATACAACCGTCCGAAAAGGGAAAATTTACAATAGGAAAGGAATAATCGTCTCCTTAATTCTACACTTCTAGTATACAAGGAAACAAATCGAAAAGTACAAACAACCAATAACATAACATAGAAACTACCTATTATTTCGTATACGTATAAAAAAAGTAGAAATTTAATCAAACATCTGAAACATCAGACGTCAGTATAAAATAATGATCTTTTAACATGATATTTTGAAACATGGAGAATTAGATATGACCACTATGGTGATGTTATTACAAGTAACCTCATCAACGCTCAAGTCCGAGAGGTTCAAGATAACTTTGTTGGAAAAAGGACTAAAATATCGTCCTCCATTAAAAACAAAGTGGAAAGAATATCTTCAGGTTATTAAAGATGCTCTGTTTATATGATAAATTTGTTGTAAGCGAAAGAAAAATTACACTGAATTTGCATTTGAAAAAATGTATGAATATTGTGGAAATTCTAACATAACATTTAAATAAAATGCTTCGCTGAGCGCAGCCTGATACGACCGCAGAGGTCGAACCCTGAACAGTTGGGGCAAGTTTGGACACAATATTCAAGCTTGATACTGTCTGAATTTGGATTGTGATCAAATTTCTGACATAATATAGGTTTCTGACACAAAATAAATGTGGTCAAAGATCTTAAAAATTTGAAATGGGACATATAATTTACCTAGAATGGTCTAATATCCAAATTTAACAACATGGTTAGATTCAGCATATAAAAAACACCAAAATTAAATTTTAGTTGAAATCAAACAAAGTTTAATTTTGGACCCTTCAAACCTTAATATGGACTAATTTGAAAACAGGGCCCAAAATAAAAAATCTAAATGCACAATAAGATTCAGCATACATGTATCATACAGCCGCAATAATTCAGTTTTTGATGAAATCAAACAAAGTTTAATTTTGGACCCTTTTGACCTCAATGTAGATCCAAAAAAAATGGGGCCCACTATCCAAAATAGTAATACAAGGTAAGCACCCCCAAAAATTAAAGACTTTAAATTAATCCCACTGAAATTGGTTAAAAGATTTGTATTTATTTTCAATTGAAGATTTCTTGCTATTGCGCAATACTGTGCTATTGCGCAATACTGTGCTTTGCGCAATACTGTGCAATTGAAGATTTCTTGCTATTACGCAATATCACAGCGCAATACTGTGCTATTGTGAAACTCCCCAAAAAAATTGGAAAAAAAATCCCCCCAAACTTTTTGAACCCCCCCTTGGAGTAATTACCCCCAAACTCAATCCCAGCCTTCCCTTTGTGGTATGGAACCTTGTAGTACAATGTTAGAGAGATCCATACACTTAAACACAAACTATTGTCTGGAAACTATCTGCTCCACTGAGGTAACTAGAAGCTTTGTTTTGAGTGAATACAAAATAATATTCTTGAACTTGTTGGACAAAAGCGCAACGTTGTGTATTTGTGAAAGTTGTGTATTTGTATTTATATTTTTGTTTACATCAGGTCATTGTGACCTACAAAAATCTTCGAAGATCGTCTCGATGGTTAATTAGATGGCGTTTATCTTAAAATACACACGAAATGTTGATACATTGTAACGAGTTCATGCATTGTTATTATTTTCTTTAGGACTTTTTGTAATTTGGATAGACGTTTTACTATGTTATAAATAAAATATGGAATTTTGAGTCGAACCGGTGAACATGAATTTTACTAACTAATGCCCCTTTAATGAGAATTAATACCAACAAAATCGAAATGCATGCGATGATAAAAGAATAAGACATATCAATAGCAACTCAGCTTGTGTGCGAAAAAAAAACAAACAGTCGAACTAGTAATCAATTTCAGGCAAAACCAGTAATTGTGAACACTTTAATTTTAGAATGCCTTCAATTATGGCATAGTCACCTAAACCAATAGACCAATACATGATGACGAACGTACATCTTTGTAATGATGAAATCAATTAAAACATACTCAAATTCTAGAGGGAGCAGTTTATATGACAGCAAATGCACTCTCCAGGGAAAGTTTAATATTGCTTAATGATTTCAATTCTTTTTAACCAAATGTTTTACAACATATAGGTACATGTATAATTGATATATACTAAATATAGATTACAAAAATATGTGATCATGACAAAACAGACAGAAGTAATAAATACACATAAAAATAAATACATATAAATAATTCCAAATAGCAAAAATATGTAACAATGAGTTACAAATCAACTTACTGAAAACAGTCATTTCTGAGCTTCAGTGCTTTAAATATATATTTTCCTAAGTTGCACAAGTCTTTTACATTAGAAGTGCTTAATAATTGTGAAAGTTTATAAACAGATGGCTTACGCCAATAATATGGTTTTATCAAACATTCACGCAAATTTGAATATAAAGGACATGATAAAATAAAATGCATACCATCCTCAATGTCATCGATACACAATGTACAGGTTCTAAGGTTTCTATTTACATTAGAATACCTTCCCTTCTCTATAGCTAGATTATGTGAAGACAATCTAAATCTAACAATACACTTTTTGTAAATTTCGGGTATTGGTTTACATAAATATGTCTGCAAAGAAATATTTAATATCATATATCTATACAAAAAACATTTTGATGAACTATCTAAAGTAGCATCAAACTCTTGTTTGACAATATCACATAGTCTCTGTTTAATAACCATAATATGATCTTATTTGGATTTTTCAAACACTTATCATATAAATAATTGTAACAACCAAGTAATATACAATTGTTATTATTCAATACCTTAATCCAATATTTAAATATACGCAATTTCCTGGTTACTAACATTGGAAATCTGCCAAGTTCACAATAAACCATGACTTTCGGTGTACTTGTTTTAGCATTCAAAATTCTTTTACAAAAATCAATATGTATTTTTTCTACATCTTGAGCTTTATGGAAGCCCCGTATTTCAGAACCATAACATAGAATGTTACTCACATATGTATCAAATAATGACAATAACGTGGCATAATTAAATGAAAATTCGCTAATTTTACTAAATAAACAAAACATAGCTTTCCTACCTTGTTCTGCAACTTTTTTTTGTGCAACAGAAAATTTTCAATTAAAATTAAGAACAACACTTAGATAAGTAAATTTGTTAACTATATCTAACTGTACATCATCATAAAACCATTTATCTTCTTTCTTTACTAAGCCACCACTTCTAAAAATTACAATTTTGGTTTTATCAATATTTACCGTTAATTTACTAATAAATATACAATGCATTTACTTTTCTACATTGGCTAGAGGTATAGGGGAGGTTGAGATCTCATAAACATGTTTAACCCGCCGCATTTTGCGCCTGTCCCAAGTCAGGAGCCTCTGGCCTTTGTTAGTCTTGTATTATTTTACTTTTAGTTTCTTGTGTATAATTTGAGTTTAGTATGACGTCCATTATCACTGAACTAGTATATATAATTGTTTAGGGGCCAGCTTAGGACGCCTCCGGGTGCGGAATTTCTCGCTGCATTGAAGACCTATTGGTGACCTTCTGTTGTTGTCTGTTCTGTGGTCGGGTTGTTGTCTCTTTGACATTCCCATTTCCATTCTCAATTTTATTTAACATCTCTTGCAAACCATCTTTGGTTTCCGAAAAAATGACCATGTCATCTGCATACATTAATAAAAATAAACTTAATAGACCACTTTCGAGTTTGTCCGTCACCGGAAAAAACTCGTCAATTATGCGCGCCTTTATGACGTCATTTACCAGATAGAGGGGATCGCCTGTATCCCTGCACTATTAACGTTCATCAAGCGTCTTAGTGATCGTCATTGTGCAGGATAAACTAGAAATAACGTTTGTTCGGTAGATACTTATACAATTCCCTAATGACAGCAGTGCTGATTGTCAATTATGAAAATTCAATTTGCCGAATAGTTCGTGCAATATAGCATCATAGTTTTCCAACCAATTGCTCAACATGGGAACGGAAGTGACGATGCCCCTAAACGCACGAATGATGTTCACTAAAACCAAAGTTTTTGACGGAAATGCATCGAACTCGAAAGTTGTCTATTCTTTCAACTCTACAGCTTTACAATTATTGTTTATTAACTCCATCTCACAATCATTAACATATAAAGCAAACAAAATGGGCGACAATACCTCCCCTTGCATTAAACCAACATTATTTTTAAAAAAAGTCTGTATAAAACCCATTTATTGTAACACATGATTTGACATTTAAATACATAGACTTAATAATTGACAGTAATTTTCCTTGTATACCAATTTTAGACAATTTAAACCATAAATTCATTCGATCAATAGCAATACAGTTTCTTCTTTTCTGACAGTGTTTTTGAAATAATACTTTGTAGAGCAAAAATTGCATCAACAGTGGAAAGTCCGTTTCTAAATCCAAATTAAGCATCAGTTATTGTATCATACGTGTTTGCCCATTCAATTAGTCTATTGTTTATAATGTGTGTAAAAAGTTTGGCTAAGCAACTGACTAGGCTTATGCCTTGAAAGTTATTCGGGTCACTTGGGTCGCCGCGTTTGAAGACTGGTACCATAACTGCAATCGACCATGCTTTTGGAAAAAGTCCTGAAACTAATATACCATTAAATAATTTATTAAACACTGGCATCAACATATCCTGGAATTCGATGAAATATTCATTCAACAATCCATCAATACCATAAATCTTACTTCTCTTTAAACTAGATATTGCACACAGTATTTCTTTGTTGGTGATAACACAATCTAATTCCTCATAAACCGGTATTTTATCATTATTTGAATTTCCATTTCTTGAACTTTCCTCTGAATTAATTTCCGATGCTTTTCGTTTAAAATGATCAAAAAATTCCTTTCCCGTAGCTTTAGGTTTAACTTTACGCTTAGATGAAAATTTTCTGTAGAATAGTTTAGGATTTTGTCGCTTTAAGCTTACTAACATATTTCCTTGCTGCTTTTTATAACTCCGTTTCAGTTTTGCTTCAAGTAATTTATAATTTCGTTTTGCTGTTACTAAGTTCAGATGATGTGTACTACACTTGCTATGATAAAACACATTTAGACATCTTTTAATATAATGATTATACCGACGTTTACATTCATCATCAAACCATGGTTTGTCTTCAATCGTAGGAATAATTCTGTTCTGTTCCCTCCGATACGTATTCACTTTTGACTTAACTTTAAAGTATGGCGACATGATTCCATTTAAAAATTCACTGAAGTCGGAAATAGTTTTATCTATGCCATCCTGGGATTCAAAATTTAAATTTTCACACAAAGAGTTCAGATTGTCAATATTATTAGACAGTGCTTCTTTACATTGAGATTTGTATTCATCCCTCCATTCAAAAGTTTTCCTTTCAACTCCATTATCTAGTTCACAATCAGTAATTAAATTATCCGTAAAGTTCACATTCCTAATTTTTATTTCTAGGTGCAAACTTGCGTGATGCATAATATGTTTAATATCTATCATAATGTATATTATTTCATTTAAATATTGTATTATGGAAAATATGCAAAAACTTCTATCAACACATCGTAACTTATGATAAAGTAACTTTTATAGGATGGAATGGCAACAGTTATAGAGAAAGATTGTCAATGGAGAAATTATAACTTATCAACTATGAGAGAGAAACAATTTGTTCATGCTTATTGTAAGTACTTGCATCTTCATCATTCCGATATAGTAGTAAAATGATAGGTTGTTTGTGTGACCTGTATACAGTATATGTAAGTATATGCCTGACTTTCAGTGTAAACAAATATATCATAAAAAAAGATTACGCTATATCGCTATTTGATGGAATATGATTAAAGTTCTAAAGAAAATCAACTGAATTAACTTTTGGTTTGAATATTGACGGACATATGCAAATCTGTTTCTAAGAGGCCCAAAGAATTCTGTTATTAAAACAAATTCTGCTAAGTACAGATTGGTTGCAATAATTATGGACATTGCTAACCATAGGCTATTTGTACCAGTGAAACATACTTGGAAGATGAGGAAAAACGTAGTTTTTTCATGCAGAATTTGCTAATAAAAGTTTGGATGCCGTCCACATTAGCAATATTTTCCATCAAAAATGTGTGCAGAAAACAACACATGATTACTTCAAAGATATAACTACACCTGTCATTTAATTGACCTCCACCAAACATATTGCTTTCATAATTTTCAACCACAAAAGGGTATTATAAACCTTTACCATCATAGGTGTAAATTCAAACCTCCCGATTGTTCAGATGCATCATCACATACAAATATTGTACAGCTAGTCATGTTATGACTTGACATCACAAGCAATGAACAATTTAAAGAGCTGTTAGGCCCAAAATATCGAATTCCCCAGTCAATATAACTAGAAGAAGAATTTCAGGTTACTGATGGATGCATTTGAGAACTATGACAGACAATGGATAAAAAAACTCCTCAAAGATAAACTTATCATAGATAACATATATATATAATTGGTAAAAAAAAAATTTACGCCAGATGCGCGTTTCGTCTACAAAAAACTCAACAGTGACGCTCGAATAAAAAAATGTTAAGAAGACCAAATAATATATGAAGTTGAAGAGCCTCGAGGACCAAAATTTGCGAAACTTGACACTTTATCTGAATGGATAAAACTGTTTGGTCATGCATTCCGAAGCGCAGTCAAAATCTACGATGTACAATACGGTCTTTGATTTCTGGACATTTTTAGAAATCCGAATGTTGTCGATGCTTTATTCTCTCCTCACAACAAATATGTTGTTGTTCCAGGATACAAAGCCTCAAGCAATATTATTTTTGTATGCAAAACCTATTATTTGTAATATCTTACTAAAGAATTTGAAATATTTTGAAATTCACAGCAAAACTAGGGATCCCACATATACAAGTCATGAAATTTGAGATTTTAGAAAATCACAAATTGGTCCTTTTCTCCTTTGATATTAACATAAAAATGACGTTGAAAAAGTCCAATCTTTAAATTAAATACTTAAAGTAGCTAGGGGTGTCTTCCTCCATCTTGGATTTTGAAATAGCAGATAACAAGCTGTCTAGATCTTTAATGCAATGTGCAAATTTCGAGAGTAGTATGTAATTCATATATGTAAGACTTTTCATGTTCATTGATCCTAATTTTATGAGTGCTTACATCTCATATATCATAGTGAACTTAAGATAATTAAGGATACTATTGAAAGTGGAAGGTCTGCTTCTTATCTTGATCTTTACTCGATGTTGACAATAATGGATTACTTAAAACTAGAATCTATGACAAACGAAATAATTCAACTTTCCAATTGTCAATTTCCCATTTCTAAGCAGTAACATACCTTCTGTTCATTCTTTTGGCGTTTACATATCTCAGTTAATTCGATACGCTCGTGCAAGTACACGCTATACGAACTTCATTAACATGGGTGTGCTTCTTACACAAAAAATGCACTAACAAAGTTACTAGGAAGAACGACTGAAAGCAACACTACAAACGTTTTACGATCACCATCACGAATTGATTACGATGTGTCGGTGTCTCAACTCATTATGTGGTTTTCGATCTCTATATAACAGTAAAGTCGTCTGATCTGTAATTTTACCGATTGTGTCCTTTTCTCGATTTTGACATTTTAACTAATTGTGAATTCGCATGTTTGTCACCTTGATTTGTTTCTTCCTAATCGATTTACGATATCTTAACGGTTAACTACTGTCGCCCTAGTCTAAAAACGTTAATTATCGGGGTTTTTTAAAAGTGATGAAAGGACCGTCTTTACTAGTCCTATTACAGGTTACAACCAAATATAAAGCACTAAAGAATGAAGGGTGCAGTTTTGAGTTCGAGGTTTATCGGCAAAAAGTTGCTGGTATCACGTAGCACATATTTCACACAACCGTACTAAGAGAGTTTCAATTCCGCTGATCACTTCATGTTTCACTCAAAAACATGCTTTTCTATCCTGTAACTCTATGAGTACCTTTCATACCATTGTTGAATGGAACTCCTCCTGACAGATGTAAACAAGTGAAAACATGAAAACGATTGAAAATAATTAGAATAGCTTCCTTCACAATTTATAGTCTGAATAACTTTTCGACCTAGAATAAAGTATGACACCAACTACTCGCAGACAACAGGAATAAGAGTCGCAAAAGGCGTATTCAATTAAGTATCCAGTCTCGATTTCCAACATATACGTAATGCAGTTCCGAAACCAGATATCATTAATATAGGCAACAGTACAATAGAACACATATAACAATAAATATGGTTGTACACAAAATAAACAATAAATCGCAATTTAGACGCCTTTGAGAACACAAGTCCGCATTCTAAAAATAATTTTAATTGTTTTTATTCAAACAAATAATATGACATTGAAAATTAATACAAAGGGTTTTAAAAAGCAAACATGTTATTCTTTTGGAAAAATTGACATATAACACTTTATAAATTTCATGCTTCCGAAGCGCTATCAGGCTTTACCTTCATCGGGAACATCAAAAGCCAAATATTTGAAAACCGAAACAGTTGAACTGATAGTCCACCAGGAGCGGTATCGACCCAGTGCTGTAACACTTAATAAATGTCATGCATCGGAAGAATTGAATATTACAAACCAATTTCAAAAAAACGCATCATTGATTCACTTTTTCTGTTACATATCATTATTTGAAATGATAAAATAAATGTCAGTCTCTCCCGTCCGTCTAAGGGATAGCATTTTGAGATTTGATTCTTTGGACTTTGCTGAGAAGAGAAACCGTAGTCGATTAATACACAGCCAGCGTATCTGTCCTAATACCTAATAAAAGGAAACATCATTAATATTCTATCAATCTTTTGCAACTGTAGAAAAGGACATTGCCATCTCTTTGGTCAGTAATATCGAACTATGAATTTATTCTTCGTCCGATGGTCTTCTCTGGGTATTTCTGGACAATCGACAGTTATTTTCTGTTACAAAACTGTTCCGGTAATACCGTTGAAAAGTCACATTTATTCGACAAAGTTACTGACAAAATCGTAATTATAACAGTAAAAAGTCCTTATTTTTTACTCACCTAATATAAAGTTTTATCAGTGGTTTTCAAGGTAAAATTATTGTTTGATATGAAACCTAGAACAACCGTTTTAGGACTTATACGATTGAAATGAACAGTAGGGTATAACAATCCTAAACCATGGATTGCAAACCTAGTCTTTCAGTTCAAAATAAATATGAACATTTGGTTACTTCAATCTACATTAATGTTCAGGACTCTTGATCAAATTCTTTTACTGATAGCTTTCTCGGTTCAACATTTATTTTAATGCCGTATCAATAAGTATGATTTTCTTTACCAGTTCATTGGATACAATCAAAATTTAAAGACACTCTATACTTGATAAGTTTAATACTTTATATAAACATATGATGCTGATCTTTTCTGGACATCAAAATATCCCTTTAATGATATTTTAATATTTCATGAATCAATTAATTCATAATGCAAAAGACAATGTTTTTATTATACTGATGTAATCAAAATGACATTTTATTGTGCCATAAAACATATTTATTTTATAAACAACTAATTGGTAATTAATTATGTTATCCTGTTGCTTTAGAATAATATTTAATATTCTAATCTACAGCTTTAATTAAAATGGGAGATTTCTACTGGTATGGATGTGGAAAGCAACAAAACATAGAAAAAGCAGCGGATTACTATACACAAGCTGCTCTTAAAGGTGACCCCCATGTAAGTTTAGCAAACTTATCATTTAAATGGAAATAAAATACTGATAACTTTTCAACAGGAATAAATACAAAATGTCAACAATTAGAAATCAAAATCGATAGTCAGTAACAAGAAGCTAGGACAAAATAAAAACAAACGGTACCTTAGAGTCAGATTCAACGTTTACCAATCTAAACTGTTTTAACTAGCTGCTGCCTTGTTCATTCATCTTGTAGAACACAACAGGCGGATAATAAGCTATGAATAACACGGGGTGGTGTCTTCGAATCGAAAAAAAAAGATCGAGGTTAATAAAGTGAAGAATTTTCTTTTTTTATATATATATATATTTGTGCCATATCCTATATTACACGATAAGAACGGATACATTATCAATTTTTATCAACCAAAATCAGACGTCACTAGTGCTACGTTAGCTCAAACAATTCTACTCAGTATCTGAGACTTTTAAATAAAAATTCATGGATAAAACTCATCTTCCGGTACCCGATTCTGTATACTTTTATAGAAATTAATTCATTTTACAGTGTGATTCCTATAGTCAGCTTCCCAGTCAAAATTTCTTGGTTTTATAGTGACTTTTTCTCGAAATATAATGTGTCGTGCGGGCTAACAGATTTCGTATTTTTTTAAATAATTTTGACGAAGTCTGTCTTAAACTCTGTTCTACAAAACCAAAAATAGTTTTACATCAAAATTTGAATAAGACTTCTCGTTGTATACAATCTTAAACAAAATGAATAATTACTATGATACCCCATTAAATATTCAAAAACCAGTAAGTTAATGGGCGATGGATATATATATGAAAAGCTTCATATGATATAGCATGCTCATATGAAATAAGATCCCAAATTTCAGGAAACTCCAATTTTTTAAATACGAAGAAGATTTCATAAATGGCCATTATGTGTAAGAATGCGTAAGTATGAGGTAAATAGGAAGATGAGAAGTTATATATGTGAAAACACCTGACACGGCATAACATAGTCAAAGGAAGCTCAATACCAAATGTCGGAAAGTTTCTGAGAAAAATGTTACATTAACTGTATGGGACGGACGGAAGGAAGAACGAAAGTCAAAGAGTACACCCTCCTCCGGGTATTTTATTTAGTAGCCTATTAACTCGTACCGACAAATGGACACTTTTTCTCCTATTACTCATTTATGCTAGTCGAACATGACCATGTGACAGTTGTTTACTCGTCATAGTTCATAAGTAAATCACCGTGTAGAACGCCACATGCGGGGTAATGGCTATGTTTGACACGGGGTGGCGGTTTTGAAGCGGAGAAAAAAAGCGATCAAGGTAAGTAAAAGTATCAAAATTTCTTTTTGGGAAATTGTTAGCACCAAGTAATGCATCGCACAAAGGAACCGAACCATAATCTATTTCCTGCAAGCGAACGTTTCCAGTGCTCCGTTTTCTCAAACACCTCTCCCCAGTTTTCCGTGTTGCAGATTTTGAGACTTCATATGCAAGTTTCAGTATTAAAAAAACTACTTATAGGGATTTTTCCCCGTATGATTTATATAGAAATGAATTCCTATTATAGTATTTAACCAGCTTCTTAGTCAACATTTATTTGTTTTAAAGTTAATTTTCATCAAAATGTTATGTGTCGCTCGAGGTGTCAGATTTTGCGTCCCAAGGAGGTGAGGCATTCATTAAAACAAGAATAGATTTGCCAATCATTTGGCCTTTCTCTGATAATTTGTAATTCAAATACACCTGTAATGTAAAAATAAGAAGATTTGGTATGATTGCAAATGAGACAACTATCCACCAGAGACCAAATGACATAGAAGTTGACAACTATAGGTTACCAAACGGCCTTCAACAATGAGCAAAACCCATACCGCATAGTCAGGTATAAAAAGCATCATAACTCTGTTATGATGACTCAGCACAAACTTAAGGTATTTCATTTGGCCAATATTATAGTCTCTTAAGTAATGTGCATTTTTAATGTTAGAAATAGAAAAAAAGCCTCAAAGTAAATAAATATTGAAATATGAAAAGAGGTGATATGTCATATGTTTTTGTTTTATACGTTTAAAGCACAAAACAGTTGAAGAACAAACGTATGAATTCAAAAGGGTTTACCCGATTAATGATAAGCTTCTTCTTTTTTAAATAAAGTTGCCCGGGGAAGAGATTCGAGTCAATGCTATGAAGATATCAATCTTTTGTCTTTCAGTGACTTTTTCCAATATAGAAATAGATTTATGCTAACATTATCTATCTTTATACTTTCTTTAATAAAGAATACCATTTCCATCTCGCAATTGCTACTCTTGAACTTGAATTAGTATTTTAATCGGATAAAGACCAATGACGGAGAGGAACATGCTTGAGAACAATGCAACAAAACTTTTATTTTCTGATTAATTTTATTATGGATAGTTATAAAAAAGGTGGAGGCAATTCTTGGTCAGATAATAGTTGTACAAATAATCGTAGAAAACGTCAGACGTGGAAAAAATCATTATGTGAATTACACAACGAATTGCACAATGACTGTCCTGGATTGATTCCATATAAGTTTCATTACTATAAACTGAAAAACTTTGCATAAACAGGTTTTTTGTATGTTCCAAACATTTTTCTGGATAGTGCACCGACTGCACACAATCCGTTTCCTAAATAAAACTTGGTTATGACAGTAAAATTTACACCTGGCCAAGGATTTGTACAAATCTTTGACCTGGTAGACGAATGTTGATACGTCGTGAAACGACTATGAAAAAACTTAAATTAATCTATGAAAATGAATGCGATGAAGGAACTTATGTAACCTATCCCGAGGCTACATGTAGTTTTAACGTAGCTTATCCTGTAATTGTAAGCAAATCAACCCAGTATGAAGAGACGAACTTTTTAATTCATGACGACTATCTTTAGACTGCAAAATGCAGACATTCAGACTACACACAACTCCGACAAAAATATTGATAACAGAGGAGAAAGGAGTTCAAAATTAAATAAAAGGGGGGACGACGTCAGCATGATTAACATTGCCGCCTTAATGTATACTTGTGTACCAAAGGAAGATTTTTCTTTACTTTAGTGGAATTGCTACACGAATTTAATTTTCAACTCGATATTGCAGATCAGCTGTTGCTCGTACTGATGAGGTTAACACTTAGTTTGATATTTGGTTAATTGGGACGTCTCTTTCATATTTCATTAAGCTTGTAAATTATCTTATTCTTGGATGCCAGTTCTTGCTGAAAACCTTACAAATTTATATATCAGAAAGGATTTTTCAAAGGTCTTGGTAATAAAATGATATACTAGAAATTTCGAAAGCGTACATCTATAATCCGACACCCCGAAATTCCGATAGTCCGACGGTCCGATATAAAACCCCTAATGTAATACTGTATTTCACTGTATTATATACACCGGGGATCTATATAAGAGTCAGATTCAGGATGAAAATATACGAGACCGCTGTTTTTTTTTTTCTTTTGTGGTGGGGAGGAGGGTTGGCAAAACACTTAATGACGCTTGTAAAACACAACTAATCATCGGTTTGAATTTACACTTTGGCGTCTTTTTGTGGTTAAATGACATTCATTTATGTTGAACACGGGAACATGTTATACTATGCATACTAGTAGTGTTATGTTTTCCGGGGCGATCGAGCTAACTTTCTGCAAAAGAAATTAGAGTCGAACACCTAATAACTAGATGATTACATGAGAAAGTTCAAAACTTCCTAAGCCCATTTAAATCGAAAAGATAAATCTACATATGGCCCGACGCATCGATAGCATAGCGCAATTCATGTGTATGGAGACAAAAATAAGACGAAAAAAAAGTCTCTCAATTTTAAGCAGTATACGTGCGTCGAACCACAGCACAAAACTCTCGTCTCTGTGAAAAAGTATATTCAAATTGGTTACATGTCTGTAGGTATATTTTTTCAGAGACAAGTAACCGCGCTTCGGCTGTTGGATTATAGGACCGTCGGACTTGAGGATTGTCAAATTTTATGACTGTCTGATTATAGGTCTGACCTCAGAAACTTCTATGATCTGATAAAATTGCACCTGGTGTTTTTGATATCCCATTCGACCCGGGAAGGCCGTACATCCTCACCAGGTACCTAAGCCAAATGTATTTTATTTACTATAATAATCAATTATGATTACCAAGTTATTATAATCGATATGTAACCTGGGATTAGTATACTTTAGTCATTATATAATATCCCGGGTGTAAAGTATCAGTTTCGTGATTTTTAGGGCACGACAACTGACCAGCAATACACTTAAAATTTTGATGTCCAATCCTTATCTAATTACTTTATTATTTACAGCATTTATAATTTTGCCGAGGTCAAGTACGGCTTCGCATTCTTGTGATTAAGTTAAGCAATTATTGGCGGTCTGGGAAATAGATGTTTAGCTTGTATATAATTTTTTCACGACTGTAATGGCGACCGCTACTACGACGACACCTAGGAGTCGCGTCACAAACTATGGCAGATAATCGGAAAAACCTGTCTATAAAGAAATGAAAAAAGAAGAATATCTGCATTATATCAGAATTTGTGAAATAATCTACAAAAAAGTCTAATAAAAAATATGCTTATTTATTCTCTACGTATTTTGCCAAGAAACAACTATTAAAGAACCTTCTGAAATTTATGATTTGAAACTTATTTTCTAAAATACCTCGATAAGTGATTAAATTATAAAGAAACTAAGGTTCCAGCTCCCTCTTATCAAATTGACCTTAGTTGAATTTGGCTAATGAATGTAAAATTCAGAAAAGCACTTCGGATGCACGAAATTTATAAAGTGTTATTTCTTTCATCTTTGTCTAATAATGAACAGAAGTTTAATTCAATTTGATATAAAAAAAAAAAAGTTTTTCTCGCTTTCGAACGCTTTCGAAGTTAGAAAGAGACTTTAAAAATTATCTTTTTTCTAATAAATGACATCCCGTGAGATCAGAACTGGGCCACCCCGTAAGACAACGTACGTGTCGGGGCAAATTGAATTTAACCTAGATCTGTCCGCAAATCGAGACTAATACATTTCAGGGCCAAAGGTCAAATCCACAATAACTTAATACTACTGATAAATCACCTGTCCAAGAGGCATCTGCATACCATGTTTGATCAACGTAAGTTTACACCCAATTTACAATAACCTTGACAAATCACACTACTAGCCTTGTTTGTAGTCTGCTCGACTGTCTTCTCTACTACTTGATTGTCTATTATTGTCATTTGTATCATAATGAATTATTCTTTAGAAAACTATTTAGTAACGCTTCGAATACCGGGAAATTAGTTTGTTTGGTGTATAAAGCTCATCAATTCCTTGATTACTCTTTGTTGCCTAATCTTGTTTGCTAATGGATCACATGTAACTCTGAAAGCATGTTTGTTTCGCGTTGATTTTTTCGTTTGAATTGTTTCATTTTGTCATGTCGGGGCCTTTTATAACTGACTACAGGGTATCTGGTTTGCTAATAATGTTGTAGGCCGTGTGATTACCTTTAGTTGCTGTAATTACCTTTATTATGACTCTGTATGTTAGGGGACGACCACTTGATATTCTGAGGAGGGGGTGCAGAATTGTAAAAATTAATAGTCTGGCCTGGTTAGGACTTAAACATAATTAACCTTGCCCAAACAGAATGAAAATGTATATTTTACCCAACACAATGCAGTAAATAAAGGTGTACAAAAGTAATGTTTGCATGTCAAAACCGTACAAAGTTGAAAATTAATTTCCCTCAGAAAAAAATCCACCTTCCCCTAAAATAGCAACTGGTTGTCCCCTTGGTTTTCTCATTGGCAATCATACCACTTCTCCTTATTTTATATATGTCTTTCAAAGAAACAATACAACAAATTGAAATATATAAGTATACCATAATCGAAAGGACAAAGGTTATTCTGATCCATGAAAAATACTACATTAAGTGCACTATTTAAAAAAAAGACGACAATGACGAATGACGGACGTGTACGGGTAGATAATTAACTATATATGCTAATTTCACATGATTTTATATATGACCTTGGCATAAAGATACTAGTATACAGACGTTCATAATGGACTAATATATTCTTTTCATCGATATGGAGTTTTCATCTAGAAATAGACTTTACGGACATTCAACAGTAGGGGAAAAGGCTATAGAGGTACACACATATGCTTCCAATGCACCCACACGGAAAACCTCCTTCATGGGCCATTTGGAATTGAATATTTCAATATTTTAGGTGGACCTTCAAATGGATTTCATCTCGTTGACTTTTTTTCTAATGCTTTAAACACTAGACACTTTTAATTTGCAAAACACTCATTTGCAAATCCACCGCCGCCTCTCCTTAGACCTACAGTGTCGTGTATATAACGAAAATGTGCGGAATTACATGGGATTCAATAATTTCATTGCTTTTCTGCTGTTATTATTATATATATTTTGTAATTTGATTTACAAAAACATGGGATTTTCAATATCCCATGGGATTGACCATTATCCCATGGGATTTTGGTTAAATCCCATAGGATTTTTTTGGGGTCCAATGGGATAATTGTAGTCCCATGGGATATTTGTTGTCCCATTGGACATAAAAAAAATCCCATGGGACTATAATTATCCCATGGGATTTTTAATATCCCATGGGACAAAATAAAATCCTATGGAATTCAAATTATAAATATACAGTAATGTGTATGTTACAACGAATTCTGTTTGGTAGTAAAAAGTTTATAATATATATACGAGTGTATTTTGTTTTTTTTTTTCATCTTGTCACAAACATGTTTTCAATTTGTTTATATGACAATAAAGATTATTATTATTTTGGAAAGTATAATACTATTTAAAGTCAAAAATAAAATCCTTTAACTGAAATAAAATGATGACATGTCTTAATAAAAGAAAAAAGTATTGATTTGAAATCTTTGTCTTGTTTGTTTTATTATGAAAAATAGAACTGAAAAAATATTTCATATTCTGACTGAATAAATTGACAAAGCACAGTTAATAGTTTACTCTTTTCATGAGGTAACGTTTTCTTTGTTATAGTTCCATTGTAATACAAGAATATGCAAACGATCTGAATCTTATACCTTTGTGGTGTTCATAATATTACGTTTATATTTGCAAATTTATAAAATTAACACTTTTCCTGTTAAGTTTTAGTTTTCTTGTTTCAGCTTGCTATGTACAATTATTCAGTCCACTATATAAGAGTCAAGTAAATAAATTATTTCATCCACTAGAATATTCATACAATTCTTAGACAAAACATGTTTGCAATCTGTTCTTCAAAAATCTTCCTCCGTACATCTTTATTGGATGGAGCGATTTAAATGAGTGGACAAAGCAAGTTCATTTGGACAACAAAATACTAATATATTTTTTCATTCCTCCCTTCTTTCAATTGATAATTACGTTGTTGCATTTACATGATTAAGTTCTTGTGCATCTATGATCATGATGATATGACTCCTTTTTGTTTATAGTCATTAAATTGAAATTTCCTCTTTCTTATGTAGGAAAAAAACACATTCCATTTCAAATTAATGAAAAAGTCACACTATGTAGAAAAATATCAACTTTAAGTTTTCTGTTCAGTATTGACCTGTTGAATGATGATCATGAAAACCAAGATGTCTGACCTACAAATACACAAAACACAAAAATTATAAATGAATAGAAATACAGCAAAAATGGCTATTTTATCATGTTTATGTACATTTTGATAAAACTTTCATTTGAATATTTAAAAATTGTAAGAACTCTTATTTCAGTGCTTTGTGTCTATGGTTTTCATATTAGTTGTTTTTTGTGCCTTGTTGCAGTCTTTTGAGTTAAGCCAATTGCAACACATGTTTACAGTTTGTTCAAATGTTGTGCTGTTATTTAAACCACTGTCCCATGTTAGGGGTGTGTTGGGTACTCACAAAATGTTTATTTTATTAGTTGATATTTGCTTTGAATTAGCTGTCAGTAACTGTCAGTACTAATAGATCTGTATGTTGAGTCTTTTTTGTTAAAGGGAAAGAATAAATTTCCACCCATATCCGGTCTGTGTTTTTGGTAGCTGTTTTTCTGCTTTGTTGCATTCTAATGAGTTAATAAAATTGAGAATGAAAACGGGAATGTATCAATATAACCTGACCAAAGAGCAGAAAAAAGCCCTTTTCAACTGATTTTATAGTTTTTATATTTTTATATTGAACTGACACTTACACCACTGACCTTAATTAGAGGAGGATTTGGCGCCAGCAAACATGTTAAACCATGCCACATTTTGTAAATGGCTGTCCCAAGTCAGGGGCCTGTTATTCGGTGATTGTCAATTGTTGCTATATATCATATTTGTTTTTTGTTTTTTGTTTTGTGCAAAAATCAGGCACTTAGCTTTCGCCTTTGTGGTGTTTCCCCCGAAGCATGTTTAGCATGGATAGACACCATGCCCTTTTTAAATGACGCCATGCCCTTTTTGAATTCTTTTACATTTGTTATTTCATGGCCTTTTATAGATTACTATGCAGTAAAGGGTTTGCACATTGTCGTAGGCTGTACAGTGAACTAATTTTGTTAAATTTAATGTCATTTGATCTCTATTGGAGAAAAGTCTCATTTGCAATCATACCGCTTCTTATCTTTATATCAACCCTGCCGTATTTTGCCTGTCCAAAATCAGGAGCCTGTACATAGTTCAGTGGTTGATGTTGGTTCACGTCCGTCATATTTGTTTTTTCATAATTTGTTTTTTTTTTTTTATAAATTTGTCTGGTATATTTGAAGTTTGAATTATTGTTTTGTTCCAAATTTTGTTTGTGGTGTCTTTCATAGATGACTATATCATGTATAGGGTATGGGTTTTCTCATTATTTACAGGTCATTATTGGCCTCTAATAAGTAATTGCATTGCTTACATCCACTTAATTGAACTCTGGTGGATAGTTTTCTCATTTATCATACCACATCTTATTTTCATAATAATCATTATTCAAGGGCAATAACTTTTATAGAAGTGGACTTACAATTTAGGCTTTGTTGACGTCTGTAAATCTATTTTTGTTGATAATTTCTTTTGTTTGTAGTTTCCCTTTATCTTTAATGTTCTTGCCCTACACATAAAAGGGTAACCATTATCATTTTATGACAATAACTACTATTACATAATTAGTACTAGTAGGCAACTGACAATTTTGGATCATATGTATATCTTGTCTTGCTCATCATTTTTGCTGTTTAACATTATCAATATTCTATGAAAATGAGGTTACAGTAATATTAACCTTGGCAGACAGACATCTTATTTTTATATGACACCTTGCAGTCATTCCATACACCAACAAGTAGACATATGCTTATAATATCTGATTAAATGAAAAAACCAAGAAAACGTAGCATTGACCAAAGAACCATAAAATGCTGTCATGGTTATATGAATCTGCCAGACAGACATGCACACCTTACAATCGTTACATCCGCCAAATATAATTTACCTGTTGCTTAAAGCATATGATAAACTGACAAAACAATGCAAAAGTTTTCATTGACCAATGAACCATGAAAATGAGGTCAAGGTCGTATAAAACATGCCAGACAGACATGTGCATCTTACAATCATTCCATTCACCAAATATAGGGGCCTTATTGCTAACAGTATCCGAAAAATAGACAAAACCACAAAAACTAAACATTGTCCAATGTACTATGAAAATAAAGTAAAGGTAAGATGAAACTTTTCAGTCAGACATATGCACCTTACAATCATTCCATACACCAAATATAGTTGACCTATTGCTAATTTGAAAATAAGAAAATAGAAAAACTGACCAAAAACCAAAAAAATAATATTGAGCAATGAACCATAAAAATGAGGTCAAGGTCGAATAAAACATGCCAGACTAACATGTACATCCTTAAAAAAATTTTATACACCAAATATACTTGACATGTTGCATACAGTATTAGAAAAACTGGACATTTTTACCTCCGAATAGTGGTGTCATGGACTAGGAAAATTAGTCTGGGGACATAAATTACTGACATCGGACTAAATATACTAGTAAATTCTGTATCCATGGACTTTTTATACTAGTTATATTTGTCTGACCAGACAATTTTCATGATTTTTACCAAGACTAATTTATCTCTTACACTAGTTCTCAGAGAGACATGTCACCTTACCTTGACACATTATTATGACTCTGAACAAACCCGTCTTTGCTCTTACTCCTTAATAATACTGCATGCTTAGGGGAGAAGCAGCAAATACCAACTTTAAAGTCTTTGGTTTTACCCGGTTGGATTCAAAACAAACAACCTTCTGCACTTGAGGTGAACACGCTACCACGAGACCAGGCAGTATAATATAAGGAGTTTACCAAGATTTAAAGTTTCCAAGTTTTGCAAAACTGGATCAAAATCATCATTGAAAAGCAATAACTTTTAATAAGATTTAAGTTTCTCTTTAAATATTACAGTTTTCGAGATAAAAGGCAAATTCAATAAATATGAAGAAAAAAATGGTTAAAATCTGTATTTAAGGCAACAACTCCTATGAGTCAGCTGCCAGTTTTGATGCAAATGGACAGTAGATTTTTTTCAACATTCTGAACATTTCTACCTTGTCAGATATTGTCTATCTATTTTGGCCTTTTGTAGCGTATTACGCAGTTTTGCTTTTAGCCCATTGTTGAAATCTGTACGGTGACCTATATGGTTGTTAACTTTACGTCTTTAGTTTCTGTTGAAGAGCCGTCACATTGGCAATGATACCATATTTGTATATGTTTTTGTCATGTAGGTGTAAGCAGACAACCTTTGATTTTCTGGTGGGATAAAAGTGGAGACAGATTTTATCACCTGGCCTGGTTAGTTTTTCAGGGTTCATAAGGATAGAAAACCCGGCAATTGAAACAAACTGATTGTAGTCCAATATTATGACGTCTTGAAAGGCTATTTTATTTTTGCTTTGACGCCTTACAGTCGATGTAAGGCGTCAAAGAAAAGAAATATAATAGCCTTTCAAGACGTCATAATTATTTGACTAACCCTGTGGTACGACCATATTTCCCAAAGATTAGTCAAAATAATTATGACGTCTTGCAAGGCTATTTTAACTTTTTCTGGGCACGTAATAGTCAAAGTTGTGACTGAGTGCGGAAATATGAAGATAGATAGATAAAAAATATTAAAATAGCCTTCAAGACGTCATCTTGCAAGACGTTATAATTATTTGGACTACCAAAAGATGTAACCTAATTCTTACTTGTTTGGGGAAGAGGGGATTAACCGAACCACTATTCAATCTAAATCAGTGAACTGAATTATTGTCTTTTGCAGTAGTCCGAGTCGACATCTGTAACTTATCATGCAAATTGATAGTCAACAGTATACCTTTTTCAGAATGCCAGCTTACAACAAAGAATCACTGGTGATAGGGGAGTGTAACCGATAAATTGATCCTGAATCAGATAAGATTTTCCCAGTAACGGAGAACCCCTTTCTTTGAGTGAATATAAATAGTAACGGGGGTCTCACAAATGAATATAAATCTGAATTACAGGAACATCGATTAGCAAAGTAAACTTACATATTAATCTCGAAGTTATTTACGGTAAAGACAGACTGTGCTCCTGAATTAAGGTATTATACATTTGTGTATTTTACTCGGGGAGGGGGGAGGGGGAGGGGGGCACTTCCTATATACAAGGTGATAGGACGTGTCGCTGGAATAGGTCACTTTTTCCAGCTTGAAAATATGGGAATAGGTGGGGAAAACTATCAGAAATATATGATAAGGTCGATAAAGTTCCAATTACCTGTATATGAAAAGCCCTGTCATTTTTTTCATAGAAGAAAGTCTCGCCGTAAGTAAACATTACACACAGAATCTTAGCCTTGAATATTCCACTTTTCCAACACACCCCACGAAACCAAATCAATATGGGAAAAGGTTACAATTTTACCCACGCAATATATGAAAAGGTATACATTTTTAAGATCTAAATTATATGAAAAGGGTGGGATAACAGAACCCCAGAAGTGCCCCTCCCCGGCCGAGGTATTTTACTGCTACAATATATTTGATTGGCTAATCACGCACCCGTTGCTGAGCAGAGAACCATACTTTCAAGCCAGGGACAGTCTATACTAACAGCTAGTATAGAAAGTCCCTGTAAAAAGGCAGGCAAATCCTAACAGTACTGGAACTTAATGATACATGTATATCAAGTTACAGCACCTCACCCAGCACAGTTAGCACACTGGTGTAAGTCAGTCTTATAATATAAAACTGCGTATGTTCATATCGTTTAATTCAACGTTTTTTCGGATATTTTTTAGGACCTTTGTCAACATGGTCAAATCCGACCTGCCACTTTGCAACCTGACCTGCAAAAATATATTTCGACTAAAAACAATGCCAGTCAAAATTGCTTTTTGAGACTGGGCGACTGAAAAAGTTTTAAAATGTGACCTTGTGACCCTACTTGGAATTCTCCATTCATCGGCGTGTGTCAGTATGGCTAAAAAGGGGGCATTGTTTTTTTTTCTTGGGACAAAAAATTGTTTCTATCTTTATTAAAAAAAAATCAAGATCAACCGTAAACTTTTTTTTCAAAACTCAGTGTCGTATTTTATTGTTTTCCCAACAATTTTAAATAAAAGCTTAAAATGTTTGTTTCACTTCCCTCTGACTTCTCTCCTGATTTTTTTTTCTCAAGAAATTATAGAATCAGAAAATGAATATATATATATATGTCTGTGGTCACCGTCATGCATCATCAAATAATTCATGTGTATTTGTGATATCAACATAACTGAAACATTATATTATTTCCCAGTAATTATGTAAATCATTTTGATTTACAATTATATATGCCTGGGACTTATGCATGTATATATATCACAGGCACTTATCTCAGAAAAAAAAATCCTATATACTTTAATAAAGGTATATAGGAAATAAAATTCTGAGAGAAGTGCCTGTGATATATCTGCCAGTCCCAGCATAATAAATATAATTGTATTTTAATCTTTGGAAAAATCCGATTATTAAATTGTTAAATTCTTTTACTTCATAACTATGTCAAAGTATACTTTTTAAAGTTTTAAATTTTAAAGTTAAAATGAATATTCCGTTTTAATCTGAGGAAAAACTTTTTAAACTGTAATGACATGGTCAGTCAACTGATTTGTTGCATGGCTGATTACAGGTAATTAAAGCATGCAGTAATTTTCCATTGCGAGAGTGCGTGTACCCTGGGGTGTGTATAACGTATTAGAAATACCATAGTTTTCTAGAGAACATCCTGTCTATGTGTAATACAGATTGATGACATTACACAAAATTTCTTTCGTTAAATGTAGTTAAGTATCTGTGTCCGTTCCCTATTGCAACCTACAAATTTTTCGAAGAAAGAAATGTTAAAATTTAAAAAAAAATCATTTAAATAAAATAAAGAAGAAAAAAAGTAGCAAATAAACTTGTGTAACTACGCATTGAGTAAACATAATTTCACTTTACATGTACAAACCCTTGAGAAAACGTATATATAGATGTGTTTAAAAAGGTCAATTCCCAGTGGATTAATTTCACACTAGGACCACAGGCACTTGTCTCAGAATTTTGTTTCCTATATACCTCAATATAACATTAAAAGTATATAGGAAATTTTTTTTTCTGAGACAAGTACCTGTGACTAGGACCTAAGATAACTAGAACTAAGTTCATTGGAAAGCCTTTTTGTCTGATACATGTATACCTATAGATAATGTACATAATTAAGAACATATATGCCTATAAATTAACGGTACGTCTAAAAACCGCTCAGGACCTCCTGAGTGCAGACAGGACATAAAAAGTCACTCAGGACATGTATATATGTTTTAGTGAGCGTTGATGGTATACATTCGATAGATAATTTAATTTTTGATGTTATAATTTTGGTTTTGATAAAATCAAACCAATATTAAAGAAGTTATTTGGGATACGTCATGCATGACCGTTGATCATATTCAATACCAATCATCATTTTGATTAGGTCGTTTGATCTTTAATAATTAGGACTGATTGGTGATGGTTATAAACACATACAAGTAAACTTTGCAAACAAACAAAAAAAAAACGTTTCCTTGGAAAAATTATAAAAATACATGAATATTGTTTTTAAAAAAAAAAGTTAAATAAATTTTTCGTTTTGTATGTAAATGTAAGCCATTTAGAAATATAAGAAATCTTCACATAGTCGGGAAATTTTCAATTCAAGTTATTTCATTTGAAAACGTTAAAAAATATAGATCTTATTCGATGTAAAATGTGGCGTCCTTGGAGATCAAAACCCTGTTAAAATAGGGTTTGTCTACTTTCGTCAATACTTTATAGTACAGCCCGAAGAATGCCCTCAGATTTGAGGGAATCTCAAATTTCACAACTGATTAAAAAAGGGGGACGAAAGATACCAGAGGGACAGTCAAACTCATAGATCGAAAACAAACTGACAACGCCATGGCCAAAAATAAAAAGACAAACAGACAAATAATAGTGCAGATGACACAACATAGCTTCACAGTTTGAAGTCCTTTTAATTTATATATCACTCTTCCCAATAAACTGACCAAAGATGTTACACATAGGTTATCTGATAAGAAAGTCTACATTTTGGCATTTTCTGTCTTTACTTGAAATATAAATATAAATATTCTTCATAAGATTTTGAAAATCTAGTCAGTGTTTTTTTTTTTTATTATTATTAATCATGTTCAGATACAGTTAAAGGAATGTAATATAAAGTTTTTTTAAATTAATTTTCAATTTTTTAAAATTTAGAATAGATCCATAATCTGTTGTCATTTTGAAGATTAATTTTCATTAGAAATGAATATTCTTTGTAATTTTCATATTTATTTTGATAAAATACATTTAATGATAAAAGGAAATTTCCTAAATATTTAAAAAAATTTTTAATAGAATATTCATTAGGCAAAGACAATTTGGAAAAAGAACCCTCCTTTTTATACGCCCATTTATAAGAGGTATTATGGTATACCGTTAGTCCATCCGTCCGTCTGTCGTCAACATGTTGAATATGAACTCAAAAACGCTTGCACCAATTTGCATGAAACTTTGGTAAATTGTTTATATCTATTGACGTGAGCTCCATTTTGTCTTTTTTATAAATTTTCGATTTTAAATTTCCGAGTTTTTGGGGTTTTATTCATAAAAAAAAGTGATATTCCTATTTTCGGACAGTAACTCAAAAATGCTTTCACCAATTTGCAAGAAACTTTGGTGAAAGGTTTATATCTATTGACATGAGCTCACTTTTGATTTTTATAAATTTCAGATTTTACGTTTCCGAGTTATGGGGTTTTATTTATTAAAAAAGGTGATTTTCAAGTTTTCGGACAATAACTCAAAAATGCTTTTAGCAGTTTTCATGAAGCTTTGGTGAATTGGTTATATCTATTGACGTAAGCTCCCTTTCAATCTTTTATTGATTTTACATTTTACATTACCCAGTTATGGGATTTTATTAAAAAAAAAAAATGGGGTGATTTTCCAGTTTTCGGACAATATCTTTAAAGTGCTTTGAGCAGTTTTCATTAAACTTTAATGCTGAATATATATACAGTTTATTTATGGATTGGTCCTGGACCCAATTGATTTTAATATAGTTATTCAAGTATCCCCATCAGTGAAATCAAATTCGAACCATTCTAAATATAACAAGAAAGGAAACATATAGGCTGGTGATACCTGATGCCAGAGGATAGTTCCAATTCTACTAGACCGAAATACAGACCAGATTTGGATTTCTTGTCTAAAACAACAATAATTATACTACAAGCATGCAAGTCAGACCAGAAATTAATTATACTAAAAAAGTCGGAAATTCTAAAAAAAATTAAAATGCTCCTCTGGGCGCAGCTTGATACGACCGCAGAGGTCGAACCCTGAACAGTTGGGGCAAGTATGGACACAACAGTCAAGCTTGATACACACTGAATTTGGATTGTGATTAAATATTTGACACAGCATAGGTTTCTGACACAGAATGAATGTGGTCTAAGAACTTATAAATTTTTAATTTACATATTCAAACCATATCATTTTTATTTGCTTTTATATATAAATCAGAAATAACCAATTTAAATTGGAAAATTTTAAAGAAAAAAAAGGAAAAAAATCCTCGCCCCAAATTTTTTGAACCCCCTTATGATTCATCACCCCCAAACTCAATCCCAGCCTTCCCTTTGTGGTATGGTACCTTGCAATAATTTCTGAGAGATCCATACACTTGAACACAAGTTATTGTCTGGAAACTAGAAAAATGCTTGTTTTTTTGCCCCTTTTTGGCCCCAAATTCCTAAACGTTTAGGGCAATTACCCCCAAACTCAAACTCAGCTTTCCCTTTGTGATATGGAACTTTGTAGTACAATTTCATAAAGATTCATACACTTACACACAAGTTATTGTCCTGAAACTAGAAAAATGCTTGTTTTTTGCCCCTTTTTGACCCCTAATTCCTAAACTTTTGAGGCAATTACCCCCAAAATCAATCCCAGCCTTTCCTTTCTGGTATGGTAATTTGCAGTACAATTTCAGAGAGACATACACTTGAACACATGTTATTGTCTGGAAACTAGAAAATGCTTATTTTTGACCCCTTTTTGGCCCCTTCTTCATTAACGTTTTGGGCAATTAACCCCAAAACTCAATTCCAGCTTTCCCTTTGTGATATGGAACCTTGTAGTACAATTTCAGAAAGATCCATACACTTACACACAAGTTATTGTCATGAAACTAGAAAAATGCTTGTTTTTTGCCCCTTTTTAGGCCCCTAATTCCTAAAATTTTGAGGCAATCACCCCCAAAATCAATCCCAGCATTTCCTTTGTGATATGGAACCTTGTGGTACAATGTCAGAGAGATCCATACACTAACACACAAGTTATGTCTGGAAGTTACAAAAATGTTTATTTTTGGCCCCTAATTCCTTAACTGTTGGTACCATAACCCCCAAAATCAATCCCAACCTTCCTTTTGTGGTATTGAACCTTATGGTAAAATTTCATAGAGATCCATTCACTTAAACTAAAGTTAGAGTGCGAAAACCAATGTGTCTTCGGACGACGACGACGACGGACGACGACGCGAGACGACGACGACGACGACGCCAACGTCATACCAATATACAACCGCAAAATTTTTTCGCGGTCGTATAAAAATTAAGATAAATACTGAAAAATGTATTCCATAACAATGAATATTTATCCTACACCAAAAATGCCAGCTCTAAATATATGCACATCAAAAAATGGAATTAAATACAAAGGGTTATAATAAGATACACTGGATTGGTCTTGGACCCGATTGATTTTAATATAATTACATTGACACGTTTTATTAAAACATATAAAATTTGCTAAATGAGCAAATCTAAAATTTTTATCATAGCATTTCCAAATTAGCTGCAGAAATCCTATTTTCATCAATATTCAAAGAAACATTAAATTTATATATTTTTTAATTGATTTTTTATGAAAACATTGCAAAAATGAGAAGAAAAAAAATAAAAGCACCTTGTCTAAGAGAATATTTTGTAGATGAGAATATATAATGTATTTAGTGTAGGTGACATTGAAATTAAATAATCTTGACCAGCTAACCATCTGTGTTTATTTGATAACATCAGTGGACACCAACTGTGAGAGAAGCACTTAACCTAATCATTTAATTGCTTGTATAAACAATCAATTACATGGTTTCAATGCTGAATATCAGGAAAAATCGGGGCTGTTCTATAAAGTATATTGCCGAACATTCTATAATCAAGGATTTGTACAAATCCTTGCTATAGTATAATGAATCGCGTCGCCAATATCACCACCATTACATAAAGTACAAATTCAATCTTCTCCTAAATATATGGCATCTAACAATTTCAATAGGAAATTTTGAGTCGAAACTGAAGTACCAAATCTACAAAAAGAATCACTATTTTTTGTAGTAGTAGGCGTCGAAAACTAAACTGTTTATAATCTTTTTTTTCTCCTAAATTAATTGAAACTCCTGAAATAATTTAACATTATCTATAGACAGCTTACAAATGCAAATCTTTTTAGAAGTATGTGAGTGTATAGTAATTATTTGTTCATTAACCCCCCTTTTCCTTCTATAAAATTACATTGTAATCGATTTTATTTCCAAATTTGTGTTTGCTAGGATTGACACTTAGAACGTACAACAAAAAGTAACAAGTAAAAAGTCACGATTTAGTTTTGGGATATTTTTTTCTTTGAATAAACTTAATTTTAAAAACGTTTCAGTATTTTTCTGAAACATTTTTAAAAGGAAACGGACTTGTAAACAAAATTTATTTTTGAATATTAATATTGAACAATGATTGTTAAGAAAACAATCTGCCAAAGTGGTTTGGTAATTAACTGGCTTCATGCTGTCAAAAATGTCTCCTTTTTATAAGTTATTGATAAAAAAAAACTATTTGAAGGCGAATTAATCATTTCCTCAACTGAATACATTATCTATAAATAAAGTCAATTCGTCAAGAACTTTCTCTCATATATTTAAATAATTGTAAAATAATTAATTTAAACTTTTGTACTGCGACTTTCTGTCCGTTTACCAATACTTATTCCTTGTTAAGTTTTTTCATTTCCATTTACGAATACTTATAATGTGATAATTTTTCCGGATGCTTTTTATCCTATTTTCATATCAAACAACCATGTTACCCTTAAAACGGAGTTAAGTACAAATTTAGGAATTAAGTACTTAAAATTTTCAACAACAAAATTTTACACTTTCATTTACCTGGATTTTTTTCTACGCTTCGAAGCCGCCACCCTGTATCAAACATAGCCAACACCTCGCATGGCGTATTCACGATGTTGAGGGATTGACAATCAGGGGCGGGTCCAGTTAAGGGCGTAATGGGCGTACGCCCCCTTTTCAAAAAAAAACTATCGTAATCTGCTAATATTGTATTTTAATATACCTTAGACAATTAATGGGGAAAATTCGGCATAAAAAATGTCAAACCCTGACACTTTAACTATAAAATATACATGCTCCAAGTCAGGAACCGTTACATTAGTGCATTTCACAATTTTTTTGTTTTTTAGCAAAAAAAAGGTCCAAAAAATTTTTCTACGCCCCCTCTTTCAAATATCCTAGAAACGCCCCTGACAATATACAATCAAAGTTAGCAATATACAGCAAGTAAGTAATTGGGTGTTGAATGCCAGTAGATCTGAATTTGTAAATTTGTAAATTGAATTTAACCTGTTTAGAACGTGTATTGTTGAATTGTTTAATAAAATTACACACATAATCTGGGCTGATATGCATAAAACCACTTTAAGTTCAAGGTATCAATGAAACTGGGTCTGCATGAAAAAAATGACTTATCACATAGTACCAGAACCTATGTTTACTCTTAGATGATGAGAAAATATAGCTGTAGGCCTAGTTGAAAATCTTTACAAATTATTTATTCTTTTAATTTCTATTTGACTGTCTGGGTGCTTCTTATGTGTTTTAAATGTTTGCGTTTTGTATGCTATAGTTAAGTTTTATAGACTGTTGTACGTCATTTGGTCGTTTTTAAGTTTTTGCAATGGCGTTGTGAGTATGTCTTCGACTTATAAGTTTTATATAATCTGCATCTCTTGTGCTGTATTTTAAAATGTATCTATACAATTGCTGCATCTTTACACATTCATCAATACACCAAAAAATATGAATAAAGCTTTCGTATATATAAAAATAAGATGTGGTATGACTGGTAATGAAACAACTATCCGCCAGTTCAATTCAAAAACCTGATATAAGCAAATGTGACTTACTTACTTACTTTAGTCAGAGAGATCTTGAATCTAAATTCAAGGATACGAAGTGGGAAGGGGGTAGAGGTGGATTAAGGTGAGGGCATGGGGGCCCGTCCCTTTTTTGGAAAAAAATGGTTGATTGTTTAGAGAATCACTGAAGCGGGCCCCCTCTTTATGCATGACAGTTAGTGCCTCCTTATGACATTTTTTGGATCCGCAACTGGTGAGTTCATAAAAAAATATTTAGTAAGTTTTTGTTTTGTGATAAATAATGTATTTACATTCACATAGACAGAATTATAAAATAAACTACCGAAAGCTTAAGTCCACATAAGAGGGTATGGATTGGGGTTAACAGAATAGAGAATAACGGGCAAACAATAAAGATTAAAGAATAATGAAATGCTAAAATATGAGGAAAGAGAGTAATGAGCAAAAAGTGTAAGTTTGTAGAAATATAGCTAAAAAAAATAAAGAACACAGAAAAAGAAGACCCCCCCCCCAAGATCCTGACTTCAACTTTAACGCTGCCGGGATATTTTGAGACAAAGTGCACGTATTAGTAGTCAGCCGAAACCACTAAGCGTTTAGCATCCATACGTTGTTTTTTTTCGGGATACTGACTGCATAGTAAATTATCAATGTACTAGTTAATGTTCTCAAGGGATGACCCTATTACAGAGACATATATACACATATGTGTATTTACGTCTCTGCCCTATTACGTGTCAGTAACCTCCTCGACACGGTTCATTTTACGGCGGCTCATTTTTGTCTTAAGAATAAACATAATTGATAAGTTTCTTTCCCCTGCATTCATCGATCGCACTTGTAAATAGCACATTGGTCTCAAGACATTGGTACACTATACGTTACAACACTTGCCGTCAGTACTCAAAATTGGAAAAAAATATTAAATAAGAAGGTATAGAAAATTAATGCACACACACTATTATCAACCACAGACATGATGTTTTTCTCAATTTGCCTAAATCGTTATTCCGCAATACAACGAGGGTGATGAAAACCCACCACTTTGAACACAGGCACCGGCATGCTGTGAATTTGAAAGTTTCCCAAATGAGTAACTATCCATTACTTTTCTAGTGTAAAGTTTTATTTAATACACATTTGATTTGAAATGGCATATCAGAGAGATATATAAACATATATCATAGGCTGATCCAGGGGAAGGTTGGGGGCCCGGGCCCCCTTTTCTTGGGAAAAATTTGGTTGATTATATAGGGAATCACTGAAGCATGACTGGAGCCGGTCCTCCCTTATGAAAAGTTCTGGATCCGCCACTGTATATTCATAAAAAAAAACCAACAAATTATCCAAAAGATGAATAAAGAGTCTTTAAGGACTCCAGGAGTCAATTTCACAAAATTATTACGACTAAGATTGATTATAAGTATACTTGAGTCAGTTTTACAAAACAAAAACTTACAAGTAATCGTAAGTATACTGTATTGTACATGACTTAATTGCTATCAATATTATTTGTAAGTTTTTTTGTAAATTGACTGCTGAAATGTTTTTCCATGCTGATGGTACATCTAAGTCGTAAGCTTTTTTTAAAACCACCTCCAGGGTATAATGTCTCCTCGCCCATAGAATCCGTTTGCCCTATTTTTATCAAAAATGAAATATATTGATATTAATAGTATATAGGTTAAATAATTTATTCATACATTTTTAATTGACTGACTAGAATAATTTTTTATTGCGGAATTTAAATCATTCCTATTTTTATAAAGTGACAAAAATAAAATTTATATATAACAGGGTGATACAAATGAGAAAAACTCAAGAAATTGTTTTCAATTAAGATAAATACATGCAGTTAATAATGGCTTTCAGTTGTTTTTAAAAGCAGAGACGGATTTAGTGGGTGGGGGGTAGGAGTTAGGGGCCCCCTTTTCTTGAAAAAATTTGGTTGATTATATAGGGAATCACTGAAGCATGACAGGAGCAGGCCCCCTCTTAGGCAGTCACTTATGAAAATTTCTGGATCCGCCACTGTAAAATCGTCTTCAGTTGTATTATATTAAAAATTTTATACCTGTATTCTATAGTGCAAATCAAAGGAAAATAATGTAAATTATCTGGTAGTAGCAATACAATATAAATATTGAGCAAAAATTCTATAAACTTTACCATACTCTATTCAAAAATAAACATTATACATCAAGATAACAAAATGAAATTTTAAATCAGGAGGAATGGACCCAGGGCAAACAGATATTAACTTATTCAGGCTAACAAGTAATTAAGGTTGAATGTGAATCAGGGCGAACGGACCTAGATCCAAACTCCAGTACTGTAGGGTAACTCCTATATTTTTGGATAAATACTCATTATCCGGCAAATTCCAAGTTGAACCTTCTTCAGTAGGCCTATCCCCACCACAGACCAAATGATGCACAAGTTAGGTATAGGTAACGATATGAATGCAACAATGAGTAAAAGCCATACCATCTAGCTGGCTTTAAATAATATAAAATAAATCAAACAAGGAATTTAATAGTTTTGGGCAACTGTTTTGAATTTTAAAAAAACTTTAACAATGTTAATTTTTGTGTGCATTTATTTTTGCTTATTTTGAATAATGGACAAAAATGTGAGATTGATTATTGTGATTTAAGAAAAATCTGCATACATAAAATTGAAAATGGAAATGGGGAATATGTCAAAGAGACAACAACCCAACCAAAGAGCAGACAACAGCCGAAGGCCACTAACGGGTCTTCAACGCGGCGAGAAAATCACGCACCCGGAGGTGGTCTTCAGCTCATAAATATGTATCAGATATAAGAATGCAATACAGCTCTCAGTCGCATTAATAAAAACCTCACAATAAGTTCTGAAAATCAGAATAAAAAGTATTGTAAGATTCTCAAAGTGTACACATGGAGTTATGAAACTTAAATTAATCATGCTAATTAAACATGTTAAAGATTGGCATTCAACTTGGAGTAGCCTTATGGCATTGTATAGTGTAATGAATTCAGGGGATAATGGCACTACCTCTTTGATTTTAAAGTCCTCAGAATCAATCTTTAATATTAATATGCATACTCTTGTACAAAGGAATATAAGTATGCAAAAAGTAAAATCACAAAAATACTGAACTCCGAGGAAAATTCAATCGGAAAGTCCCTAAGCAAATGACAAAACACATCAAACGAATGGACAACAATTGTCATATTCCTCATGTTCCTGACATATGGTTTTCAAAAATAAGAGGTATCCATGCTATACATTTATGACAAGATCTTAATCAAGTATTAATTTTGGTTTGTTCAAATATTTCGGAGGTTAGTATGACATCCTTTTTTGTGATGATGTTTGCGTTTAAAGTTGGAAAAAATTGTTTGTACTAACAAAAATAAATACACGAAGTTAATCCAGAATTATGTGTTTATCATTTTTTTTATGTTTAGGTTGCCAGCAAGATGAAAAGAACAATGCAGTTCAAAAGTCAAAATGTGGATAAGCTGAGGTACAAGGTCCTACTTTTGCAGATTTTCATATTTTGCATGAATGAATTTGAAGTTTATATCATGGAGGGCAGAGAAAGAAAAGAAACACTTCAATTTTCCTGCTTCTGAAGAATAAATGAAAAACATATTGTTCGGTAAGTTTTATGCTCTGTTTTGATAGTGTTTGTGCATTCATCTGTCTTTCTCTAAATTGTATTCACTTAAAGTTTTTGGTTACAGTTCACCATGAACTTCAGTCAGTAACTTGTGGTTTTACATGTATATACTCAAAATTTAGTACTTTAAAATGTTCATGTATTTTTGTCGAGCCTGTGAATTTTGTCGCAGAAAGCTCAACATAGGGATATGGCTACGGCGGTGGCGTTAGCTAACTTCCTAAAAGCTTTTATATTTTAGAAGGTGGAAGACCTGGATGTTTCATACTTTGTATATAGATGCCTCATGATACGAATTCTGTCTGTCACATGTCTATTGTCCTTGACCTCATTTTCATGGTTCAGTGACTACTTGAAAAAAAAGTTCAGACTTTTTGTAATGTTAATTTCTCTCTTATTATGAGTAATAGGATAACTATATTTGGTATGTGTGTATCTTGCAAGGTCCTCATGCTCGTCAGAGAGTTTTCACTTGACCTAGACCTCATTTCATTGATCAGTGAACAAGAACTTAGCCTTAGATGCATGATTTTTTTTATAAGTTGTTAGTGGCTTTGAACTAGCTGTCAGTAACTGCGAGTACTCTCATATCTGTACTTAGTGTCTTTTTGTTGTTTGGATGCACAAGTACCCGGCCACGTCCACTTGAATTTGAAGTATTTGTATTTTTATCCATCTGATGAGTTAAGCCTCTTTCAACTGATTTTTATAGTTCGTTCTTATGTTGTACTGTTACACCACTGTCCCAGGTTAGGGGGATGGTTGGATCCCGCTAACATGTTTAACCCCGCCACATTCTGTATGTATGTGCCTGTCCCAAGTCAGGAGCCTCTAATTCAGTGGTTGTCGTTTGTTTATGTGTTACATATTTGTTTTTCGTTCATTTTTTGTACATAAATTAGGCCGTTAGTTTTCTCATTTGAATTGTTTTACATTGTCATTTCAGGGCCTTTTATAGCTGACTGTGCGGTATGGGCTTTGCTCATTGTTGAAGGCCGTACGGTGACCTATAGTTGTTAATTTCTGTGTCATTTGGTCTCTTGTGGAGAGTTGTCTCATTAGCAATCATACCACATCTTCTTTTTTTATATTTAAGGTTAAGTTTTGGTGGTCAAGTCCCATATCTCAGATACTATAAGCAATAGGTCTAGTATAGTCGGTGTATGGAAGGACTGTAAGGTGTACATGACCAACTGGCAGGTGTCATCTGACCTTGACCTCATTTTCATGGTTCAGTGGTTATAGTTTAGTTTTTGTGCTTTGGTCTGTTTTTCTTATACTGTATGCAATAGGTCTACTATATTTGGTGTATGGAATGATTGTAAGATGTATATGTCTAGCTGGCAGGTGTCATCTGACCTTGACATCATTTTCATGGTTCAGTAGTTAAAGTTAAATTTTTGAGTTTTGGTCTTTTTTTCTAATACTAAATGCAATAGGTCAACTATATTTGGTGTATGGAAACATTTTATGATGTACATGTCAGTCTTGCAGGTTTTATTTGACCTTGACCTCATTTTCACGGTTCATTGCTCAGTGTTAAGTTTTTGTGTTTTGGTCTGTTTTTCTTAATCTATAAGCAATAGGTCAACTATATGTGTTGTATGGAAGGATTGTAAGCTGTACATGTCTGCCTGGCATGGTTAATCTGACCTTCACCTCATTTCCATGGTTCATTGGTCAATGTTTAGTTTTCTTGGTTAAGTCTGCTTCTTAGAAACTATAAGCAATAGGTCAACTGTATTTAGTATATTGAATGATTGTAAGGTGTACATGTATTTCTTGTCGGGTTTATGTGACCTTGAATTCATTTTCTTGGATCATGTTGAGTTTATGTGATAGTTGTAGTAAAGCTTTATATTTAGGACTATCAACATTATATCAATGATTAGTAAAGAAGGCGCAACATTTCAGCGTGTGCACTCTTGTTTATACATTATACTGCACATTTACTGTTTTTACCCTGATTTTATGGATCACTGAACATAGAAATGTCATAATGTGAAATTATAGTACATTCTTAGGTTAAAGTTTTAGGTTAAGGTACATAGCTTACCATGAAGTTGAATTTCATACACATGTTAATTATGTGGTGAACTTTAAATTCAGTGCCAAACTAAGATTTTGTGCCTGATTACATGATTGACTAGACATTGACACATGCTAGTGTTTGCCAGGCATGGTGTCCTGTACTAGGAATTTGTCCTGTACTAAGAACTTTAATAGTACTTGCTGAGTATGGAGTTTTTGTGAAAGTTTAATATTAGTGAGATTTTTGCATGACGTCCTGTCAACTGCTTGTTGATCATGTTTATACATGTCTTAAAATTAATATCTGACACATTGGTGTTTTGTGAACTTGGAAATAAGTTATTTGATAGAATAATAATGTTTTGAGATTATCAAAATAAAAAATATTCCATTTTTACTATTAATAATTAAGTATTAACAAAAAGAAGATTTAGGATATATGTATAACCATATATAAAAATGAGACAGCAACCGAACAACACAAAAATAAGAAAAAAAACAATATATTTTTTGTATCAATGTTATAATTTCCAACATGTCCAAAGTGTTCAAGGTATTTTCTCATTGAAGTAAAACACAAGTGGAACTCTTTCAGAACTTCAGAAGCTTATAGAAGTGCTGTTTCTATTGTTGGCGTTTTGTATAATATATTGCAAATTCTTGTGAAAAATGGAATGTTATTGTAATTGCCTAAAGTTTTAACATTGATCTATATATATATATATAACTGGGGAAAATACCCAAATGTTATAAAGAAGAATACATAAATTGATTTGTTATGTATGCAAACAATTTTTTATTATCCACAACTTCGGATTGTATTGGTTCTTTTTCAGAAGGATTGAAATTCATCACTTAGAATAAAAGGAGAAAACACAGAAACAAGACCAGAATAAATTCAAAGACAAAAGTCAGATCAGTTATTATTTTCATCACTCAGTCAATAAATTGAAGTTCTATTAAATATCCAAAGATATTAAAACCACAATAATGACAATGTTCTGTGCTGAATGACCAAAAAGTGGACTGTGCATTACGATCACACAATGCTGGATGATAAGAAACTATTAATTTTTTGGGTGGAGGGATATCCTGAAAAAAAATTAGATTTATGTAAAAAGCTACTAGTATGTTAAGCCTAATAATAGAGTTTTCATTGATTCCAAATGGGAAAAAATTGTGTTTCAAAAAAGTATTCTAGAATTCAAAAATAAACATATATTGATACTTACATTATCTGCTTTGTTGTTTAAAAGTTTAGTTTTGAACAGTTATAGAACAATATAATTGCATTAACATTTCCAAGGAAAAAAGATATTCAACTAAAAAGATTCATCTTAAAACAATTTACTACCAAACAGAATTCATTGTAACATACACATTACTGTATATTTATAATTTGAATCCCATAGGATTTTATTTTGTCCCATGGGATAATTATAGTCCCATTGGATTTTTTTTTGTCCCATAGGACAACAAATATCCTATGGGACTACAATTATCCCATGGGACCCAAAAAAATCCTATGGGATTTAACCAAAATCCCATGGGATAATGGTCAATCCCATGGGATTTGCCGTATCCCATGGGATATTGAAAATCCCATGTTTTTCTAAATCAAATTACAAAATATATATAATAATAACAGCAGAAAAGCAATGAATTTATTGAATCCCATGTAATTCCACACATTTTGGTTATATACACGACACTGTAGCTCCAAGGAGAGGCGGCAGCGGATTTGCAAATGAGTGTTTTGCAATTTAAAAGTGTCCAGTGTTCTTACATGAATTAGATTGATTTGGAAAATATTGCTTACGTCCCGGGGACACTGTTGTCATGAACAATTGTCACCACAGTAGATTCGCCGAAAATACCCTTATATTTATTTGGGACACCGTCATAAAGATTTATCATATCAACCTCTATATCACACAGACTTGAATACATGTGAAGTATGTTTTAAAGTAATGAGACTATTTGCATAGCCATATGAATTACGCACGTGAAATGACTGAGATGGCTATATGTGACGGTCTAAAACAATTTACAGCGTCGAAGTCTATTTCTATATTTCGTGGATGTGGTTATTTGTAAAAAGACTTGCTGTACTTAGTATATTATACATATCCTTATAATCAATTCAATTAAATTTGTACATGTGATTCTTTTGTGAAATGTAATTTTTTTTAGGGGAGGGCGATGGTACAGAGATCTATTGAAAGTATAATAGGGAAAAGGAACTTCATATCATTGCTTATTTATAAGTCTGACATAAGGTGAATACTACTATGCCCCAACCAGTTAGATAAAATAACATTTAGTTACAGGCTATTTACAATATAACAATGACTTATTAACTCATTGACGAGTTTATACGGTCAAGCCAACTAATTATCTGGTATTCGAAGCGTTACTAAATAGTTTTCTAAAGAATTCATTGGGATACAAAGGACAATAATAGACAATCAAGTCGTAGAGAAGACAGTCGAGCTGACTACAAACAAGGCTAGTAGTGAGGTTTGTCAAGGTTATTGTAAATTGTGTGTAACAGTACAAAAGTTTCACTGAACACAAATCAGACAATGTTTTACTATCATTTGGGCCAAAGTAAAGGCCATTCTTCATGTTGATAACACAGTTGATGTGTATGGTTTTTTTTTATAATTTGATGTATATAGATGATCTGTGAGTTTTATTTCAATTATTTGAATGAATAGATAAAACATGTACAAGTGAAAGCTGCTCTACTTTAATAGTTTTGTATATTTAAAGATATACAAGTCTCATATGTAAACTGTCATTTCTACTGTTAGGAACTTTCATACTACGCTAAATTGTTTTATTGAAAACATCAAATTTGCACAACTAAATATCGTTGTCAAAATTAATCAAACGCAATACCAGAGTTTGTGCAATATAATCAAGACAAGATCCTATTTTTGCGTTAGACTGTTAGGAGGAAACTTTGATAAAAATGCGCCAATTAGTAAAATTCACTCACCTGTGACATATTATAACTTTGAATGATTGAAAAAATCTAAACTATCCATTGAGTCTGAATCTTTGAAAAGGGAAATATATCTTAAGATTTATATTTATTGATAATGCGTACATAGTTGCGAAAAGAAATCGAATTCGATGAATATACCACAGTCCTGTCAATTCTTAATAATAGATACATCAGCAATATTCTTTTAATCTTGAACATTAACTATTTTAAAAACAGTGGAAGGTATAATTTCTCTTTGTAAACATCATTCGATTCAAACTTTACAGTTAAATCCATATTTAAGCTATCCGATTATAACAATAATTTTTTTTCCAATCTTCCTAACGAAGGATCTCAAATCTTCGAAGCGTTGTGATTATGTTATTTTTTTTCAGGTTGACCAACACTAAGTCATTTTTGTCTTGCCTGCGACAAAAATTGCAGAATTCAAGACATCAGAATGCTAATCCTGTGTCGACTATTTGCATAAAGTTTTATATTTCAGAAGGTAGAAGGCCTGGAAGCTTCATACCTTGAATACAGATATCTTATGTTACGAAGTTTCCGTCTGTCATATGTCTATTCTCCTTGACTTATTTCCATGATTCAGTGACTACTTAAAAATGCTGCATAGTTTTTGTCACGTGAATTTCGTACTAATTATAAGTAATATGATATTTAGTTTAAGGGGTCCCTGCATGGTCTATATGTCCGTCAACAGGGTTTACCTGACCATGACCTCCTTTCATTGATCAGTGATCAAGGTTAAGTTTTCGTGATTATGTCCGTTTTTTTTATACTATCAGCAGAATGACAACTTTATTGCTGTATGGAATAATTGTAAGGTATACATGACTGTCTGGTAGGGTTCATCTGACCTTGGTCTCATTTACCTGGATCATTGATAATGTTAAGTTCATGTGATAAGTGTAGAAAATCCTTTTACTAAGACTTTCAATATAAATTCAATCATTATCAGTAAAGCAGGCGAGACATTTCAGCGTGTGCACTCTTGTTTAACTTAAATATGATAACCGATGACTAATATTATTGAAATGACAGAATAAAATTAAAGTCATATGATCCTTCAAATTTAGATATGCGATGAATGTGTTGCATATACTTGAACTAAAAAGTTTTACTTTTAAACACGTGTACATAAACTTTCTTTTGAAAAAAAAAATCCTTTATTTTATCCTTATCTTCAGAAATGTATTGCTTTTGAATTATTGTCTTCCCGTATTCAATTGATCCGCAGCTTTTCAGTATGCAGTGACCTTAACCAATCCGTCTCTCGTATAAATTAGACAATCACACGGCGCAAGTGCGATGGAAACCACCGTAATTGAAGAGAAGTAAACAAACGTGGAAAAAGTTAGTATTATCTGATTCTGAAAGAAAAAAAATAATACACCCAATCATTTACCTGTTATGGCATACTTTATTTATCAAATAGTAATGTAATGTTTCTCATGGTCGCGAATGGTAAACTTTGGCACCAAAACCAGAAAGTTAATTATCAGCAAGTTTTCGATCAACTATCACAGAATGAAATATCTGTTCTCGATAATACGATGTCGATTATTTATAAATTTAAACAAACCTGCATGGGGGACTTAGGCTAGTATATGCGCATGCATTGGTTCAAGAATCTCATAAACATTATCATCACCAAAAACTCGTTTCATATGACTATAACATAAACGTGTGTATCTTTACAGGCACTTTTTAACCTTGGTTTTATGATAGAAGAAGACTCAAAGCTAACGGACGACTTGTGGATAAAACTAAATATACCTCTTAAGGACAGAACGCAAAGAAACCGGCTTCTAAAATCACTTTATACAAGGTATAATTGATTTACCTATTTTTTTTTTCTGGTCTCTTATACAATATTATTTCAAATTAGATATTTGAATAATATATAGTAGGGGCTTACTGTCATATTTACATGTATGCTTATTCTGCTAACCGGTAAAAAATATTCGGGAGCGTATAGTGTTTTCTCTGTCTGTCCATCGCGAGGTCCAAAACAAAAATTTTACGGATATAAGTTTGAGTAACTTTGATGTATTTTGGATTAACTTAGAAAGATAAAAAAATATAGGAAAGGAATAGTGTATGTCTAAATATCTATGAACCAATGTATATTTATTTCCACAGGATTACTTGAGTAAGTTTTGTTTGATTGATGTTGATTGAAAATACTTGGACAGAAACGCAGTCTATCGATTTAGGGATCAAATATTAAAGGTTAGGGTCGCTGTTACTAAAAATACTTTAAAAAAATACCAAACTCTAAAGTGAAGGGGACGTCCACAAAACCTGACAAAATCAAACGCCCGACTGTATAAACCAAAAGAACGACTGGAAACAAATTTCATATTTCTGACTTGGTTCAGGCAAGCTAAACTTCCCACTTGCATCACAGTTGTTTATAGTTCCGTTTATTTAAACATATTTATTCGTCGTCATTACATCATCAAAATACAAAAATACAGTATAATAGTGGGATTCTGAATCAAGCTGCACATAGCTTATATTAATCCGTTTCCTTTACAACGATTTGGAACATGAATAAATAAATATTTACATAACAAAGAAATAAGGTTAAAAAATACAACAAAAGGGACAAAAATACACTTAAATACTGTTTAGACGAAATACAACCTTGTCACAATGGAGAAGAACAATTCAACATGTAAATCTCTTGCACTTTAGTAAGAATTTTTATACTTTAGTGTTAAGTATTTTTGTAGTTCCTTTATATCGCCATAATTGTCTGAGCAACCTAAACAACAAATATAATTAGTTAACGTGAAAATAATAGGGATCAAGCAGCCATAATTGTGTCAACAATCGTTTTAAATATACAACACAACTGATTTGAAAAAATCCAAACAAAAGTAATACTAAATCTAAAACAAAGACGCAAAAAAATATTGTGTAGTTGATAGTCTAGTATAGTAAAACATAATGACATATAACACTTTCCTGATAAAGAACAAATAAGGTAAAATATAAATACAAGGGTATACTAAATGAAAATAATACTGTAAAATTTTGCGTCCATATCGCGTTTCTCGATCCACCCACATCAGGAAAAGCACAAATTAAAAAAAAACAATGGTTGTTTTGGGAGGTAACTTGAGTTTCCTTTGTTACAAAAAAATAAAACTTATTTAAACGGAAGATATGGGGAAGGGGAAGAAATCCTTAAATACAAGAAAAGTTCCATGTCACAACAGTTAGAAATAGACTTAAAATATAAACTTATAAGTCTAACTTTTCAAAATGTTCAACACTGTTATTGAACGTAATCAGCCACCCCCTAGACCTGGATGGTTAGCCATTGCCAGGTAAATCCCGGCTATCCATTAAAGTGCTGACTTTCATGCTATTATACAAACTTGAATCCTCTTCCTCTTAGTTTTAGTTAATTTCCCTTTAAGTTGAAACAGGGGCTTGTAAGGACAGTTTTGGCTACGGATATTTCAATGGAACAAAGACCATTCACAAATAAGGATTTTGCTATGGAAAATTGTAATCAAGGTTGCCTTTTAATTTTTGTACAATATCTAGTAAAATTAAGAATTTTCCAAAGAAATATAAGCTCAAACCGACGTCTAACCGGGACGTTTATGAAAATCAAAAAGTATACAAAAACATCATTCGATTCAAACTTTACAGTTAAATCCATATTTAAGCTATCCGATTATAACAATAATTTTTTCCAATCTTCCTAACGAAGGATCTCAAATCTTCGAAGCGTTGTGATTATGTTATTTTTTTCAGGTTGACCAACACTAAGTCATTTTTGTCTTGCCTGCGACAAAAATTGCAGAATTCAAGACATCAGAATGCTAATCCTGTGTCGACTATTTGCATAAAGTTTTATATTTCAGAAGGTAGAAGGCCTGGAAGCTTCATACCTTGAATACAGATATCTTATGTTACGAAGTTTCCGTCTGTCATATGTCTATTCTCCTTGACTTATTTCCATGATTCAGTGACTACTTAAAAATGCTGCATAGTTTTTGTCACGTGAATTTCGTACTAATTATAAGTAATATGATATTTAGTTTAAGGGGTCCCTGCATGGTCTATATGTCCGTCAACAGGGTTTACCTGACCATGACCTCCTTTCATTGATCAGTGATCAAGGTTAAGTTTTCGTGATTATGTCCGTTTTTTTATACTATCAGCAGAATGACAACTTTATTGCTGTATGGAATAATTGTAAGGTATATGACTGTCTGGTAGGGTTCATCTGACCTTGGTCTCATTTACCTGGATCATTGATAATGTTAAGTTCATGTGATAAGTGTAGAAAATCCTTTTACTAAGACTTTCAATATAAATTCAATCATTATCAGTAAAGCAGGCGAGACATTTCAGCGTGTGCACTCTTGTTTAACTTAAATATGATAACCGATGACTAATATTATTGAAATGACAGAATAAAAGTCATATGGTCCTTCAAATTTAGATATGCGATGAATGTGTTGCATATACTTGAACTAAAAAGTTTTACTTTTAAACACGTGTACATAAACTTTCTTTGAAAAAAAAACTTTATTTTATCCTTATCTTCAGAAATGTATTGCTTTTGAATTATTGTCTTCCGTATTCAATTGATCCGCAGCTTTTCAGTATGCAGTGACCTTAACCAATCCGTCTCTCGTATAAATTAGACAATCACACGGCGCAAGTGCGATGGAAACCACCGTAATTGAAGAGAAGTAAACAAACGTGGAAAAAGTTAGTATTATCTGATTCTGAAAGAAAAAAAATAATACACCCAATCATTTACCTGTTATGGCATACTTTATTTATCAAATAGTAATGTAATGTTTCTCATGGTCGCGAATGGTAAACTTTGGCACCAAAACCAGAAAGTTAATTATCAGCAAGTTTTCGATCAACTATCACAGAATGAAATATCTGTTCTCGATAATACGATGTCGATTATTTATAAATTTAAACAAACCTGCATGGGGGACTTAGGCTAGTATATGCGCATGCATTGGTTCAAGAATTTCATAAACATCATCATCACCAAAACTCGTTTCATATGACTATAACATAAACGTGTGTATCTTTACAGGCACTTTTAACCTTGGTTTTATGATGAAGAAGACTCAAAGCTAACGGACGACTTGTGGATAAAACTAAATATACCTCTTAAGGACAGAACGCAAAGAAACCGGCTTCTAAAATCACTTTATACAAGGTATAATTGATTTACCTATTTTTTTTTTTGGTCTCTTATACAATATTATTTCAAATTAGATATTTGAATAATATATAGTAGGGCTTACTGTCATATTTATATGTATGCTTATTCTGCTAACCAGTAAAAATATTCAGGAGCGTATAGTGTTTTCTCTGTCTGTCCATCGCGAGGTCCAAAACAAAATTTTACGGATATAAGTTTGAGTAACTTTGATGTATTTTGGATTAACTTAGAAAGATAAAAATATAGGAAAGGAATAGTGTATGTCTAAATATCAATGAACCAATGTATATTTATTTCCACAGGATTACTTGAGTAAGTTTTGTTTGATTGATGTTGATTGAAAATACTTGGACAGAAACGCAGTCTATCGATTTAGGGATCAAATATTAAAGGTTAGGGTCGCTGTTACTAAAAATACTTTAAAAAAATACCAAACTCTAAAGTGAAGGGGACGTCCACAAAACCTGACAAAATCAAACGCCCGACTGTATAAACCAAAAGAACGACTGGAAACAAATTTCATATTTCTGACTTGGTTCAGGCAAGCTAAACTTCCCACTTGCATCACAGTTGTTTATAGTTCCGTTTATTTAAACATATTTATTCGTCATTACATCATCAAAATACAAAATACAGTATAATAGTGGGATTCTGAATCAAGCTGCACATAGCTTATATTAATCCGTTTCATTTACAACGATTTGGAACATGAATAAATAAATATTTACATAACAAAGAAATAAGGTTAAAAATACAACAGAAGGGACAAAAATACACTTAAATACTGTTTAGACGAAATACAACCTTGTCACAATGGAGAAGAACAATTCAACATGTAAATCTCTTGCACTTTAGTAAGAATTTTTATACTTTAGTGTTAAGTATTTTTGTAGTTCCTTTATATCGCCATAATTGTCTGAGCAACCTAAACAACAAATATAATTAGTTAACGTGAAAATAATAGGGATCAAGCAGCCATAATTGTGTCAACAATCGTTTTAAATATACAACACAACTGATTTGAAAAAATCCAAACAAAAGTAATACTAAATCTAAAACAAAGACGCAAAAAAATATTGTGTAGTTGATAGTCTAGTATAGTAAAACATAATGACATATAACACTTTCCTGATAAAGAACAAATAAGGTAAAATATAAATACAAGGGTATACTAAATGAAAATAATACTGTAAAATTTTGCGTCCATATCGCGTTTCTCGATCCACCCACATCAGGAAAAGCACAAATTAAAAAAAACAATGGTTGTTTTGGGAGGTAACTTGAGTTTCCTTTGTTACAAAAAAATAAAACTTATTTAAACGGAAGATATGGGAAGGGAAGAAATCTTAAATACAAGAAAAGTTCCATGTCACAACAGTTAGAAATAGACTTAAAATATAAACTTATAAGTCTAACTTTTCAAAATGTTCAACACTGTTATTGAACGTAATCAGCCACCCCTAGACCTGGATGGTTAGCCATTGCCAGGTAAATCCTGGCTATCCATTAAAGTGCTGACTTTCATGCTATTATACAAACTTGAATCCTCTTCCTCTTAGTTTTAGTCAATTTCCTTTAAGTTGAAACAGGGCTTGTAAGGACAGTTTTGGCTACGGATATTTCAATGGAACAAAGACCCACCCGGCACACAACGTCATTTCAACGTTGAAATATGGTTGATATTTTGTCATGACGTTGCTTCAACGTTGTTTCAACGTTGTAACAGCAACGTCGAAGTTATGTTGCAGAAAGTAAGTTGTTTCAACGTTGAATTTTAGTTGAATTTTTAATGTTGAAGTTTGGTTGAAATAAATATGTTGTTTCAACGTTTAATGTTGGTTGATATGTCGACGATGGAAGTTCGTCGAAAAAAAAGATGTAAAACATTATTCACCATCAGTGTTAAAGGGGAATCATTATAGTTGTGCATCGTTTATTGTTGCATCAACAAAAGTTCACAAATAAGGATTTTGCTATGGAAAATTGTAATCAAGGTTGCCTTTTTAATTTTTTGTACAATATCTAGTAAAATTAAGAATTTTCCAAAGAAATATAAGCTCAAACCGACGTCTAACCGGGACGTTTATGAAAATCAAAAAAGTATACAAAATATAAATTATCATTCATCGAAATATGCTACTAACTAATTTGTTATTATCCGGAAATATTTTAATCATAGATAAGACACAGCCTGTGAAGAAAATGCGGCATATACACAGCAGATACACGAGGATTAGCACTCCCAATAATCTATTGATAAAATTATCACGTGACATGATGCTGATTAATGTATGACAGCACGTGTGTGACTGCCTTTTTCAAACGCGGCAGCGATCATCAAGTGTGATATAAACACAAGAGACTGTACAATTTTCCTGGACAATATTTAGGACCGTATTCAGCAAAGAATAATTCATAGAAATGTAAGTGTTTCCTAAAAATTATTATCCGTTGCTGTATTAATTGTGTGATGTTAACATTGGGAGATTATAAATGCACAAACGTGTAATATTTTGAAAATCTCGCCATATTGTATGTTGTAGAGATATATTTACTGACTTCAGTGTGTACATCGTCTTTTTTTGTTGTATGTTTCAGTTTATGACTGCACTTCTATATAAATATGTACTATAATCTGGAAACAGCATACTCAGCCTACATGAAGCTACATACAGTTTATTTTGGTTCTTTACTGCTGATTTGTTAAAGACAAGGAACTTTTGAAAAGTGAGATTATCATCTCATCCTTTTTTTATCTAAAATTTTAACCCGTCATCCACTATCACATTATTTTAATTATTGTCAACTATGCTCTGAAATTGTTAATAATTTCTTTTTATTCTTCAATCGAATTATACAAATTTAAAATATTGCTTGGCGATGATGATCGATGTTATTCTTATTTTTTGCACAGGTATTAGAGACAGAAAAGTAACTTAGGAAAGGGACAGATCAGTAACTTAGGAAAGAAAGATTTAAGGATAAAAGTAATAGCTGTCAAGGTATGTATTTTTTTTAATTTTAACATTTTTGATTATCAATAATCAGTTTGTATGTTGGATTGCCTGTGTTGTTTGTGTGAACTTTGTGATTTGTATTGATTTATATGCTCTATATGAGTCCTTTAATTAGGAATACTAGTAAAGACATTTGATTTGATTTGATTTTATTTGGATTAATATTTTTTTTAATGCATATCAAATTAAAAACATAACCTCTGCAACCAATAAGACAGGTGGTATTGTTACAATACATCCTGGTGTTTGAGATGGGTGGAATTGTTACAATAGATCTTGGTATTCAAGATGGGTGGCATTGTTACAATAGATCCTGGTGCTGGAATAGATGGCGTTTTAACAATAGATCCTGGTGCTCGAGATGGGTGGCATTGTTACAATAGATCCTGGTGCTCGAGATTTGTGGCATTGTTACAATAGATCCTGGTGCTTGAGATGGGTGACATTTTAACAATAGATCCTGGTGCTTGAGATGGGTGGCATTGTTACAATAGATCCTGGTGCTGGAGATGGGTGGCATTGTTACAATAGATCCTGGTGCTCGAGATGGGTGGCATTTGTACAATAGATCCTGGTGCTCGAGATAGGTGGCATTTTAACAATAGATCCTGGTGCTCGAGATGGGTGGCATTGTTACAATAGATCCTGGTGCTCGAGATGGGTGGCATTGTTACAATAGATCCTGGTGCTCGAGATGGGTGGCATTGTTGCAATAGATCCTGGTGCTTGAGATGGGTGGCATTGTTACAATAGATCCTGGTGCTCGAAATAGGTGGCATTTGAACAATAGATCGTGGTGCTCGAGATAGGCAGCATTGCTACATTGAACATGTACAGGAGCGAAAAAAAATGGTAAAAACGGATCCGCTATTATGTAAACCAGTAAATTATTTAAAAAACCTGGCCTATATAACATTTTATTCCCTGCCTTTCCATTTTTTTTTTTAGTTCAACACAAGTTGGGTTACAATTAATACATAGTTTTTACTGTTCTTGGAGATAGCCATGTTTTGCTATGGAAACTATCCTCATTCTTTACTCATGTTCGATGTCAGACTTACATTTTAAAAGTTATCATCGCCCAGAGGAAATATCTTTGGTTGCTTCATTCAAAAGTTGTCACCAGAACTCGTACTAAACGTTGCAATATTTCCCGAAATAAAATTCACGGCGCTAATTTACGGTGCCATATTAACTGCCTTATATGCGCATTTTGACAATCAATGTCACTGCAAGGATGCTCGTGGCCAAGATATTAGAAAATCCAAACACTGAAAAGCCAATAAAACCAAACAGGACCAATAGTAAAGTCAATCGTACACAAGGATACACAGCTATGTACGAAGGAGATACACCCTCAGTTCCAAAGTTTTATAACAGTAAATTTCAATAAAACAATATCCGTATTTTCATGACAGTACATTAGTACTGGCTACAGGTCTAGTGCAAACCTCGGGGACGAACAGTCCATCAGCAGAGGTATCGATACTTTGTTATTAATAGCATTAACGGTACCAAATTTACTGCAACATCTCTTCAGTGATGCTCGGGTCCATCATATTTGAAAATTCAAGATTGAATGTAAACGTAGAAGAGCCGATAAAATCAAACAGGACCAATTGAAGCGCCAACCCGGTAAAAGGAAAAGGAGTTTTGCACTTGGGAGACATATTTCTAAGTTCAAACTGATTGAAAATGGAAAGATTAGGAATCGTTAAATTAAGTAACAATAATATCAGTAATATTTCATTTGTTTATTGCTTAATATTTAGGACCATTTCAAATTTTAAAACATCATGTATTATCAACAAAATCAAAGATTATAGTGTGTAGTTATATAATTTCCTCCTTCTCATATGTCTCACTCTCGCTCATGTAAATTCCGAAAAGTGCTCATTATTTTTACACTGCGTCCATGTTAATGCTTTTATTTTTATTTTTTTTATTTCTTTGTTCGTGCATGCTTATATAAATAACATTGAACGTTACATTTTACAAATACATTACCTGGTATTGGGATGTATGAAGGGAGCGATGGGAATTTTGCCGTGCTAAATTGCTGACCGTTAACGAAAAAATGCAAATTTAAAAATTTGCATATAAGTAAGACTTTAACCAAAATAAATCAAATTGTGTAAGAAAGGCATTTAATGTAATGACCTGAGATAGAATTTTGGTTTTGGTTAAAAATGACCTTCTAGACAATTTTTTGATACTAGTAATTGCTCAATTTTTTCCGAAATCTACTTAAACTTCAGTATTGGATAATATTGAAGATTTATAACTCTCAAGTAAAATATTTGGAAATACACTAAAATGTTGTTAAACCTTACAGTAAACATTTGAATCGGATACTGTGGGTTTTAGTCAAGATTGAAGGACTTTTGAGAAATGCCCATAGTATGAAATAAATTCATGGAAAATTGATTTTTATCCCTTTTAAATTGTTGGAGAATGGAAGTGATAAAAAAACTCTACCTAGTAACACCCATGAAAGATGAATGGTCGGTGCCTTAGGTACGGGACAAATCTGAATGAAATATTCTATGATTTAGAACCTTTTTTTCAGTTAAGATTTTACTAACATATACCATTCTTAAGCTGGATGATTACTAGTAGCTATCAAATAATTTCGAGTATTCAACTCTTTGCCATGTAGTGACACCTCATTTGCTTGAAGTTTTGATTGTTGCATTTTCTGTACCTCTTACGTTGTTATATAGTTATTATTTCCTCCCGGTCTCGTCTCTTCTGTAGTAACAGTAAGGAATCAACAGAACCGTAGTTGGCATTTATATGGGTTTTTCTTCTGTAAATTTACTGATTATAAAATGTTGAATTATTCGCAAAACTATGGTTTTCTACCCCCAAACATAGCCGGTTTTGGCATAACTTTTCGCAATCTTCGGTTTTTAACGATTACTCAATTTGATTTTGCCGTACCTTGCCAATGGTTTGTTTCGAACGTCATTGATCAGGTAAGTTATGTGTAGACAAAACGTGCGTTTGGGGTACCAAATTTAAAGCCTGGTTTTATTGACGAGTTTTTACATCTGATTTGTCTTACCTTGTGTATAATTTGAACTTGGCAGTACTAACTTGTATTTAACCCTAAATTGGAGTTTTCAACCAGCCTGACCTGAGTCTTATATCAACCCAGGCTGGAAGAGATTCATTCGGGTTTATGTAAAAGTACAGTCATACTTGGTCGATGAAGGTTATGTTTCTGTCGATTATAATTATGTTTATATGCCTGATGCAAACATGTGTCTTGTCCATCAAAATTTATGTCATAATATCTTATAGTATTGTTATATTAAAATATTAGCTTTAAACAATATTATATACACACCTGCGTCCATTTTTGCGACATGTTGACACAGAGTTTGTGAAATAATCTACTAATAACATTTTTGTAAAACAATATTTTCTTTTCATTTCGACATTAATCATTCATATGGTTGATAAGTGTACATTCTGATTAATTACACCTTATATAAGTAACCTGGGTTGTTGATAGCTATTGTTTTTGGGGGTAATTTCTTTTATCATGATTTTAATTTAAATTCAACCACAGCCAGGTATATGTACCTGTACAAAGATATCTCCCAAAACGTATATATATAGTTTTTCTCCTCTATGGGAGACGCTTGATCTTTTGTGCACTTTGTTAAATTGTACATCCAAAACGTTTACACTAACAATTTCTTTTGATATACCGTGCAAGTTAAGAAATATGTCATCATATTCGGGGGAGGGGGTGGGGTTTGCGAAAAAAGCTAGTCTTGATAAGAAATTTCGTCGCCTAGTGGCTTACTTTCATTTACCTTCTTTTTCATGTTTTTCTCAAAAATACCACTCCCGAATATGATATGTCAGTTCAAGATATATGGAATCAAAAGTTTTGAAGAGCATCAAACCCCCAAAAAAAGACCAACATGGAGCAACGATAAACCAGAAAAGTCAGTTTTTACAAACGTTGTCTCGCTTTTAATGCATAATGTGTAAACTAAATGTTGAAATATTGATGTATGATTCAAACCATTAGTCGGTAATACTATCCGGGACTGACAGTCCATCAAAATGTTAGCAATATGGAAACTTATGATATCTGTTTCAGAGTGTAAGACGTGTGTTTTCCAAAAAAAAAAATCATCATTTACGTTTATCATCCAAATTTTGGTTTTCCAAAGGTCTTAAACATTAAAGAACATCAAAACGAAAAAGGGCCCAATCAAAACAGACAAAGTCGTCTAATATCATTTTTTGGCAATCTTAGTTTTAGAACCATATCTTAATCTACTGACTGACACTTTACAATATAATGTATCATTTAAATCATCCCAGTTGGGAAACACTGCCTGTTGACGAATGATAGCCCACTTTAACTTTTAATAATGTTTTTAATCAACAACAAAAAACACACATGTTGTGAAGACGTTAAAGAAATTCCTTATATGATATCACATATATAAGTATTTGTTCATTTATTTAAATTATTTTACAGGTGTCAGGAATCGAAACATACAGAAGCCTATATACCATGTACCGTTGCGTTGTATAGAATTTTGATTTTAGAACTGTGGTTGAAATACAAATTCATTTTACAGGTAACGTTTTAAGTCTATTTCCCCACTGCAATAAGGAGTGATATCTCTCGGGAAGAGAATGGGTCTGTTCGTTCTATTTTAATGCTTCGTTTTGTAACGAGATTCATTAAGATTTATATGAACTAGTTTTAACACCAATATCAATCGACAATGAGTGTCGTCCAATATTTTTAAAGTAATTTAGTCTGTTGTACGTGTAAAATAACTGAAGGTCTGGCTTACATTTTTCTATGGAGTTCGAAATGGAATGTGCCATAAAATGTGTTCATGTAAAATATGGTCACAATACGAAAAGTAGTGCTGTAAGGACTGTCATGCTCTAATTTGTTATCAAATTTTATAAATGATATAAATGAATTGTATAAGAAATATGTACGTAGAGTTTCAAAAAGAATGCCTCAATTCGACATGCCATTCCAATCAAAAGTAGGTAAAGGCGTAAATATATTAAACATGACATGCATATTTTATCTTTAAAATACTAAGTTTAAATATTGCTCTCAAGTTTTGTCATTTGAATAGTTGTAGGAAAAAAATAGTATAATGTACTACAATATGATACAGCGGTTAAATTCGAGTTTTTTTTTTTTTTCTCGAAAAATCCCTATCATGCCGATCCATGATTAAATGCAGCATGCACCAATAAATAACAAATTATTCATCTTATCGGCATCACATTTAGGCAACAGTAGTTTACCGATGTTCAAAACCTTTATTCTAATATGACGTCCTTATTTCGGTTTGTAAATAAAGCCGTATTCTAATTAGCACTTAATATGTTTGACACATGCGCACAAACTTGCTGTTTACATTCTCGTTATTTTCATGTTTAATATATATTAGCTGCTTACATAAAATTTCATTAAACATTGTTATTTAAATATCATATATTTACCCTGCTATAAGTTTTTAATCTGATACAATATGAAGATGCAATGTAAATACTTCGTGGGGAGGGAACGGGAACAGCGTAACAATTCTAAAGTATTTTCTTACGCTTCGGCCTATAAAAATACCGTATTTGTCCTATTAGAATCGAATTAATTCCTTCATGTCATGCTCTATGCTCATTTAAACTTGGTTAGGCATTATATTTGACTATATCTTGAACCTCGCTAACGCTCAGTGTAAAATATCGGCAAATATAATGCCTACCAAGTTAAAATGAGCATAGAGCATGACATGAAGAAATTAACTCTTAAGAAGATACAAACAAGTTAACAAACAAATAAGTGAGTCGAATAACTCCAAAAGGAGCGAAACCGAGTGCGTGGACAATGCAAGCGTGTCCTACGATGCCTTCATCACCCACCATGCAAATCCACGCTCAGTCAAAATGTCACATTTGGGAGATGACACAATCGGTAAAATTAAAGTTCAGGCGAATATTCTTGTTGAAATGCACGTCTTTATCGTTAACCTCAAATTTCAATGAACGGTATATTATTTCTGTTACTGTAACGTTTTACAACATAGGTTACACATTTTATAAATTTGTAAAACTGTTTAATGTAAAAAAAAGGATTTATTGTAATAGTAATATTCTCTTTGCAGTAATTTAACAAAATTGGTAACTCATACTAAGGTGTTAATGGTAACAGTATTCATTTAATTACAAATTTAAATAGTTGTCCTTAAAAACTTTCTTTACGTATTAAAAAGCTGTTGAAATTAAGCATACTGTTGAATCATTGCGATTTGTCTTTTAGTAGGAATGTTACCAATGCGCTTGTTAAATGTTGATACCAAATACTGTGTTCATTATGGGAGCTGTCAGATCTTCTATTGGTTCAATCAAATATATATTTTTTCCACCCTCTGGAATTTAAGAGCTTGACATATTGTATAAACATTTGTCAAGTTTGTATTGATGCAGAATGCATGTTAACCTGTTTTGTATTTGACTTCTTTGGGGGAGGGGATAGGCCGCTTGATGGATGTTTAATTAAGTGTCATCCGCTTTATAATTGTAGATATAAAAAAAGATGCTTAGTTCTTATTAATTTAGAGTACTGACGCCAAGAATAAAGTCTGTAAGATTTTTTGATAACCTTAACTGTGACTTGATGGCATAGTTTGTCTGTTCCATCATGTAATTGACAAATGATATTTACCATATTAATACAAAAAATGCTTATATTAGAAACATTACAGGTAAATTAACACTAACAACGAGCCCAAAACTAGAAAATGACAAAATCTATCTTTATCAACGAAAATTTGTAACCAAAATATTCAAAACTTAGTTTTGGATATGCAATAATATTTGACAACAAAAATAGACCTTATCGGGAAAGTTTGGTGAACATCCAATGAATAACAAAGAGGAAATGTGTACAGTAATATACACCCCATCCAAGCTGATTATGGTTTATAAACCCAAAATAAAAATGTAAACAATAATACTAGTCTTCATACGTAAAAGTCAACAACATATATAGGATAATGTATGACGATTTTATCTAAATAAGTCAACTGCAGGAATACAAGCACGTCTTTACCGTTAACCTCAAATTTCTATGAACGGTATATTATTTCTGTTACTGTAACGTTTTACAACATAGGTTACACATTTTATAAATTTGTAAAACTGTTTAATGTAAAAAAAGGATTTATTGTAATAGTAATATTCTCCTTGCAGTAATTTAACAAAATTGGTAACTCATACTAAGGTGTTAATGGTATCAGTATTCATTTAATTACAAATTTAAATAGTTGTCCTTAAAAACTTTCTTTACGTATTAAAAAGCTGTTGAAATTAAGCATACTGTTGAATCATTGCGATTTGTCTTTTAGTAGGAATGTTACCAATGCGCTTGTTAAATGTTGATACCAAATACTGTGTTCATTATGGGAGCTGTCAGATCTTCTATTGGTTCAATCAAATATATATTTTTTCCACCCTCTGGAGTTTAAGAGCTTGACATATTGTATAAACATTTGTCAAGTTTGTATTGATGCAGAATGCATGTTAACCTGTTTTGTATTTGACTTCTTTGGGGGGGGATAGGCCGCTTGATGGATGTTTAATTAAGTGTCATCCGCTTTATAATTATAGATATAAAAAACGATGCTTAGTTCTTATTAATTTAGAGTACTGACGCCAAGAATAAAGTCTGTAAGATTTTTTGATAACCTTAACTGTGACTTGATGGCATAGTTTGTCTGTTCCATCATGTAATTGACAAATGATATTTACCATATTAATACAAAAAATGCTTATATTAGAAACATTGCAGGTAAATTAACACTAACAACGAGCCCAAAACTAGAAAATGACAAAATCTATCTTTATCAACGAAAATTTGTAACCACAATATTCAAAACTGAGTTTTGGATATGCAATAATATTTGACAACAAAAATAGACCTTATCGGGAAAGTTTGGTGAACATCCAATGAATAACAAAGAGGAAATGTGTACAGTAATATACACCCCATCCAAGCTGATTATGGTTTATAAACCCAAAATAAAAATGTAAACAATAATACTAGTCTTCATACGTAAAAGTCAACAGCATATATAGGATAATGTATGACGATTTCATCTAAATAAGTCAACTGCAGGAATACAAGCATATTAAAAAGCTTTGATCCCATTTTATAAAACGCCACAAAGATAGCATATATTGCAAATTCTTGACTTAAACCGATTGGAAAGCCCGATAGGTATTGGATTCACAACAATCAACGATCATTCACAGAGATGATAAATTTATCGCAGAAAAATAGATAAGATATCATACAATTGTAGCTGTCTTCGTGCATGTATTCCTGTAACACTTGACCATCAATGTACATTTCCATTTATAAGAAAACGGAATGCTGACCTTAATGTGTACCTGACACTATGGTAGGAAATGCTTGAACAATATTGGATACAAAAAAGTCTCAAGTTTGAAAATCCGACAACCATGTCAAGTCTACATGCAGGTTTTTTTTTCTTTTCCTTTTAAAGAGAGAGCTCTAACCCAACAGTGTCAAGTCTTGGCCACTGGCAGTATAAAAAATAAAATGTTGAGCATTAATACTATTAGTTACACCGTGTGCTAGTGACCTAATACGATATATATGGGGTCACCTAATTATATATTGGGTGAAGCGAAGCTCGAACCCCATATGGAATTTACTGACCCCATATATATCGTATTCGGTCACTAGCTCACTATGTAACGAATGTATATTATCGACTATCTTAACATGTGGCATTTAGACTAGTGGCCTAGTGATCAAGTCTTCAATACTAAGAACCTACTGGTCTATACAAAAATAAATGCCAACAAAAACAACTTGTTAGCTTTAATGTGTTTTTTGCATTTATTTTAAGTTGTTCATCGTCAATTTCTGCATCTGTTGTTTGGGTGAAACGTTTCAGATTTTTTATCAACGTCATGTTGTTTTTATAAAGGGACGTAACACTCCTATGCTACTAACCGTATATTAAAATAAAACACGCCCACTAACTCCATATTTGATATACAGGGTCTTCACGTGTTTGCTTTTAACCAATGATATTCCTAGAAATGTATAGGAGGTAAGATAATAGTATGTATCAAACTACCCCGGTATATCTCAATTGTAGTAATATCCTAAAAAAAGTTTGAAAATTAAGCTGTCAGGAATCATTATCATTCTGAGAGCAACCCATGTTTGTGCATGGCAAATTATATATATACATAAGATGTGCTACAATCACAGTTTTGCCTTTGCATGTGCAATCAAAGTGTTGTAAAAATTCAGAGAATGATGAACCTTCAAAATATATTAGAACTAAAGAGCCATCTCCATTCTCTTTCCATATTTAAAAGATTGTCTAACTGGTTGATATGAGCTTTCATGAAGTAGACATATCGAAGAAGTTGTTGTCTGAATGATTTATCGGATTGATAAAGTTTCACAAAGGAAGCATATCTAGTTAACCCCGACTTCACTGAGCAATGGGATCACCATGCACAGATTTAACTCTTGTTAGAGTTTGAGCAGCTGGTAGAATGGTGTACATCACTGACCCAATTTGTACCAGCCAACTAATTTCAGTTACAGACAGTTCCTACACAAAGTTGCTGCCGTCTCCGGGTTTCAAAAATTAAAGATAAGAATATTTCGTCCCGGTCTTCCACTGCAAAGAGGTAGGGCCAATTTCCCCTAAAAAATTTTCACAGAAGGGCCAATTTCAAAAAGTGCTGAAAGAATAAAATTTACGATAAAAACATAGAATAAAAATGTTTTTTGGTCAATATCTCGATTTTTATGTATTATGTTATGTCTGGAAAATAGTAAATTTAACCTCCAAAAAAGGATGAAAGTCAAATATGCGGAATTTACCGTGTTTTTAGGTTGGAAAAACAGGGAATCTCCCTAGAAGGACACTTCAAACCAAAACAAAGTTATGTGTTTTGTTGTTGTTGTAATTTATACAACTTTTCCCCTCGAAAATGAAATTGGTTTAGTGTGTCCTTAATACCGAAAAAACTACTTTTTTAATAAAAAGTGGAACATCACTAAATTTTACCTATATAGTTGCTTAATATCGATGATGTTTTCAAGAGTCGCCGTGGCTCCATCGGTAGTGCTTAAAACTGTAAATAATGAATTGTTTTTGAGATGGGGTTCAAATCTCACGCTAATTTTTCTCATTTTTTTATGTTGAAATATTAAAATGTTATGTTTCTATCACATTTTTTCGGATGTTTGTTTAATTCAAAGAGTCACACTGAAGTAGGTGCTTGTACATAACCAATAACACAAGAATTGATTATATAGCAATGAAGCCCAAATGTTGTGTGTGTTATACACATAACGAAAAAAGGCCAAAACAAAAATATTTTTTCTAAATCTTGAACAAGAACGTTTTAGAAAATGGTATGATATGTAACAAATGCAGACAGTAATTTTATCGCCAATCCACCAACTGTGTAGATACCAGTACTGGCATTGTTACATTGTCCCTACACCGGAACCTAAGTCATCAGAAAATGATACAACACCACAGAAAAAATCAATTACACTACCAATCGTGACTGTAGGTAAAATATCAAGAAAGTGTTGAATCTGTATCACAACATAGGGTCGATCCATTTGGTACAATGCCATGCAGAAAATACCAGATTACATGTGTTTGTTACGCAAGCCGTTCTAGTACCAACTGGTGTAAGCTGTTGTCCGGTTCATAAGGACGGTAAACCTTAAAAACTGGAACAATGTATAGATATAAATACATCCAGATTGAGGAAAACAACATCCCAGTTAAATGCGTCTGATATTTTTTGGCTTCTTGGCATTAAAACAGAGACCGATCTTGAATCAGATTAGCTGATTTATATCAAATAATTAGATTATTAAATGTTTCTTGTATTTATATTTAACCCCCTTTTTTAGGCGTCACTTATGGGCATTCAGTTTTTCGGTCTGTACGTCCGTTCGTTCGTTTGTCCGTCCGTCCGTCCCTTCGTTCGTTCGTCTGTTCGTTCGTCCGTCTGTCCCGTTTCAGGTTAAAGTTTTTGGTCAAGGTAGTTTTTGATGAAGTGGAAGTCCAACCAACTTGAAACTTAGTACACATGATCCCTATGATATGATATTTCTCATTTTAATGCTAAATTACAGTTTTTATCCCAATTTCATGGTTCACTGAACATAGAAAATGATAGTACGAGTGGGGCATCCGTGTACTATGGACACATTATTGTTTAATATTTTGTTAGTTTTAAGTTAAACAAAGCTGTGAAATACATGTACGCTACAAATCACCTACCAACATTAACACGCTAACTGAAGCACCATGTTTTTTTAATACAAAACTAATTTTGAATATCTATTAGTTGATAATTCATATTCTAATGCTCCTCAGGGGCATTTACAAACAAAATCAATATTGCTTTTGATAAACAAAAAAAATCAATAGTCTTGGCCTTGATTATTGTAGGAATACCTGTTCAAGGTATGAAAATAGATGATGTGACGTGTTTTCATATACTATAATTAGTATCTATCGGGCTATTTAAAAACATGATTTACTTAGCTAATCAAATGAAAAAAACTCATGGGAAAATGGCCCTACCTCTTTATTGTAAAGCTCGAGTGCATATTTACCTAGAAATATGATATATTCAAGTTTATTTTCGGGTACAAACAGAGAAATGTACCCATTTTTGAAACGATCTGCCTAAAGTTACCTGAAATATCTTTTCATTCTTTTAAGTAGACCTCACATCTCTCTCGGTTGACTCTGCAGAATGTCTCAATAAAAATGAAAAGCCAAACATCAAGACACAAAAACCAAAAAAAAATGTATATTCTTAGTTACATAAATCAAGACATTACATAGCCTAATCAACTATTTCTGTTTATTTCTCTTTATTTCAGAGGGGCCTCGGTGGCCGAGTGGTCTAAGTAGTTACTACTGTAATCACTAGCCAGTCAACACTGAGGTTGTGAGTTCGAACCCCGCTCGTGCGGGTGCACTCGACTCCAATCTTAATTGACTAGGATTGTCAGTTTTCCTATCGAAGGTCGGTGGTTTTCTCCGGGCACTCCGGCTTCCTCCACCAATAAAAACTAGCCGCCACGAAATAGCCCAAAAGCGTGCTTAAAAATGGCGTTAAAACACCTTAAATCAATCAATCAATCTTTATTTCAGAGAAGTAATGGCATAAATAGTTTTATATGTACGTAACGTGGATGGAATTTACTTTGTTTACCTTTGTATAACTCTAACTTATCCGATGAAAAATTGGCCTACTTATAACTTGAATAAAGACCTAAACTATTTTAAAAGGTTTTAATTTAATTTTTGGGGGAATATTGTGCACTCAAAGTTGAGTATGGGAAGCAAAGGATTTCTAGAAAAAGTCGCACAAAAGAAATAAATTAAGAAAACATATGTCCTGACCATTCAAGCTATCTTTAATCAAGTTACCGTTTAAGTACGTAATTGGGGATTTTTCAATGTGTCATCAAAAGGCATGCTAATTTTAAAGACGATTTTAAACGTCGAATGAATGAAATGAATTAAGACATCTGATTGGTCCAATTTGGAATGATGAAATCGATGTGAGGGTTGTTGAAAAAGTGGACCAATCAGATCGGTCCAATTTGGAATGATGAAATCGATGTGAGGGTTGTTGAAAAAGTGGACCAATCAGATCTCTTGTTTTAGTCTTTTCATTCATTTGAAGAGGCTTCACATTATTAATGGTAAACTGAATTTACTATGAAAAGATAGATAAAAGGAGGGAGTGCTGTCATATGAAGTATTGGTATGGGCGAAAAGCTTCCAGTCAGATGATTCGACTCTGTCCAGCAAGTGTTCGAATCGACCATTCAAGATATGTTGCAAAACTCGTAAACCAGAATTCCCTATTTCTTTGCTTAAAATCTTCATTTATGGCTTATTTTAAAGATAATATACCAATCCTTCAAACAGTGTAAAGTACTAGAAGTTTCAACCAACTGTTTATGTAAATTTTTACTCGGAACTATCACCCGTAATTTTTTTTTTTGAAGAAGCAATTTGTTGACCTTGTTAAGTGTATTCAGTATGTATACATATATTTTGAAAAATTCTCGTTTTGTGCCTGTGGGTCCGGGTAGTGCATTCACTATGTATGCTTATAAGAATGAGAATAACAAGAGGAATATGTCAATGAGACAGCAACCAAAACCACGAAAAAAAGGAGAACAATATTCGTCGATTCTAAATATGTATAAACTGACAGATCCAGAATTTCGAAACAAGGTAGTTTCACTTCAGTCATACTAGTTCAATCTGTCTGCGATGCTGTGAAAAAAAAACAATGCATTTTCACTGTTGTTCATCTATAATTGAGTTTACATCGGTTTAGTTTCGCTAGTGTACTTTGTACATATTTCAGACATGTATCTACAATGTATATGAATTTAGATAATTTTATATTTTTCAGGTTGTTGGATTTGTAGTAGTCTCAGTCATGGTTATTATAAGTATGGTAATGATTTATCGCCATATGAATGGAGAAACTAGGGCATTATTTAGAACGACGATATAACAAATTAACTGTTCACAGATTTAGGCTTTCTCTACTTAATTTTACTAGAATGTCTTTCTAAATCTTATTATATCACTAGTATGATAAATTCCAGATTTCAAAGGCATATCGCCAATGCTGTATTATATTTATAATACAATATAGAATCATAAAACAGATTGCTGGCGTTCCAAAGTCAATCGTTGAAGACTTGCTTGGTGTAAAAAGAGAAAAGTATTTAGTTTCTATGGTGAAAACATGTTTTTTCTATGGAATTGAGATGAATATTTTAAATTAAATTTCTTTCGACAATTTTGCCTGCATGAAATTCATTTTGTTACAATGATATGTCAAAGTTAGTTACGAGTGTCACATGACATGTGGAACACGATCTGCTTACCCCTCTGAGCACCTGAGATCACCCCGGTTTTGATGGAATCGGTTTTTATGAAGTTCGTGTTGCTCAGTCTTTAAGTTTTCTATGTTGTGTTTTGTATACTGCTGTCTGTCTTCTGGTCGTTTTTTTTCTGCCATGGCGTTGTCAGTTTATCATGGACTTGTGAGTTCATCTACTTCCTCTCTCTTAAATTCAATGATTTGTTGTCGTGGTTTTCAGTTTTAGGTTTTTCTGTTTTCATTTAAAATTGTGTTGTGAAATTTTTAAAATCATCAGTTTCCAAAAAAAAAAAAACAGAAACATTATATGCGACATATTCTGAATTATTTACCAATAATTGGGAAATCCGTGCTCATAAATGATTTTATCTTTAAAATGAATTGTGTAATCTTTGGGATAGTTCAAGCTTACTTCGCCTTGACTTTCACAAACAACAGTCACCACGATGATAAAGAGCTTAGTATGTTAATCCTAAGATACTATTTAAACACCATCTCAACAAAAGTTTTTAGTGGCAGTTTTATTAATGTTGTCTCATTGGCACTCATACCACATTTTCTTATATCTACATATTGTCAAAAAGTTGGTATGCTTAAGTAAAGATTTTCTTTTTTCTTTGGAAATGTGTTGCGCAGTCATTTGTTTTCTAAATCAAAACGAGGTAAATCTATTATTTGTTGCATGTAAACCCTCTCAATTTATACATCGATAAACAGAACAACAATAAACGAACATTTAGTTCTTGAAAAATACTTAACTCTTGAATACCGGTGTTAAGGTTAACAAAGCAAAACAATAATAAAGATTATTGTACAGCAATGTAACATTTCCAATAGAATGTAACGGAAAGTAAGCGTGTTGTTTCTATAATATTTCAAATTATCGACGTTTAAAATATTTTTTATTCAACCTTTAATACACAATTATGGCGATGTGTATGTGAAAAAAAATACTGAACAAGGCAAATTAAAAAAGGGGAAGTCCATAAGAACTGGCAAAATCGAACGCTATCAATCAACGGAACAAGTGAACAACAACTGCTATATTCCTGATTTGGTACAGGCATTTTCCAAAGAAAATGGTGGGTTCAACCTGGTTTTATAGATAGCTTAACCTCCCACTTGTATGACGGTTGTTTATAGTTTCGTTATATTGACAAAATTGGGTAACCAACCCAAACAGACATAATAGGTTAATGGAACAATCGTTGGGATCCAGCAGTCAAAACTGTGTAAACAATCATCACAGACATGAAAAAAGGGAGGGGTCGTCTGGGGTCCAATCCAGAAATCTAGAATTTATTTTTGCTAAATCCCGATTTCCCGGGCCATATTTGACAATATCCCAAAATCCCGATAAAATAACAGATGTTTTTTTTTTTTGGCAAAGTACACTAATTAAAGATTGTATACATACTGTTCAACGCAATCAGTCAGTCTGTTGTGCAGATTCCCTGTATTATATTAATATAATCTAGTAAGTTTAGTTTAAAACAGATTATATATATGGAAATTGCGACATTCCAAAACTCAGAAGACGCATAAATAAGTTGGCTAGATTGAGCTCAATAAAAGAAGGTAAGAAATTCTCGTTAGTTACTTGCAGTATGATAGTATATGTTATCACTCTTCTTGACTCTGGAACTTTTTTGTGTGCCAGTCCGAAGCCAGGATGCAGTGTCAAGTAGTTGTGTGTGTTCATTGAATTCAATGTTGGTTTTTGGGGGTTTTTTGGGGGGTAATTCTTTATTTGTGTCTTTCCATTTAATTTTGTCCAACATTTTTTAAAATCTAATATAGGCTCTCTTCATAGGTGTTTGAGGACAGGTCACTTTGTTGAGCCCCCATAGTCCCTCCTCCTTTATTATCATAAATCGCGGACAAGACACATTCAGGTCATTAATTTATAAACATTAAAATTGATTTACTAAAGTGTTATATATCATTTTAAAGCAATTAATTCTACTTTCAGAATATTGCAATTTTGTATATGTAACAGGCTATTTTCATTAAGTAAAAATCAATAAAACCTTCATTTTTGGACATTATTTACTGTTCCCGCGTTACACTTGTAAGTTTCGGGAAATTCTGAATATCTTAAAAACCATACCAAAAAATCCGCCAAACGATATATAAATTTGTACTGAACAAGCCCGTCATAATTGGTGGATGACGTAATGTCCGTTTTTTCTTCGAAAAGACGGTATTTCGAAAAAAAAAAGGGATCAAGATGATACAAATTTTGTGTCCCATGCACGAAAAATTGCCGTCATTTTTGTCATTTTTCCAAAAAAATAAAATGAATACCAGAGCAATCACAATGTCGAAAGTAAATAATTTTTATACAGCATTAGTACAAAGCCCAAGCTTTCGCCTCATGCAATAATCAAGGATTTTAAAAACAAATTCTTTTTATTCGAGTTGAATAGCAATGTCCGACATTTTGGCCCCTTCAAAAAAAATTGACGTAGGGTTACGTTTTTCTGTTTTTTCATGATACTTATTTAATACAGTGCTATTCGCTAAATAAAAAATATTATAAAGGATAAAAGTACAAACAAGTTGCTTTTTTTTTAAATAAAAAGACAATACGTGAACCATAGAACTTTTTCATGCTATTTATTAATTCAACTAAATTAAAAATCATATCTCAGTGCTTTCGTGGCCATGTGTGTAGAGGATGATATTTTCTTTTTAAATTATTGTAAATCATGACAATATAAGAGTGGTGTTAATTATAAAGTGAGATGAAAATAAAAAGGGAATGTGTCCATGGGACACACATGATGCCCCTGCTTGCATATCATATAAAGTTTTAAAGGGACATAACTGAAGAACGGTAAAAGTGACAGTACCCAAATTTGTAGTTGATCTGACTTTTGTGGTAATAGGTATTTTGTATAAGTTTCATAATATATGGTTGAGGAAACTAAAGTAAGAGAATGGAAACTTTTATGTTTGTAAAGGGGCATAACTCTAGAACAGTAAACTTTACACAACCAAAATTCTATCTTGATCTGTGTTTTGTGGTAATAAGCATTGTGTATAAGTGTGATACCATTTGGTTGAGGAAAACTAAAGTTAAGAGAACAGAAATGAAAAATTCAGCAATTTTCATTTTGCAAAATTTTTTCATTTGAAAAGGGGCATAACTCTAGAACGGTTAAAGTGACGCCACCAATTTCAAACTTGATCTGTATTTTGTGGTAATAAGCATTGTGTATAAGTTTCATAACATTTGTTTGAGGCAAACCTAAGTTAGAGATCGGAAACCAATTCAGTTAAACCAGCAACATCCGATCAGCCTGATCGGGAAGACATGCGCAATTAAGATTTGACTGATAAGGTGATGTAGGAGGTACAAGATGTATATAAACAGCAGCTGATAAATGTAAACAAAACAAATGCACATGCTTGAGGAATTTGTAGCAGACGATTTAATTATCTTATCCACTGTGGTCAAAATAGTTATGGTTTGTAGTAGATATAATTACAAAAATAAAGAAAACAAATATTTACTTACAATTATGTTTTAATGATTTGACTTTAAAATTGTGAGATAAAATATCATAAATCCAAGTAAATTTTAACTAACTGATCCCAGATTTCAGACCACATGTTATAAGATTTCCTTTTCAAAATTTTTACTTGTACTTGTCTTCGTGGGTTTTTTGCATCTTGAACAGTTTTTAATGATGTGGTTTGTCTATTTACATGTTCATTCCAATCCAATACGGCTAGGCTTGTCCGAAGAATATACACTTGTTTGGAGAAGTTAATTCTCTTGTCATGATATTGAAGAATAGCATTATTGAAACTTTCCACATAATAACTGTCCATACAATGAATATAATCAGTTGGCGATTTATATACCTGGGTGTTCATCAGAGCCCGACCTAATAACATCTCTGCTTTGGGATCCTTGATTAAATATTTAGTTGGTTCATAATTTGAATCAGTTTTACACCTTGATAATTCACTACAGTGTTCGTGATTGTTCTTATAATGTTCAACTATATTCAATAGACTTAGTTTAAGTTTCACTGGATCCTTATTGCAATTTTTCATTGCCCAATACAGATGAGTTTTTATACTTGCTGCTTTGTCTGATAACTCAGGGTGCCACGTTTGTCCTTCCTTGTATCTTGGTCCAGAACAAATGGTCTTGATTTCTTTGGCTATGTTTTTGGTGGCATGCCAGGTATCATTTGTTGATTCTGTGTCAATTCCATTAATACGGATAAATTTGTTAACACTGGTATTTCTGTCATGACAGTGAACACGAATTTTCACCTCGTACTCATCTCTCAGATTTTTAAAATATTCATAAATCCTCTCTGTTCCTATAAGTTCATGTTTTGTGCACTTGTACAATCCACTTTTGAAATTGTTTCAACACGTAAAACTTTGTGTGTTCTGGCACCAAGGCAAACTACATCTGTGTACATAGAGTTTTTTCTGGTACCATGTCTTGCATCAGTTACAATATCGATACCTTCTTGAAGTTCTTCATAAGAAGCAATTTCCTCCAAAAGAGCAGTTTCATATGACTCTTTCACCAGCTGTGACACTACCGGGGCGTATTTCTGAAAAAATACTATTCAGCGTAGTCTCCCCAATAGTACCAATGTTAGATGCCTGACAAAATCTGGAATATTGGTTTGGAAGTATTCCTGACACATAAAATCCGTGAGACATTCTTAAATTACATAGATATTTGTCTCCCGTATATGGTGAGCTTGACCACAGTAGTTCATGTTTTTCCTCACATTTGAGTTTGCATACTCCAACATGACCCTTAATATCAGTTGAGTTAAGATGCAACTGACTTTTACAAACTTTTCCATGGTTTATCACTCTTTTAATAAGGTTCTCGATTGATGTTTCTGCAGTGACAAAAAGTTTCTGTGTTGATGTTTCCTCATTACATGATGTAAAAGAACAGTCCAAAAATGGTATATTGTTTTCCTCAGCCATATGTTGATCTTCATGTAGTTGTGTTATATTGTTTTTAATGTAGAATGTCATTACTTCAAATAACATGTCTTTATTTGTAGTCCTGTTTGGGTTCCCACCACCAATGCCTTTTTAATGTCATTGGTCATTTCATATATCAAATTTTTCTCATCAATAGATCCAGAAGAAAAATTTATTTTTCCTTCAATAGGTTTTGGTTTTTCTTTCCTCATATCATTCCTTCTTTTAACACTCTCAACTTTATCTTTTAAATATTTTCGTTTTTCTGCAGGTTGAATATTTTCATTCATATTTACGGCAAGTGCTTCCATGATTATGAAAAATTCTCAATTTCTAAATTTCCCTCCAAAATTTGATAGCTACTGCTGTTGGACATTCCAATTTTCACTCAAAGCAGGGGGGAATGAAAATTAAGTTTTATTCTAAAAACAGATATATGTTTCTATACTTTTTCTTGAGGGTTTTTGGAAGATATTATTTAATATTTTTGAGATTTTATTTGTATTTGTAATGCAATTATTGAAAACTTTCCCTCAAAAATAAATTACATGTGAGTTTTCCCCCACTGTCAAAATGCTAGACTTCACTATTTATCTGGGGTGAACTTGGGAAACAAGAGCAGAATATATATATGTGATAAAATATTGTGTCAATTCAGCAGCTTTTACATTTATCTTAGGTATATAAATTACAGGTTATAACACTAATGTGTTTTGTGTAAAGATAAAAAAAACACTTAATTGGACATTAAAAATTTTAACAATCCCCAAACCCCCATCAAAAGTGTGCAAAGTGATACTGGCACACCTAAAACTGTTACACATGACATTTTTGAAATCTATAGTAAAATGGAAAACCAAAATCATCAAAATATTCTTTCTTTGGCTGTAACAGAGGAACAGAAACTTGCAATTCAGGCATTTTTTAGCCACAATGATTGGGACTTTAACGAGATAGCATCTTCAAGTACTTCTTCTAACCTTCATTTAGAAGATAATACAGAAAACAATGTTATTGCAACTGATGAAATTGAGCACCCTGGTCAAAGTGGGTCAGATCACAAAAGTGCTTCCGCTGGGCATGACATCAATGATGAAGATATGTGTCAGGATTGTTTTGTAGTCCGTTGGTTGACTGAGGAACCGCATTTCATAATATTTTTTATTTTAAAACACAATTTCATAAATTCAGATATATTTATTAAAAAATGTTGGTCTCAGTATATTATGTATTTTCAATCTTAATTCTTATACAGTTGGAAAGCAGGTCACGGTTTGACCCCAAGTCTATCAGCAACAATAGAGTCACGTGACCGTGAAAATTCAGTAAAACTACGGATGAGACATACCTCACTTTTACTCACTAAAATACCACTGTCATGGTAAAAACTTATTGATCAAAATAATCTTGAATATACATAGTTTTAACTCGTCAAAACTTACACATCAACTTAAAGTCCTTTATTCTTTATTTTATCTTCAAACTTGAAGTTTGTGTGAAACTATCTCATTAAGACAAACACTCGATATGAATATCTAGGCAATACAGTTATGGATACGCAAACGTCAAGTTATGTTCAACACGAAGCGGTGGTTTTTTTTTTGCCGATTTGTGCAAGTGGTTATCTCCCCTTGATATCACCAGTCAAAAATAAAAACCCACCAAAATGAATAAAAAAGAGTTTATTTTACAAAAATCAAGAAGAAAATAAATGAAAGTCGATTAACAACTATGTTATTATAATATTAAGAAGAGATACTTCCCTACTTTTCAGAGAAGGATTACAGGTAAAAATTAAAAGACAAAAAATTGGTAAAATTTAGATCTAGAAACCTAGCTGAATTGATATGAATTTAATAGCTCTGGCTGATGAAATTTACTTTCAGTTTGTAATTTTTATAATGGGATATGGGATCACTCCTAATGGATTTTTTATTAACTACTTCTAACAATGTTTAATGGAATAAAACATACTGTATACAATTTAAATAATCTTTCTAAAAAAAAAATACTGTAGTACTGACCATTTATATTTTATATTTTAAAAAAGTGGGACCAAGAGTCACAATTTAATTTCTTCAAAGTAAAAAAGCCTTTTAACTCAAGCCTATGTTTCTTGGTTGAACAGTACAGTACTGCCTAGAAAATATCATACAGAAAAAGGAAAAGTTTACCAAAAAAATGACAAAAATTCTGTAAAAAAATAATGCTTAAAATTATAAGTGAAAGTGACATAATTTTGAATTTTAAAATCATTATTATTGTAAAATTCAACTATTAGATTAGCTAGCACAGTAGTCCTTGTCCAATTTCTCAGGGTATTTTATAGATTATGAAGTAAACTTTTTGAAAAAAAAAAATGGGGCTTCTTCTCTTCAGGTTGCTGTATTTGCTGCTTTACATATTTATAAACAAAGTATTGTATATTTTACCTGAATAATTGGATATTAATCTCAGAAATGAAAGTTGGTATGACAAATCTTGTGCATTTTACTTTAATAATGATCAATGATGATTAAATTTGACAAGAATTTGCCATTTGAATAAATTCAATTTTGCAAGAACACATCTCTATGAATTAATTTCTTGTTTGCTCTTATTAATGTAGCTTACTTAGTAAAGAGATAATTAATAAGCAAGGTTTTTAACTTATAAAATATAAATATAATTAACTGACCTTCATTTCCTTTTTTCATATTTTTTTTCCTCCAGAAATTTTCTTTGCAATGCATTTTCTATTGCTATTTTTGTGCTTTTGTTTATCCATAGGCCATCATTAATTTGTCATATTTGTTTCCAGTATAAGTGAAATTTTCTAATAGACCTATACTAGTTTCAAACGCCATAAAGAAGAACTTTGTTTGTTGTTTCACTTGTCCAATGTGTAAATTTTCACCATGCACATGACCCTGACACATATTTTGTAAACGTTATATGACGTATGTTGAAAAAGAAAACAATGTCACCGTCAATTTGTGTAGGGGATCAAAAAGGGTTTTAATTACTTTAAAATGGAGGTATCGTATGGAATTGAGAAAAACAAAAATTTTTAATCACAATTTCATTCATATCTATAATAAAATCAGTATTTTAGAGTACATTTGGAAACAGGTACAATGAAAAGAAGTTGAACTTTACTGTTTTGAAGTAGAAACGCAGCCAAAACCAGGTACAAATTAACATGACTGGTGGTCACCAAAATTGATGTATAATAGTAAAAAATGATGGCTTCAAAATTGTGTAGAAATTTGAAATAGTTTACCCGGTCTCATTTAAGATTATTACCGTGCTTTTCCGTATTTGGATACGCAAACGTCAAGTTATGAAAAATCGATGTTTTTGGCGAACAAAAAAGATGGCTGAATTTTTTAGAACGGACAGGATAAAGAAATAGCAATAACAAGCTATTTTTGATAATGTTTGTATGACGTATTGAAACTATATTGGTCGCAAAACCTACAAATTATAAAATTCAATTATAATAAAAGCATGACAAGTTGAAATAAATACTTTAAACGTCAATCTTTTAGCCGATTGATTTGGCGGACTTTTTGACGTCACGAACGACTGTAGCGCCACCTAATTAATTCCCCTGCTATTGTTGCTGATAGAGCTTGACGACAACGGACGTTTCAAGGACTTGCTTTCCAACTGATATTGATATATAATTGTTTAAACAAATACCCGAACGTAAGATCAAATACACTCTTTTCTAACTTTCCAATGTTTACAGAATCCATTGTATGCTTATTCAGTGTAAAATCTAGAGCTTATTGTTTTGTGTATTTGTATTTTTCTTTTGCATAACATATTTTTGAAGACCTCATGAAAGATTAACATGCAATTGTTAAATCTATTTCCTTATTTAAAAAGTATATAATATATATTTTATTGGTAAGAATATGATTATTTCCTGGGAATATTAATTAACAAAAGTCTTTATCAGTTTTGAAACGGACATTTTGTTTATCTGATTTGTCAAGATGACATGTGCATAAAATTTATTGTTACAAATCAACAAATCCCAAAGCCTACTATAACTCATCATGTAGAAACCACAACACCATTAATATCTGGCACTGATGTTCGATACCATAGGTCGTTAAATCTTGACCATTTAACTTTCACTTGTTTATCAAACGTTGCAACTGTCAACTTTGCTCAAGTAAACACTTACGATGCATAAATATAGCTTTAACATACATGTTTGAAAGTGATCTATAGATACATTTAGTTTATTATCATATATCAGACAAGAGAATAAGCTATTTGTGACAATTTCTTTATTGCGACGTTTTAAATATCTCAGATACCCCCGTATGGAGGTGCTCTTAATTGCAGGAGGCTAATACAGATAAGATGAATAAGTGTTCCGAATGAAGAATAATTTAGCTTCCGAATATTCCTCCATAGACTATATCTCTAACTAATATGCGTGAACCCTCAGGGTTCACGCAAAAAATATCTCTTTTGATATGAAATTATCATAAATTTAATCTAAAATACGAGATATCAGAACTATAATGTCCGATACACTGTCCCCAAATACGATTTTGACGTTATGTAACAAATATACAGAACGTTACGTCTAATAGTGTCATGTAAATTTGCCGGAAAAAAATTAGAAAATTAATTGGACAATCCCGAGTCCCGATAAAGGTCCGACCCCCTCAGACATACAACACAACTGAATAAAAATTTAAACAAACACACAAATTAATCTAAATAACCGCCAACAAAAAAGGTGTATTAAATAGTAATTACTCATCATAGATGCCAAGACCAAAATGTTGTAAGCCAGACGCGCGTTTCGTCTACAAAAGACACATTCGTGACGTAAATTAGACAATGACGTCACCGACAAAAAAGTTTTTGTCGTTGATAGTACATACCGTATATAGTATACACCCGATAAAGTAAAATTAAGTAAATAGAAATACAAGGGTAAACAACATAGAAACAACACTGTAAAAACTCATTGTGTCCGAAACGCACCTGCACCCGGAATTCCCAAAGTTAAAAAATTAAAAAAAATACTCCACAAAATGTTTCTAAATTTTAAAGATGAATAGTGATTACAAATTTACACTAGAAAATATATTAAAACATCGGGGTGACTCTTTCAATTTTGGAGATACGAGATTTTGAAATGACTAGCTTGGTAGTCCTAAAATACAAAGAATACATAAGTAAAATCATAAAAAAAAACTGTAGATATTTTTACCTTATAAGCATTAATTTCTTTTTAATTTAATTTATTCCTTTCACGGAATTTATTAAATTATAGGCAACAAACATTTATTTAGTTAGCAAAAACGGTTTAAAGTCTTGAGATTTATTACGTATGTTGGTTGACTGAGGAACCGCATTTCATAATATTTTTTATTTTAAAACACAATTTCATAAATTCAGATATATTTATTAAAAGAATGTTGGTCTCAGTATTTTTCAATATTTTCAATCTTAATTCTTATATTGATATATAATTGCTTAAACAAATACCCGAACGTAAGATCAAATACACTCTTTTCTAACTTTCCAATGTTTACAGAATCCATTGTATGCTTATTCAGTGTAAAAATCTAGAGCTTATTGTTTTGTGTATTTGTATTTTTTCTTTTGCATAACATATTTTTGAAGACCTCATGAAAGATTAACATGCAATTGTTAAATCTATTTCCTTATTTAAAAAGTATATAATATATATTTTATTGGTAAGAATATGATTATTTCCTGGGAATATTAATTAACAAAAGTCTTTATTTTATTTGTTTTATTTTCAGTTTTTGAAACGGACATTTTTGTTTATCTGATTTGTCAAGATGACATGTGCATAAAATTTATTGTTACAAATCAACAAATCCCAAAGCCTACTATAACTCATCATGTAGAAACCACAACACCATTAATATCTGGCACTGATGTTCGATACCATAGGTCGTTAAATCTTGACCATTTAACTTTCACTTGTTTATCAAACGTTGCAACTGTCAACTTTGCTCAAGTAAACACTTACGATGCATAAATATAGCTTTAACATACATGTTTGAAAGTGATCTATAGATACATTTAGTTTATTATCATATATCAGACAAGAGAATAAGCTATTTGTGACAATTTCTTTATTGCGACGTTTTAAATATCTCAGATACCCCCGTATGGAGGTGCTCTTAATTGCAGGAGGCTAATACAGATAAGATGAATAAGTGTTCCGAATGAAGAATAATTTAGCTTCCGAATATTCCTCCATAGACTATATCTCTAACTAATTGATATGCGTGAACCCTCAGGGGTTCACGCAAAAAATATCTCTTTTGATATGAAATTATCATAAATTTAATCTAAAATACGAGATATCAGAACTATAATGTCCGATACACTGTCCCCAAATACGATTTTGACGTTATGTAACAAATATACAGAACGTTACGTCTAATAGTGTCATGTAAATTTGCCGGAAAAAAAATTAGAAAATTAATTGGACAATCCCGGAGTCCCGATAAAGGTCCGACCCCCCTCAGACATACAACACAACTGAATAAAAAATTTAAACAAACACACAAATTAATCTAAATAACCGCCAACAAAAAAGGTGTATTAAATAGTAATTACTCATCATAGATGCCAAGACCAAAATGTTGTAAGCCAGACGCGCGTTTCGTCTACAAAAGACACATTCGTGACGTAAATTAGACAATGACGTCACCGACAAAAAGTTTTTGTCGTTGATAGTACATACCGTATATAGTATACACCCGATAAAGTAAAATTAAGTAAATAGAAATACAACAAAAATATTGAAATATGATTTAGAAATGAATGACGGATATGTTAGTGCAAAGAAAGTCCTAAGCAACCGTGCTAGTGTTCAAGCTATATCGAGGGGCGTAAAGGCGGGTACCTGCACGGAAGAACGCGAAATAAAATTGCCATTTCACGATGAACGAACAATTAAAAATTTCTTGCACGTTGATCTTTTTACCGATTTCACGAAACACTGTGAATAACGAACCTTTTTCGGCTGCACGTGAAATAAAATGGCAAAACACGTTGCACGAAAATAACCCATCTTTTTATTTTTATATAGAGGCTCTAAAAGCTGTGTCGCTCACCTATATGTAGGTCTATGTGCATCTTCAACAATTGACACTCTCAAACATTGTAGACTAGAATAGAATTCATGGCAAAAACGTCCTTCTTGTTGATTTGGTAATGCTGATTTTTTTTAATTTTGTTTACAGTTTCTTTCTATTTTCTGCAGCTTTTGCACAAAGCACAAAAAAGGGTAAACAAGTTGTCATCTAAGGACAATCACTCTATAAAGAGTCTACTGACTATTTCAGCAAAATTGAACTTAAACTATTGTGTTACACCCAATTTACAATAACCTTGACAAATCTCGCTACTAGCCTTGTGTGTAGTTTTCTCGACTGTCTTCTTTACTGCTTAATTGTCTATTAGTGTTCTTTGTACCCAAATGAATTCTTTAGACATTTATTTAGTTACGCTTCGAATACCAGATAATTAGTATATGTAAGAGAATGATAATCCCTTTCTTCATGATTAAGTACGAGCGTTAGCGAGTACTTATCATGAAGTAAGGGATTATCATTCTCTTACAAACTTAGAATATTGTAAAGTGCTCAAGGCTCAAATGATCTCTTGATTGGTTGTATTCAAGAATTAGTGTCATTGTCAGTGCAATGTTTATAATTGATGCATGACTTCCTTTTTCGGCATTTCATTTATGGATTAGTTTTAGTGATGTAAGGACATTCTTATAATTTGGGAAATATTAAAAAAAATGCGTTATAGACATTAGGTGACACAACAGTACAAAGAAAAGGTAGGAATTGTATATGTTTCCTGATTGGTAGTATGAATGTATATCATGTAATATTTTAGTGAGGAATTATCTTTTTTTTTTATTTACAGTTTAAATAAATAACTATATTTGAGTTACAACTAATTTTATTTCACAGCCAATATTTTGGTCCAGCTTTTTAAATCAAATACTATTTCAATATGTCAGGGGAATGGTCAAATAAAATGCCTTTAAAAGTTTTGAATATATTCAAAACTTAAATTAAATTTCTATTTTTTATTTTATTTTAACAGAATATTGGAAATAACTATTCTTCCCAACCGCTAGTCCAGTTATCAGAGTTTTGGAAAGCTAAAGATTAAGGTTGTTTTGATTTTAAAACTTTTTTTCTTTTTGCATTGCTTTGATATTGTTTAATTTTTAGTAATTTGAAGTTATTAATATTTTATAATAACATTAAAGATACCAGTTTTACTGCACCAGTAGAATTTTTGATATTTTTGTTTCACAATTCAACTTTTAGCCAGTTTCAATCATTGTGTGTTTAATCCTTTCAATCTGATAAATGTGCTTTGGGCCAGTTGTAACTCATTTATAGAAACTCTTTGTTTTGAACTGTAAATACCCAAATAATAGGATAATCCCTTACTAAGAACATGATTTACATTCATTCTTCACAATTAAGAGACATCAAATTCTACAATTTCATTGGTCGAGAGCACTTTGCTATATTCTAAGTTAACTTGGCCGTATAAACTCGTCAATGAGTTGATAAGTCATTATAATATTATAAATATCCTCTGACTAAATTTTATTGTATCTAACTGGTTGGGGTATAGTAGTATTCACCTTATGTCAGATTTATAAATAAGCAATCATACGAAGTTCCTTTTCCATATTATACTTTCAATGATCTTCAATAGATCTATGTACCATCGCCCTCCCCCTAAAAAAATACATTTCAGAAAAGAATCACATGTACAAGTTTAATTAATTTAATTTAGGTTGATCATGTTGATATTGTAGCAGGAGCAATTCTGCTGGAGATTCGGGGATGCGGACCACAGCTTGTTCTAGTTTGTGAACTTATTTAAACGGAGACGATGGATGCCAAATGTAAAAGCGCTATAAAATATCTAAGTACAAGAAAACCCAAAACAGTGAAAACAATATATAATTTATTCATTAGATAGAACATGTATGAAATCCAGAAGTTAAGAAATGGAGCATTCAATGACTTCTATATTAACCCGGGCGTAAAGGCGGGTACCTGGACGGAAGAACGCGAAATAAAATTGCCATTTCACGATGAACGAACAATTAAAAATTTCTTGCACGTTGATCTTTTTACCGATTTCACGAAACACTGTGAATAACGAACCTTTTTCACGGCTGCACGTGAAATAAAAATGGCAAAACACGTTGCACGAAAATAACCCTTTACAACCCTCTATATCATGTGAAAGTTTAAATTAGATAACAAAATTCGTAAATTTGTCTGCGACGTTATTGATGTCCACAAGATACCGCGTCTTGTTATGCCACCCACTACGATGAGCGTAAATGTGTATCTTTCTTTTTAAAGAACGAAATTATTAAAAATTATTCAAGAATATTTAATTAAAAGGAAAATATAGTTTATCCAAAAATATTTTCCATGCCTTTTTAAGAAATGTAATAAATGCCGAAAACAAATTCTCCAATTGGCATAAATAAACTATGCGGTATCGGTTTTGTTCATTGTTGAAGGCCGTATACAGTAACCTATAGTTGTTAACTTATATGTCATTTGGTCTCTGGTGGAGAGTTGTCTCATTGGCAATCATACTACATCTTTTTATTTTTATATAGAGGCTCTAAAAAGCTGTGTCGCTCACCTATATGTAGGTCTATGTGCATCTTCAACAATTGACACTCTCAAACATTGTAGACTAGAATAGAATTCATGGCAAAAACGTCCTTCTTGTTGATTTGGTAATGCTGATTTTTTTTAATTTTGTTTACAGTTTCTTTCTATTTTCTGCAGCTTTTGCACAAAGCACAAAAAAGGGTAAACAAGTTGTCATCTAAGGACAATCACTCTATAAAGAGTCTACTGACTATTTCAGCAAAATTGAACTTAAACTATTGTGTTACACCCAATTTACAATAACCTTGACAAATCTCGCTACTAGCCTTGTGTGTAGTTTTCTCGACTGTCTTCTTTACTGCTTAATTGTCTATTAGTGTTCTTTGTACCCAAATGAATTCTTTAGACATTTATTTAGTTACGCTTCGAATACCAGATAATTAGTATATGTAAGAGAATGATAATCCCTTTCTTCATGATTAAGTACGAGCGTTAGCGAGTACTTATCATGAAGTAAGGATATCATTCTCTTAAAACTTAGAATATTGTAAAGTGCTCAAGGCTCAAATGATCTCTTGATTGGTTGTATTCAAGAATTAGTGTCATTGTCAGTGCAGTGTTTATAATTGATGCATGACTTCCTTTTTCGGCATTTCATTTATGGATTAGTTTTAGTGATGTAAGGACATTCTTATAATTTGGGAAATATTAAAAAAAAAAAATGCGTTATAGACATTAGGTGACACAACAGTACAAAGAAAAGGTAGGAATTGTATATGTTTCCTGATTGGTAGTATGAATGTATATCATGTAATATTTTAGTGAGGAATTATCTTTTTTTTTTTTTACAATTTAAATAAATAACTATATTTGAGTTACAACTAATTTTATTTCACAGCCAATATTTTGGTCCAGCTTTTTAAATCAAATACTATTTCAATATGTCAGGGGAATGGTCAAATAAAATGCCTTTAAAAGTTTTGAATATATTCAAAACTTAAATTAAATTTCTATTTTTTATTTTATTTTAACAGAATATTGGAAATAACTATTCTTCCCAACCGCTAGTCCAGTTATCAGAGTTTTGGAAAGCTAAAGATTAAGGTTGTTTTTGATTTTAAAACTTTTTTTTCTTTTTTTCGCATTGCTTTGATATTGTTTAATTTTTTAGTAATTTGAAGTTATTAATATTTTTATAATAACATTAAAGATACCAGTTTTACTGCACCAGTAGAATTTTTGATATTTTTGTTTCACAATTCAACTTTTAGCCAGTTTCAATCATTGTGTGTTTAATCCTTTCAATCTGATAAATGTGCTTTGGGCCAGTTGTAACTCATTTATAGAAACTCTTTGTTTTGAACTGTAAATACCCAAATAATAGGATAATCCCTTACTAAGAACATGATTTACATTCATTCTTCACAATTAAGAGACATCAAATTCTACAATTTCATTGGTCGAGAGCACTTTGCTATATTCTAAGTTAACTTGGCCGTATAAACTCGTCAATGAGTTGATAAGTCATTATAATATTATAAATATCCTCTGACTAAATTTTATTGTATCTAACTGGTTGGGGTATAGTAGTATTCACCTTATGTCAGATTTATAAATAAGCAATCATACGAAGTTCCTTTTCCATATTATACTTTCAATGATCTTCAATAGATCTATGTACCATCGCCCTCCCCCTAAAAAAATACATTTCAGAAAAGAATCACATGTACAAGTTTAATTAATTTAATTTAGGTTGATCATGTTGATATTGTAGCAGGAGCAATTCTGCTGGAGATTCGGGGATGCGGACCACAGCTTGTTCTAGTTTGTGAACTTATTTAAACGGAGACGATGGATGCCAAATGTAAAAGCGCTATAAAATATCTAAGTACAAGAAAACCCAAAACAGTGAAAACAATATATAATTTATTCATTAGATAGAACATGTATGAAATCCAGAAGTTAAGAAATGGAGCATTCAATGACTTCTATATTAACCCGTATTAAGAAGGCATATGGCAGATGCACTAACTTTAAAGGGTGATTGGAAAGCACGGCTTTCCTAGGTTGGACTGAACGTCAGTCCTCAGACCATTCAACATTACAATATCAAACCAGTTATATGAAATATATAAGTTTTTCGAAGAAGGTAATAGATGATTTGCGATGATGCAAATACTAAACTTTAGAATATAAATAAATATCTTTAACCAATGATTTCAAAATATCAATATCTATTCAATTTAACAAATATGTACTATATAAGCTTCAAGTAAATTATTAAATAAAGAAATATGAAATTTATAGTTTTAAACAAGGGAAATAACAATGACATAATAATCCTAACTGCCACATTCCTCCCGCCTAAGACAAACGATAAATTTCATAAATAAAGTCTGCAAACTGAAATGTCTATCAAATTGATGTATCTGCAACAATAAACATGCTGAATGCAAATGTCATATGAAGTAGGTATTAAATGAAATATATATATCAATTTAATTTATATAACGAGACTGTTCAAGGAGACCACAACACCAGTCTGATACCCTCCTCCTCCCTTCGAAAACAAATGTAAATAAAATAACATTTGAAAATTTAAATTCAACAAAAGTCTATCAACGCTCGCCAGATTAAATGTCTTTCAGACACATGTAATAATATCACTTAGAAATAAATGTCACTGTATAACACATACACAAACACACATCAGAATCAGAATCAAGTTCAAAGGATAACTGACGCGACTTTAGGTCTTCTTGGTAAGTAGGCTTCAGAATCAGTGGTACGGCATATATTGTAACGGCACATCTAATGTTGAAATCCATGAAAAGTTATACCAGACAATGTCCACCAATGTTGATCTCACAATGGCACTTTTGACGTGTACCACCGGGTTCTATAACTGCACTCCAACGTTGTTGATAACGGTAACACAGACGTTGTGCCACCGATTGAAAGCACCATTCAGCTGAACAAAATATACTGTTTTTGATCTGCACAGCAGACCTAGACTTGTAATTTAAGTTATGCCAGGTAATCTCCACCACTGTTGATCTCACAGTGGCACATTTGACGTGTACCATCGGGTTCTATTACTGCACTCCAACGTTGTTGATAACGGTAGTACAAATGGTGTACCACCGGAGATGGATCGAGTCCATCTATATGCAAGGGTCTCAAAATAAAGTTGGACGATGCCCAAATTTTGTGCAAGGTACTAAATAATGGATCGGGTCCATCTGTATGAGCTAGAAGTGTTCCTTACTTCAAGCTTAACGTTCACTCTATTGGTTTCTGCCATAATTAATAAAAGTCAAGAAGTCGGACTTCTATAAACTCTCTAAATACTAAATAATTAGCTAGAGATTACAATCCAGACAAACGAGCAACAACTTATAGAATAAACCAATTCCAATTAAAACTAGCTAACAGTCTACACTTCAACCTACATAGAAGATCAGCCATAATTCAAGTAATCAAAAATGAAAAATATAACAAGTTGAGATGCACGGCATCCCTCCCTTGGGGAAAGAAAACCAAACAGCCAAATTTGAGAAGTGTAACATCTCTGAGCACATTGAAATAAACCTAATTTAAAACTGTATATATACAACACAATGTAAAAACAACCATTTAACAAAGGTAACACAATCTGAAATACAATAAACAGCTGCGCCATGAGCGCATGATACGCCCGTCGTCTTGTGTGTGAATTTTTATGCAATAAGCGTAAATAGTTTCTGACATACGGCGTGACATTCGAAAACCCCCTTTTTTTTTTACAAAAAACTCAATATCTCTAAAATAAAATTTTGAATCAAAACCAAAAAGTATACAGATCTTTAGATTAATATAACTAAGAAGTGTGTAAAATTTTAAGCAATAATCATAAATCGTTTTTGAGATACGGCGCGACATGTGAAAACCCCCTTTAAAAAAAAAATCAATATCTCAAAAATAAAATTTTTAATCAAAACCAAAAAATATACAGATCTTTAGATTAATATAACTAAGAAGTGTGTAAAATTTTAAGCAATAATCATAAATCGTTTTTGAGATACGGTGCGACATGTGAAAAACCCTTCCCCCTTTTTTTACAAAATACTCAATAACTCAAAAATAAAATTTTGAATCATCACCAGAAAGTATACAGATCTTAAGGTTAATATAACTAAGAAGTGTGTAAAGTTTTAAGCAATAATCATAAACTGTTTTTGAGATACAGCGCGACATGTGAAAAACCCCTCCCCCTTTTTTAACAAAATACTCAATATCTCTAAAATAAAATTTTGAATCATCACCAAAAAGTATACAGATCTTAAGATTAATATAACTAAGAAGTGTGTAAAGTTTTAAGCAATAATCATAAATTGTTTTTGAGATACGGCGCGACATGTGAAAACAAACACACACCTGTTTTAGATACTAAGTCCCGTAACTCAAAAAGTTTTAATCTTATTTTTACCAAAAAGTATACAGATCGTTTGACCATAATAAGAAACAACTATGTTAAGTTTCATGAAATTTGGATAAGTCATTCTCAAGTTACGGTGCGACATGTTTACGCCGGACAGACAGACGGACGGACACCGGACATTTGTATACCATAATACGTCCCGTCAAAAATTGACAGGCGTATAAAAATTGTGATTCAAACTGTTCTTTAATATCTCTTTTATTTTTGAGAATTTCACTTGACAATCTGCAGACCTTTCATCTCTAGCATTAACTCTAAAAGACATATTTGGACACTTAGACCTCACATGACCAGACTGATGACATTTAAAACATTTCTTAGGTTTACGTTTCCTACGTGATCTCAGTCGCCTCCTCAATATATTCATTAAAATTTCAAAATTGTTATGAACAGTATTACAACAAACTGAACTTTCTGACTCATCAATAGTTCTGGATCACCAGTAAAATGAACAGCTTCATATTCAATAGCCAGTGATAAAGCCTCATCTAAACTATGAGGGGGCTTAAACGTGATAAATTTAGCCATCTCAATATTCAAACATGATGTAAATAAGTCAGTAAAATAGACATCTAAATCTGAAAAATTATCAGGATAAGCCTTATGAGCTAGTATCTTAAAACGCTGACCAAATTCAGAAATTGTTTCACTTTCCTTCAAACTACAAACTCGCAGCTGAAATTTAAAATGTGCCACCCTCTCCTTGGGATTGAACCTTTGAATGAGTAAATTTTTCAAGCAGTTATAATCATACAACTGTGGCCTTTTTAAGAAACATAAAATAGTTTGTGCACCACCTCTCAAATTCATTATTAACTGACATGCCATCTCAAATTCATTCCACTGATTCCAAAGAGAAACTGTCTCAAAATGAACAAAATAATCTGTAACAACTATGCTGACACCATCAAACAAACAAGGTTTTTCTTCAAACCTAATCATAACTGAATATAAATTTACAAATGAACCAAACTATGAAAATAAAATACCCCAGGAGCAACTATCTGCCCAACTCTTCAAAACTGGTCTGCTTAGGACTGTAATATCCCATTACAAGTACTGACTCAAATGTCTGCTCCATTTCTTATAAATAATTTAGTTCAGTTACAAACCAGAAAAGTTGCTTTATTACTCCGCATCCGCCTCGCGGGACCAAAATGTAGCAGGAGCAATTCTGCTGGAGATTCGGGGATGCGGACCACAGCTTGTTCTAGTTTGTGAACTGATTTAAACTGAGACGATGGATGCCAAATGTAAAAGCGCTATAAAATATCTAAGTAAAGGAAAACCCAAAACAGTGAAAACAATATATAATGTATTCAATAGGTAGAACATGTATGAAATCCAAAAGTTTAGAATGGGGCATTCAATGACTTCTATATTAACCCGTATTAAGAAGGCATATTTTAGTCTCTGATGCATGATTTTTTTATTATTAATTGTTTTGGCTTTTAACTAGCTGTCAGTAACTGCGAGTACTCTCAAATCGTACTTTCTTGTTTATTTGACCTGTTGATACTAATTGTAATGCTTTTTTTTTTTTTTTTTTTAGTTATTTAATGTTATTCAGGGTTATATCTGGTCTATATACCAGCTTTGATAAGTGTTTGGTACTAATATAAATTTCCACTTCGTACTATGAACATCAAAATTATTTATTTTGTTAAAATATTTCCTTTCTCTATTGTAACTGTACACGTATACCTAACAACAAAATTATTTTCATTTACCTGTGTTTAAAGTTATTGCAAATGGCTGATATTTTGTTCGAGCATATTGTTTTCTTAAATTGTTTAACATTTCATACCGATATAACATGTTACTTTTATTATTCTTCCTTAATTTATTTATTTTAATTTACATTGTATCATAGGTCAAATTTATTTGTTCAGTGTATGTTCAATGGTGTAAATATGTCCTTTGATTGAGTTAAGCTATTTCAGTTGATAGTTTATAGTGTGTCTTTCTATGTTGTGATGTTACACTATTGTTTCAGAAAACGGGTGAAGGTTTGGTACCATTAAAACGTTTAAACCCGCTGCATTTGTTTGCACCTGTCCTAAGTCAGGAATTTGATGTTCAGTAGTTGTCGTTTGTTGATGTGGTTCATAAGTGTTTCTCGTTTCTCGTTTTTATATAGATTAGACCGTTGGTTTTCCCGTTTGAATAGTTTTACACTAGTAATTTTTGGGGCCCTTTATAGCTTACTGTTCGGTGTTATAAATTTTGACTTGGATGGAGAGTTGTCTCATTGCCACTCATACCACATTTTCTTATATCTATATATGGCAGGTGCCCTAACTTTAAAGGGTGATTGAAAAGCACGGCTTTCTTAGGTTGGACTGAACGTCAGTCCTCAGACCATTCAACACTACAATATCAAACCTATTGTATGAAATATATAAGTTTTTCGAAGAAGGTAATAAATGATTTGCGACGATGCAAATACAAAACTTTAGAATATAAATAAATATCTTTAACCAATGATTTCAAAATATCAATATCTATTCAATTTAACAAATATGTACTGAATAAGTTTCAAGTAAATTATTAAATAAAGAAATATGAAATTTATAGTTTTAAACAAGGGAAATAACAATGACATAATAATCCTAACTGCCACATTATGATAAATCTATATGGCGGTGTCCAACAATAAATATAAGGGTATTTTCGGCGAATCTACTGTGGTAAAAGTTCATGACAACAGCGTCCCCGGGACGTAAGCAATAGTTCCCAAATCAATCTAATCCATGTAAAGCATTAGAAAAAAGTCAACGAAATGAAATCCATTTGAAGGCCTTCTACCTAAAATATAAAAATAATTAATTCCAAATGGCCCATGAAGGAGGTTTTCCGTGTGAGTGGCATTGGAAGCATATTTGTGTACCTCTATAGTCTTTTCCCCTACTGTTGAATGTCCATTAAGTCTATTTCTAACGTCACGGTACCCAAATTGCACCGAGTACCCAAATTGATAAAAACTCCATATCGATGAAAAGAATATGCAAGTCCATTATGAACGTCTTACACTAGTATCTTTATGCCAAGGTCATATATAAAATAATGTGAAATTAGCATATATAGTTTATTATCTACCCGTACACGTCCGTCATTCGTCATTGTCGTCTTTTTTTACATAGTGCAGTATGTAGTATATCTTTCAAGGATCAGAATAACCGTTGTCCTTTCAATTATGGTATACTTATATATTTCAATTCGTTGCATTGTTTCTTTGAAAGACGTATAAAAATAAGGAGAAGTGGTATGATTGCCAATGAGAAAACTTAGGGGACAACCAGCTGCTATTTTTAAGGGAAGGTGGTTTTTTTCTGAGGGAAATTAATTTTCAACTTTGTACTGTTTTGACGTGCAAACGTTACTTTTTGACTTTTGTACACCTTTATTTACTGCATTGTGTTGGGTAAAATATACATTTTCATTCGGTTTGGGCGAGGTTATTTATTTTTAAGTCCTAACCAGGCCAGACTATTAATTTTCACAATTCTGCACCCCTCCTCAGAATATCAAGTGGTCGTTCCCTAACATACATAGTCAAAATAAAAGTGATTACAGCAACTATAGGTAACCATACGGCCTACAACATTATTAGCAAACCAGATACCTTGTAGTCAGTTATAAAGGGCCCGACATAACAAAATGTGAAACATTTCAAACGAAAAAATCAACGCGAAACAAACTTGCCCTCAGAGTTAATGTGACCCATTAGCAAACAAGATTAGGCAACAAAGAGTAATCAAGTAATTGATGAGCTTTAAACACCAAAGAAACTAATTTCCCGGTATTCGAAGCATTACTAAATAAATTTCTAAAGAATTCATTAGGGTACAAAGGACAATAATAGACAATCAAGTAGTAGAGAAGACAGTCGAGCAGACTACAAACAAGGTTAGAATATAGCAAAGTGCTCTCGACCAATGAAATTGTAGAATTTGATGTCTCTTAATTGTGAAGAATGAATGTAAATCATGTTCTTAGTAAGGGATTATCCTATTATTTGGGTATTTACAGTTCAAAACAAAGAGTTTCTATAAATGAGTTACAACTGACCCGAAGCACATTTATCAGATTGAAAGGATTAAACACACAATGATTGAAACTGGCTAAAAGTTGAATTGTGAAACAAAAATATCAAAAATTCTACTGGTGCAGTAAAACTGGTATCTTTAATGTTATTATAAAAATATTAATAACTTCAAATTACTAAAAAATTAAACAATATCAAAGCAATGCGAAAAAAAGAAAAAAAAGTTTTAAAATCAAAAACAACCTTAATCTTTAGCTTTCCAAAACTCTGATAACTGGACTAGCGGTTGGGAAGAATAGTTATTTCCAATATTCCGTTAAAATAAAATAAAAAACAGAAATTTAATTTAAGTTTTGAATATATTCAAAACTTTTAAAGGCATTTCATTTGACCATTCCCCTGACATATTGAAATAGTATTTGATTTAAAAAGCTGGACCAAAATATTGGCTGTGAAATAAAATTAGTTGTAACTCAAATATAGTTATTTATTTAAACTGTAAATAAAAAAAAAGATAATTCCTCACTAAAATATTACATGATATACATTCATACTACCAATCAGGAAACATATACAATTCCTACCTTTTCTTTGTACTGTTGTGTCACCTAATGTCTATAACGCATTTTTTTTTTTTTAATATTTCCCAAATTATAAGAATGTCCTTACATCACTAAAACTAATCCATAAATGAAATGCCGAAAAAGGAAGTCATGCATCAATTATAAACATTGCACTGACAATGACACTAATTCTTGAATACAACCAATCAAGAGATCATTTGAGCCTTGAGCACTTTACACTATTCCAAGTTTGTAAGAGAATGATAATCCCGTACTTCATGATAAGTACTCGCTAACGCTCGTACTTAATCATGAAGAAAGGGATTATCATTCTCTTACACGCTAACGCTCGTACTTAATCATGAAGAAAGGGATTATCATTCTCTTACATAGACCTAGTAGTGAGATTTGTCAAGGTTATTGTAAATTGGGTGTAATATCTTTTCAAAATTAAAGCCTTTTCTTAATCAGAAGGTATTGTAAATGAGTTTAAATAACCATGTTATCATGTTCAACGATGCATTAATAAATCTAATATCACAATTAATTGGTTAGAAAAATACAAATATAACACAACACGTCTGTCTTTAAATTATCAGACATCTAAATATTACCTGTGTTTACAAAATAAGACATATTCGATCTTATTTCTAATAAAATTGATAAAGGAAATGGGGAATGAGTTAAAGAGACAACAACCCGACCAAAGAGCATATATAAAGTATACATAATAAGTATGTTACCGAAATTTCTAGCAAGAAGCCGAAACAATGGGTCGGAAAGTGGGTGTCCCCAACGTGTATTTTATCGAATTTGGCTTTATTTCTATGTTTCGAGCGAAATTTTCGGCCTTTAAGAATGCTTACCCCAGAAATTCTTTACCCTCCCGCTGTAGTACTATCCAATAGCTATTTATTAGAGCAGAGTCTATAATCCCTAGCCATACAGAACTGCCGAGGCAATAGGTTCGAAGGTGGGTGGCCCAGCTTCAAATAGAAGTTTTTAAGTCGGTATACCATGAACAAATTATTTTCCCAAACAGAAAAATAAATGAACAAATTGCTTTCAAATCGTATTCAAATCTCTTTCAAATCATGATTCTGCGATTTGTTAGTACCATTTGCTTGCGATTCATTAAACAAATCATAAACAAATCAGAATTTTCCAAATTCCCTAAAACTGATTTCTTTGTGATTTCTTTCTATTGTATGATTTGTAAGCAATTTGTTTCTGTTTTTGTGTGATTTCTTTATGATTTGTTTACTTAGAATATCGTAAGAAATGATTTGAAAGAGATTTGTTAACTTTGTTAGCTGGAATGGTGTGATTTCGTAATGATTTGTTAACTTTGAATATCATATAAAATGATTTGAAAATGATTTGTTAACTTTGTTAGCTATCTTTGTGTGATTCATTGATGATTTGCTACAATGAATAAAATATTAATGCATTCAAACTTTCTTTGTTTATCTATCTCTCTGACTTCCGGTTGAGGTCAAATTCAAATTTCAAATACTGTTCTATAATAACTGAACAAGGAAGGTTGCAAGATGAGGAGTTTTATTCAGTCTATGAAAGATGATGGTGGTAAGGAATCTCAGTTATTTATTTATAATTTCACATATTCAACTAATACTATTCAAACGTTAATTAACCTTTAAAATTCAGAAACTGTGCATTTCAGTATCTCGTTATAATCATGATATTTTTGTGCTGTAAGGATTAATTTTTAAAAAAAAATGTGTAAAAGATGTGTAAACAGATCAAAACATTCATTTCAAGACTAGCTTCCCGTGCCAGCAGAAAAAATTCACTGGCAAGTTCAATGTTTTAATTGTTTTTTACTGACCAGGTCCCGGGCAAAATGGACAAAGCTATAATACAATGTAGCAGATTTGGACCAAGACTAAGACCCATCACCTATTCGACATCATTCTACTAAGTACACGTGGTTGCCTATGTTTTTTTCAAATTTCGTTATAGTCAAATTCGGGAGAAAAGTAAGAGAAACCTACACAGAAGGAACAATTCGTCCCTCATCGCAACCAAATATAGCATTCCTTTTTACAATTAGAGGAGTAGCTATTAAAGGTAAAATGAAGACAATTGCGCTTCAAAGTTTGGGGTTTTCAGGAGCAGAACATATTTTTGATCTGGATGTAAATGATTTAATCTGTGAATTGATGATTGATGCCAATTTATTTACGATTTGCTTGTGATTTGCTTGGGGTAGGAATATATGATTTTCTTCTGATTTGTTAAAGATTTGATATCAATTTGTTAATAATTTCTTCATAATTTGAAAACAATTTGTTTATGATTTGCTTGAGGTAGGAATATGATTTACTTCTGATTTGTTAAAGATTTGATAACAATTTCTTTACAATTTCTTTACGATTTGAAAAACAATTTGTTTGTGATTTGCTTGAAGTAGGAAAGCAATTACTTCTGATTTGTTAATGATTTCAAAACAATTTCTTCACAATTTGTTTATGATTTGCTTATGAATTGTAAGCAATTTGTTCGTGATTTGTTATTGTGATTTGTTAGCTCATTTGCATGTGAAATTTTATCACTTTCAAATCACAAAGAAATCATACGATTTGTTTATCATTTGTTACCATGATTTGTTACTCAATTTTTTTTGTTTGGGTTGCTTCAAAATTCTTTATTTTTAGTCGTTAATATGAGTTTTGAAAAAATTGCAAATGTTGATTAAACATGCGTAAATGCGAATCACATCCTGGACTTAACAGATAATACTTTATTTGAATCGTCATAATGATTTTTTTATAGTAAATACTTACTACAAAACCGTAAATATGAGTTAGAAATCTGCAAAACTGAAGTTAAAATTTTGTTAATCGGATATACAAATCTTTTATTTTTTTTATTAATCTTGTTTTCGAACAAAAAGTCAAAAACTATGATTTTTAAGAAAAATAAATTGTCGCTCAAGTAGTTTTCCAAACGCAATTGCAGGATGACGAATTGCAGGATAGCTTTTTATAAAGAGAATTGCAGGATGAGAATTGCTGGATAGCTTGACACTAGTCTTACCAGTACGAAATTTTTCCCCAATCTAAAGAAATACTGACCAGGCGAGGTTTAAATATCCAAGTCTGGACATTGAGTCTCAACGAGGAAAACGATCCCCGCGAAAAGTGAACGGACAAACAAGTCATATATATATATATATATATATATATATCTAAAAATAGAAAAGGGGAATTTACGATGACCCATAAACGTTACAATTATCATGTATGCCCAGTAGTACTTTAATATAGCCAACTTAACAATTACATAATTAAGATCTCAAACTTTATTCAAGAGTGCAATGTCAAATTATCAGTAAAATAGCGAATCGAAGTCCGAAATCAAAATGTCAAGTATAGAGAACAAGTCAAAAGCTTCCATTCTGATCAAATCATCCTTTCTTGTCATGATACTGACCCAACAGGACTGCTTAAATACAATCTTAAGCACTCCTTCTGTCTCTTGCCTGCCGTAATGTCAAGGTTGGGTACCGATACTGTATCGTATATGTTAGCCTCTCGGTCAATAACTGCATTTTGTTGAGGTGGATACCGTGTTCGCATAAGATTATGAAGACACACTCAAGATTCAATTACATCTCGCACAGTATCAGGTCCAATCTGCATAATGGTCAGTAGAACTTGGAACCTATGGGCTAAAATGCCGAAACCAGTCTCAACTACACGTCGACCCTTTGAAATTATGTAGTTACATGTATAGATGCGTTGTTCTTTTGTAACATGTGACGTACTATTGGTATCGGTATCGGATTCGACCCAGAACTTGTTAATTATTGGTAATATTAATTACGTGGAAAACAAAAGGGCCTGGAATGGTGTAATTTTCAACACCATTGTCCTATATTAGTTATATATAAAGTTGAATTCTTTGATTCGTCGTTTTTACGTCATGCCGGCTTACAAATTGGACCTCTTTATTTTAGTAGTATAGATATAAGCTGATCTGAATTATTGCAGTAAACACATTCATTGTTAATAATGTTAAATCTTTCTTTGTATACAGTGTTGTTACTCCACATTGTTGTGCACACATTTACAGTGAGGTCCTACCCACACACAATTTGCGTTAGATCCTTAATTTATTATACCATGTGTTATACAGTTTATCTCATTTGGGTCACTGAATTGCAGCTAAAAATTGTGTATCCAAAAAACCTTTTAAAGTGTTGTTTTTCATTTGCTCGTTCTGTTCAAAGGCTTTGTTCCCCAACCCATCGATCCCTTATAGATGTTACTGAATCATGGTAAGATAACGGATTCACTTATCGTATTGTCAATTTGTACTAGTTTTACTACTGTCCACATACCATGTTGTATCGGGCTATATGCAGTTGATACAGCAGGCGTCGATCGCGAGTAAAGCGTTCTATTTGTACTACACCAGTGTATGGGAAGTGCGAATCGAGAAAATCGTAGCAATTTTTTCCCTTTGTAAACAGGGACGTATTTAACAGGACAAATGTCTCGATAACTTCCCATGCATATAATTCCAAGTAAGTTGTATTTATACGAGAAAATAGGCAGTGTATGTAATGTGCGAATCCTAAAATGTCATTTTTACTGTATCCGTGATGAATCGCTGATGTAGAATGATAAATAAACAGACGACAAATTCTTTTTTTCAGATTTTTGAATAAAATAAGAAATAATATATAATGTGTACTGTTTTTATAAATTCATGATATAGGTATGAGATGCGGACGGATTTTTATCGCGCCTACAGCCATCCAGGTGCAAAATTGATACACAAATAGATAAATATTAAGAATAGTTCACGAACAGAGCGTGCAAGAGATTTAAAAGTAGCAGTTAAGTTTCATTTGCAGAAAAATGTACCTTTTAACATAATTATTAATGTTGTTTAACTTAAAACAGGTTTTGTTATTCAGCTTGTTGATGTTGAATCAAATTCCACTATGCTGTTTTCGTTATACGATTCATGTTTACTGTCGAATATTGATACTAGACATTCATTTTCACTGTAGGGCGATTCATTTCTATTGTATATGCGATGCATTTTCACAGAAGGAAATTAATTAATTTTCATTATATAAAGTCTAAATTCAGCCGACTCTCTAACAAAATTTATGAAGTCAGAAGGATAGATTATATATGTATACTTAGTGAGTGAAAGTCTGAGGTAATATATCAATAAATTCCTTAAACATGGTATTTATTGCTTATATAGTCAATTCTATTTTCTCAAACAATTTGTCCTTATCTATATGTAGGATAAAATTTATTCTTTCCTATGACACGTCATCATTAAATACATATATCTTGGACAGTTATGTCAATCCACGTCACCGGAAATGCAAAGTTTCTGTTTCGGTCTAAATCTACATCGCATACTAATAAATTAAACGTCATTAGAGCTAATTTCCTAATGCTTGTAGTTAAAAGGTGTGGTTAGCCTTGATTGTGTAAATGTTGCCTAAGCATTGTAATTAAGATTGAGCAAACGTTTATACAAACAAAGCAAGCAAGCCAACCAAACCTTTAAACTACAAGCGTTAGGAAAATAGCTCTAATGGATGCATTTGACATAATAAAGAGCATTCACAAAACGATCTTCATTTTACTATTGAATGAGTGGAAACGTTTTCATCTTGCACAAACAATTGACGGTTGGATGACTGGATAATTGATATTTATCATGTCATTGTGTATAAATCTTATACTGTAAAGAAAGTTCGAGCAACAGTCGAGTCACCTTAAATAAGTTGAATTTCTTATAAGTCGGTGTTACAAATAAGCCAATACGCAATTGTGAGAATTCAAAGAAATATTGAAAACAGTTTATTGTTACATGTTTAAATGGTTCTATACCACGGGGTATAACCGCCGTACAGTTGATTCCGAGCGTTAATCGCCACATCGCGAAGCAATGTTGGTAGATATGCCGTTCTTATATTTACACCAAAGACTAATTGACTAACTGTTCAGTTAAGTATTCAATGTTTATGAAAACAAAGTTGTTTACTGATCCTGGCAGCATTGTATATCATTTATATTACATGAACACAATGTGACTATTTTAAATAGACAGGTCTGTGAATTACTTGTAAACATCGCGAAACAAACACTATGTGTAACTCAAACTTGATTAAACTACAAATAGAGCATAGTTGGTTGGCTCTTTCACTAAATGCGACCGTGTATTTTGTGCTTTGTTGTTGTTAAAATGCATAATACGAATGAAAAACCCGTTGTTTTAATTTTATTTGAAGACATTTACTTGAAAAACTGACCTCAGAATTTTGACACTGTACGATTCATTCTCTTTGTAGTTTGTTTTCTTTCTTTAGTACCGTTCGTTGTACATTCTTGTACTGTTCGTTGTACAAAACCCTATCAATACGGTAGAAATGTGTATGACACGGCGTGACAAATGTTCAAAGCTTTTTTAAGCGAGTTATAAAACTTTTCAAAGAAAATTCGTCGTAGAAAAACGTTATATTCATGGATGTTCTGCTCCAGTAAATTATCGGATCCATGACAAGCTAATAGCAAACTCACCAACAATAATTTAATATTCATAATATGAACGTGGTTATACCCGTGTATATTCAGGTAAGCATCTACGACTAGCTTGCATTTCAAATTGTTAATATCATCAACATTAAAGTCATTTAAAAACTATTTTCAGTTGTTGTATGTCGAATAATCATATAAAACGACAATCCATATCCTTTCATTTTCTAATGAAAATTCATAGCACTTCCAAAAATTCCACATCAGAAGTGATTGCACTTACAGTGATAATTCATCGCATCTATAGTTAAAATGAATCGCATTCGGTAATCAATATTATTGATTCTACTGCTTAAATAACACTTTTTTGGACTTTAATCCTGTTATTATACATTAAAAAGTTATATTCTAATGAAATTCTGTTAAAACATACATTCAAATCTATTATTTTGTATTTTCAAAAAGTAAACAAACTCAGTTTTTCCAATCATCCTTTATTCTACAAAAGACATACTCGCATACAACAGTGAAAATGAACTAACTGGATTCGCACTTTATATACACTGATAGGCAGATTGGAATAGATGTAACCTATTTGTACGATTTATAATTTTGAAGTGTACAAAAACTAAGACAATCATGTATCAAAGACAATGGAATGCACGTTCAATGTGTTCGATTGCATTTCAAGCCATAATCACTTGTAATAGGTTGATAATGAAATATTTTCTTATTTGAGTGCTATATTTCAAATAGAATAGCGATATTTTTTTTATTTTGAAAAATTTATAAATGCTATACTTTTCTCGAACTGCGATATTTTTTTCATACGAAAACATTTACGATAAAATTGCTCAATGCATTTCAAACAAACAAGAAACATCGGCATTTATTAATGACAGGTTAGATGGAATTTGCAAATTATGGTCGCTAACACTGAGATTCCGTGCATGATCAAAAAAGGAGATGGGGTATCATGATTGCCAATGAAACAACTATTCAGCAGAGTCCAAAAAGACGCAGATTTCAGTAATTATAGGTCAATGAAAGGCAGTAAACAATGCGCAAGGCCGTCAACTATGAGCAAAACCCATACCGTAAACGGCATACAGTCAGCTATGAAAGGACACGACATGACAAAAAGTAAAACGATATAAACAAACAAAAACCAACGGTATGTTTGATGACAAAACAGTAAACGAAAAACAGATATAACAGACAGCACCTAACGGCAACCACTGCATTACAGACTCCCGACTTTGAACAGGTACATACAGAATGTGGCGGGGTTAAACATGTTTTGAGAGCGCTCAATCCTCCCCTTACATGGGACCATTATGTAACAGCAAAACATAAGAACAACATATAAGAAATGGCTTGACTCACCAGATCGTCACGAATCACAAAAAAAAAAAACCCCAAAAAACCCTAACTTACATGAAAATAAAGGACACAAAGTACCGATCTAAAAGTACTCGCAGTTACTGAAATTTTGTTAAAAGACAATAACAACTACTAAATAAATCATGTTATCCCAGACTAAAGTTTCAATAAGTACACATTCAATGGATTTAGTGTAGTCATCAACAGTCTGCGAAAAAGAAGGACCTTGTGAATCCCATTTGGTTTAGGTAGAGCCATACTTCAGAATCAAATCTTTGTATTGATGAAAAAATTTAGTAAAACTATTAAGTAATTTATGACAACGATATTACTGACTTAAAGTCATATATGATACTCCTAATTTAAACAGATGAATATGTTCTATATACTTCATTGGCTAAGTTTTACTATAAAACATGTGTTCATAGAATTTCTTTGAAAAGAAAATCCTCCATTGTATTCAAATCTTCAAAATTTACTGCTTTGAATTATTGCATCGTACTCTAATTGACCGACAGCTTTCCTTATGAAATAACCTTAACCATGACACTTCGGCCACCGCTCAGCTCAAGTTTGAGGGGGAAAACTGTCATGAAAGAAAAGGGAAACAAACGTTGAAAGAAGGTGGTATTAATCGATTCTGAGACCAAACAATTTAATAACTGTTATCACAAAGTTTAATTAACAAATGGAAACGCATGGAAAATATAAATAGAAAAAAAAATATTCATCGCTTTATCATTTCATTTATTTTTCACGTGCTCCATGATTCTGTGTGTATTGTTTATCAGTGGGCAACGATCGGTAAACTTCGGCACCAAAACCCGAAAGCGAATAAGCAGCCAAAGATTTCGATCAATAATCAAAGAATGACATTTTTTGTCGATTATACTTTATGGATTTGTAAATATATAAAAAAAAAAACAACAAGAAAACTGGAACAGAGGACTTAGTTAAGTATATATATATACACATGCATTGATTCAATATTTTTTGACTGTATAACAAACAGAAACCCGTTTCATCTTGCCAGACATACATAGATTTTGTTCATTTAGATTTTAAACGTCCCTGTAAACAATGACATACCTAAAGATTTGTGAAATATGAACACCGTATGAAGGATCAAAGGAACACCACAGTCCAAAAAAGGAAAATTAACAATAGAGAACGAAAAAATGTCTCTTTTGAAGTAAATTTGTGTTAAGATTTTCCATTGTACAACTGAAATATTCAAATTTAGAAAAGGGACAATTATTGCTGTTAAATTTAGATTTGACTGAGAATCGATCAATTTTGGTTTTCCCTATCAATATTGCACGGTATTTATCACATTCCATGTCCAAAATACACGATCCTATCGTTTTACTGGGTAATTCTGTTTTCAATGGTGGTGTTTTGGCGGAATTTTAATGGCTACTGTCACTATTCTTCCGAACTATTCGATTGTATCATAGGTCATGCAATGAATAGCCACACAAACAAAGAAATACTATGAGAAAGAAATACTCAGCGAGACCCTACAATCTAATACGGTTTACAATAAAATCTGAAAATGAATTCACAATATGACAAATAAAGTATTATTCCAAACATGGAAGATTCAAATCTACATCCCAGCAAAAAGAATAATTAAGATGCTTTAAAAATTAATTTTGACGTTCAGGAGCGAGCTAAAAACTGATACCTGTAATATCCAAAATATGTTGCCGTTTTTCGTTGGTTAGCAGTTCATCAAATTAGATTCCCATTGTGTTGAGCATTGCAATCTCGCTGTATCAATAGCAGAGTGACAGTTGATTTTGAACAGAGGGTGTATATTTCCGGTTTCCAAGTTTTCAGCTGTTAAAAAAATGAGCCCTTTAAATAGTGGCTGAAGCTGCACTATTGACCTATTCCAATTACTGTATGAGCTTCAATAAGTGGTATTTCTGTTAAGATATTCACGGTTATATCTGCTACACAGGTCGTTAGAGAAAGTATTTGCTTTAGGATTTTTTTCTGGAAGTTTTCAAAAAGTGTTGGTGGGCTTGTTGTTGGTAGTATTAGCTCTAATCCATATAGTAATACTAGAGAGATGTATATATTTTGTATAAGTGCACCATTGTCTTTACATCGAGACCATTATGTCCATGGAATTCTCCCCAAGCAGGCTATTAGCACTTCGGCTTTTTTTTTTATGTTTTCTTCCACATTTGCTGTCGTGTTGCCTTTGAGTGATGTAGTTATGATTCCTAGAGGTGTGGTTTTCTCAACTAATGGCATACATGTATTGTTGAGCCCCATTTTAAAGGTCTGATTGTTATGTTTCTGTTTACGCTGTTTGTGGGAGATGTTTAGGACTACACGTTTTGTTAGTTGTAGTTCGTAGCCTACCATGTACGGCACGGGACGTTTGCGCTTTTTGATAGGACATTTGTGTTTTTTAAATGGATATTTGCGCTTAAATTTTTAGAACACATGCGCTTTAAAAAAAAGAAAAGGACATTTGCGCTTTTTCTGCAGGATATTTGCACTTTATTAACATAACATTTGATATATGTATATAATTTTGATGTAGTTGTCGGATGCTGTTCAATGATACTTTTCAAAGGGACAAAACAATACAGGATGTGTTTAGTAAAAACATATTCATAAAGGTTTATAGGTTAAAAAATTCATAGACAAGTGCCTAGGTACTAATGACTGAATCTTTTACAACATGCTTGTGTCGGATGAAAACCAAAACACTTAAAAAGGGCAGGTGGAAATGAATTCTTATAACAACCCTGACTCTTTCTCTAAAGTCAACATGAGCAGTCGTTGGTCAAAAAATAAAATTTAGGTCTTCACTAATTGTAATAAAGTGAGATAAACAAATGATTGTCGACGGTAGAGTTCCTCGGACTTTTCAGGCAAAAGAATGAACACAAGAGGTTTATAATTTCCATTTTGAATTTCATGAATCGTATAAATCTGTTTAAAGAAATTATGGCAATATTTGAATGTTCCGTCCATAAAATCCTAAAACATACCACAAACACTCCTAAAACTGTTTTACATCAAAAAATAATAGTTCCGTTAAATTAGATAAATTTCATAGATTAAAAGCGCAAATGTTCCGTCAATTTCGTATAGGTGCATCAAAGTTTAAAGCGCAAATGTCCATAGTTGTTGGAGAGAAAATGTCCTTTTGTGTTACAGGGGAAAAAACCACAAACATCCTGTGCCCTTCATGTAATCATAAGCCATTTTAATGAGTATTTGTGCTTGATCTGTCGTCTCCATATGCTGTACTATTGACAGTAATATTTCCTAATCTATAGCCAGCTCCAGCTGTTTCGTACATTGATTTAAAGTTTATACAGATTGGTGCCAAGTGTACTTCTTTGTCGGACTCCTTGGTTAGCTTGAAATAGTTGCGAGATATTTCCTTCGCATTTGACTACACTTTGAGCGTTTTCATGCATGTCTTTAATCAGTCCCCAATGTCCATTATCAATGCATGCCAAGAATACCCTACGGAGCATGTGACTTTGTATTACTGTGTCAACTGCTACTTTTGCATCCAGGAATACAAAGCAGATGATTGAATTGTTGTCTTTTGACTCTCTGTAACTTTCTTCTTTCGGTAAGGTATTTTCTTAATTTATACAAAAGTCACATGTGCCAAACGCGATCAAAGGCTTTTTACACATCATAAAAAATAAATCTCACATCTTTCTTTTTTATTTTTTACAATCTCATCATATAAGTAACTGATTAATAGTAGAGTCCTTGTTACGGAACCCAAACTGTTGATCAATTGGTATTGCATGCATACATACTTAAAAATCATTTTGTCCAATATTTCGCTAAAGCAGTTAGTCAGAGATAGGCTTATAATTTGAAAAACATTGTCCTGATCTCCTTGTAGATAGCTGATACATTTGCATGTTTCCAATCACTGGGAACTATTCCTGTTTGTAGGCTTTTATTAAAATAAATGTTAGAGGTGTAACCAGTTATGGGGAAAATTGGCTCAAGAAATTTTGGAGGTAGCTTGTTAGGTCCGGCTGGTTTGTTTATATTTAAAATTTGGAAATAGTCAATCACGTCCTGCTCTGTTATCACTATGTTAGACAGCTCACAGGGTAATAATTACTTATGTTTGTGACTTTTTCAATAGGGTGAATAAAAATCTCCCCATTTACTTTAATGGGAGAATTTACTCTCTCTATATTTACACACTTAGCTTTCTCCACCACTTCCCTGGAGGGATTTATTTATCAACTAGGGAATTTTGTAAATTGATCAGGTATTGACGTTTAGCTTCTCTTACTAGATAAATCACTTCATTCCAACTGGTTTGCTGTTTTAACTAAGGGACAAAAGTCTCTGATTGAAATTAAGTAACATTTTGAACTAGCATTTTCATGTCAATTTTTAAAAAGACTTTATTTGCAAAATAAGTAATATACATATAAAATAATAGTCCGTGTAATCAGACCAATACGTTGATAAGTTTGACCCAAACTTATCAAGTCATCTTTCGGTTTCTGGTGAAACAAAGAAAACTCTTCCAAAAGACGCAAATGCAGCCCGATAAATCGATTATCAGGTTATCTGCATATTAATATTGTAAAATATCAGCTGCTCGACACAATATGAAGGATTTTTGATCTCGTTCACTGCGCTCACCAGACAAAAACCTTCATATTGTGACTCGCAGCTGATATTTTACAATATCAATATAGAGACAACCTGATAATCGGTATATATCGTCCTATTTTGTCGCCAAAAACGCTCTAGGCCTCTATCAACTAGACCCTATAAATTCGCTTATGAACCCTCAGGGGATCACGCAATTATCCTTTAAAATGGCATCTTAATTTTTGATAAGCTGAAGTAGTTAAAATGTAAATGGTACATAATTCTAAAAGACACTGGATTAAATCTTTTAAAAAATCTGTTTGTTTTTACAGGAAACTAATTGATACAGAAATAAGAAATAATTCAGATTTTGATGATTTTTGCAGTCACGAAACAACCTCTAACAGGGGCGTGGCTATTCTCATTAAAAATCACTGGATTACACGATGATAAATAATCATAATGATGCAGAAGGACGATTAGTTCTACTTAATTGGTACTTTAAAGGGATAGATAGAAAGAATACTCGTTCAGAAGTGAAATATGTCCAACGGTAAATAGTTTAAAAACTTTTATAAAAAGCAATAGCTTAACTGACATTTGGAGATATCTAAATAAAAATAAACAACAATATACTTGGCAAAGAAAAGATGGATAGGTTCAGACTTTATATCACTAGTAGAATGTTGCAATTATTGATTCTACTCATCATCAAGGTGTTTTTATGAACTGGTGCATTAGAAAAGGGAAGTGGAAACTGGAAAATAAGTAATTCTACATGAGACCATAATGACTATATACAATTGGTTAATAAAGAAATAGATAGCTGATTACGAGTAATCGTAATTTTAATAAAATCTTGATTTGGCATGGGATATATTTAAAGTAAAGGTAAGGGAAGCAACTATATATATATAACTTATTGTAAAATAAGCAAAATTTAACTCATACCTTCTAGGTTAAGACAAGCAGAGACAGGTAAAATAAATCAATCAATAAATTAAAATGGGAAAAAGGTGAGATTAAAACAGATCAGGGTGATATACTGTGTAGTATTAGAGAGTATTATAAAAATGTATACTCGACGCTGGAAACAGTATATCTATATGTCCCTGCTCAACGCAAAGCCCTGAAAAAACATCAAGCAATGAATATATATATTTGAGACAAAACTAGAGAAAGAAATGAATGGAAATTATGAATCTGTCTGCGATTGGGATATTGCGGTAGACAAATTCTCATATGCTATTTCAAAAATAAAACTTAATTAATCTCCTGGATTAGACTGCCTAACAGTCAAATTTATAATAAAAGAAATTTATAATATAAATTAAAGGATATAGTAGTAAATATTCTTCATATTGGATATAAATATCTAACGCTTACATATTCACAGCGTACAAGTGTGTTAACACTATTATCGAAAAAGGGGGATCCTTTGTCACTAAATCATTTTCGACCTATTTATCTTTTGAATATTGACATGAAACTTCTTTCGTACGCCCTAGCACAACGAATGAAAAATGATTCTTTTATAAGATGGGCAAAAAACTTTGTATAGCAAACATATGTTATAAACAATGGTTGGATATCTGATGTCTTTAAAAACACCAGGGGTACATACGCCAGGGATGTCCTTTATCTGCTTTACCGTTTGTTTTTAAGGTATCAATATCAAACTAGACGGCAAAGATCGTAGTATAAAATTTGGCAACTGGCAGACGATATTACTTATATTGTTGTTCCAAATACGACGTTCAATTAGCCATGAACAAAATTGAAATCTTTGGCTCTTTTTCAGATTGAAATCAAACAGAAATAAGACAGAGGGGCTATGGGTAGGAAAACTAAAATCGTGTAAAGACTAGGAATCAGCTGGAGCGATGGACCAGTTAAATCTCATGGCATATATTAGCAGCGCTGTAGAGAGGAATGTGAGGAAATGAAAATTTAGGTATAAGCTCAAAGTTTATGTTCTCTCTCAAAGCTTAATACTCAGATGTAGAATGTATAGTGTGCATGTAAATGGTAATAAGACTGAATGGTTTAATGTTGATTCTGGTTTATAACAAGGTTGTGTTTTATAATCTATAATGTTTAATATATATATATAAATAATTTGGTTGATGATAAGAATGCTTTGAAAATTGGTATTAACATAGACGAAAAAAAATTAGCTATGTTGTTATATGCTGATGATGTAATTTTAATGGCTGAGAATGAAGAAGATTTACAAAAAATGTTGGAGGTGCTTAGTACATGGTGTCTCAATATTAAATGAGCTGAAAGTAAAATTAATAAATCTAAGATCATGCATTTTATTAATCCATCTGTTGTACAAACTAATTTTAATTTTTCTATTGGTGATAATGTTATAGAATGTGTAAAAAAATATCAATATTTAAGAATTTAGGCTTGCTGCTGACTGAATTTTAAAATTATCAGTTAATGGCTAAAGAAGAAGCCAAATCAGCCAGTAGAGCATTAGGATTGTTAATTGTAAAGAGTAAAACTCATGGAGGTTTCCAGCACAAAATTTGTAACTTTAACCTTGATTACTGATCCATGAAATGTGGTCGAGGTCAGATGAACCCTATACCTGACGGACATGTAGACATTGCAAGGAACCCATATACCAAATGTAGTTATCCTATTACTCATAATAAGTGAGTATTTCACTTGACAAAATAAACTGTTGACACAGAGATATGTCTCTCCTGTCGGCATAAAATTCAGAAATAGACAATCTGATGAACAGCAACATGATTTATTAATTCAGTCGCTGGATCATTATCTAGTAGGCAAGGCCCGAAAATAATTATCAAACTGATATGTACTGATAGTAATGCAACTTTATACAAAATATCATTGATTTATCACAAGTAGTTCTTATCAAACTGACTTCAGCAGAAATCTTAACATTGAAAATTGCTAATTAATTCAAAGTCACTGGAGCATGACCTAGGGGGCAGGGCCTCGAAATAAGTTGTCAAACTGATATGAACTGATAGGTAATGCAACTTCATACAAAATATCATTGATCTATCACGAGTAGATCCTAACAAACTAACTTAAGTAGAAAACTTAACATTGAAAATTTCGACATGTAATTAGTTCAGTCATTGGACCCTGTCCTAGGGGGGCAGGGCCTCAAAATAGTCATCAACTGATAAGTACAGATAGTAATGTGACTTCATACAAAATATCATTGATTTATTACAAGTATTTTCTATCAAACTAACTTGAGCAGATAACTTAACATTGAAAATTGCTAATTAATTCAAAGTCACTGGACCATGACCTAGGCGGCAGGGCCTCGAAATAGTCATCAAACTGATATGTACTGATAGTAATGCAACTTTGTATTAAATATCATTGATCTATCACAAATATTTCCTATCAAACTAACTTAAGCAACTCCACATTGAAAATTGCTTATTAATTCAAAGTTGCTGGACTATGACCTAGGGGGGAGGGCCTCGAAATAGTTGTCAAACTGATATGTACCGATAGTAATGCAACTTTATATTAAATATCAATGATCTATCACAAGTAGTTCCTATCAAACTAACTTAAGCAGAAAACTTAACAATTGTTGATGCCGTCCCTGGAAAAGCAATCTCGCTTTCTGCGACAGGTGAGACAAAAACTAATTTTTTTTAGACAGTCACTGAACCATGAAAATGAGGTCAAAGACAATGGACATATGACAGATGGACACTTCCTAACATAAGGTATCTGTATACTAGGTATGAAGCATCCAGGTCTCCTACCTTCTAAAATATAAAGCTTTATTCAAATAGTTTACGCCATCTGGGACTTTCGTCGAAGACGAGACAAAAATTATTAAAGGGCATGAATTCCCATAAGGATTCTACTAACGATTTCACCCATGTTTGACTTTTTTGTAGAAATTGTCTAGCTGATAACTTTTGCAATTTTCAGTTTCTCTGTATCTATTATAGTATCAAAATAATAGGCAAAATTTAAACAAAATGGTAAAATTCGTATTTACCTTCAATAACTTCTATAAGAAGTCTTCTGACATGGACAGTAGGTATATCTCAACATTTTTGGAGTCACTGCCTGTCAGATTTTCTATATCTACATGTGCAGCATGATCTTCTTACCCTTATAGGGCACCTTAAATCACCCCGGTTTTTTGGTGGGGTTCACTAAGTCTTTAGTTTTCTATGTTGTTCTTAGTGTTCTGTTGTGTGTCTTCTCATCGTTTCTAATTTTTTGCCATGGCATTGTAAGTTTTCGACTTACGAGTTTGAATATCCCTTTGGTATCTTTCGCCTCTCCTCTATAAGCAGTTTTAAAGATTAAACAAAATTAGAATTTTACCCCTATGTTCTATTTTTAGCATTGTCTGCAATGTTCATTTACAGGAGGGTACATCAGATACATTCTTAAATAATATATCCCAATGATGATTATGGTCAAGTTTGGTTCCAGTTGGCCATTCAGTTTCAGAGGAAAAGATTTTTGTAAAAGTTAACAGACAACGGTCGACAGACGATGGCACAAAGTGATCAGAATAGCACACTTGACCCCATAGGGTCTGTTTTGTTTTTGCTTAAATTTTTATTTTTTTCTCATTTAAGCAGCTGGCACTTGAAAGTTCTACAGGTTCTACAGGTGGCAGATTTTGCTGGGTACCAGTTACTTGTGAAAGCCTTGCATGTTACATTTCTAGTGCATTTTCTGTGAAATGAGAAAGATAGACTGAGTGTACAAGTTTTATTATTAAAACAATTACATAGAAACATTTATTTTGTAGAACTAAACTGGCCACTAAGGAATGTGAACACAAAATGTAAAAAGAAGATTACAGAGTTCAAAATGCCAATAACTACAAAATTATAACATTAATCAAGACTATTTAATAAGATACCTAAGATACTAAGGTGTTTGTGTTACACACCTGCAACTTATTTCACAAAAAATCTTACAAAAAAAATACTTGTAAGTCATGAACATTACTGTATAACTTAACAATGATTTTTTTGTCATAAGATATTTTGTGAAAAGATCCCGTGGATGTATCTTTTGTGCTTCAAATGTCATAACTTGATTATTTTTGGATTTTTTTTCATTATCAAAAAAAAAATATTAGAGCTTAAATAGATCACCATTCAAAAAGGAAAATCCTGTGCATGAAATGTAATAGCAGTCAATATAGAATGACGGCAATAACTTTGACACAAGTAATATTTGGGTCAGAGGAATCTTTAATTTTTAACATGAAATCACCCAAACATTATGTGCTTCTCTTCAAATTTCTAATGCGAGAGAACATAACTGCATATAACCTTTTTAATGAATCAATATCTAGAAATTTTTAATAAATCTTCTAAAATATCTAAATCATTATATAATTACAAACTTTAGAAATATTTGATTGAGTGTGATAAGAAGGACTTTCATTCAACATGTATGCCAAATTTTTACTTTTTGTGTTCTTATGAATTGGGCATTTTTTTCACTAAAAATAATACTCAGGTTCATCATTAAATCTCACTTTATGCTTTTTTGGGGCAATACAATACTCTATGCTCTTTATGACTGAAAAAAAAAAGAATTCTAAATTTCTCTATTGTGTAATAATAAATGTTCAATTAGCATGATTAGATTGGTTTTATTGCAGGTTTTTATTTTATTTTTGTAATAATATTGACTTGAGAAAAAACCACCTTAAATTAAAAAATAATTATTCACATTAAGGTCTCATATAAAATGTAGTAAAAAAGATAAAATGTTTAGTAGCAAACATACTACTCTGCTCAGACAAAATATTTCGAACGAGTTATGAAATTTGATGACCATAAATTTTTATTGTCATTTTACAACCAAAGCTATGAATACTTGGAAATGTTGTATCCAATAAACAATTTTCTTACACAAATAATTCTGTAAGAATTTCCTTTTTGAACAGAATATAAACATATTTTTTTTTTCAAATTTCAGAAAGGAAAGTTTTACTTATTTATTTAATAAATGATTATATCATTTAACTATAGTTGTCCATGTTAGTTGAGGCCAATCTCCTCATAAAAAGGCTCCTAAACTAACAGATTATGGAATAGCAGTATTTATAGGTACTGATACTTCATAATTTACTTGTACACTCATTACACAACATCATGAATATGATTAAGCTTAAAACAGTTGACCGACACTTATGATAAAAGAACATTTGTTAATATCAACTAAAAGATTAAAGAAATTGTATTCCTATGTGCAATTTTCTCTTAAGGTGAAAAGACGTTTGTAGTAAAAATTAGGTAGGAAAATGGGAACAGTTCCATGTGACACAACCAGAACAAATTATTGAATCTTAAATATAATTCACAACCAAAATTAATTTAATCTTATCTGCAATGTTTATTAACTGAAAGAGTTATCCTCCTATATTTAAACTGATATCTTCAGTCTGACAAAAATTTCCATCTGTGAAAAAAGAATGATCAAAAGTAAACATAATAAAAATCAGAGTAAGCAGTGCAAATATTTTTGTAAATTGCAGAAAGGTATACAGTTTCAAACATAGAGAAAAGTAATATGTAAACTTCTTCAAGTCTTATTCATACAAGATTTAAAATAATGAATCATTTTACCCATTGGAAGAAATGCTTTTAAAATTATTGCTAATAGGCTAATTATGAGGATTAATCTTTATTTTGAACAAACTACAAAAAAAAAACAATTATTATCAAAAGCTTTTGAATAAAAAAAATCTTATTACAAACAATACATTCAAAAGCAGTTAACATTAATGTATAAATTGTGTTTCACATAATTGAAAGACTAGTATCCAACCTTCTCTCCTAAAATTTAGAAATTGACAACAGACACAGCATTATGAAACGGACCAATTGTTTACATTGGAAAGTTGAACAAGCATATATTTATAGCAAATATGAACAGAATTGTGCCTTTCTCTGTAATAAAATTCTAACTAAATTGTTTGAATCATTACAGGTGGGAGCACAAAGCTGACTGAAGAAAAGGAAACTTCATTACATCTGTAAGAATATTGAAACTTTGAGCACAACTGAGCACTGCTCCAAAAAAATCTAAGAGCTACTAAAAAATGTTATTTTACTATAAAAACTTTGTTGGAATAATCTCAATGCAAAAATACCCTTATATAATTTTACCAAAGATGTGTGCCATGCAAAAGTAAGAATTTCTGCCCTTTTGGCCTCTTGTGGTGTAAAAATCATGAGATTTCACAAATCTGATTGAAAATGCAGGTTGGGATTTTCAGATAAATTCAAAGGAAAAAATAAAAGTCTGGATTCAAAAATTGGTGCCTTTAGGCAGTTTATCAAAAATTTAGACAACCTTGGTTTTAGAGGAAACATTTAGGTTATTTTTAAACGTCAACTTTAACAGAAGTAATGGCATTGACAATGATTTGTCTACAGCTTGACAACAACAATAAAGTCGGTAAAAACCATACTATTCCCTGGTAATATTACCTTAAATATTCTGATGTCTTATTTTTTATTTGAATTAGCAACACTCTTCCCCTTACAGGTTTATTGAAAGATATTATATATTAACAATAATGTACTAAATATATATATATAAATATGTCTATATTTTTTATGAAAAATTATATACTACCAGTATATATATATATATATATATATATATTAAATAATAAAGGCTAATCAAAGATGGAATAGACAAAGTAAAAAGCAAAGAGAAATTTTGGATGCAGCAAAATTAAATCTGTTTGTACACTATTCAACCGTTAGATAAGCTGCAAAAGTTTGATATCAGCATCTTATTTATCACAAGGAGAGCTGCATGCTTGATGAACCTATTATATCTATCTGAATATAACACTCTATGTGTGTTAATGCTACATTCTTTGGCTATCTCACTTTTTGAAACCAGTGTTTTTTTTTCTCTAAATATGCCTAAAGCTTTTGGTTGTAATGAGTCATAATTAAATTTTTTTATAACTTAATAAGCTTTAATAACAAAATAGTTAAAACTCTAAACATTTGCTAAAAAGTTGTGTTACAAATCATGTTTTCAATTCGTATTTAAAACACTATTTCATGTTTAGTCAATTTTACATAATTCATTGTATTCAAACTGCATGGTCCTATTCTAGATGTAGTTTAGTTAGGTTAAAACCATTACAAAAAATTAGTTTTGACATTTGAAATTTCCTCATTACTGGCATTTACAAAATGAAAATCAAAATTTATAGATGATGTGCCAAATAAATAGGATAAAATATACCAGGTTCAAAAGCAATTTCAAAAAAAGTAACTTCAGGAAATTGTTATCATGACAGATAAAATACAATTTACTAACATTTAAATACACTTACATGTAGTATAAAATGTACATGATCTATTTACAATGTAAATCCAGTTTGCAGTCTGACAATTTTCAAGTAGTATCCATAATCTGGTTGTAGCATTTCTTATTACTAATATAAACATGCTACCTTAACTGAATCATTTGCATAAAACATGATATTGTGTGTTTTTTCTCAATCATGTATTTATATAGTTTAAGTTAAAGCTGTACTAGGACATGACAAAATTTTGCTTGCTGGATTATCAACTGTGTCATTAACCATTGATAAACACCAGCAGCATATATACAACTGACAAGCATAGCCTTACATACAATAACTCTTCTGCTTGCTAAGTATAAAATGGAAATGCTTTAGATCAACGAACACAATACACCTTTAATCTTACACTGGTGTAATAACATCATCAAAATGTTGGTAAATACAAACTGTACATCTAAAAATATCGCTACAATGGATGGTAAAATAATTTATGTTATTTGATACAATCAAAAATGTCTGACTACAAACTGAGATATATAAAGCTAGTATATAAAACAATGGAATGGTGCAAATATTGAAAGTGTTTTTTTTTTCAAGTAATGACAATATAAAGAAGACTTTGTTCAGTTTATCAGAAAAAAAAAATATCAAGGTAAACTTATATCTACAAATCCTGTACTGCAGCAATGCTCATCATGCTTAGTCTCCGACAAGATAACATATAACATATCTTCTAGGATTTGGAGATTGCAGTTAAAGATAATCTTTAACTCAATCAATATTTGATGTTACCTAGTTTAAAATTTTCCGATTCAATTCTCAACCAAAAACTATCAATTGCATATAAAACATAAGAATATTCAGTTTACAGATCTAATAGGAAACAATGATAGATAAATGCATTGCTACTTTTCTTATCAAAAATATTGTTTAAAATTCTAATATATTTCCTTAACCAATATGCAACTCTTCAACAGTTTAAACTGTAAAAATACAGGCTATTAAGAGCAATGTACATTTGAAGTTCATTTCAAAGAATAATAAGAAAACATTCTATTTATAAAAAAAAAACAACAGTTGGTCTTTTTGCAAAACTTTTTAGTCAAATATTTTTTTTCTGAAATAGGCGTCAACTTTATAGATCCTCAATTATAAAATCTTTCCTGTAAAGACCAGTTGCTTTATTTCCCTTTGGAAACAAATTAATTAACATCCTTACCCCTACTCCCTGTAAAAACTGACAAATTTATTGTAAAAATAATGTTCATATAAACAGCATCGAGAGTCAAAGCAATCATACAAGTTTTAACTTTTTAATTCAGGAATGAGTGGATATTTTATTATATGCAAAAGAATAAAGAATTTTAAATGAAAATTAAAATATACTGCAGAAAAATAAAAGTAAATATCATAAAAACAAAACAATGTAAAATATGCAATATTATGGTTGAATTTGACAATTGAATAGTGACACCAAAGACAGAGAAAAAAATCTTAATAATAAATGACTGAAAAAAATTCACACTTTACAGCTGTATGCATATGCTCCAGTCCTAAATATAATTTGGAATTTTCAAACTAATAATCATTTCAAATATTTCATCCCTGGAAAAGATGGTTTAATGAATAATGTTTCATCTACATTCTTTAGCATTTTTTTACTCCACTTAGTTCAAAGTATTTGTAAGTTGGATTTTCATAGCCATTCATTTGCATGTTTGCTACATGTCTTTCTTCTGGTGACGCTGCTGGGTCTACTTCAACAAAACCATGAGTAACAGGATGTCGATGTGACTTATTTCTTCTAAGCATGATAACAGCCACAACAATAATGACAAAAACAGCAACACTGCCAATTGCAATACCGAAAACACTTCCTGTTGAATTTACAATATGATGTACTGGATTGTTGACAAAACCCTGAAAGAAATCAAAGAAAACAAAGGATATTACTTTATGATAATTCTTTTTTGATTTGCATATCTACAAATACTTGAATTGGATTGGTCTGTTAGAATTTTTTTCACATGGTTTACACTTCGATAGCTAGGCCATATAATAAAGAGCTGTGCCATGAACGCATGACACGCCTGTTGCCCTTTCAGCTCATCTTTAAGCTTTAAATGAATTTATACTATCAACTAGAAATTCTGTGAACACTGCTCAATTAAACCCCCCACCCTCCAAAAAAAAAAGACATGCATGCACAGTGGTTCCCATTGACACAAAACAATAATTTTCCAAAGAAAAAAGTTCCTTTACTCTGCATTGTCAATTAAGAAATATATAAAAAACAAAAAGAAGCTTATTTCAATAGATATAAACAAGTCACCACAGGCAGGATTCTACTACGTCAAAATTATCTCCCCATTACACCACCGAATTTTTATAATCGTAAAAATGAAAGCCATTGTAGTGATGACACGCTGTCAATTTAGCTCTTGAAAACAGATCAATTTATCCACATAGCATCATCACGATCCTTATATACCAGTTGTATCTTAAAAGACAAATGCATATACTAGCTATTGAGCATCATTTAATGTACTTTTATGCATTTGGTCAACTTAAAACTATTGTCTGATCGGTTGTCAGGGGGAATTTTCGAAAGTTCAAAAATATTTAAAAAAATTCTAATTAAATATTGCCTGGAAGGGCAGACAAAAAATTTTAAAGGTTGAGGACTAATTACCCTAAACACCACACAAAAAATGAAGTTTTTTTGAAGTTATGCATTTTTAAGATCCACTGGTAAAGTCTGTCGTCAAGTACTTTTAGTAAAAAATTATGATTCAAACACACCTACTCTGTTGTTATGACTCATTAGAACGATATTTCACTTGACCCATATATATATATCATTTCTTAGTACTGCATGTAAGTTTTTAAAGAACCCCAAGAATTCAAGAATAAAACCCCATTGAAATTGTTCAAGAAATAAGCAATTTATACAAAGTATTAGAAAAGTATTGTTTTTGGCCCCTTTTTGGCCCCTAATTCCTAAACAGTTAGGGCCATATCCCCCAAAATCATTCCAACCTTCCTTTTTTGGTATAGAACCTTGTGGTACAATTTCAGAAAGATCCATACACTTAGACACAAGTTATTGTCTGGAAACTAGAATAAAATGCTCCATGGGCGCAGCTTGATACGACCGCAGAGGTCGAACCCTGAATAGTTGGGGCAAGTATGGACACAACATTCAAGCTTGATACAGCTCTGAATTTGGATTGTGATTAAATATTTGACACAGCATAGGTTTCTGACACAGAATGAATGTGGTCTAAGAACTTAAAAATTTTAAATTGGACATTCACCTATTATGGTCCAATATCCAAAATCTAAATACTTGGTTAGATTCAGCATATCAAAGAACCCCAAGAGTTCAATTTTGATGAAATCAAACAAAGTTTAATTTTGGACTCTTTTGACCTCAATGTGGACAAAGTTGATAACGGGCCCAAAATCAAAATCTAAATACATGGTTAGATTCAGCATATCAAAGAACCCCATATATTGAATTTTGTTGAAATCAAACAAAGTTTAATTTTGGACCCTGATTTGGACCAACTTGAAAACTGGGCCCATAATCAAAATCTAAATACATGTTTAGATTCAGCATATCAAAGAACCCTATGAATTCAATTTTGTTAAAATCAAACTAAGTTTAATTTTGGACCCTTTGGACCTTAATGTAGACCAATTTGAAAATGGGACCAAAATTAAGAATCTAAATACACGGTTAGATTCGGCATATCAAAGAACTCAATAATTCAATTTTGATGAAATCAAACAAAGTTTAATTTTGGACCCTTTTGACCTCAATGTGGAAAAAATTGATAACAGGGCCCAAAAATAAAAATCTAAATACATGGTTAGATTCAGCATATCAAAGAACCCCATATATTCAATTTTGTTGAAATCAAACAAAGTTTAATTTTGGACCCCGATTTGGACCAACTTGAAAACTGGGCCCATAATCAAAATCTAAATACATGTTTAGATTCAGCATATCAAAGAACCCTATGAATTCAATTTTGTTAAAATCAAACTAAGTTTAATTTTGGACCCTTTGGACCTTAATGTAGACCAATATGAAAATGGGACCTAAAATTAAGAATCTAAATACACGGTTAGATTCGGCATATCAAAGAACCCCAATAATTCAATTTTGATGAAATCAAACAAAGTTTAATTTTGGACCCTTTTGACCTCAATGTGGAAAAATTGATAACAGGGCCCAAAAATCAAAAATCTAAATACATGGTTAGATTCAGCATATCAAAGAACCCCATATATTCAATTTTGTTGAAATCAAACAAAGTTTAATTTTGGACCCGATTTGGACCAACCTGAAAACTGGGCCCATAATCAAAAATCTAAATACATGTTTAGATTCAGCATATCAAAGAACCCTAAGAATTCATTTTTGTTAAAATCAAACTAAGTTTAATTTTGGACCCTTTGGACCTTAATGTAGACCAATTTGAAAACGGGACCAAAAATTAAGAAGCTAAATACACGGTTAGATTCGGCATATCAAAGAACCCCAATAATTCAATTTTGATGAAATCAAACAAAGTTTAATTTTGGACCCTTTGGACCTCAATGTGGACCAATTTAAAACGGGGCCCAAAATCCAAAAACTTAATACACGATTAGATTCAGCATATTAAAGAACCCCAAGAGTTCAAGAATAAAACCCCATTGAAATTGGTCAAGAAATAAGCAATTTATACAAAGTATCTTCTTTGCACAATACTGTGCAATTGAATATTTCTTGCAATTGCGCAATACTGTGCAATTGAATATTTCTTGCTATTGCACAATACTGTACAATTGACAATTTCTTGCTATTGCGCAATATTGTGCTATTGGATATTTCTTGCTATTGCGCAATACTGTGCAATTGAAGATTTCTTGCTATTAGCAATACTGTGCAATTGAAAATTTCTTGCTATTGCACAATACTTATTATATAATAATTTATCTCCTGCCATATCATTATTATTTGCTTTTAAATATAAATCAGAAATAACCAACTTAAAATGGAAAATTTTAAAGAAAAAAAAGGAAAAAAAAACCCCCAAACCCCCAAATTTTTGAACCCTTATGATTCATCACCCCAAACTCAATCCCAGCCTTCCTTTGAGGTATGGTACCTTGCAGTACAATTTCAGAGAGATCCATACACTTGAACACAAGTTATTGTCTGAAACTAGAAAATGCTTATTTTGGCCCCTTTTGGCCCCTAATTCCTAAACGTTTCAGGCAATTACCCGCAAACTCAATTCCAGCTTTCCTTTGTGATATGGAACCTTGTAGTACAATTTCATAAAGATCCATACACTTACACACAAGTTATTGTCATGAAACTAGAAAAATGCTTGTGTTTTGCCCTTTTGGCCCCTAATTCCTAAACGTTTCAGGCAATTACCCCAAACTCAATTCCAGCTTTCCCTTTGTGATATGGAACCTTGTAGTACAATTTCAGAAAGATCCATACACTTACACACAAGTTATTGTCATGAAACTAGAAAATGCTTGTTTTTGCCCCTTTTTGGCCCCTAATTCCTAAAATTTGGAGGCAATTACCCCAAAATCAATCCCAGCATTCCCTTTGTGATATGGAACCTTGTGGTACAATGTCAGAGATCCATACACTAACACACAAGTTATGTCTGGAAGTTACAAAATGCTTATTTTTGGCCCTTTTGGCCCCTAATTCCTTAACTGTTGGTACCATAACCCCAAAATCAATCCCAACCTTCCTTTTGTGATATTGAACCTTATGTTAAAATTTCATAGAGATCCAGTCACTTAAACTAAAGTTAGAGTCGAAATCCAATGCGTCTTGACGACGACGACACGACGACGACGCCGAGACGACGACGACGACGCCAACGTCATACCAATATCGACCACAAAAATTTTTTGCGGTCGTATAAAATCTTATTTTGGCCCCTAATTCCTAAACGTTTGGGCAATTACCCCAAACTCAATTCCAGCTTTCCTTTGAGATATGGAACCTTGTAGTACAATTTCAGAAAGATCCATACACTTACACACAAGTTATTGTCATGAAACTAGAAAAATGCTTGTTTTTGCCCCTTTTGGCCCCTAATTCCTTAAATTTTGAGGCAATTACCCCAAAATCAATCCCAGCATTCCCATTGTGATATGGAACCTTGTGGTACAATGTCAGAGATCCATACACTAACACACAAGTTATTGTCTGGAAGTTACAAAATGCTTATTTTGGCCACTTTTGGCCCCTAATTCCTTAACTGTTGGTACCATAACCCCAAAATCAATCCCAACCTTCCTTTTGTGATATTGAACCTTATGTTAAAATTTCATAGAGATCCAGTCACTTAAACTAAAGTTAGAGTGCGAAAACCAATGCGTCTTCGGACGACGACGACGACGCCAACGTCATACCAATATACGACCACAAAAATTTTTTTGCGGTCGTATAAAAATGCTTATTTTTGGCCCCTTATTCCTAAACGTTTTGGGCAATTACCCCCAAACTCAATTCCAGCTTTCCCTTTGTGATATGGAACCTTGTAGTACAATTTCAGAAAGATCCATACACTTACACACAAGTTATTGTCATGAAACTAGAAAAATGCTTGTTTTTTGCCCCTTTTTTGGCCCCTAATTCCTAAAATTTTGAGGCAATTACCCCCAAAATCAATCCCAGCATTCCCATTGTGATATGGAACCTTGTGGTACAATGTCAGAGAGATCCATACACTAACATACAAGTTATTGTCTGGAAGTTACAAAAATGCTTATTTTTGGCCACTTTTTGGCCCCTAATTCCTTAACTGTTGGTACCATAACCCCCAAAATCAATCCCTACCTTCCTTTTGTGGTATTGAACCTTATGGTAAAATTTCATAGAGATCCATTCACTTAAACTAAAGTTACTGTGCGAAAACCAATGTGTCTTCGGATGACGACGACGCCGACGACACCAACGTCATACCAATATAAAGGGCAATAACTCCTTAAGGGCCAGGTGAGCTAATAATAATGATAAGAAGAACTGAGCAAAACCAATAAGTCTTCCCAAACTTCATTTGGGAGACTTAATAAAAACAATATTCAAAGATCTAATTACCGTGTTAAATTGGTAACCTTTTAGAATAAGTTTTTTAAAGGATTGATAAGTTTACAAGGATGTTATCTAAATTTCAAGGCTCTGTAAACAACATCACCGTAAAAATTAGGATGTGCTAATCCGTTTGAAATAAGTTTTCTACATGCATGGGATCCATGGGTTCCAAGCATACATAACAGTGAGTTATTTCTATTCTAATGCATAACAAAAAGAAATAATGCATTATAGGTTGAAAAATTTATCAAATTAAAATTGAACAAGAGGCTGTCAGAGTGACAGCAAACCGGATTTTCCTGCAGAGGTCAAACCCTGAACAGTTGAGCAAGTATGGACATAACATTTAAGCTAAAAACAGCTCTGAATTGGGATTGTGATTGAATATTTGACACAGCATAGGTTTGTGACACAAAATGACTGTGGTCAAAGAACTGAAAAATTTGAAATTGGACATTTACCTATTATGGTCCAATACCCAAAATCTAAGTACATTGTTAGAATCAGCATATCAAAAAACCTCAAGAATTCAATGTTTGATGAAATCAAACAAAAGTTTAATTTAGGACCCTATGGACCTCAATGTGGACCAATTTGATAAAGGAGCCGAAAATCCAAAATCTCTAAATACATGGTTAGATTCAGCATTTCAAAGAACCCCATAAATTCAATTCTTGTTGAAATCAAACAAAGTTTAATTTTGGACCCTGATTTGGACCAACTTGAAACCTGGGCCCAAAAATCAAAAATTTAAATACAGGTTTAGATTCAGCATTTGAAAGAACCCTATATATATTCAATTTATGTTGAAATGAAACACAGTTTAATTTTGGACCCTGATTTGGACCAACTTGAAAACTGGGCCCAAAATCAAAAATAAATCTGTCACTCCAATTATAATTTTGTTAGTTGATAATTACCACATGTTTGTTATCTTGATAAAAGGTGGAGTTATTGCATGAATAAATTAATAGTAAATACATTGTCCTAATCCAAATACATGTAAAAATGTGTATAATTAGTTAATTGTAAAAATCTATTATACAAATTGTGTGTCGTTTCATAGGAAGAATAAAAATATATTATTATCTAATGAAAATGATATTTGCAAATCTGGACCCCCAAACAGGATCAAGTAAAAATTAAACATTAATAAAAAGAAAATACCACATAACAACTGTGTCATCTACCTTCAAAACACACAACTTTAAATAAAATGCTCCGCTGGGCGCAGTTTGATATGACCGCAGAGGTCGAACCCTGAACAGTTGGGGCAAGTATAGACACAACATTCAAGCTTGATACAGCTCTGAATTTGGATTGTGATTAAATATTTGACACAGCATAGGTTTCTGACACAGAATGAATGTGGTCTAAGAACTTAAAAATACCAATTAAAATAAACTCATAAAGAACCAGTATATTAAAAAATTAACTTACCTTTACTTTCCCTCAAGAACTGGTCATAATCTCAATTCAAATTTCCAATGGACTTTGCAACCATAAAAGCCCATTTAAATACATCATAAAAGTATTAAAATAGAAAATGACATCATAGTCATGGCTAAAATTAAAAAACCTTAATCAGCAACATTTTATAGTAATACCTAAGAATAAAATTCCTTTGCAACCATAACAGCCCATTTAAATACATCATAAAGGTATCAAAATAGAAAATGACATCATAGTCATGGCTAAAAATAAACAAAAAACCTTAATCAGCATCATTTTACAGTAATATCTAAAAATAAAATTCCTTTGTAACCATAAAAGCCCATTTAAATACATCATAAAAGTATTAAAATAGAAAATGACATCATAGTCATGGCTAAAAATAAACAAAAAACCTTCATCAGCAACATTTTATTTTGGCAAATTTCCAATGAAGTTTATTATACTAAAGTTATTGGCAAATTTCCAATGGAATTTATTAATACTAAAGATATTGGCAAATTTCCAATATACATAATTTAAAACAAGTGTAGCTGAGATATTCAAATGAGTTTGAATTACAACCCCAGTAAATCTCCAACCATAAAAGCCCATTTAAATACATCATAAAAGTATTAAAAAATTTAAATACATCATAAGGCTATTAAAATAGAAAATGACATCATAGTCATGGCTAAAAATAAACAAAACAACTTCATCAGCAACATTTTATATTGGCAAATTTCCAATGAAGTTTATTATACTAAAGTTATTGGCAAATTTCCAATGGAATTTATTAACAATAAAGTTATTGGCAAATTTTCAATAAACATAATTTAAAAGCAGTGTAGGTGAGATATTCAAATGAGTTTGAATTACCAACCTTACACTGCTTTTAAATTATGTTTTGTACTTAAGTAATTGTCTATTAACCTGAAAACCCTTGTTTTCCCCCCTTTTTTGCCCCTTATTCCTTAACGGTTTGAGCCATAACCCCTCAAAGCCAACTCTTACCATCCCTTTGTGGTATGGAAACTTGTGGTATAATTTCAGAGAGATCCATACACCATTCCACAAGTTATTGTCTGAAAACTAGAAAAATGCTCATTTGGGCCCTTTTTTGGCCCCACATTCCTGTTGGGACCAAAACTCTCAGCATATCAATTCATAATTCAATTTTAATGAAATCAAACAAAGTTTAATTTTGGACCCTTCGGACCTCAATGTGGATAAATTTAAAAACGAGGCCCAAAATCCAAAAATCTAAATATACGGTTAGATTCAGCATATCAAATAACCCCATATATTCAATTTTTGTTGAAATCAAACAAAGTGTAATTTTGGACCCCGATTTGGACCAACTTGAAAACTGGGCCCATAATCCAAAATCTAAATACATGTTTAGATTCAGCATATCAAAGAACCCCAAGAATTCAATCCCAATATTTCAATTTTTGATGAAATCAAACCATATCATTATTATTTACTTATATATAAATCAGAAATAACCAACTTAAAATGGAAAATATTAAAGAAAAAAAAAAAAGGACAAAAAGGAAAAAAATCCCCCACAATTTTTTGAACCCCCTAATGATTCATCACCCCCAAACTCAATCCCAGCCTTCTCTTTGTGGTATGGTACCTTGCAGTACAATTTCAGAGAGATCCATACACTTGAACACAAGTTATTGTCTGGAAAGTAGAAAAATGCTTGTTTTTTGGCCCCTTTTTGGCCCCAAATTCCTAAACATTTAGGGCAATTACCCCCAAACTCAAACCCAGCTTTCCCTTTGTGATATGGAACCTTGTAGTACAATTTCATAAAGATCCATACACTTACATACAAGTTATTGTCCTGAAACTAGAAAAATGCTTGTTTTTTGCCCCTTTTTGGCCCGTAATTCCTAAAACTTTGAGACAATTACCCCCAAAATCAATCACAGCCTTCCCTTTGTGGTATGGTACCTTGCAGTACAGTTTCAGAGAAATCCATACACTTGAACACAAGTTATTGTCTGGAAACTAGAAAAATGCTTATTTTTGGCCCCTTATTCCTAAACATTTAGGGCAATTACCCCCAACCTCAATTCCAGCTTTCCCTTTGTGATATGGAACCTTGTAGTACAATTTCAGAAAGATCCATACACTTACACACAAGTTATTGTCATAAAACTAGAAAAATGCTTGTTTTTTGCCCCTTTTTTGGCCCCTAATTCCTAAAATTTTGAGGCAATTACCCCCAAAATCAATCCCAGCATTCCCTTTGTGATATGGAACCTTGTGGTACAATGTCAGAGAGATCCATACACTAACACACAAGTTATAGTCTGGAAGTTACAAAAATGCTTATTTTTGGCCCCTAATTCCTTAACTGTTGGTACCATAACCCCCAAAATCAATCCCAACAATCCTTTTGTGGTATTGAACCTTATGGTAAAATTTCATAGAGATCCATTGACTTAAACTAAAGTTATTGTGTGAAAACCAATGTGTCTTCGGACGACGACGACGACGCCAACGTCATACCAATATACGACCGCAAATTTTTGCGGTCGTATAAAAAATAGTTATAAAGAAATTTTTGACAACTCCTGACTAAATTCAACACCATTTCTGTTCAAAGGGAAATAACTCAAAATAATAAACAGCTGCGCCATGAGCGCATGATACGCCCGTCTCTTTTTCAAAGAATTAAGTTCATTAACTTCTCAATGTCATATCAGAAATTCATGATAAACTAAAAGGAGGTTATCTTAATAGATATAAACCAGTCACCAAAGTTTCATGATAACTGCTCAAAGCATTGACAGAAAACTGAAAAATACCCCCTTTTTTATTAATACAATCACATAACTCCAAAACGTAAAATCTAAAATTTATAAAAATTGAAAGGGAGCTTACGTCAATAGATATAAACAATTCACCAAAGTTTCATGAAAACTGCTGAAAGCATTTTTGAGTTATTGTCCGAAAACCGGAACCCCCTTTTTTAATGAATAAAACCCCATAACTCAGAAACAGAAAATCTAAAATTTATAAAAATCAAAAGGGAGCTCATGGCAATAGATATAAACAATTCACCAAAGTTTCTTGCAAATTAGTGAAAGTGTTTTTGAGTTATAAGCGAAAACTGGAAAATCCCCCTTTTTTAATGAAAAAAACGCCCAAAACTCGGAAACTTAATATCTTCAATTTATAATAAAATGCTTCGCTGAGCGCAGCCTGATACGACCGCAGTGGTTGAACCCTGGGGCAAATTTGGATACAATATTCAAGCTTGATACTGTCTGAATTTGGATTGTGATCAAATTTTTGACATAATAAAGGTTTCTGACACAAAATAAATGTGGTCATAGATACTTCGCAATTGAAGATTTCTTCTTTAAACTTTTCAAAAATTTGAAATTTGAAAATTTTTGAAAAAAAATGAATTCCTTAAAAAAATTGGAAAAAATATCCCCCCAACCCCCCCCAAAAAAAACTTTTGGAAACCTCCCTTGGAGCAATTACCCCAAAACTCAATCCCATCCTTCCCTTTGTAGTATGGAACCTTGTAGTACAATTTCAGAGTGATCCACACACTTAACCACAAGTTATTGTCTGGAAACTAGAACAAGAGGCTGTCAGAGTGACAGCAAACCGGATTTTCCTGCAGAGTTCGAACCCTGAACAGTTGAGCAAGTATGGACACTACATTTAAGCTTAAAACAGCTCTGAATTTGGATTGTGATTGAATATTTGACACAGCATAGGTTTGTGACACAAAATGAATGTGGTTAAAGAACTGAAATACTTGAAATTGGACATTTAAATACCTATTATGGTCCAATATCAAAAATCTAAGTACATAGTAGAATCAGCATATCAAAGAACCACAAGAATTCAATTTTTGATGAAATCAGACAAAAGTTTAATTTAAGACCCTTTGGACCTCAATGTGGACCAATTTGATAAAGGAGCCCACAATCCATAATCTCTCAATACATGGTTAGATTCAGCATTTCAAAGAACCCCATATATAATTTTTTTGTTGAATCAAACAAAGTTTAATTTTGGACCCTGATTTGGACCAACTTGAAAACTGGGCCCAAAAATCTAATATTTAAAGACAGGTTTAGATTCAGCATTTGAAAGAACCCTATATATATTTAATTTATGTTGAAATGAAACACAAGTTAATTTTATCCATAATATTTTCTGTGCAAAGGGAAATAACTCAAACTGGATAAATAGTTCTCTAAAATAAGATATGATGCAATTTTTCAAATTATAATCAATAATATAATAAAAACAACCAGTGATGACTAAGTTCTCTAAAATAAGATATGATTTAACACTCAAACATTGCTAGAATCAGCATATCAAAGAACCAAAGAATTCAATTTTTGATGAAATTAATCAAAAGTGCAATTTAGAACCTTTGGACCTCAATGTGGTATTATCTTATTAATAATGAAAAGAAATACAGGTTTAGATTAAGCATTTCAAAGAATCCTATATATATTCAATTTATGTTGAAATCAAACACACTTTAATTTTGGACCCCAATTTGGACCAACTTGAAAACTGGGCCCAAAATCAGAAATCTAAATATATGTTTATTAATAGACAATATAAGCTTAGTTTTTAAAGGAGTTTACATCATCACAAAAAAAATATATATAGCATTCAGAAAATTAGTTTTTACAGAATAACAAACAAACTTGCCACAAAATTCTACAAACAATTTACCAAAGAAAAGAAGAAAAAAATCCAAAATTTTATTTATCATTAATACAATGTCATTTCAAAATCTATAAAACTTATCAGTAACAAGAAATAATTGTAACAGAATGCTGTTACGAAGTCTCCCAAACAAAGCTCCAATAATTCGTCATTCCCATTGTCGCTTGACATTGGGCAATGTCCAGTACAAATTGGTTTATGATATGCATAAGTGATGCCTATGGATTGACCCTGTATGTCATTCAAATCTTCTTGAAATTACGAACAGGAATTTATATGGTTTAGGTGTGGAGATCTCAACTGTTTACAAGTTCTCAAAAGGGGGGGTGATCCCCAGGGGACTGTCCCTTTATTTCATATGATTTGTTTTTTTGTCCTGTACAAGAATATATATGGTTTAGGGGTAGGGATCTTGACCGTTTACAAGTTCTTAAACAGGAGGGGGTGGGGGTGACCCCAGGGGACTCGCCTTATATTTCATTTGATTTGTTTTATGGTCCCATACAAGAATATATATGGTTTCCGCATGGGGATCTTGACCGTTTACAAGTTTTCAAAAAGAAGGGGGTGGGGGTTACCCCAGGGGATTTCCCCTTAATTTCATCTGATTTGCTTTATTGTCCCATTCAAGAATATATATGGTTTAGGGGTGGGGATCTCGACCGTTTACAAGTTATCAAAAAGAAGGTGGGTGGGGGTGATCCCCATGGACTTCCCCTATATTTCATTTGATTTGTTTAATTGTATACAAGAATATATATGGTTTCGGGGTGGGGATCTCGACCGTTTACAAGTTCTCAAACAGGAGGGGGTGGGAGTGACACCAGGGGACTCGCCTTTTATTTTTATTTGATTTGTTTTATTGTCCCATACAAGAATATATATAGTTTCAGGGTGTGGATCTTCACCGTTTACAAGTTTTCAAAAGAAAGGGGTGGGGTGACCCCTATGGACTTCCCCTATATTTCATTTGATTTGTGTTATTGTCCCATACAAGATAATATATGGTTTAGGGGTGGGGATCTCGACTGTTTACAAGTTCTTAAACAGGAGGGGATGGGGGTGACCCCAGGGGACTCGCCTTGTATTTCATTTGATTTGTTTTATTGTCCCATACAAGAATATATATGGTTTCGGGGTGGAGATTTTGACCGTTTACAAGTTTTCAAAAAAAAGGGGGGTGGGGGTGACCCCCATGGACTTCCCCTATATATCATTTGATTTATTTTATTGTCCCATTCAAGAATATATATGGTTTAGGGGTGGGGATCTCGACGGTTTACAAGTTCTTAAACAGGATGGGGTGGGGTGACCCCAGGGGACTGGCCTTTTATTTCATTAAATTTGTTTTATTGTCCCATACAACAATATATATGGTTTCAGGGTGGGGATCTTGACTGTTTACAAGTTTTCAAAAAGAAGGGGGGTGGGGGGGTGACCCCCATGGACTTCCCCTATATTTCATTTGATTTGTGTTATTGTCCCGTACAAGAATATATATGGTTTAGTACAAGAATATATATGGTTTAGGGGTGGGGATCTCGACCGTTTACAAGTTCTCAAACAGGAGGGGGTGGGGGTGACCCCAGGGGACTCGCCTTTTATTTCATTTGATTTGTTTTGTTGTCACATACAAGAATATATATGGTTTCAGGGTTGGGATCTTGATGGTTTACAAGTTTTCAAAAAGTAGGGGGGTGGGGGTAAACCCGGGGACTCCCCAAATATTTCATTTGATTTGTTTTATTGTCCCATACAAGAATATATATGGTTTAGGGGTGGGGATCTCAACCGTTTACAAGATAAAAGCACATTCTCAAATTGAAAGGGGGTGGGAGTAAGAATATATATGGTTTAGGGAGACTTAATTATCTACAAAATGTCTAATAATGAACAGTAAATTTCAAATTTCATTTATACAGTCCTACTAGTAAATTTCAAACTTTATATATACAGTCCTACAGATCTCATCAGGAAACAGAAAAATTTTCAAATAAATCTGTCACTCCAATGATATTATATGCTAAGATATAACCCAGATCTAATTAATAATTAATAATGTAATTAACTTCAAAATGTCTAATAATATAGCTTATAATCATTACCACTTAGAAAATAGATAATTTTCAAATAAATCTGTCACTCCAATTTTTATTGTGAGATAAGACATTATGCTTAGTCATAAAAGAGATAACAAGAGTAAAATATTTAAAAATTCCACTTTTGGATATTAAAAATGGCAATAACTCACAAAGGAGATATACTAATATCTTGAAAATTGAACTAGACCTTCATTAAGTCCCAGGAAACAACATATTTAAATTTGAAAAAAAATTGTTAAAGCGTTTTTTTCATGTTACTGTGCTGACACTGTTTGGCAGCCGCCTGCAGGCCCGCCCAGCCTCCGTACATAACCATTTTAATAACCGATATTTCTTTCGAAAATCCGGTTAAAAATGCTTGTTTTTTTCCCTTTCTTGGCCCGTAATTCCTACAAGTTTGGGGCAATTATCCTCAAACTCAATCCCAGCCTTCCCTTTGTGATATGGAACATTGTGGTACAATGTCAGAGAGATCCATACACTTACACACAAGTTATTGTCTGGAAACTACAAAAATTGTTGTTTTTGGCCCCTTTTTGGTCCCTAATTCCTAAACTGTTGGCCCCATAACCCGTTAAATGAATCCCAACCTTCTACTTGAGGTATTAAACATTGTGGTACAATTTCAGAGCAATCAAAATACTTATACACAAGTTATTATCCTGAAACTAGAAAAATGCTTGTTTTTTATCCCTTTTGGGCCCCTAATTCCTAAACGGTTGGGACCATCATCCCCAAAATCAATCCCAACCTTCCTTTTGTGGTATTGAACCTTCTTTAAAAATTTCATAGAGATCCATTCACTTAAACTAAAGTTATTGTCCGGAAACCAATGTGTCTTTGGACGACAATGCAGACGACGACGACATCATACCATTATATGATCCCAAAAATTTTTTGTGGTCGTATAAAAAACGAAAGGGAGCTCAAGTCAATAGATGTAAACAATTAACCAAAGTTTCATGCGAATTGGTTCAAGCGTTTTTGAGTTATTGTCCGACATGTTGACCATGGACGGACAGACGGATGGATGGACAGATGGACAACGGTATACCATAATACATCCCGTAAACAGGCGTATAAAAACAAGAGACCAAATGACATAGAAATTACACCATTTCTGTTCAAAGGGAAATAACTCAAAATCATATATGCTACTGAAAGGTCTACAACTCAACAACGAGAACAGCTAAAATTGTGAAAATTGAACTTGACCTTCATTTAGTCACAGGAAACAACATATCTAAATTTGAAAAGATTTTGTCAAAGCATTTTCATGTTAATGAACGGATATTGTTTGGCAGATCGCGCCTCCCACCTGCCCGCGGTACATCCCCAAATCAATAACTGATTTTTCTTTCATAAATCCAGTTAATAAAAATTACACCAAATTTCATGAATGATTTTGGTGCATTAACGTCATGGCTAAACATGTAATACGAATAAAAACTCTCAAGCTGCAAATTATTCCTTTATTTGTACATGTTGTACGCTTCAAATTCGGATAATATCTCATCTATACTATTAAATGAGAAGACCTCATTTTGTGTGTCGCTTCTCTTCCTTCCACAATAAATTAATCATCATGCCTCTGTACCCTATAGGTACCATGCATAGTCGCATTTATCATCCTCGCTTATGATTATTCAGTTTGGGTTATTTTGGGAGGAAAACGAAAATAAAGGCGTCCGGATATTGTTTCTGTCATCGGACTGACTTTTAAGTCATATAAAAGACTGCCGTTTGGACTGTTTTAAAATTACACATAATTTTCATAAGTACTTGGGGATAGGACAATTATTTTCGCGTTTTTCTGTATACTATGAACATACATATACTATAAATAAAGTGTATTTGCTATTTACTATCAATTCCAATAGTTAACTATCCAAGGCGGTCACTGATATTGATATATTATAAAGAGTCTCTATATAATATATCAGTGACCGTTTATAGTATTTATAGTATATGTATGTTCATAGTATACAGAAAAATAGAAAACAAAAAATAACGGTCTCTGGAAAAAAAGGGGGAGGGCTAAAAAAAATTGTTCTGTCCCCAAGTACCTATGACTTTTGATACCTTTCCTGAAATTCTCCAGTCATAAATCTTTTACAAAAATTTATCCTACGACAAAAGTTTACATACTTTCAATTACGATTTCGTGGGTGTGTTCTAGTTAAAATGAAGTTTTTGATATAGGTGGTATTTTTTTTTAGATTGTATTGCATTAATCGAACATTTGTGATGGTGAATAGTAGCCGATGAATAAAAAATTGTTAATTAAAAATTGTGAAAGTTTGGCTGAAGAATTATAAGGATTCTCAAATGGGACTTTTATTCAGTTTGTGAGTTAATTTAATAGCCTCAGTTCACACATCAATAACCTCTAGAAAAAAAAGTGTTTACTCCTATATCAAAAGTTCTAATTGGTGACTGAAATTCACTTAAAGGTGTTTTTAAAAGCTACTCTCCACTAAAACCACAACCACATCAAGTCCTTAAATTGGTTTGAATCGCTTACCTGCATCTTCAACAATAGCCACTTTTTAGTAAAAATCATCAGTTTTCAAGATAATAGGCAAAAGATGCAAAACAAGACGCTGCCAGAGTGACAGCAGAAATCAGACAAAAGTTTAATTTAGAACCCTTTGGACCTCAATATGGACCAATTTGATAAAGGAGCCCACAATCCAAAATCTCTCAATACATGGTTAGATTCAGCATTTCAAAGAACCCCATAAATCCAATTTTTGTTGAATGAAACAAAGTTTAATTTTGGACCCTGATTTGGACCAACTTGAAAACTTGGCCCAAAAATCTAATATTTAAATACAGGTTTAGATTCAGCAATTGAAAGAACCCTATATATATTTAATTTATGTTGAAATGAAACACAGGTTACTTTTATCCGTAATATTTTCTGTGCAAAGGGAAATAACTCAAACTGGATAAATAGTTCTCTAAAATAAGATATGCAATTTTTCAAATTATAATCAATAATATAATAACAACAACCAGTGATGACTAAGTTCTCTAAAATAAGATATGATTTAACACTCAAACATTGTTAGAATCAGTATATCAAATAACCAAAGAATTCAATTTTTGATGAAATTAAACAATAGTTTAATTTAGGACCCTTTGGACCTCAATGTGGTATTATCTTATTAATAATGAAAAGAAATACAGGTTTAGATTAAGCATTTCAAAGAACCCTATATTTATTCAATTTATGTTGAAATCAAACACAGTTTTAATTTAGATTAAGCATTTCAAAGAACCCTATATATATATTCAATTTATGTTGAAATCAAACACAGTTTAATTTTGGATCCTGATTTGGACCAACTTGAAAACTGGGCCCAAAATCAGAAATCTAAGTATATGTTTATTAAAAGACAATATGAGCTTAGTTTTTAAAGGAGTTCACTTCATCAAAAAATAATACGTCCCGTAAACGGGCTTATAAAAATATATAGCATTCAGAAAATTAGTTTTTACAGAATAACAAACAGACTTGCCACAAAATTCTTCAAACAATTTGCCAAAGAAAAGAAGAAAATAAATGTGGGTTGTGTCCACATGTGGACACAGATGATGCCCCCGCTTGCATATCATCATAGTTATAAAGGGACATAACTGAAGAACAGTAAAAGTGACGCTACCCAAATCTGAACTTGATCTGAGTTTTGTGGTAATAAGCATTGTGTGTAAGTCTCATAACATTTGGTTGAGGCTAACTTAAGTAGGGAACAGAAACGAAAAATTCAGCATATTTTCTTTTGTAAACACCCATAACTCTAGAACGGTTGTGTATAAGTTTTATAACATTTGGTTGAGACAAACTAAAGTTAGAGAACAGAAACCCATTATATGATCCCAAAAATTTTTGTGGTCGTATAAAAACGAAAGGAGCTCAAGTCAATAGATGTAAACAATTAACCAAAGTTTCATGCGAATTGGTTCAAGCGTTTTGAGTTATTGTCCGACATGTTGACCATGGACGGACAGGCGGATGGATGGACAGATGGACAACGGTATACCATAATACATCCCGTAAACAGGCGTATAAAACAAGAGACCAAATGACATAGAAATTACACCATTTCTGTTCAAAGGAAATAACTCAAAATCATATATGCTACTGAAAGGTCTACAACTCAACAACGAGAACAGCTAAAATTGTGAAAATTGAACTTGACCTTCATTTAGTCACAGGAAACAACATATCTAAATTTGAAAAGATTTTGTCAAAGCATTTTCATGTTAATGAACGGATATTGTTTGGCAGATGCGCCTCCCACCTGCCCGCGGTACATCCCCAAATCAATAACTGATTTTTCTTTCATAAATCCAGTTAATAAAAATTACACCAAATTTCATGAATGATTTTGGTGCATTAACGTCATGGCTAAACATGTAATCTGAATAAAAACTCTCAAGCTGCAAATTATTCCTTTATTTGTACATGTTGTACGCTTCAAATTGGATAATATCTCATCTATACTATTAAATGAGAAGACCTCATTTTGTGTGTCGCTTCTCTTCCTTCCACAATAAATTAATCATCATGCCTCTGTACCCTATAGGTACCATGCATAGTCGCATTTATCATCCTCGCTATGATTATTCAGTTTGGGTTATTTTGGGAGGAAAGCGAAAATAAAGGCGTCCGGATATTGTTTCTGTCATCGGACTGACTTTTAAGTCATATAAAAGACTGCCGTTTGGACTGTTTTAAAATTACACATAATTTTCATAAGTACTTGGGATAGGACAATTATTTTCAGTTTTCTGTATACTTGAACATACATATACTATAAATAAAGTGTATTTGCTATTTACTATCAATTCCAATAGTTAACTATCCAAGGCGGTCACTGATATTGATATATTATAAAGAGTCTCTATATAATATATCAGTGACCGTTTATAGTATTTATAGTATATGTATGTTCATAGTATACAGAAAAATAGAAAACAAAAATAACGGTCTCTGGAAAAAAAGGGGGAGGGCTAAAAAAAATTGTTCTGTCCCCAAGTACCTATGACTTTTGATACCTTTCCTGAAATTCTCCAGTCATAAATCTTTTACAAAATTTATCCTACGACAAAAGTTTACATACTTTCAATTACGATTTTGTGGGTGTGTTCTAGTTAAAATGAAGTTTTGATATAGGTGGTATTTTTTTAGATTGTATTGCATTAATCGAACATTTGTGATGGTGAATAGTAGCCGATGAATAAAAATTGTTAATTAAAAATTGTGAAAGTTTGGTTGAAGAATTATAAAGGATTCTCAAATGGGACTTTTATTCAGTTTGTGAGTTAATTTAATAGCCTCAGTTCACACATCAATAACCTCTAGAAAAAAGTGTTTACTCCTATATCAAAAGTTCTAATTGGTGACTGAAATTCACTTAAAGGTGTTTTAAAAGCTACTCTCCACTAAAACCACAACCACATCAAGTCCTTAAATTGGTTTGAATCGCTACCTGCATCTTCAACAATAGCCACTTTTAGTAAAATCATCAGTTTTCAAGATAATAGGCAAAAGATGCAAAACAAGACGCTGCCAGAGTGACAGCAGAAATCAGACAAAAGTTTAATTTAGAACCCTTTGGACCTCAATATGGACCAATTTGATAAAGGAGCCCACAATCCAAAATCTCTCAATACATGGTTAGATTCAGCATTTCAAAGAACCCCATAAATCCAATTTTTGTTGAATGAAACAAAGTTTAATTTTGGACCCTGATTTGGACCAACTTGAAAACTTGGCCCAAAATCTAATATTTAAATACAGGTTTAGATTCAGCAATTGAAAGAACCCTATATATATTTAATTTATGTTGAAATGAAACACAGGTTACTTTTATCCGTAATATTTTCTGTGCAAAGGAAATAACTCAAACTGGATAAATAGTTCTCTAAAATAAGATATGATGCAATTTTTCAAATTATAATCAATAATATAATAACAACAACCAGTGATGACTAAGTTCTCTAAAATAAGATATGATTTAACACTCAAACATTGTTAGAATCAGTATATCAAATAACCAAAGAATTCAATTTTTGATGAAATTAAACAATAGTTTAATTTAGGACCCTTTGGACCTCAATGTGGTATTATCTTATTAATAATGAAAAGAAATACAGGTTTAGATTAAGCATTTCAAAGAACCCTATATTTATTCAATTTATGTTGAAATCAAACACAGTTTTAATTTAGATTAAGCATTTCAAAGAACCCTATATATATATTCAATTTATGTTGAAATCAAACACAGTTTAAGTTTGGATCCTGATTTGGTCCAACTTGAAAACTGGGCCCAAAATCAGAAATCTAAATATATGTTTATTAAAAGACAATATGAGCTTAGTTTTTAAAGGAGTTCACTTCATCAAAAATAATATGTCCCGTAAACGGGCTTATAAAAATATATAGCATTCAGAAAATTAGTTTTACAGAATAACAAACAGACTTGCCACAAAATTCTTCAAACAATTTGCCAAAGAAAAGAAGAAAATAAATGTGGGTTGTGTCCACATGTGGACACAGATGATGCCCCCGCTTGCATATCATCATAGTTATAAAGGGACATAACTGAAGAACAGTAAAAGTGACGCTACCCAAATCTGAACTTGATCTGAGTTTTGTGGTAATAAGCATTGTGTGTAAGTCTCATAACATTTGGTTGAGGCTAACTTAAGTAGGGAACAGAAACGAAAAATTCAGCATATTTTCTTTTGTAAACACCCATAACTCTAGAACGGTTGTGTATAAGTTTTATAACATTTGGTTGAGACAAACTAAAGTTAGAGAACAGAAACGAAAAATTCAGCAATTTTTATGTTTATAAAGGAACATAACTCAAGAATGGTAAAAGTGACGCCACCAAATTTCGTACTTAATCTATTATGTAGTAATAAGCATTGTGTATAAGTTTCATAACATTTGATTGAGGCAAACTTAAGTTAGAGAACGGAAACTAAAAATTTTGCAATTTTTCCATTTATAAAGGAGCATTACTCTAGAACAGTTTGAGTGACGCCACCAAAATTTACCCTTGATCTGTATTTTGTGATAATAAGCATCATGTATAAGTTTCATAACATTTGGTTGAGGCAAACTTAAGTTAGAGAACAGAAACTAAAAATTTTGCAATTTTTCCATTTATAAAGGGCATAACTCTAGAATGGTTAGAGTGACGCTACCAAAATTCAAACTTGATCTGTATTTAGTGGTAGTAAGCATTGTGTATAAGTTTCATAACATTTGGTTGAGGCAAACTTAAGTTGAGAACGGAAACTAAAATTTTGCAATTTCCATTTATAACGGGCATAACTCTAGAATGGTTAGAGTCACGCTACAAAATTCAAACTTGATCTGTATTTAGTGGTAATAAGCATTGTATAAGTTTCATAACATTTGGTTGAGGCAAACTTAAGTTAGAGAAGGAAACTAACGTTGTACAGCGGACAAGGTAACTTAATGCCCCTCTGCTACCAGGGCATAAAATCCAAAATTTTATTTATCATTAATACAATGTCATTTCAAAATCTATAAAACTTATCAGTAACAAGAAATAATTGTAACAGGATGCTGTTTGAAGTCTCCCAAACAAAGCTCCAATAATTAGTCATTCCATGGTCGCCTGACATTGGGCATAAGTGCCAGTACAAATGGATTGATGTTATGTCATAAGTCTAGGATTGACCCGGATGTATTCAAATTTTGAAATGACGAACAGGAATATATATGGTTTAGGGTGGAGATCTCACCGTTTACAAGTTCTCAAAAGGGTGGGGGTGTTGTGATCCCCAGGAACTCGCCTTTATTTCATATGATTTGTTTTTGTCCCATACAAGAATATATATGGTTTAGGGGTAGGGATCTCGACCGTTTACAAGTTCTCAAACAGGAGGGGCAGGGGTGGCCCCAGGGAATCACCTTTATTTCATTTGATTTGTTTTATTGTCCCATACAAGAATATATATGGTCTTGGGGTGGGGATCTTGACTGTTTACAAGTTTTCAAAAAGAAGGGGGTGGGGGGTGACCCCCCTGGACTTCCCCTATATTTCATTTGATTTGTTTTATTGTCCCATACAAGAATATATATGGTTTAGGGGTGGGGATCTCGACCGTTTTCAAGTTCTCATACAGGAGGGTGGGGGTGACCCAAGGGGACTCGCCTTTTATTTCATTTGATTTGTTTTATTGTCCCATACAAGAATATATATGGTTTAGGGGTGGGGATCTTGACCATTTACAAGTTTTCAAAAAGAAGGAGGGTGGGGGTGAACCTGGGGACTCCCCCAATATTTCATTTGATTTGTTTTACTGTCCCATACAAGAATATATATGGTTAAGGGGTGGGGATCTTGACCATTTACAAGATAAAAGCACATTCCCAAATTGAAGGGGGTGGGGTAGGAGACTTAAATATCTACAAAATGTCTTATAATGAACAGTAAATTTCAAACTTCATTTATACAGTCCTACTAGTAAATTTCAAACTTTATATATACAGTCCTACAGATCTTATCAGGAAACAGAAAATTTTCAAATAAATCTGTCACTCCAATTTTCATTGTGAGATAAGACATTTACCATATATATGCTTAGTCATAATATGATAACAAGAGAAAAATATTTAAAATACTACTTTTGGATATTAAAATGGCGATAACTCAAAAGGAGGAATACTACAATCGTGAAAATTGAACTAGACCTTCATTTAGTCACAAGAAACAACATATATAAATTTGAAAAAAAATCATCACAGCGTTTTCATGTTATTGAAGAGCTACTGTTTGGCAGCCGCCCGCCCGCCCGCTGTACATCCCCAAATCAATAACCGATATTTCCTTCGAAAATCCGGTTAAAAATGTTAAAAATTATCATCAAAGGGCAACTCCAATAATGAGTTGACTGCAGATTTCTGCAATTTTGGATTATTTGTGGATCTTGTCTTGCTGATCATTTGTGCTATTTAAAGTTTCTATCTATCTATTACCGTTTTCAAGATATTGGGCAACAATGGGAAAAATTATCATTAAAGGGCAGTAACTCCAATAACGAGTCGACTTAAGATTTCGGCCATTAGGCTTATTTGTAGGTATTGTCTTGACAATCATTTTGCTATTTGTCTATTATAATTTTCGAGATAATAGGCAAAATTTTTAAAATGGTAAAATTCATCCTTTAAGGGCAATAACTCCTGTAAGAAGTCATTTGACATTTTGATGTGAATGATCAATAGTTAAACATCCTGAACATTTTTGCTCATGTCAGATTTTCTCTATTTATAATGGTTTTCAAAATAATAGGCAAAACTTGCATTTTACCCATGTTCTATTTTTAGCCATGTCGGCCATCTTGGTTTTTCAAGATAATAGGCAAAAGATGCAAAACAAGACGCTGCCAGAGTGACAGCAGAAATCAGACAAAAGTTTAATTTAGAACCCTTTGGACCTCAATATGGACCAATTTGATAAAGGAGCCCACAATCCAAAATCTCTCAATACATGGTTAGATTCAGCATTTCAAAGAACCCCATAAATCCAATTTTTGTTGAATGAAACAAAGTTTAATTTTGGACCCTGATTTGGACCAACTTGAAAACTTGGCCCAAAAATCTAATATTTAAATACAGGTTTAGATTCAGCAATTGAAAGAACCCTATATATATTTAATTTATGTTGAAATGAAACACAGGTTACTTTTATCCGTAATATTTTCTGTGCAAAGGAAATAACTCAAACTGGATAAATAGTTCTCTAAAATAAGATATGATGCAATTTTTCAAATTATAATCAATAATATAATAACAACAACCAGTGATGACTAAGTTCTCTAAAATAAGATATGATTTAACACTCAAACATTGTTAGAATCAGTATATCAAATAACCAAAGAATTCAATTTTGATGAAATTAAACAATAGTTTAATTTAGGACCCTTTGGACCTCAATGTGGTATTATCTTATTAATAATGAAAAGAAATACAGGTTTAGATTAAGCATTTCAAAGAACCCTATATTTATTCAATTTATGTTGAAATCAAACACAGTTTTAATTTAGATTAAGCATTTCAAAGAACCCTATATATATATTCAATTTATGTTGAAATCAAACACAGTTTAATTTTGGATCCTGATTTGGACCAACTTGAAAACTGGGCCCAAAATCAGAAATCTAAGTATATGTTTATTAAAAGACAATATGAGCTTAGTTTTTAAAGGAGTTCACTTCATCAAAAATAATATGTCCCGTAAACGGGCTTATAAAATATATAGCATTCAGAAAATTAGTTTTACAGAATAACAAACAGACTTGCCACAAAATTCTTCAAACAATTTGCCAAAGAAAAGAAGAAAATAAATGTGGGTTGTGTCCACATGTGGACACAGATGATGCCCCGCTTGCATATCATCATAGTTATAAAGGGACATAACTGAAGAACAGTAAAAGTGGCGCTACCCAAATCTGAACTTGATCTGAGTTTTGTGGTAATAAGCATTGTGTGTAAGTCTCATAACATTTGGTTGAGGCTAACTTAAGTAGGAACAGAAACGAAAAATTCAGCATATTTTCTTTTGTAAACACCCATAACTCTAGAACGGTTGTGTATAAGTTTTATAACATTTGGTTGAGACAAACTAAAGTTAGAGAACAGAAACGAAAAATTCAGCAATTTTATGTTTATAAAGGAACATAACTCAAGAATGGTAAAAGTGGCGCCACGAATTTCGTACTTAATCTATTATGTAGTAATAAGCATTGTGTATAAGTTTCATAACATTTGATTGAGGCAAACTTAAGTTAGAGAACGGAAACTAAAAATTTTGCAATTTTTCCATTTATAAAGGAGCATTACTCTAGAACAGTTTGAGTGACGCCACCAAAATTTACCCTTGATCTGTATTTTGTGATAATAAGCATCATGTATAAGTTTCATAACATTTGGTTGAGGCAAACTTAAGTTAGAGAACGGAAACTAAAAATTTTGCAATTTTTCCATTTATAAAGGGGCATAACTCTAGAATGGTTAGAGTGACGCTACCAAAATTCAAACTTGATCTGTATTTAGTGGTAATAAGCATTGTGTATAAGTTTCATAACATTTGGTTGAGGCAAACTTAAGTTTGAGAAGGAAACTAAAATTTTGCGGGCATAACGAATGGTTAGAGTCACGCTACCAAAATTCAAACTTGATCTGTATTTAGTGGTAATAAGCGGACAAGGGTTGAGGCAAACTTAATGCCCCTCGGCTAAAACTTAATGCCCCCTCTGCTACGGCGGGGGCATAAAAATCCAAAATTTTATTTATCATTAATACAATGTCATTTCAAAATCTATAAAACTTATCAGTAACAAGAAATAATTGTAACAGGATGCTGTTTTGAAGTCTCCCAAACAAAGCTCCAATAATTTGTCATTCCCATGGTCGCCTGACATTGGGCAAAGTCCAGTACAAATTGGTTTGTGATATGCATAAGTGACGCCTATGGATTGACCCTGTATGTCATTCAAATCTTCTTGAAATGACGAACAGGAATATATATGGTTTAGGGGTGGAGATCTCTACCGTTTACAAGTTCTCAAAGGGGGGGGGGTGTTGTGATCCCCAGGGAACTCGCCCTTTATTTCATATGATTTGTTTTTTGTCCCATACAAGAATATATATGGTTTAGGGGTAGGGATCTCGACCGTTTACAAGTTCTCAAACAGGAGGGGCAGGGGGTGGCCCCAGGGCAATCACCTTTTATTTCATTTGATTTGTTTTATTGTCCCATACAAGAATATATATGGTCTTGGGGTGGGGATCTTGACTGTTTACAAGTTTTCAAAAAGAAGGGGGTGGGGGGTGACCCCCCTGGACTTCCCCTATATTTCATTTGATTTGTTTTATTGTCCCATACAAGAATATATATGGTTTAGGGGTGGGGATCTCGACCGTTTTCAAGTTCTCATACAGGAGGGTGGGGGTGACCCCAGGGGACTCGCCTTTTATTTCATTTGATTTGTTTTATTGTCCCATACAAGAATATATATGGTTTCGGGGTGGGGATCTTGACCATTTACAAGTTTTCAAAAAAGAAGGAGGGTGGGGGTGAACCTGGGGACTCCCCCAATATTTCATTTGATTTGTTTTACTGTCCCATACAAGAATATATATGGTTAAGGGGTGGGGATCTTGACCATTTACAAGATAAAAGCACATTCCCAAATTGAAGGGGGGTGGGGGTAGGGAGACTTAAATATCTACAAAATGTCTTATAATGAACAGTAAATTTCAAACTTCATTTATACAGTCCTACTAGTAAATTTCACTTTATATATACAGTCCTACAGATCTTATCAGGAAACAGAAAATTTTCAAATAAATCTGTCACTCCAATTTTTATTGTGAGATAAGACATTTACCATATATATGCTTAGTCATAATATGATAACAAGAGAAAAATATTTAAAAATACTACTTTTGGATATTAAAAATGGCGATAACTCAAAAAGGAGGAATACTAAAATCGTGAAAATTGAACTAGACCTTCATTTAGTCACAAGAAACAACATATATAAATTTGAAAAAAAATCATCACAGCGTTTTCATGTTATTGAAGAGCTACTGTTTGGCAGCCGCCCGTCCGCCCACCCGCCCGCTGTACATCCCAAATCAATAACCGATATTTCCTTGAAAATCCGGTTAAAATGTTAAAATTATCATCAAAGGGCAACTCCAATAATGAGTTGACTGCAGATTTCTGCAATTTTGGATTATTTGTGCTATTTAAAGTTTCTATCTATCTATTACCATTTTCAAGATATTGGGCAACAATGGGAAAAATTATCATTAAAGGGCAGTAACTCCAATAACGAGTCGACTTAAGATTTCGGCCATTAGGCTTATTTGTAGGTATTGTCTTGACAATCATTTTTGCTATTTGTCTATCTATTATAATTTTCGAGATAATAGGCAAAATTTTTTAAAAATGGTAAAATTCATCCTTTAAGGGCAATAACTCCTGTAAGAAGTCATTTGACAGTTTTGATGTGAATGATCAATAGTTAAACATCCTGAACATTTTTGCTCATGTCAGATTTTCTCTATTTATAATGGTTTTCAAAATAATAGGCAAAACTTGCATTTTAACCCATGTTCTATTTTTAGCCATGTCGGCCATCTTGGTTGGTTGGCAGGGTCATCAAACACATTTTTTTAAACTAGATAGCCCAATAATGATTGTGGCCATGTTTGGTTAAATTTGGTTCAGTAGTTTCAGAGGAGAAGATTTTTGTAAAAGTTAACGACGACGATGGACGCCAAGTGATGAGAAAAGTTCACTTGGCCTTTCGGCCAGGTGAGCTAAAAATAATTTATCAAAAATCCAAATTTCATGCTTGGTAGATGAAATTGCATCTCATTCTTTTCTTATTGTTATACAAACACTGTCATTTTTTGCCAAAATGTTTATCCAATGAAAAAGTTGCCTATTAATCCATTCTAGTAAATATGTATTTCACATTCCATCCTACACAGAGGGAGATACAGTCTATGAGAACAACAACAATTCAATTTACACTAACAGTACCATTTCAATCAAGTACTAATAAAAGACCATTGACCAAGATATTTTTTTCAGATTTAATCTATGAAGTAAAGAATTACGAATAGAACACTTGAACCTGTTGCTGTCACGTTCAGTTCATTCGCCCCATTTATTCATATGTTTTGTCCAAAGGAGATTTTTAAGGAAATTGTGATGGTTTGGTATATGGTTCAAAAGATTTCATCTGGAAACCACAATTGTGTCCCAATTATAGTCTATCAATTGCTGCTTTGATCTTGACCCCTGGTCCTACCAATTTACTTTGGTTTTGATTACTAACTGATCCCTTTTGACTATACATTCAAATGTGCATGTGTAGAAAGTCCACAATTATATTAAGGGATATGTAACAACTTTGATATATACATGATATATGTGCATGACATTTTAAATAGATATGCAAGTTTTTGAAGACAGGAAGTAATGCATCAAATGAACTGAAAACTAGTATTCCAGAGCTCCAGATAAGCTGCGTATTTGCGTGATCACGCAATAAAAGTTATTAAAAACCCAATACAATTGCCCGTTGCAGCGTTCAAAAACCCAATTCGTTCGAAGGAAAACCCAATTATATGCCAAAACCATGACTTCTTAACGCTTTTATTCGCTATCGTTTGCATTATTTACCATTATCTATTACATAGTCGTCGTGTAAATCTATTTTTATAATATTTATAATTGGAAATGTCCTTTCGTTCTAAAAATAGAGCGTTGCATCAAGTAGTTGAAATGGGTTCCTGTTGGAATTTTCCGTTGCTCAAAAGGTGCACATGTTGATGAAAACATTTCGATCTTCTCTGCGTTTATCTAATTAGCATTTGTAATGTTGTCATAATTTTTTCGAATTGCTCGGGATTTATCATAACACACAATGTTAAAACGAAAGTAATGTCCGGTAAAAATATTGAATAGAATAGATATAAGAAGATGTGGTATGAGTGCCAATGAGACAACTCTCCATCCAAGTCAAAATTTATAAATGTAAACCATTACAGGTCAAAGTACGGTCTTCAACACGGAGCCTAGGCTCACACCGAACAGTAAACTATAAAGGGCCCAAAAAATTACTAGTGTAAAACCATTCAAACGGTCTAATCTATATAAAACGAAACGAGAAACACTTATGAACCACATCAACAAACGACAACTACTGAACATCAGATTCTGACTTAGGACAGGTGCAAACAAATGCAGCGGGTTTAAACGTTTTAATGGTACCAAACCTTCACCCTTTTTCTGAAACAATAGTGTAACATCACAACATAGAAAAACACACTATAAAATATCAACTGAAGCATGTTTTCAGATCTTTTCATAGATGAGGGATAATTATAATGATAACAAGACGTAGCTAGTGTTTTTGGAAGCGTCCATCGAACGCACGGGCGTGTTTGCGTGCCTTAACGAGAAAATTGTTAGAACGACAAACACGGGGTTTCGTCAAGAACTATATCCTATATCAGATGTAACAGTGACATGAAGTTGGAAAGCATGGGAAACCAAAAGTTATAATAAGGGACAACTTAACCTAGATTTTATGTTAATTAAATTCAACAAAAACATTCAAGTATAATTTTAGTTTATATATTATTTTTTCATTTTAGTTGGAGTGAACACGCATGCCTTAATTATATCCGTTTTTACTTCAATGTAGCTTGAAACTTTCTTTGTTTTTGGTCTACTTGTTCTGTATGCCTAAGATAGTTGTCTTCTTGGCAAGTGCAGTGTAACATTGTCATTTATTTATTTGATGTTGCAGTATTATTTGTAAATTTAAATTGAATGTGGTCTCTGTCATTAAACCACGCTATAAACCTGGTCAAGGTTTTGGGGTATATCTTAAATCTGGGAACTTCTTATTTTTTTTTAAAAATAGGTCTGGCAAATAGGTGATAGGACTGGCAAAACTATCTTACATCACCTAATGTTCACTTATATTACATAAAAATCAAAACACTTAGCCACACCTACCCCAACTAAACTGTAGGGTGATGATCATATTTAATCTAGAAAGGTAATTAGTTACTGTCCAACTAGCGACACCAGCTGCAGTTTATATAAGTTGCGAGAAAATGCAAAACTGGCAGAACTTTAACCGGACACAAATTAAACGTACAAATGCTCGTCAGTGTATAAACCAAATAAAACAGCACATATACAAAGAAACATATTAAAGATGGATTAACATCTCGGTTTGATATAATGTGCTTATAACATGCCTAAATATTCAATATTGTGTTGATGAAAAAACCCAATACATTAAGGAGCTTGGTGGTGAAAAACCCAATTTGATATTTGATTGAGGGGTGAAATGGAATTGATAATGCAATTAAAAAACTTTATCACTCAATTACATAAAAAATGGTGGGTAAAAACCCCAATTTGTGAATTCTTATCTGGAGCTCTGAGTATTCTCGCTTTCTCATCTGGAGAGGGGGTATAATAACCAAGTAGATGTTACCAAACAATCAATCAGAATAAGAGATCTAGACAAATCAGATGCTAGGAATTGCATATAGGCACATATCCACATTTTTTGTACTTCAGTGTTTTATTTCATACTATGACTTGTAATTAAGACACCACACTTGTTGGCAAAACATGCAGACCTAAATTAAAATAATTGCTTTGCAGTAATTTACCTGTGTTGTTGTCGTCTTAAATGACATTTTATATATTATCTTGGTCAATGACAACAGGGAATACCTTTAGCTATCCAACTCCTACCACACTATCACCACTTGTGTGTTGGTTCACAGTATATAATAATAACAGCATATAAAGTTAAAAAGAAAATATCATTAGGTTTTTTCAATATCACATCAGTATCAGCCTGAGAGACACCAATATGATCCAAAGAGATTATATTGGTTAAGGGTTGATACTTAATGAAAAAGCCATATCATATACCTTTAAGTGATGTTTTGAACTTGAGTCCTGACAAGATGTTTAACAGATTAGGCTATGCCAAATCAATACATTGTTTGTTAGATTCCTCAAGAGTTGTAAAATGTTGGTTAAAAAATTTGTCTTCTTCTTAAAACCCATGTCCAATACAAGGTCATCCACATCCAGTTCCATATTTACACTTCAAAATCATAAGCCGGTAGTGCTTTCCATTTATAAAGGGGCATTTCTCTAGAACGGTTTGAGTGACGCCACCAAAATTCAAACTTCATCTGTATTTTGTGGTAATAAGCATTGTGTATAAGTTTCACAACATTTGGTTGAGACGGACCTAAATATTTGCAACTTTTCCATTTATAAAGGGGCATTACTCTAGAATTGTTAAGAGTGACGCTACCAAAATTCAAACTTGATCTGTATTTAGTGGTAATAAGCATTGTGTATAAGTTTCATAGCATTTGGTTGAGGCAAACTTAAGTTAGAGAACAGAAACTAAAAATTTTGCAATTTTTCCATTTATAAAGGGGCATAACTCTAGAACGGTTAAAGTGACACCACCAAAATTCAAACTTGATCTGTGTGTTGTGGTTATAAGAATTGTGTATAAGTTTCATAACATTTGGTTGAGGCAAACTCAAGTTAGAGAACGGAAACCAATTTTGGGACGTACGTACATCTATGTACAGACGGACAACGGTAAAACTTAATGCCCCCTCCGCTACAGCGGGGGCATAATTATCACTTGTTTGCTCCTCTTCTTTTGACAGATGAAGTACAAAGAACTAGAATTAATTTGGTGTAGGCCTAGGGATTTGATAAAGCCTTTGCAACCCTTGCTGATATCGATGACATGAAATCATACAGATAAGAAGGTTGATAAAGAATTTGTAACCAGGATTGATGATTGTTTTATTACACATACAAATTTCATGTAATTACTACTAAGTATGTAATGAAGGACTTTAACTACAGTAAAATCTGTTAACCCAAAATAGTGTGTGAACAACTCATAATCAAACTTCTTACCAAATATGAGAGCTACTAAACAAAAGACATTAGCAAAGTTAGGTTTACATGAAGAACAGACACACACTACCCATTTTGTCATAAGGAGGGGACAACTATGATTGCAACATATAAATGTCTGTCTCATCAACACATATATAGTCTATATGTAACATTACCTGATGCTTCACATTTTGTTGATCACTGAGATGCTGAGCAGCAAAACCCTGATGTTCATTTTCCATATCTTCTTGATTATCATCCTGAGATTCTTCCAGCTGTTTATCAATTATCACTTCTTGTTTGTTGTTCACAGGAATTTGAATCTTTTCATTATCCCAAGACTCTAAAAAAAAATACACAATGTGATCAGCAGCAGTGTAAGTGTATTGCTTACCTAGTTGCCTAATTGACTTGAGCTAAGATTTTAAAATGAGTTGACAATTTGTTTTGGATTACAGTGGATTGTTCCAGTTATCTTAGACGGGCTTCTGCTGGTGGTCGCCATTCTTGCCTTTTGCGAAAAATAATAATTGTGGCAATTAAAAATCATGATTGGCATAAGAAATAGGTGAAAGAAATATTACGGTTCGACTACATCCATCTTGTTTATTCTCAAGACTTTTCCCTATCAGACAATACTCAGATTTCACCTTGAACTCGTCACACATATCGATTTTTACAGAAAATCAATAATCAGCTGATTGCATTTGATAGCAATCTGCAACAATGGACTAATTAATTAAGGTGTTAAATGTATTGTTTAATGAAAATGTGTGGTAAAATGGTGACACATGTCACCCACAGGATTGTTTTTACAACTTTGATAAATATAATTATTTTGAAGAGGGTACTTCCCTTAGTTTTAGCGGCGCACCTGTCTTAAGAAAAGTTTTATGTCTCAACTTTTACTTTTAACGATGGTCCAGAATAGAAAACTGATGATGAATCCTGTGATCCTCGAAGTCAAATTTTACAGTATCTTTAAAAAAGTACAAGAAATCTTTGTTCTAATTTAGTGTTCATTTATTACAATGTAGGTTGTAAAATAGATATGTAGAATTATAATAAATGAGACAACAATGCTGCAATCTGAATTTTTTTAGTTAGCAAGAAGTCCATATCAAAAATCTGTTTATTTTAGTTGCCAAAAAAAAATTGAGAGTGGCAAAATAAATATTGTTTTGGCAAAAGAGGTGGCGAATAAAGAAATTGACCGAGGGGAAACCCTGTCTTAGCATTTATGTAAATCTTACATTGCTGACAATATTACTATCATGTCTATTGTACTGTACTGTAATCTTTTATACATCATAGGATAATATGCCTAGCCCTAATTTGGCATATAATTCTAATAAATTCACATCATAATGAACATGAGTACCAAGTTTCGAGTGCATGTGACCACAATTTCATGGTTAACAACCATAAACAAAAATCTTTACAGTAAAACAGGACAGAAAACATGAAAACTTAACCTTGATCACTGAAACATGAAATGAGATCAGGATCCCATATACCCAATATAGTTGTCCTATTACTCTTCACAAGTGAGAAATTCATTTGATAAAAAAATATCTGAACCATGAAAATGGGATCAAGGACAATAGACATATGACATACAGAAACTTCACAACATTAAAGAACCTTAAATGAGCAAGATCACATACCCCTTCACTCAGCCTCCAATTAAAGGGGAGAAGCTTAAAGTAACCTTCACATAGTTTTTTTCTGTTTACTTTAAGGTGAGATTCATTTCTGTTTTTAGACAGTAATATTGTCTTACAAAATCTGTTTTAGTAACTACTGACCTTAGACCAAGTCATTTCAAAATCATCAAAGATCTTCCTCTTATAGTATGTGATCATATATACCCAAATTAAGGTTCCAGTCTTATATGTATATTTTGATTTAGCTTTTGTACAAATTTTGGTCCTTTTTAAATACTTTTGATCTTGACCTTAGACATAGTGACTTTTAAATCAATAGGGAGTTTCCTTTCATTATATGTTACAATATATGCAAGTAAGTTTGCAATCCCATATTCAGTAAACCACATTTCTTCACAAATTTAGGTCTATTTTTAGTAAATTTGATTTTGACCTTTAGAGGTATCATAATCAAAATAAATATGGTTCTTCCTCTCATTATATGGACCATATATCCAAGATGTTTTGCAATCCAATATGCAGTATTTGATTAAGAATTCTAAAATCACTTTTATGCACCAATTTTAGTGTAATTTTAGTAGCTTTGACCTTGACCTTTGAGGTATTAACCTCCAAAATCCATAGGGATTTTCCTCAAATTTTTTGTGACCATATAACCGGTAAGTAAAGGAGATTGCAATCCAATATAAATAAAATGCTCCACGGGGCCCAGCTTGATACGACTGCCGAGGTTGAAACCTAAACTGTTAGGGCAAGTATGGACACTACATTCAAGCTTGATACAGTTCTGAATTTGGATTGTGATTAAATATTTGACACAGAAATTTTTTGCAGTCATATAAAAAAATGCATTACATAATATCTGACAATATTTCATACTTAAAATACAGAAGAATGCTGCCACTGTTGAAAGTATTGACTCATAATAATTGCCTTGTCCTAGACATCATAATATTCATACAAAGATATACCTATACCTTTAGTATCAGACCATAATGACTATGTAATATAATTACTACTGTACAATAGTCATCAGGAAGGTAAATATTGGGTCAGATAATACACACACTAACATGTACAAAGTGTATCTGCCCTAGGTATCTCCTCCATCCCAGTAATTTGAAATTAGCAAACTATACTAATAGATTTAATATTTGTGTGGGTGCTCTGGCATGGAGGTGACATCAATTTATGTGTATTTTAAGGAACTGATTTTTAGTTATTATAATGTTACAATATGAATCATATGAATTAATTATTATGAGTCAGTCTTGTCCATTTCATGTGAATTTTATTTACGTTTGCAATATTTTGTTATGTTTACGGGATTGTGGTTGAAAACTATAGGAGGGTTCGATTACACAAAATAGTACCTAATTTTCTTGGCACAACTGCCTGCCTTACATTACACACTATACGCCAGGTTACGCTTAATGCATCAGAGCCCGTCAAAGGCACAATTACTCCAAAAGATTGGTAGTCCTGATTTATGACATAAAATATATTGTCTAAAAACATTTATAGGCACTTTGATGTTCAAGCCCAAAAATCAACAGAAGTCTCTGCTTTCTCTGGGGCTAAGTTTGGTGAAGGTTAGACACATAGTTTAAAAGATATAATCTGGAAACCAAATTTTTGCCCCAATTTCATTCCTTTAATAGCTTGTCCATTGACCTAGTAACCTCAAAACCAATAGAGGTCTTCCTCATTCATAAAGCATTACTAAACCAACTTTGGTAAAAGCTAGACATATTGTTCAAATATTATTATCTGGAAACCAAAATATTGCCCTTATATCAGTCTATCAATGACTTGAACTTTGTCCTAGTGAGCTAAATAAATATATATGGATATTTCTCACCCCATTTGGCATTATCAAACCAAATTTGGTAAAGATATTGTATATGACTAAACAGGTTTTGTCAGAAAACCAAACTTTTGACACCCAGAGGCATTCACCATTGTAACCAAGAGTTAGACTTCCTTGCGACTTGGGCCAATATAGTAAAATATTTCGAACAATTCATAATTATGTTAATTCAAATGAAAAGTAAATAAAACAAGAATGTGTCCATAGTACACGGATGCCCCACTCGCACTATCATTTTCTATGTTCAGTGGACCATGAAATTGGGGTCAAAACTCTAATTTGGCATAAAAATTAGAAAGATCATATCATAGGGAACACGTGTACTAAGTGATTGGACTTCAACTTCATCAAAAACTACCTTGACCAAAAACTTTAACCAAAAACGGTAACCTGAAGCGGGACAGACGGACGCACAGACCGAAAAACATTATGCCCATAAATGGGGCATAAAAATAACAACTAGACAGTTAAGTGAAGGGATGTCCCTATGATGTCATAAACATGTCAATATTAACACATTAGTCCTAAAATGTAAGTTAGATATGTGCAAAAGCCTTACCTTAATAAAACAGATACTTTACCCACATTAATATCTTTGACTTAAGACATCTTGTAGTAAAGAATCTTTTTGGGCACACCCTTTGCTCACATCTAATTATTCATGACAAGATCTCAAAGTGAGGCTATCTTGGCAGTGACCAAATGCATAAATACAAATATCTGACAGAGTAATGTCTTATGAGCATATAAGGCATGTTATTTGATAGATTTATAACACTTTTTTCAGTTTTGAATTAAAAGACGAAAAAAAAGTGGCTTTCCATACCTTACAACTTTGAGCCAAATGAATTTTCAATCAACTAGCATTCTGTTACTGTGAGCCCTTTTAGATTTATACTGGTTTTATTGTTGAACTGCTACATCATTGTATTAGGTTCAGGGAGAGCTAAGCAATCACAAATGTTTTACCCTACCACCCTTCTTACGTGCATGTTTCAAGCCAGGAGCCTGTAGTAGTTAACTGCCATATTTTATGGTTCAACGTTATTAGCTTAAACCAGGCCTTGGTTTTTTCTTTTGAATGTTTTACATTTTGTTATCCTGTGTCCTTTAATAGTTTACTATACAGTATAAGTTTCATCAATTGTTGAAGACTGTACAGTGACAGGTAAAGTTATTACCATCTTTGTCCTTTTGTCTTTGGTTTTCTTATGTATGCACTCTTTTTTATCAACAACAATTTTACCTGAATTATCAAAGCCATCATCTGTCTTTGATTTTTTTAATTCTTCTTGTGTGAATGGTCTCATAATTACATGTAGGGCACTCTCTGATAAAGACTTGTAGTGTGACAGGAAATCTTCTGTAATAAAAATATCAAAACATAATGATTAATTGAATCAACTCATTGCTTATGTTATGAAAGGCCAAGTTTGAATATTATTTCAGTCAAAACTAGTACAATTATGTGTTGCTTAAAATCTGGCATATTTCTTAGGGGATTTTCTGGGGCATTATGTCACTTATTTGATTGCTTAGATCTATCATTTGCTTGACAACCAGTAGCAAATATTTCATGCATATTCAGAACTAGAATAAACAAGCATTCTGGTGAGTATTGCATGGCAATACATGTACAGTCCCCTACCAGTTAAAAATTCATTGTATTGGAACAAAATTCTAACTTGATCTATAACTTGTCATGGTGTAAACTATATAACAAATATCAAGTCAATATCTTCAAGCATGACTAAAAAAAAGTATTGAAAACTGATTATTTGAGGGAATTTTCTAAGTCCAAGGACCATAACTCTGCACAAAATCATCAGACCGGAACAAATTTCAAACTTGAACTGTAACTTGTCATGATAAAACTATATACCAATTATCAAATCAATATCTTCAAGAATAACACAAAAAAGTGAAGAAAACTGATTATTTGAGTGAATTTTCTAAGTCAAAGGACCATAACTCTGCACAAAATCATCAGACCGGAACAAAATTTTAACTTGATCTGTAACTTGATAAAACAATACACCAAATATCAAATCAATATCTTCAAGCATGAAGATAAAAAGTGTGGAAAACTGATTTTCCGGACTGACGGCCAGACAGACAGACAGAGTGCAAACCTACAGTCCCCTAGACTTCGTCGGTAGGGGACTTATCAACAATAAATCCAACAGGTAGGTTCTGCATAGTGGGTTGACAAAGGTGAAGGGCAGACATTTTGACTGGAAAATAGTAGTATGTTGGATAAGTTAAATCTCACCACATGATCTTTTACAACAATGACAACTAACATTTAACAACAAACAGATGTTCTCATATTATCTGGAACTTTTCTGTTTGTTGTTGATTTTATTGTTTTTAATAAGAAACAAGGTAAAGTTTGACTGAGCTGGGCCTGGATTAAAACAAATGTGAGTTTTATACTATGATTTAGGGTAAACTATTTTACCCACCCTAACCTAATATCCTATCATCATTGCAATTACTTACAATAATTAATTGGTTAACAATTAACTGATAGTTTCACCTGTTTACCTAAACCAGAACCATCTATCCAACTTTTAAAAGTTGTTTTTTAATGCATTTAAAAAGGTATGCAACAAGATTATTTAAGAATAATCTAATAAATATTTAGTCAAGTCAATATCAAAACCGATTCACTATGTTTAAAATTTGTACAAGATAACAGGGAACAATGATTCTCTCCTGCTACTGCTGCTGTCACTGTAAAAGTGTATTGAAGGTTGCTAAAAAATTTTAAAAATAGATCAAAGACTCAAATGGCTGGGTTACGCAGAATGTTTCTTAAACAATGGAGAATGCTCTATACTGAACATTTAAATATTTGAAATATGAAATGAAAAATTTCTCAAATCCATAATGGCATTCTTCCTGTGAAGTTTCAGGGATATGGATTTTAAACTGTAGGAGGAGTTGATTACACAAAACTTGTACCCTCTTGCATAAATTTTGCTGAAAAGTGACTAATGGAAAAGAAAGGATGACACAACATCAGTATATGCACAGAAAAAACAAAGGAACAGTGCTTTTATAGCTGTTCTTCCTCTAAAAGTCACAGTGAGGACTTCAACACAGAGCAAAAAAACTCTCACCTCAAAATTTTGCTGAAAAAAGAAAAAATTCCTAAAACAATTCCATAATAGCAGGTACACAACTTCAAAAACCCTGATTCAATTTTGTTAAAATCAAATTAAGTTTAATTTTGGACCCTTTGGACCTTAATGTAGACCAATTTGAAAACGGGACCAAAAATTAAGAATCTAAATACATGGTTAGATTCAGCATATCAAAGAACCCCATATATTCAATTTTGATGAAATCAAACAAAGTTTAATTTGGACCCTTTGGACCTCAATGTGGACCAATTTAAAACAGAGGGCCCAAAATCCAAAAACTTAATACACGGTTAGATTCAGCATATTAAAGAACCCCAAGAATTCAAGAATAAAACCCCATTGAAATTGGTCAAGAAATAAGCAATTTATACAAAGTATCTTCTTTTGCACAATACTGTGCAATTAAATATTTCTTGCAATTGCGCAATACTGTGCAATTGAATATTTCTTGCTATTGTGCAATACTGTACAATTGACAATTTCTTCCTATTGTGCAATATTGTGCTATTGGATATTTCTTGCTATTGCGCAATACTGTGCAATTGAAGATTATGTGCAATTTTCTTTTAGAGTTTCAGGGATCTGGTTTGAAATCTAAAATCAGCCATCACCACACAATAAGCTGGTTTTGGACTCTGCCCAACCTGGGTAAAAATCAAATTGGCAGCAAACTAGGTTTTTATTACATTCACTGTGAAAGTATTTTTATTCGTGGGTATCAATTTTCATGGTCTGTGCAAAGTAACATGTTCCTAGGTTCTTAAATTCGTTGATTTTAGTTTTCTGAAAAAAATCAAGTGAAGAATTTGAAGCCATCAGAAACGAAAATAATCATAAGTTGTTTAATAATGATTTGTGGGACATTGCAAAATAAGGTGTTCATCATAACTGAGAATATTCATCAAATTTTTAATAAAATAATTGCATGTGGAAATAAGCTGATTCATATATGCTTAGAAATTGTCTCTATTAAAGGAAATTGCAAAGTAAACATTTTAATTGTTGCACAGGTGTAATCAGAAGTGATGACACTAATAAACCAGAGATCGAATGATCAACAGATTAGCAATCATCAAAGGTGTTAATTGGGTCATAAACATGTCACTTAAGGAAAACGGTACATAAATAAATGGAGAATGTGTCTATGAGCCACAGATGCCCCCACTTGTAAATATGCAAGAGTCAACTTCCACATACAGATGCAGGATTCATGTAGTTAAGACCGTTTTGTGATTATAAGCATTGTGTATAATTTATATAACATTTGGTTGAGGCAAACTAAAGTTAGAGAACAGAAACGAAAAATTTATCAATTTTTATGTTTATAAAGGGGCATAACTCATGAACAGTAAAAGTGACGCCATCCAATTTCGAAATGGATCTGTGTTTTGTGGTTAAAAGCAATATGGATCTGTGTTTTGTGGTTATAAGCATTGCTTTTAAGTTTTATAACATTTGGTTGAGGCAAACTGAAGTTTGAGAACAGAAACGAAAAAATCTGCAATTTTTATGTTTATACAGGGACATAATTCATGAATGGTAAAAGTGGCACCACCCAATTTCGAACTTGATCTGTGTTTTGTGGTAACGGAAACCAATTATGGGGATGTACGTGACGGATGAGACTGACAGACAAGGGTAACACTCAATGCCCCTCCGCTACGCTGGGGACATATAAAAGCTACAAATGTACTTCAAATTATAGAATTAATTCTTATGAAATAAAAAGTAAGCCCAATATGAAATTAAAATTTTTTTTTCATATGAGAATTATGAGGATAAAATGAACACTTCATCATCACATGTCATCAACGGAAGTCTGACTTTCATCCATCAAAACTAATTTTTCATGAAAATTAAAAGGTTAAAAGTCGTACAGTTTAGGTTTTTTAAAGATTAAATGGGTAAAATCCCGTCTGAAAATATATATATAGTTCATAGTGTGTGCTGATAATTGATGTATTCTCTAGATTATATGCCTTTATCCATGTAGTCAAACCTACATGGGGATCTAATTTAATGTTTTAATTTGGACAACATTTTTTATATTTTGTTGGGCACTTAAATACATGGATAAAGCCATCCAAGAAAACCACAAAAATTGGCACCCCTTGAATAAAAGTACTTTCAAAGTATTAGTTTCATTTTAAAGCAATGAAGGGCCATAACTCCTGAACAGCAAAAGTGAAAATTGTCAATACTGAACTTGCCCTCAACTTTGTCCTCAGAAATAACATACTGCAAAGAAATGACTTAAAATGACATTTCCAAACAATCAAGGATTGTTACTCCTGAATAGCAAAATGGAAAATTGTCAATAACAAACTTGACCATCATTTTTTCAGGGGGCCTCGGTGGCCAAGTGGTCTAAGTAGTTCTACTACTGTAATCACTAGCCAGTCAACACTGAGGTTGTGAGTTTGAACCCCGCTCGTGCGGGTGCACTCGACTCTTAATTGACTAGGATTGTCAGTTTTCCTATCGAAGGTCGGTGGTTTTCTCCGGGCACTCCGGCTTCCTCCACCAATAAAAACTGGCCGCCACGAAATAGCCCAAAAGTGGTGCTTAAAAGTGGGGTTAAAACACCAACAATCAATCAATCAATCATTTTTTCATAATTTTTTTTTTTTTATCTTTTTATCTTTTATTTGTTTTTCGATAGTCAGGATTTAACATACATGTACCCCTACACTACCATCTGACAAGGGTATCAAGGGGTTACATATAAAAAATAATTCAGTATACAATATATATCACTGACAAGTTAATTTTTATAATTATACATGTAGTATTTAAGGTTACATAAAAATTTTATTTGATTATATTCTCTCACTCTCTGACTTTCTCTCATACAATACAAATACTCTTCACTCATTTGTTTTGCTACAATATGTACATGATGTATCTTGACTCATACATGTGATGGACTGTGAAACTCAGATCAGGAGATTGGGAAATTTTGGTCAGGAGATTAGGACTCAGATCAGGAGGTTTTTTATCGACATAAATTTTGTCGTAAATGTTACCGTATGATGTAGAAATTGTCTTTTAAAGTGTTTTCTTATCAATTTTCCATCAGAATGTAATATGTTTATAGTACCCTTGTTGCCTTTCTATTTGAATGATGTCACATTATTAAAAAAAAATATTGAGAAGAATCTGTTTCTTGTTTTGTTTTGTTTTTGATAACTGATTGTTCACTGCTTGCAAATAAATCATTATGACCTTTTCTTTGTGTATAGATTTGTATTCTTGTCTCCATCTCCTTATCATTGGTAACTGTATAGACAAATAAGAAAGAAATATGCTTTATCGCTATTTTGTGCATTTTTCCCTTGATATTTTTTTGTGATAATTTTCATATCATGCTACTCACTTGAGATGGAAAATTATCGCTAGAAACTATGCATGCACGTGGCGTTGCTAATGAAATTGACATGAAAGTGACAACGTCGTCATAGGTAAAATAGTGATAAACAGATTATCATTGGTCATCTCAACTCGATTGCATTTCTCGCTTTCGCCGTCCCGGCTCAAACGAGAAAATCAATCTCGTTGAGATGATCAACGATAATCTATAAATACATGTATATTTATAACATGATAAATTAATTAAAAAAATAACAAACAATAACAATAGTATTATGATAGTCATACTTCTAGAAAGCTTAAGACTCAAACAGTGTAAAATATTTTGCTTTAATGAGCTGAATCACTGATAATCTACTATACTGACAAGTATTATTTAAATATATCTCAATGTCAGGGTGTGGTAAGAATTAAATTTGACAAGGAATTTTGTTCAGTTAAAATTTTAAAATTTTGTAAATTTCTTGTACAACAACAAATGGGAGTTTTTAACGACCTTGACTGGCTATGCAGCTCTTGCACGTAAGAAATTTCATGTACTTAGTTGTACTTAGGTCAGACTTACTACATAAATTTCAATTTAATCCATGAAAAAAAGTCTAGATTCCTAAAATAATCTATAAATTTATATTTTTTATTTGTCTCAAAATTTTAATTCATTTAATTACCATCCTTTTATGATTATTTGATTAAAATATAATTCATTTATATTCTTTTTTCAATTTACATTTTTAAAAGAAAAATAAGTTAAAACAGGATAAATCAAAGGGAAATAACCAAAATTTATTTTTCAATACACAAAGTTTTTATTACACAACGGCAGTTAGCCAGAGGTTTAGGTAAACATCGTTGATAACCAGTATGTTTGACACCCAAGCTGTCAAGTGAAGCCATATAATTATACATCTTCTCTGATTTACAGGTAAAATTTAACCACAGGTGTCAATTACGCCCGTAGGGTAGTAAGAAATTATCAAAAATGGAAGCTTAAAATTTTCATTCATGAAATATTTCATACACAGGATTTTTTTCTCCTTAACGGGAGGACGGGAGGAGACCCCTGAAAACAGGATTATTGTACTCCCGTCGAGAGGTTCTCATGTATGTTGACTCACATTTTAAAAACAAAATATTTTAAAGACAAAAAAAAACCAAAAAAACCCAAGGCTAAATATTTGCTCATGATATATAAATATTTTATTCTCTCACTTATATGAAACAATAATTAATTAAATATTACATGTAAAGGAGACCAAAATTTTTCACACACTTGGACTCTATTATTTTTCTCTGCAATATAATATTCAAGAAATTGGTATTCTATTCTTTAACTCAACCATATTTGGTTTTGTTTCATTTAATTTACATTTGTATATATAATTCTTTGTAATTATGACTAACAGATTCAGTATTAAACTTTCATGTTTACAACCAAGAAACACATTCTCTTTGTTAAGAACAAAGTTTACAAAAAAAAGTTTTACTGCATTTGAAAAAGACTGCCACAATTGAAAAGTTATTGGGCATTCAAAAAAAGGTGTTCAATGGTTTCTTCACCAAGTTTACAAAAAGTACACATCTTGGTGTCTTTTAATTTAATTTTGTATAAAAAGGTATTAGTTGCTATGATTCTATGCAAAAATTTGTATTGAAAAGTTCTTAAATAAACATCTCTACATGATTTTTTGGTTATCCTGAAATATTCTGACCATTCTGTTGTATCAATAATCAACAGTTCTTCCCATTTCAAAACTTGACTGTTGGTAGTTGAATAACTTTATTTACTAAATTTTATATACAAATTTGGCTTTCACATTACCTATAATTATCTTTAAAAAATATCACCATTATCAGGCTTATCCAAATCTTGCTTTAAACAGTTCTCTTTAAGGTATTTTTCATAGTCTGAGGATTCTTGAAATCAGACCATGATATTTGATAAAATTGTTGATTTTACTCTTTCTTGAAATTGCTCAAATTTATAAAATTCATATTTTCTTTATTACTTAGGTCACTTACTGACTGCACACCTCCTTGTTTCCATTGAATATAATATGGGAAATCATCCAAAGAAGAAAAGTTCAAAATATCTAATGATAAAATGTCACTGACAGAATTCTCAGTATAAGGTTTTGCGATAGAAAAGCATAGTTAAACATCCTTCCAGAAAGGATTTTTACATTTTTTAGAAATCTCAATCAGCTTTTCTTTCTGTAGATGTAAAACCCTTTCACCCCCATACTGTATAAGGTCTGCCAGTAACAACTGCTGCCAGCCACCAACTGGGTTTGACATCAGTCTTTTTATCCAACTAATTTTTAAATAGATATTAAAGGAATGAAGATGTACCATATTAAGTCCACCTTGTGAAATATCACCAATAAGTGTGTTACTCTTAATTCTGTCTGGTTTTCCACTCCATATAAAATTATAAAATAATGAAGTGAGCTCTGTTAACCTGGATTGTGATAGGTTTGGCAATGCAGTCATTAAGTGTACCAATTTCGAAAGAGCAAGTGATTTAACTACTGTAATTTTCCCCAATAGTGTTAGTTTACGATGTTGCCAGCTCTTCAGGATTGCAGAGATTTCTTTAATCTTCTTGGCAAAATTAATTTCTGTGATACAGTTTAAATCTAAAGAAAATTCAATCCCCAAAAGTTTAAAATTTGAATGTGACCAATGAAGTTTTAAGTCAGGACAAAGAATCATATCTGAATACTTTTTGTTTCCAACCCATAGTGCTTTTGTCTTTGAAGCATTTATTTTTAAACCTGAAATTTTATAAAAAGATTCAAAACATGAAAGTGTTTCCCTCAACGATATTTCCCTTCCATCTAACATAAGGAATGTGTCATCTGCATACTGGCTTAAAAGTGATTCATTATCATTTACAGTTATTCCCCTTATTTCAGGATTATCTTTTAATTTTAAAGATAGTAATTCAACACCAATTATAAATAAATAGGGTGAAAGAGGATCTCCTTGTCTGCAGCCTCTTTCCAATTGAAAAAACTTAGAAGTATGTCCATTATTTATAACACAACTTGATGCCCCTGAGTATAAAGTTTCAAACCATTTACAAACTGAAGGCCCAAAATTAAAACTTTTTAAAGAATTTTTAAAATAACCATTCTAAGGAATCAAAGGCCTTTTCAAAATCAACAAGTAATAAAAGACCTGTCTTATTATTTTCTTCAAGATAGTGCATTAAATCATATAAAAGGCGTGTGTTCTCACCCATAAATCTATCTTTGATGAAACCTTTTTGTGTATCACTTATGACAAATGGTAAAACTGGTTTAAGTCTATTAGCTATAACAGCAGAAGCTATTTTCATATCAGTATTCAAAAGACTAATAGGACGCCAGTTACTTATATACTGTCTGTCTTTCCCCTCCTTAGGAATGCATGTAATTACACTTTGATACTGAAAATCAGAAAATTTTCCAACCTTGTATCCAAAATGAAAAAATCGAAAGATGAAAGGACCAATATCTTTCCAAAAAAATTTATAAAAGTCTACTGTGTACCCATCAGAACCTGGACTTTTACCATTTGTCATAAATTTTAACGAATCAGCACACTCTTTAAAAGTTAAATTTCCCTCACAAAAATCTCTTTGTTCTTCTGTGAGCTTAATGTTATGATTAAAAAATGATGAATCATCACAATCTATTTTTTTGCTTGAGTATAAATTTCTATAAAAATTTTGTTGTTCCGTTGGAATTTTTGATTGCTCTGATATATGTTGACCTTTATCATCTATTAGTTCTGTTATTGTTTTTTTTTATAAAATTTTTCTTTTCTAATTTACAAAAATAATTTGAACATTTTCTTCACCATTCTCATGCCAGTTAGAGCGGGATCTAAGCAGCAAACCTTCAACCTTCTTTTGTCGACAATTTTCTAGTTCAAGTTTTTTATCAAGTAAAGATTTTTGAACCTCCTCATTTGAAGAATGGTTCATAACAGTTTCTAAATGTAAAATATTATTTTCAAGTTTGAGGGTGAAATTTTTTCCTCCTTGGATTTATTTATGCTGTAATTTATGGACAAAGATCTAATCTTCATTTTCAATATTTCAAAAATGTTTGATCATTACATGACAAATCAACAGAAAGAAGATCTTCCATATCACCTAAGGGGCCTCGGTGGCGAGTGGTCTAAGTAGTTACTACTGTAATCACTAGCCAGTCAACACTGAGGTTGTGAGTTCGAACCCGCTCGTGCGGGTGCACTCGACTCAATCTTAATTGACTAGGATTGTCAGTTTTCCTATCGAAGGTCGGTGGTTTTCTCCGGGCACTCCGGCTTCCTCCACCAATAAAACTGACCGCCACGAAATAGCCCAAAAGCGGTGCTTAAAAGTGGCGTTAAAACACCAAAAATCAAATCAAATCCATATCACCTGACAGATAGTATTCCAAAATAGTATCCTTAATGCATAATTTAACCTTTTGTATATAATCTGCATCTCTGAGTAATTGAGAGTTAAATTTCCAGTAACTTTTGCCCGTTCTCTAAACAAGATGAGAAGGTGAAAATAATTGCTGAGTGGTCAGTTCTATAACCTGGTATAATTTTAGTATTTTTATTAGTGAGAAAAGGTCTTCTGAAATTAAAATAAAATGCTCCATGGGCGCAGCTTGATCGACCGCAGAGGTCGAACCCTGAATAGTTGGGGCAAGTATGGACACAACATTCAAGCTTGATACAACTCTGAATTTGGATTGTGATTAAATATTTGACACAGCATAGGTTTCTGACACAGAATGAATGTGGTCTAAGAACTTAAAATTTTAAATTGGACATTCACCTATTATGGTCCAATATCCAAAATCTAAATACATGGTTAGATTCAGCATATCAAAGTACCCCAAGAGTTCAATTTTGATGAAATCAAACAAAAGTTTAATTTTGGACCCTTTTGACCTCAATGTGGACAAAGTTGATAACGGGCCCAAAATCAAAAATCTAAATACATGGTTAGATTCAGCATATCAAAGAACCCCATATATTCAATTTTGTTGAAATCAAACAAAGTTTAATTTTGGACCCCGATTTGGACCAACTTGAAAACTGGGCCCATAATCAAAATCTAAATACATGTTTAGATTCAGCATATCAAAGAACCCTATAAATTCAATTTTGTTAAAATCAAACTAAGTTTAATTTTGGACCCTTTGGACCTTAATGTAGACCAATTTGAAAATGGGACCAAAATTAAGAATCTAAATACACGGTTAGATTCGGCATATCAAACAACCCCAATAATTCAATTTTGATGAAATCAAACAAAGTTTAATTTTGGACCCTTTTGACCTCAATGTGGAACAAATTGATAACGGGCCCAAAATCAAAAATCTAAATACATGGTTAGATTCAGCATATCAAAGAACCCCATATATTCAATTTTGTTGAAATCAAACAAACTTTAATTTTGGACCCGATTTGGACCAACTTGAAAACTGGGCCCATAATCAAAAATCTAAATACATGTT